>OY740781.1:136181313-137381313 GCA_963514005.1 Raja brachyura
TTAAATATATCCAATGAACTGGCCTCAACTACCCTCTGTGGCAGAGAATTCCAGAGACCCACCACTCTCTGTGTGAAAAAATTCCTTCTCATCTCGGTCCTAAAGGATTTCCCCCTTATCCTTAAGCTGTGACCCCTTGTCCTGGACGTCCCCAACATCGGGAACAATCTTCCTGCATCTAGCCTGTCCAACCCGTTAAGAATCTTGTAAGTTTCTATAAGATCCCCTCTCAATCTCCTAAATTCTAGAGAGTATAAACCGAGTCTATGCAGTCTTTGTTCATAAGACAGTCCTGACATCCCAGGAATCAGTCTGGTGAACCTTCGCTGCACTCCCTCTATGGCAATAATGTCCTTCCTCAGATTTGGTTGACCTTATTTGACTTTATCTTGTACAAAATGTTATACCCTTTATCCTGTAACTATACACTGTGGACGGCTTGATCAATGTTGGATGGCTTGATTGTGATCATGTATATTATTTTCGTCATCTGGATAGCATGCAACAAAATAGTTTTTCACTGTACCTCGGTACACTTGACAATACAGCAATAAACTAAACTACCTCAGAACATTTAAACAGCACTGGGACATGGCTGAAGATGCAGTAACTTACACGCTGGGTATTCCCCACGTTATACTTGGCCGGGCATGGTCAAGTCAAAAGTCAAGTCAAAAGAGTTTATTGTCATGTGTCCCTGACAGAACAATGAAAACCTTTCTTTGCATAGCACAACAGAACATAGTAGGCATTGACTACAATTATATACGGAAATACACACATGAATTAATAAATTAATAAAGTGCAAATAACAGATGGAGGGATATTAATGTTCAGAGTTCCGAGCCAAGTTTAATAGCCTGATGGCTGTGGGGAAGTAGCTATTCCTAAACCGGGTTGTTGCAGTCTTCAGGCTCCTCTACCTTCTACCCGAAGGTAGCAGGGAGATGAGTGTGTGGCCAGGGTAGTGTGGGTCCATGATGATGCTGCCAGCCTTTTTGAGGCAGCGACTGTGATAAATCCCCTCGATGGAAGGAAGGTCAGAAGGTGTGCTTGAGTTTCCCAACTACCAAATCTGTTGGCCAGGAGTTTCTTGTTTTGCTTAGTACCGCTGTCCCAGAGTGACAGGCCACACACTGTATGCACTTACTGAGATCAAAGGACTGAATCTCTGCTACTACACACACCCGGCAATCATTCCCCCTGTATGGAAAGAACGGGGAAATGGGAATGCACAGGCTTGCTTTACTAGGAGAGTACAAAGACTCGATGGGCCAAACGGCCTGCTTTTGTAACCTCTCCACTGGTTTCAGGAGCAGCACGGTGGCGCAGGGATAGAGTTGCTGCCTTACAGCGCCAGGGACCCGGGTTCGATCCTGACTACGAGTGCTGCCTGTACGGAGTTTGCGCGTTCTTCCTGTGACTGCATTGGTTTTCCCCTGGCGCACTGGTTTCCTCCCACATTCCAAAGGTTTGTAGGTCAACTGGCTTCTGTAAATTGTCCCCAGTGTGTCGGTTGCGAAAGTGGGATAACAGAACTAGAGTATGGATGATCGTTGGCCGGCGGGGAAGGGTGGGCTGAAGGGCTGTTTCCATGCTGTATCTACAAACTAAACTAATGTGCCTGTCCCACTTACGCGACTTTTTTAGCGACTGCTGGCACCCGTCATAGGTCGTTGCAGGCCGGCGAAAGTTTTCAATATGGTGAAAATTCAGCGGCGACCAGACGTTACGATTCTTTGGGTGACTAGGAGACTACTCACGACCATACAGGCGACACGCTGGTGACATGTCATGGGGTGAAGCCTGTACGGTCGTGAGTAGTCGCTCAAAGAGTCGTACCTTGTTCTGGTTGCCGCTGGATTTTCAACATGTTGAAAATTTTCAGCGACCTGTAACGACCTATGACGGGTGCCGGCAGTCACCAAAAAAGTCACGTAAGTGGGACCGGCCCTTAAATAGGATTTCATTGTACTATTTGGGGCATATGGCATGTCTGAAGAAGGGTCTTGACCCGAAATGTCGCCTATCTCCTTTGCTCCTTAAATGCTGCTGCACCCGCTGAGTTTCTCCAGCTTTTTGTGTAACCCCCAAACACTCTTGACTCTTGTTTCTTGAAAATATTCCCAGTGACGTCCTTGCCATGAAATTTGGCACTAGCAACCAGAGGAGAAAATATTACACAGTAATATATGTTATTTAATAACAGCACCGAATACCAGCTGAACCTTTGGAATATCAGTAGTATGCAGTAAGCAACATCACTAGGTGGAATACATAGACTGCAATGTCCCAAGACTGCAAGAAATTGCAGATAGTTGTCCGTGCACCTATTCCTTCTCTCCGGCGATGTTGGCTGACCAGCTGACTTACGCCAGCTTTTTGTGTCTATCTTAGCCTAGTCCATCACACAGACCGGACACCCCACTATTGACCCATTTATATTTCACACTGCCTCGAAAAATCAGCCAACATAATCAAAGACTTGTCCCACACTGGTCATTCCTTCTTAGGGTATTGTTCATTCCATAGTTAGGGTATTGTTCGATTCACTGCTACCCCATTGTGGACATTGCACCTTGTCCATGGAACTGTTGCTCTACAATGCTGAGAACTATATTCTGCACTCTGTATCTTCCCCTTAGCTCTACTTATTGTACGTGAGTTTGACTTGATTGTTTTAATGTCATAGAGTGATACAGTGTGGAAACAGACCCTTCGGCCCAACTGGCCCAGCTACATTAGTCCCACTTGCCTGCACTTGGTCCATATCCCTCCAAACCTATCCTATCCATGTACCTGTCCAACTGTTTCTTAAACGATGGGATAGTCCCCGCCTCAACTACCTCCTCTGGCAACTTGTTCCACACACTCACCACCCTTTGTGTGAAAAGGTTACCCCTCGGATTCCTCGTAAATCTTTTCCCCTTCACCTTGAACCCATGTCCTCTGGTCCTCAATTCCCCTGCTCTGAGCAAAAGATTCTGTGCATCTACCCAATCTATTCCTCTCATGATTTTGTATACCTCTATTAGATCTCCCCTCATCCTCCTGCATTCCATGGAATAGAGACCCAGCCTACTCAACCTCTCCCAATAGCTCACACCCTCTAGTCCTGGCAACATCCTCGTAAATCTTTTCTGAACCCTCTATCTTTCCTATAACATGGTGCCCAGAACTGAACATAATATTCTAAATGTGGTCTCACCAACGTCTTATACAACTGCAACATGACCTCGCAAATTTTATACTCAATACTCTGACTGATGAAAGACAAAGTGCCAAAAGTCTTTTTGACCACCTTATCTACCTGCGACTCGAACTTCAAGGAAACATGCGCCTGTACCCCCAGATCCCTCTGCTCTACAACACTACCCAGAGACCTACCATTTACTGCGTAGGTCCTGCCCTTGTTTGACGTCCCAAAATGCAACACCTCACACTTCTCTGTATTAAATTCCATCAACCATTCCTCCGCCCACCTGACCAATCGGTCCTGATCCTGTTGCAATCGTTCACAACCATCTTCAATATCTGCAAAACCACTAACTTTTGTATCATCAGCAAAGTATATGTATAATATTATCTGATCTGATGGAATAACATGCAAAACAAAGCTTTTCACTGTACCATGGTACATGTGACAATGATAAACCTAAACCTAATGCAAAATATTAATTAGTAACTCATCTCTGTGCAAGCAAAGGAATTGTAATAAAATTCTCAGCCTTAGAACAGTTCAGCACAGGAACAGGTCTTTTGGCCCACAATGCCTGTGCCAAACACGTTGCCATGTTAAACTAACCTCTTCTGCTTGTATGTGATTTACTTCCCTCCATCCATGCATGTTCATGCATCTATCCGGCAGCGTTGTAAACACTACTATTGTATCTGCTTCCACCGTCTCCCTTTAAAAGAAATAAGTGGAAGCTTATCCACCCTATTACACATCCATATCCTAATGCCCCTGTCCCACTTAGGAAACCTGAACAGAAACCTTTGGAGACTGTGCGCCCCACCCAAGGTTTCTGTGTGGTTTCCGGAGGTTCCCGGAGGTTTTTGTCAGTCTCCCTAATGGTTGAAAGTGGTTTCCGCTTCTTCTATCTATATACTTTTAAAACTGTGTGTGCGTGTGCGTGTGCGTGTGCGTGTGCGTGTGCGTCCGCGCGTGTGTGTGTGTCAGTGTGTGTCAGATTAGATTTTTGGCCTTTGATTCGTTGGTCAGCCAAAACCACACGCAAAAATTCCGAGATCTTTTCCATTTCGCTAGCGATTTCACTTTTACATTCGCAAATCCACTCCTTATTACATTTAGACATTTTTATGTACACATTTTTTAATAAAATCCTTCCCCCCCCCCCACTCACTCATTTTGCCACCTCCTGCTGGCCAGTGACCATAACGGCTGCTGCCGCCCGGCTCTCCTTCAAAGACGCCAATTTTTTTCTTATTTCGCTGGTGATTTTACTTCCTCCACTTCCTGGGAACAGCACGGAAATCCTTGGTGGGGCGCAAGGCCTCCAGAGGTTTCCGTTCAGGTTTCCTAAGTGGGACAGGGGCATTACTAGCAGCACAGGCTGGCTGCAGTACATACTATCTCCAGTATGTATGGTGATTCCATCACTAGGAAAGCTCATCAACACCTCTACTTAGAAGATTTGGATGTTGACACTACGTCTACAGGTGTATGGTAGGAAGCATAATGACTGGTTGCATCATAGCCTGGTTCAGCAACTCAAATGTCCAGGAAAGACAGAGAATACAGAAAGTGGCAGAAATTGGCCAGAGCATCACCCATAATGATCTCCTCAACATTGAAGGGATCTATAGGAGGCACTTTCTCAAAAAAGGCAGCCACGTCATCAAAGACCCACACCACCCCAGTCATGCTCTCATTTTGCACCTATCATTGGGATGAAGGTACAAGAGCCTGAAACCCATAACCACTTGGTTCAAGCATTTTAGAGGCAGCACAGTGGCACAGCTGCCTTACAGTGCCATAGACCCATATTCGATCCTGACTATGGGTGTTAATAGTACGGAGTTTGTACGTTCGCTCTGTGACTGCGTAGGTTTTTCCCGGGTGCTCAAGTTTCCTCCCAAGGTTTTTCCCGGGTACTCCAAAGAAGTACAGGATGGCAGGTTAATTGGCTTTGGTAAAAATGTCACTAGGTTGTAAATCCAAGTGTTCTCAACTGGACTTGGATTTTGATCGTCAAAACCTTCAGGCCAAATTCCTGTGACATCTAGATGATCACTGTGGGCAAGGTCCCACACGGATTGTAGACATTCTCTCATCGACTCCTCACTGATAAAAAGGGATAACATTTTATCAGCAAGAAATTGCAGGGAATTGTGGACGCAGCCCAGACCATCACACAAACCTACCTCCTTTTCATCTACTCCATTTACAGCTCAAGCTGCCTCGGCAAGGCCACCAGCATAATCAAGGTCAGGTCTCACCCCGGTCACTACCTCTTCTCCGCTCTCCCATCAGGAAAGAGGTATAGAAGAGAGAAAACGCACACCTCCAGATTCAGGGACAGTTTTGTCCCAGCTGTTATTAGGCAACTGAACCTTTCTATCAACAACTAGAGAGTGGTCCTGAGCTACTATCTACCCCGTTGGAGACCCTCAGACTATCTTTAATCAGACTTTACTGGACTTTATCTTGCAATAAATGTTATTCTGTTTATCATGCATCTGTACACTCTGGATACCTTGATTGTAATCATGTATTGTCTTTCCGCTGTCTGGGAGCACGCAACAAAAGCTTTTTCACTGAACGGCGGTAGAGGTGACAATAAACTAAACTAAACTAATGGGAAACAGTGACAGCACTGGCAGCACTAGAATGAGTAAGAAAGTAGATGTCTGATTTCCCTGACGATACTCAGCTGGTATCACAGCGCTTTCATTCATTTTCAGCAATGTATGACAGGCACAAAGGAAATAATTTTGATCTGGTGAGGTAGAAATATCATTAAAGCCCTCCCTGAATGGAAAGGTTATTTAGATTTTTATGGCAATGATCTTGTAAACACTCGTTCTTTGGGGAATGAACATATAACAGAGTCCAGGAAAGCCTGAAGGGAAATTAATCCATCACTATTTAAGTTATAAGAAGGCTCTTACATTAAAGGTAAAAGATGACAGAGCAAGCAAGGAAAAGAGGTTATTAAATTTTACCAGCATAATTAAATGACTCAAATAGTTCCATTAGGCTTTTCACTCAGAGCATTTAAAAGCAACAGTTCACCTGTCAGCATAAATACAATGTTGCAGGGATCAGAGGGCTTCATCATGACAATGACAGCACGGTAAATATATCTAAATTAGGAGGAGACATAAAAGACTGCAGATGCTGGAACCTTGAACACAAAACAATCTGCTGGAGGAAATCAGCGAGTCAGGCAGCATCCGGACAGTCAATACTTTAGAGTCAGGAGAGGTCCCAGAAGACTGTAAAATTGCAAATGTTACTCCACTGTTTAAGAAGGAAGCAAAGCAAAAGAGGGGAAACTATAGGCTTGTTAGACTGACTTCAGTGGTTGGTAAGGATGATTATTAAGGATGAGGTTTCTGAGTACTTGGAAGCACATGGTAAAATAGGTCGTGTCAGCGTGGTTTTGCGAAGGGAGACAAATCTGTTGGAATTCTTTGAGAGAGTAAATAGCAGGATAGACCAAGGTGAGTCAGCGGATGTTGTTTGCCTGGATTTTCAGAAGGCCCTTGGTAAGGTCTATCAAATTTCGTACACGAAACAGGACGTGCAATTTCAGGAATTTAAAAAAAAGTACAAGCCTGAAAATGCTTGTTAAGAAATGCTTGTTTAACAAATGTTTGTTAAATGCTTAAGGCTATAAAGATTCTAAAACAAAACATGTAGCCCTATTTAATTGAGGGAATAATCATGAATAGGGAATAAAACACAAAAACAACTTTTATCACCGATATCAAGCACTAACCATGAAATAACAACGATTGACCCCATCAAGGTTAACAAGGTTAAACAAGATAATAACCCATGGTATTAAAGGGAAGACACTAGCTTGAAGAGAAGGTTGGCTGGTAGAAGGCAAAGAGTAGGAATAAAGGGGGCTTTTTTCGTGTTGGCTGCCATTGAATAGCGGAGTTCTGCAAGGATCGGTGCTGGGGCTGCTACTCTTCACGTTGTATATCAATGATCTAGATGAGGGAATTGATGGCTTAGTGGCCAGGTTTGCAGATTATAGGAAGATAGGTGGAGGGTCAGGTAGGGTAGAAGAAGCAGGGATTCTGCAGAAAGACATGGACAGGTTGGGAATTGGGCAAAGGAGTGGCAGATGGAATATAGTGTAGAAAAGTGTGGATCATGCACTTTGGTTAAAAGAATAGAGGTGTAAATTATTTTCTAAATGGGGAGAGGATTCAGTAATCAGTGGTGCAAAGGCGCTTGGAAGTGTTGGTGGAGGATTCACAAAAGGTTAATTTGCAAGTCGAATCAGTGGTAAGGACGGCAAATGCGATGTTTGCATTTATTTCAAGAGGACTAGAATATAAAAACAGGGATGTAATGAGGCTTTATAAGGTACTGGTCAGACCGCATTTGGAGTATAAAGATCAGTTTTGGGCCCCATATCAAATGAGGGATTTACTGGCCTTGGAGAGGGACCAGAGGAAGTATACGAGAATGATCGCTGAGATGATTGGGCTAATGTATGGTCACCGTTTTTGACGACACTGGGCCTGTAGCTGGAATTTAAAAGGATGAGGGGGGGACCTCATTGAAACATACCAAACTAGTGAAAGGTCTGGATAGAGTGGATGTGGAGAGGATGTTTCCACTAGTGGGGGAGTCTAGGACCAGAGGGTACAGCCTCAGAATAGAATCATAGAATCATAGAAAATAGGTGCAGGAGTAGGCCATTCGGCCCTTCGAGCCTGCACCACCATTCAATATGATCATGGCTGATCATCCAAATCAGTATCCTGTACCTGCCTTCTCTCCATACCCCCCCGATCCCTTTAGCTACAAGGGCCACATCTAACTCCCTCTTAAATATAGCAAATGAACTGGCCTCAACTACCTTCTGTGGCAGAGAATTCCACAGACTCGCCACTCTCTGTGTGAAAAATGATCTTCTCATCTCGGTCCTAAAAGACTTCCCCCTTATCCTTAAACTGTGACCCCTTGTTCTGGATAAAAGGATGTACCTTTAGAAAAGAGATGAGGATTATATGAAGGGGTAGCTGGGCTCAGCATTGAAACTCAATGAGTACCCGGTGGAAAGATCAAACAAAAATGTTTAAGATCAGATTTATATACTTGTCTCCATATATTATAATTAGAAATTGTTCCACTCATTGACAAGTTGTATCCCGTTTTCTTTTCCACAAATATTTTTATTTTTATTTTTTATTTTTTTGTTTTTTGTTTTTGTTTATTTTATTTTATTTTATTTTTTTTTTTTTTCTTCTCTCTCTTCTTTATATTAATCAACTATAATCATACTCTTATAATTATTCACTATTCTTTCTTTATACTTTTTTCACTCTATAAAAAAAAGTGAGGCCAATATATATATTTTGTTAACATTTATATAATTTTGAAAAAATGAATCAACTATATTTGGAAAAAAATGCTATATTATTTGTTATATGTATGGCCTCTAATAAAAATATATTCAAAAAAAAGAAAAGAGATGAGGAGGAATTTCTTTAGTCAGAGTGTGGTGAATCTGAAGAATCCATTGCCACAGATAGCTATTGAGGCCAAGTCATGGGATAATTTAAAGAAAAGATTGACAGATTCTTGATTAGTAAGGGGGTCAATGGTTATGGGGAGAAGGCAGGAGAATGAAGTTGAGAGTTAAATAGAGATCAGTAAAGAAGGTACTGATACCGAGCCCGACTACTGCTCGCCCCAGAAGACAAGGAACCAGAGTAAAGGTGGAGGGGGTCAGCAGCAGCTGTGGTCGCTGGACAAAGGGTCGGTACGAAGAATCGGGGTTTTATCTTCCACGCCCTCAAGGTTGGCTGCAGGTGGCACCCCCGGGGATGAAGGTTGAAGGTAGCTGGATGTATTAATTTATAGCAATAACCTTACTGGCCTGTATGCATAAACATTATTTCACCATAGCTTGGTGCATGTGCTAATAAGGTAACCATTAGAAAAAAAGGAAGCATTAAATGGATACCAGGTTGTGTACTGCGAATATGAATGAACTGGATCACAGGCAATGTTGTTTCAAATTACCTATTGCCCTCCAAAATTTCCAGTTATACTCCTGAGAAGTTGTCCCACAACCAGTGAAAATAAATGTTCACTATCTATCTCGTCAACTCACCTTCACTTCCTGAAACTAATCACACATCCCCTAACCTTCTAAATTCCAGGAATGCGGTATAATTTCACATAATGGTCTGATTATCACCAGGCAGTAGAACTTAAAATCGGAGCCAAATACTTTCTTTGTGAAACAACTTGAATTAAAATTTTGGAATTAATATTGTGCTGAAAAGATTAGTCACAAAATTGAATTTCAACTGTTATCATTCTTCTCCGTTTATTATCGGAACGCATCCAGTAGAAGATGAAAGGAATATCCTCCAGGAATATAAAAGTTACAGTCTACAATAAAGTGGAACATTATTCTTGCACAGAGAGGCCAATGTGTAGGGTGGTTAACTGCTTCCCATGTAATTCACGTTACACCAAGGCTCGGTCTTGTTTAGGACTAACCTCCCATAAACGTCACCATTGTTGCAAAGCTCTTGCGCTCACGGCTGTAGAGTTGCTTGCAGCACTAGTGACCCGGGTTTCTTCTTCTTCTTGCGTATGGCCTGCACAGCCTAAAGTTGTAAGACAACTTGTTCTGTTTGATCTTCTGTTTGTGCACGCCAGGTTGATTGCATTTGTTGAAACAGGGTGGACCACGTGAAGGTTGCAATCTCCCACCCCAAATACCCGGGTTTGATCCTGACCATGGGCGCTGTCTGTACGGAGTCTGTACATTCTCCCTGTGATCACATTGGGTTTTCTCCGGGTACTTCGGTTTTCCCTCACATTCCAAAGAAGTGCAGGTTTGTGGGTTAACTGGCTTCAGTAAATTGCTCATAAGTTCATAAGACATAGGAGCAGAATTAGGCCATTCGGCTCATTGTGTCTACTCCACTATTCAATCATGGCTGATCTATCCTTCCCTCTCAACCCCATTCTCCTGCCTTTTCCCCATAACCCTTGACATGATTACTAAGCAAATATTTCTCAATCTCCACCTTAAAAGTATCGAATGACAGCTTCCACAGCCGTCTGTGGCAACGAATTCCACAGGTTCACCACCCTCTGACTAAAGAAATTCCTCCTCATCTCCTTTCTAAAGGAACATTATTTTATTCTGGGGATGTGCCCTCTGGTCCTAGACTCTCCCACTAGTGGAAACATCCCTTGTGTGCAGAATAGAACTAGCGTACGCATGATCGCTGATTGGCGCAAACTTGGTGGGCCAAAGAGTCTATTTCCATGCTGCATCTCTAAACTAAACTAAAAATCTAAATGTACCGACTCCTAGCCGCTCGTAATCAGAAGATCTTTCCGTTTTTAAGTTGCATGTTAGTGGGTCAGTGATCAAGTTAAATTGGTAAGGGTGCACAGTTGTGGCAGGTTGTTGGATGGTCTTCTTTCTGTGTAACTTTGGGGTTTATGTTTTGCATGCTTGGACTGGACATGCACACCTCCCTCATCACATGTCTCAATTCAGCTGGCATTCCTCTTAATGGTCTGGACCTAAGGTGAGATTGTTAGTGTTAGTGCACAGGTTTCAGATGGTAAAAGACTAGAATACTGCACTCATGGACCTCAATGTCAGCATTTAACAGCATCCACGTAGATTCACAATGTGAAGGGAAGCTGTAAATCTCATCATCATCATCGTTGAAAACATCAACGGCACGGTCCCTTACAATGCTATGTACAACAATGATCACAAGTTCTACTGAAGTGTGGACGGCCGTTGGCTGGCTAGGAGATCATCCGCCCTTTGACAGGTCTTGTTTATGGTCCTGCTGGGGGTCCACAGCTCCCTTCTCACCTGGAAAACCAGGTGGGGGAGACGGTTTACAATGGAGCAGGTAGCACGGGAATACATGCTACCCGTGGCGGTGGGAATTCCCCCGACCCGAGTGATAATAATAAGCACAGCATGGCTTAGTGGCGCAGCGGTAGAGTTGCTGCCTTACAGCGCCAGAGACCCGGGATCGATCCTGATTATGGGTGCTGTTTGTACGTCCTCCCTGTGACCGGGTGGGTTTTCTCCGCGTGCTCCGGATTCCACCCACACTCCTGTTAATTGGCACGGTAAAATTGTAAAATAGTCGCTAGTGATAACGTGATCCCTGGTCAGCGCGGACTAGGTGGGCCAAAGGGCCTGTTCCCGTGCTGTATCGCTGGAGTCTAAAGCCTAAAGCACAGCCCATTCCGCAGCTCATAAAGGTGTTACAATAGATCCGTACTTTATAAAAGTGTGGCTAGAATTGGAGTCTAAATGGATACTAAAGGGTTTTACTATTTGGATGAAAAGTGACTTGATTGAATAATAGATGGGTAAGCTTAAGTGAGGTGATGGTTTAGGAAAGAGGCCGGAAGTATGTGCTTGATGATAGCATGTCTAGAACCCCAAGGCAATCTGGGATAAAGTAGAATTGATTAGACGGAAAGATAGATTGCCATTAATTAAATCAGTCTCCTTTGGCTCTGCTTTAAACACATTAAGAGAATTAGGATGGAAAGTCCTTAAACATGTGTGGGCTCATTCTCATAAATCAAAAAGAGATTTTGATAAACATGTGAAGTACCTTGAAATTCTTTCATAATCGAGGTAAATGCTTTCAAAATAAATGAAAAATTGTAACAGGTCAAAACGAATCTCAATTACTTCAAATTTTAAAGAGTTCCAAGGTAATACATTTGCTAAACTTATAAACCATGTAATTTATCCTTTTTCATTTCAATTGCTGCATGATTCTTGAGTTTTATAGTTTTAGTTTTAGAGATACAGTGTACAATCTCCCTTCAGCCCACCAAATCTCCGAGGACCAACGATCACCCATACACTAGTTCTATCCTGCACACTAGGGACAATTTACAGAAGCCGATTGACCTACAAACCCGCATGTCTTTGGAATGTGGGAGGAAACCAAAGCACCAGGAGAAACCCACATGGTCACAGGGAGAACATACAAACTCTGTACATCCCATAGTCAGGGTTGAATCTGAGTCTCTGGTGCTGTGAGGCAGCATCTCTATAGCTACTCCACTGTGCCGCCCCATAAGACGCGGTATATTCCAACAAAAATTCTGTGATAAATTTGCAGACGTTTTTCTCCAAACTTTATCCAAATGTTGTTCACTGCGCATTCACAATACCTCAGTGAAACATGTGTTCAAATACTCTGAGAAATTGCTGTGTTGGGAAGAGGCGGAATATAAGATATGTTCCGTTGACCCCATCTACAACATGCTGCCTCAGCAAGGCCACCAGCATAATCGAGGACTAGTCTTACCCCGTTCACTCCCTCTTCTCCCCTCTCTCATCAAACAAGAGGTACAGAAGTTTGACAACGCATATCTCCAGATTCAGGGACAGTTTGTTCCCAGCTGTTATCAGGTAACTGAACTGTCCTTTCACCAGTTAGAGTGTTGTCCAGACCTACCACCTACCTCATTAGAGACCCTGAACTATCTTTATTCGGACTTTATTTGAGTTTATCTTGCACCTTCTGAAAGGAAATGAGGAGGAATTTCTTTAGTCAGAGGTTGGGGAATTCACTCCCACTGATGGCCGTGGAGGCCTAGTTGTTGGATATTTTTAAGGCGGAGATTGACAGATTCATGATTAGTAAAGGGCCTGTCCTACTTGGGCGTCATTTGCGTGTCATTTACGCAACATCCTAAAAATTGTTTGTCGCGATGCACGCGTGGCACGTGGTGAGGCATGGTGGCGTATGAAGTGACGCGCGGTAGCAAGCGTCGCCCCAGGATTTTGGGGCGCGACTCAAAATCCTCGTGCTCCACCTGTGTGATGCGCAAATGACGCCCAAGTGGGACAGGCCCTTAAGGGTGTCAAGGGTTATGGGGAAAAGGCAGGAGAATGGGGTTAAGAGGGAAAGATAGAGCCGCCATGATTAAATGGCAGAGTAGACTCGATGGGCCGAATGGCCTAATTCTGCTCTTATAACATGAACCTGCGGACACTAAACATTATAACCATTATCCTATATCTGTACACTGTGAACGGCTTAATTGGAATCATGTGTAGTCTTTTCTTTGACTGGATAGCATGCAAACATAGGCTTTTCAATGTACCTCGGTGCACATGACACGAATAAACTAAACTAAACTAAAGAGGCCAGTTATTTGGTGACTCGATCCCCAACATTTGTGTTCCTTTCCACCACCTGTGTGATTAAAAATTCCCCTAGTTGATGTGTGATAGTCCAGGGTGCATCTTCCATGGCTAAGTTTGCTTGATGACCTTAGCGTCCATGATTTGCAACTCATACCCAACCTCATACCATAGGTCCTCTTTCAATGTTAGTACGATCTCCCTGTCTACACAGCACACATTTACCATGGGACACATTTCCAACTATGACCTTCTGTGCACATTGGAAACCAGTGGGAACTCATCACACTTTCAGCTTTCAAACTTTTTTTATACAAAGGGTAGTGGGTGTACGGAATGAGCTGCCGGAGGAGGTAGTTGAGATAGGTACTATCGTAACGGTTAATAAACATTTAGATAGGTAGTACATGGATAGGATGGGTATGCATGGAATGGGCCAAATGCAAGCAGGTGAGACGAATGTAGCTGGGACATGTTGGTTTTGCATGGGCAAGTTGGGTCGAAAGGCCTGTTTCCATGCTGTATCACTCCATGACTGTAAATGATCAAAGTTGTTAGAGCTGGTGGATTATAGTGTGAGGTAAAACACAAAGTGCTGGAGGAACTCCATAGGTCAGGCAACATTTGTGAATAAAATGGATAGATGATGTTTCAGGTTGGGATCCTTCTTAAGACTGATTTGATTGCATGGATTTTGTCCAAGTGTTCCGGTTTCCTCCCACATTCTGAAGACGTGCAAGTTTGTACATTAATTGCCACTGTATCCCCACTGTATCTCTAAAACCTAAAAAAAGTCTAATTGTATTTCCATATAAATCACAGTTGTTTTTCATTAATTTACCTAAGCCATAATTATATCTAAAATATAACATTTATAATACAAGATAATTCATATATGATTACATAAAAAAACAGATAAAAAATTCACTGGCTTCAGTGGAGCCGAACCAGCTTAACTGGCACCCAATATTCCTGTGTGTGTTTAGTTCGAGAATTCTTTTTTGTCTGCAAGGTTTCCCTTTATCCTGCAACTCTACACTGTGGATGGCTTGATTGTAATCATGGACAGTCTTTCTGCTGACTGGATAACACGTTACAATAAAGATCTTCACTGTACCTCTGTACACGTGACAATAAATTAAACTAAACTAAACTAAAAATGTAGGAAGGAACTGCAGATGCTGGTTTAAACCGAAGATTGACCAAAATGCTGGAGAAACTCAGCGGGCCAGGCAGCATGAAGTTTCGGGTCGAGACCCTTCTTCGCTCTCATTCAAACATATTCCTTCTCTCCAGAGAAGCTGTCTGTATTGCGTTTGAGACAGCAGAAGTTATGTAATGCCCTCCAGGTGCTGTAGCCAGTTCGATGTGCTGTTGTCGAGGGCTGTGAGATACTATATTGCTGAGTTACACCAGCATTTTGTGTCTATCTAAAAAAAAATGTGGCTAATTTACCACGAGGGGACATGGATACCAGTTAGTTTGATTAAAGCAGGCGAAACAGAAGCACAGTGTGTTTTGAATTCCTGCTCCTATGATATTGCTCACGATAGGCACAACTGGGAACTGTCCAGATATACTCTTAATTATTAAAGGTGCTATATATGGAAGTTGTTGTTGTCTCCCTGCGGTTTGACAGGTTGCAGAGGCAGCTAAATGCCTGCACACAGCCTGTGAGCTCTCTACATGAATCAGGCACTTCTAACTTCTACTGCACAATTTTTACTGTACAACTACTGAAAGGAATTATTAAATGTACTCGGTGACCTTCCTTTACTTAATATTCAAGGAAGGCAGCAAATACAGCAGATACATAAATTTAACTGTTGGCTGAGATTTTCAACCCAGAGGGAGAATATTTGTTAACATCCTCAAGGCAGTTTCTTTTCTTTAAAGTTTAAGTATGGTATTTGCTCATCCAAAAAATAGGTGTAGATAGCACCTGTTTTCAATGAAAAAGAATGAAGAGGGTTCTTCCCCCTTCTGTCATCCCTACTCTGTAATAGTGGTAAGTCACACTGAGTGTGGGTCTGTGTCAGTGAACACACATCAGGCCCACACAGTGGCCAAACTGACCCTCCCAATGAATCCCTGTCAATTTTTGTCATTAAGGGAATAATAATTACCCTGACCTCAACGATATTCAGATTCACAATGGCACAACTGTTAGAGCTCCTGCCTCGCAGCACAAGAGACCCAGTTTCAAACCTGACCTTGAGTGCTGTCTGTGCGCAGTTTGCATGTTCTACCTGTGACCACATCGGTTTCCTCCTGAACTTAACGGTTCCCTTCCACATCCCAAAGGCGTGCAGGTTTGTAGCTTAATTGGCTTCTGTAAAATGCCCCTAGTGTGTGGGGAGTGAATGTGAAAGTGGGATAATATAAAACTAGTGTATGGGTGATCGATGGTTGACATGGATGACACGTCTGTTTTAATCTCTGTTTTAAATATACTAATTGACTGAGCCTCCACAGTCCACTCAGAAATGCAAAGATTTACAACATTCTGCATGAAAAAAAAGTATTTTCATATTTGAGCTGAATTTGAGCGAACATTTTTTAAAAGAATGTGGCCCTCAGCTTGAGATACCTCAGCCAGGGGAAACAACACCTCACATCTATTCTGCCAAGGCTGATAAAAAATGTATACATTTCAAAACCATCACATTTTATTCTTTTAAACTCAGGAGAGTTCAATCCCAGTATGCTTACTGTCTCCACACACAACAAAGGCCCAACCACAGGAATCAACATGATGAATTTGTGCTGCACTCACTCTAACATAAGTTTAGTTTAGTTTAGAGAAACAGGCGCTTTGGCCCACGGGGTCCACGCCAACCAGCGATCCCCACACATTAACACAATCTTACACCCACGAGGGACAATTTTTACATTTACCAAGCCAATTAACCTACATGCCTGTACGTCTTTGGAGTGTGGGAGGAAACCGAATATCTTGGAGAAACTCACACAGGTCACAGGGGGAACGTACAAACTCCGTACCGACAGCACTCATAGTCGGGATAGAACCTGGGTCGCCGGCACTGCATTCGTTCTATTTGTCCCGTTAGATGTATGCATTCTACATTCAAGAACTCAACCGCTGCGCCACCTTGACCGCCCTAAGAAGTACATTATTCTTAGGTAGGGAAATTAAACTAGGCCCAATATTCCAGACATGGTCTTGCCAGGGCTTTGTACAACTGAAGCAAATGCTTCCACTGTAAATGATGAGTGGCGCAGTGAGTGAAGCTGATAGAGATGCTGCTCTACCAGGCCCAGGAGCCGTTGAAGCAAGAAGATGAGTCTCCGGGCAGTGAGTTTAAAATTCAAGCGCGAGGCTTTACTCCAGAGGCCCAGGAGCCGTTGGAGCAAGAGGAGGATTCTCCGGGCGGTGAGTTTAAAAATTGAGCGCGGGGCTTTACTCCACACAGGCCCAGGAGCCGTTGGAGCAAGAGGAGGAGGAACCCAAATCTGTAACGTTCCACACAAGTGTTCTGGTGAAGCCGTTGATTGGTGGAAGCGGACTGGAGGAAGCAGCTGATTGGGTGCCACCACTGGTTTGCATTAAAGGTACAGTGAGTTAAAGGTACAGTGAGCAAAGGGTTCAGTGAGCAAAGGGTTCAGTGAGCAAAAGGGTTCAGTGAGCAAAAGGGTTCAGTGAGCAAAGGGTTCAGTGAGCAAAGGGTTCAGTGAGCAAAGGGTTCAGTGAGCAAAGGGTTCAGTGAGCAAAGGGTTCAGTGAGCAAAGGGTTCAGTGAGCAAAAGGGTTCAGTGAGCAAAAGGGTTCAGTGAGCAAAGGGTTCAGTGAGCAAAGGGTTCAGTGAGCAAAGGGTTCAGTGAGCAAAGGGTTCAGTGAGCAAAGGGTTCAGTGAGCAAAAGGGTTCAGTGAGCAAAAGGGTTCAGTGAGCAAAGGGTTCAGTGAGTAAAGGGTTCAGTGAGTAAAGGGTTCAGTGAGCAAAGGGTTCAGTGAGCAAAGGGTTCAGTGAGCAAAGGGTTCAGTGAGCAAAGGGTTCAGTGAGTAAAGGGTTCAGTGAGCAAAAGGGTTCAGTGAGCAAAGGGTTCAGTGAGCAAAGGGTTCAGTGAGCAAAGGGTTCAGTGAGTAAAGGGTTCAGTGAGCAAAGGGTTCAGTGAGCAAAAGGGTTCAGTGAGCAAAGGGTCAGTGAGCAAAGGGTTCAGTGAGTAAAGGGTTCAGTGACCAAAGGGTTCAGTGACCAAAGGGTTCAGTGACCAAAGGGTTCAGTGAGCAAAAGGGTTCAGTGAACAAAGGGTTCAGAGAGCTAAGGGTTCAGTGAACTAAGGGTTCAGTGCTTTTTAGTAAAGGTTAGTTTAAAGGATTAAGATTTTAATAGTGTGAGTGAGTTGATTTAATTTGGCGGCAAGCCATGTCATTTGCGATCGGCCCCATGGTTTGCTCATCCTGCAACATGTGGGAGATCAGGGATATGGTCGGTATCCCTGGTGACTACGTTTGCAGGAAGTGTGTCCAGCTGCAGCTCCTGACACCGCATTGAACGATTGGAGCTGCGGTTGGATTCATACTGGAGCATCCACGATGCTGAGAAACTCGTGAATAGCACGTACAGTGAGTTGGTCACACCGCAGGTAAAAGTTAAGCGGACAGAAAGGGAATGGGTGGCCAGTAGGCAGGCAGTGCAGGAGTTCCCAGCGGTCATCTCCCTCCTAAACAGATATACCATTTTGGATACTGTTGGGGGAGATGGCTCATCAGGGGAAGGCAGCAGCAGCTATGTTCATGGCACCATAGGTGGCTCTGTGGCACAGGAGGGGAGAAAAAAGAGTGGAAGGGCTATAGTAATAGGGGATTCAATAGTAAGGGGAATAGATAGGCATTTCTGCGGCCGCAAACAAGACTCCAGGATGGTATGTTGCCTCACTAGTGCAAGGGTCAGGGATGTCACTGAATGGCTGCAGAACATTCTGGAGAGGGAGGGTGAACAGCCAGCTGTCATGGTGCACATTGGCACCAACGATATAGGTAAAAAATGGGATGAGGTCCTACAAGGCGAATTTAGGGAGCTAGGAGATAAACTTAAAAGTAGAACCTCAAAGGTAATAATCTCTGGACTACTACCAGTGCCACATGCTAGTCAGAGTAGAAATAGGAGGCTATTGCAGATGAATATGTGGCTTGAAAAATGGTGCAAGGGGGAGGGATTCAAATTTATCGGGCATTGGAACCAGTTCTGGGGGAGGTGGGACCAGTACAAACAGGACGGTCTGCACCTGGGCTGGAAGGGAACCAATGTCCTTGGGGAAGTGTTTGCTAGTGCTGTCAGGGAGGATTTAAACTAATGTGGCAGGGGGATGGGAGCATGAGCAGAGAGACAGAGGGATGTAAAATGAGGGTAGAAGCAATAGATGGCAAGGTGAAAAGTAAAAGTGGCAGGCAGAAAAATCCAGGGCAAAATTCAAAAAGGAGTAAGAGTGTTGTAAAACAAGCCTGAAGGCTTTGTGTCTCAATGCAAGGAGCATTCGTAATAAGGTGGATGAGTTGAATGTGCAGATAGTTATTAATGAATATTATATAGTTGGGATCACGGAGACATGGCTCCAGGGTGACCAAGGCTGGGAGCTGAACATCCAGGGATATTCAATATTCAGGAGGGATAGATAGAAAGGAAAAGGAGGTGGTGTAGCATTGCTGGTTAGAGAGGAGATTAACGCAATAGAAAGGAAGGACATTAGCTTGGAGGATGTGGAATCGATATGGGTAGAGCTGCAAAATAATAAGGGGCAGAAAACGCTAGTGGGAGTTGTGTACAGGCTACCTAACAGCAGTAGTGGAGCTGGGGATGGTATCAAACATGAAATTAGAAATGCATGCAACAAAGGTAAAACAGTTATAATGGGTGACTTCAATCTACATGTAGATTGGGTGAATCAAATTAGCAGGGGTGCTGAGAAAGAGATTTCTTGGAATGTATGCAGGATAGTTTTCTAAACCAACATGTAGAGGAACCAATGAGAGAACAGGCTATTCTAGACTGGGTATTGAGGAAGGGTTAGTTAGCAGTCTTGTAGTGCGTGGCCCTTTGGGCAAGAGTGACCATAATATGGTTGAGTTCTTCATTAGGGTGGAGAGTGACATTGTTAATTCAGAAACAAGGGTTCTGAACTTAAAGAAAGGTAACTTTGAGGGTATGAGTCGTGAATTGCCCAAGATAGACTGGCAAGTGATTCTTAAAGGGTTGACGGTGGATATGCAATGGAAGGCATTTAAAGACTGCATGGATGAACTACAACAATTGTTCATCCCAGTTTGGCAAAAGAATAAATCAGGGAAGGTAGTGCATCCGTGGATAACAAGGGAAATCAGGGATAGTATCAATACTAAAGCATACAAATTAGCCAGAAAAAGCAGCCTACCAGAGGACTGGGGGAAATTCAGAGTCCAGCAGAGGAGGACAATGGGCTTAATTAGGAAAGGGAAAATAGTTTATGAAGGAAAACTGGCAGGGAAGATAAAAACTGACTGCAAAAGTTTTTATAGATATGTGAAGAGAAAAAGGTTAGTTAAAACAAATGTAGGTCCCTTGCAGTCAGAAACTGGTGAATTGATCATGGGGAACAAGGACATGGCAGACCAATTGAATAACTACTTTCGTTCTGTCTTCACTAAGGAAGACATAAATAATCTGCCGGAAATAGCAGGGGACCGGGGGTCAAATGAGATGCAGGAACTGAGTGAAATCCAGGTTAGCCGGGAAGTGATGTTAGGTAAATTGAATGGTTTAAAGACCGATAAATCCCCAGGGCCTGATAGGCTGCTTCCCAGAGTACTTAAGGAAGTAGCCCAAGAAATAATGGATGCATTAGTGATAATTGTTCAAAACTCTTTAGATTCTGGAGTAGTTCCTGAGGATTGGAGGGTAATTAATGTAAACCCACTTTTTAAAAAGTGAGGGAGAGAGAAAACGGGGAATTACAGACCAGTTAGTCTAACATCGGTAGTGGGGAAATTGCTAGTGTCAGTTATTAAAGATGGGATAGCAGCACATTTGGAAAGTGGTGAAATCATTGGACAAAGTCAGCATGGATTTATGAAAGGTAAATCATGTCTGACGAATCTTATAGAATTTTTCGAGGATGTAACTAGTAGAGTGGATTAGGGAGAACCTGTCGATGTGTTGTATCTGGACTTTCAGAAGGCTTTCGACAAGGTCCCACATAAGAGATTAATATACAAACTTAAAGCACACGGTATTGGGGGTTTAGTATTGATGTGGATAGAGAACTGGCTGGCAGACAGGAAGCAAAGAGTAGGAGTAAACGGGTCATTTTGGGCGCAGTGCTGGGACCCCAGCTATTTACAATATATTAATGCTCTGGATGAGGGAAATGAATGCAACATCTCTAATTTGCGGATGACACGAAGCTGGGGGACAGTGTTGTGAGGAGGATGGTAGGAGGTTGCAAGGTGACTTGGATAGGTTGGGTGAGTGGGAAAATGCACGGCAGATGCAGTATAATGTGGATAAATGTTAGGTTATCCACTTTGGTGGCAAAAACAGGAGGGTAGACTATTATCTGAATGGTCGCCGATTAGGAAAAGGGGAGATGCAACGAGACCTGGGTGTCATGGTACACCAGTCATTGAAAGTAGGCATGCAGGTGCAGCAGGCTGTAAAGAAAGCGAATGGTATGTTGGCATTCATAGCAAAAGGATTTGAGTACAAGAGCAGGGAGGTTCTACTGCAGTTGTACAAGGTCTTGGTGAGGCCACACCTGGAGTATTGTGTACAGTTTTGGTCTCCTAATCTGAGGAAAGACATTATTGCCATAGAGGGAGTACAGAGAAGGTTCACCAGACTGATTCCTGGGATGGCATGCCTACCATATGAAGAAAGACTGGATAGACTAGGCTTGTACTCACTGGAATTTAGAAGATTGAGGGGGGACCTTATAGAGACTTACAAAATTCTTAAGGGGTTGGACAGGCGGATGCAGGAAGATTGTTCCCGATGTTGGGAAAGTCCAGAACAAGGGGTCACAGTTTAAGGATAATGGGGAAGTCTTTTAGGACCGAGATGAGAAAATCATTTTTCACATAGAGAGTGGTGAATCTGTGGAATTCTCTGCCACAGAAGGTAGTTGAGGCCAGTTCGTTGGCTATATTTAAGAGTGAGTTAGATGTGGCCCTTGTGGCTAAAGGGATCAGGAAGTATGGAGAGAAGGCAGGTACAGGATACTGAGTTGGATGATCAGCCATGATCATATTGAATGGCGGTGCAGGCTCTTTGGGCCGAATGGCCTACTCCTGCACCTATTTTATATGTTTCTATGTTTCACAGGTTTACAAGAATGATCCCAGGGATGATTGGGTTAACAAGATGAGCATTTGACGGCACTGGGCCTGTAATGATTGGAGGTTAGAAGAATGAGGGGACACCTTACTGAAACTTACTGAATAGTGAAAGGCCTGGATAAAGTGGATGTGGAGAAGATGGTTCTAGTAGTGGGATAGACTATGACCAGAGGGCACAGCCTCAGAATAAAAGGATGTACCTTTAGGTTTTGGATGTTTTTGTCATTGGATATTTGGACAGATTCATGATGAGTAAGGGTGTCAAACATTATGGAGAGAAGACAGAGAAATGGGAGGGAAAGATAGATCAGCCATGATTGAATGGTGGAGTAGATTCGATGGGCCGAATGGCCAATTGCTGTTCCTATGACATATGAACTGTCTGTGTGGATTTGCACATTCTCCCTGTGACGACACGGGTTTCTTCCGGGTGTTCCAGTTTCCTCCCACAGCACAAAGACATGAGGGTTCACCGCCAGATGTTCGAGGTGTGGAGAGCAGGAGTTGGACAGGACTGCCACATCTGCGCACCACGCAGAGTTGACCATGAGGCAGACGCCTGCTCCTCCCTTTCCCAGATGCCTACGTATGGTCCATACGGTGGATGGGGAACCCTTCAGGCTGGACCGCTGAATCTGGGGAGCTGGGGGTGAGCCATGTCTCTGTGAAACAGAACACAGAGCATTCCCTCAGCTCCCTTTGATAAAACGGCCTTGCCCTTAAGTCCACTTTATTTTCAAGGGACTGTACGTTGGCCAGTAGGATAGTAGGGAGAGGGAGCCGGAGTCCCCTGCGCTTCAGTCTGACCTGAAGTCCTGCCTGTCGACCACGTTTCCGGACATAATGGAGCGCCTCCCCGTAGTTTCCAGGTGCTGTACTTACTATACCTGCTGTTTCTGCAAACCTGCACTGGAACGAGGATTCCCTCACAGTCGGCAGCTCCAGTTCCATTCCGATTGGGGATTCACACACAGACGGCAGCTCCATCTCCGTAGCTCCCGGGAAATCCTGCTAGTTGGCTCCAGAGGGCTTCCCAGGTACAGTCCCTTTGATTTCTAGACGGGTCGGGTTCTCTCCAGCGGTTCAGGGAACGCTTGCAGTCGGAGGCTCCCGCAGCTGTGAGAGATCGCAAAATTGCTAATGCTTTCAGATGCATTAGCAGCTTGACCATTATGGCACCGATTTCTGCCGTTTTTCCGATCCAGGTAAGTTGCTTGTTGCTGTAAGTAATCCTCTTCTGTTTGGCTGTTAGCAAAAAGTCACCACTGGCAGGTGCCATCTTAGAAGGTTTCAGAGTGGGGACAAGGGGAATTAGTAAGCCAACAGCAGGAGCAGGTGCAGGAGCAAGAGCAGAAGCAGGAGCGAGTGTCATCTTTGGGAAGGGAGACTGCTGAAATGGCTTTTAAAGGGAAGGTGCAGACGGAAATTAAATCAGGAAAATTGGATAAGGATGAGAAAGAGTGTGCACGTCTTGAAGGGAGAGATATTTATTTTATGCCAGGATGTGCATAATTCTTCGGAGTGGAGATAGAGCCACAGTATTCCTCACAGAACTCTAATGTTCCCAATTCGGAGGAACTGTGCGCAGCCTGCGAGCGGGGCACACGGGAGGAGTCAGCGTTATCTTTTAGCTCCTCCCCCAAATTTAAATCTGACATAGAAGGGTGTGGACTGTGGCGGCGCCTAACGTAAGCGGCTCGATTGCAATCCGTCTGTCTTTTTTTTATTTTTGTCCCGTTAGATGTATGTTTTTAGTTCTAATTTTTTTTTTTTTTTAGCTGTGTATATGTGGGGGGATGGGCGGGGGGAAACCATTCAATCTCTTCCCTTTACGGGGACCCAACTTTTTCCCTGTCGGGTCTCCGGTGTCGTTGGGCCTAACATCATGGAGTCGGCGGCAGCCACCAACCGGGATCAACCTGAGGGCTCCAGTCGCGGAGCCTGCGGACTCGCCATCGTGGAGCTGACCGACTTCGGAATGGGGAGAGCTTTGGTGGCACGCGGCTGCAACCCTACTTCGGAGCCTCGGATAGATACAAAATGCTGGAGTAACTCAGCGGGACAGGCAGCATCTCTGGAGAGAAGGAATGAGTGGATCTTCTCTGAGGAGCCCCTTCCTCAGACTGATGTCAGGGGAGAGGAAGATACATAGATAAGGAAGTGTAAGGTGTGAAAACAAGACAAAGGGGATGGAGATCAAGGGAAATGTAGAATAGGTCATTGTTAGCTGGGACAAGTTAACATCAAAGCAAACAGAGATAAAATGTAGTCGGAGACAGTAAGCCTGGTCGGAGAACTAGGAAGGGGGAGGGATGGAGCGAGACGGAAAGCAAGGGTTACCTGAAGTTGGAGAAGTCAATGTTCACACCGCTGAGGTGTAAGCTGCCCAAGCGAAATATGAGGTGCTGGTCCACCAATTTGCGCTGGGCCTTACTCTGACAATGGACGAAGCCCAGGACAGAGAAGAGTCTACTTTCCTACTTTAAGGAAAACATGAGGAAACAGGTATACAGTCATTACAGTTTCAGTTGTTGACTGGTTTCCTTTATTAATTTGACCTCAGTGCCTGTTCCTCTCATTGTACTCATCCCTGGAACTAAAGGAACTAACAACCTCTTGACTTGACTCACAACTGTTCAGTAACTCTTCAACAGCAGTTCCTCCAATTTAGAGATGTCTATCAGAGATGTCTAAATGATTGCTATGATCACGTGGAAATCTTCACATGACCTAATGAAAACTAAGGACTTTTTTTTGCAACCACAGACTTGGACTAGTTCACTGAGGTTTCACTATCAAGTCTTGCTGGTCTGCTCGTCCCTCTGTCAAAATTTCTCCTCTCCTTGGCAAAACACTGCTTCAGTTTCTGCCTCTCTCGCTCCCCTTTGAGTTAGGTTGCAACAAGCTCAATTGCGTAAAAAGATGCATTAAATGCTCTGCTGGTGTGAAATAACAGGAGGAATGTGGAGTCATACAGTATTTAAACTATCAATGACTCATTGAGAAGCCTGAGTAACCTCACAACACTTGTTTCTTCAAGGTTTCTTTTCACACATCTTCAGATCTTTCTGGTGTCCCATTGGAGGCACAAAGATGCAGTGGAATCAATAGATTAATCGCACAAAACACAAAAAATGCAAACTGACTTTATCTATTGCCACACGCTATTTCTACCAGTATCCAACTCAACTCTACAATAGTACATTGCACAGTGAAAGTGCCTTCAAGTCTAACTTCAATCCATTTTAGTTTGGTTTAGTTTAGTGTGGTTTAGTTTAGTTTAGTTTAGTTTAGTTTAGTTTAGAGATACAACATGTAAACAGGCCCTTCAATCCACCTAATCCACATTGACCATCGATCACCCATCCAAACTTATTTCTATGTCATTCCACTTTCTCATCCACACCCTACACACCAGGGACAACCTCTACAGTGACCAGTTAAGCTACAAAGCTGCACGTCTTTGGGATGTGGGAGGAATCCAAACACCTGGAAGAAAAACCCACACGATCCCAGAGAGCTGGGCAAACTCAGCACGACAGCACCAGAGGTCAGGATCGATCGCAGGTCTCCAGCGTTTAATGGCAGCAGGTCTACCAGCTGTGCCACAGTGAATTTGAATATCATTAAGTGCAAGGAAATTATCATTCCCTTTATGGCAAAAATCACCAGGGATTCATTGGAAGGTCAGATTTGCAATATTGATGGCTGCAATGATATCTTAAGTATTTTAGTTCAGCATTGTTGACAAACTGCACATGGGCACAACTTTCTCTACTTCCATCAACGTTCAACCAATATGTGGCAACTGGTGGCAATGGCCCGCATCTCTCCTTCTGATCCACCTACAATTCTCGTACACCCCCTTCTTTGCAACCACCTCACCGGCCCCTTTCATCAACTTTCCTTCTCCTCCCACATCTGCTTCCACCTGCCTATCACCCACACACACATGGAACATAGATCATAGAAAAGTACAACACAGGAACTCCCCCACAATGTCTGCACCAAACACGATGCCATGTCAAACTAATCTCCTCTGCCTGCGTACGATCCATACCCCTCCATTCCCTGTTTATCCATGTGCCTATTTAAAAGCTTCTTAAATGCCATTATCGCATCTGTCTCCACCACCACATCTGGCAATGTGTACCAGGCACCCACCACTCTATTAAAAACTTTCCCCGCACATCAACTTTAATCTTTTTCTCTATCACCTTAAAGCTATATATATATATATATATATATACATACATATAAAACAAACAAACAAAAAAAATAATATTGCAAAAAAACAAAGCCGATGCCTCCAAGTCTATGTAAACTCTATTTGGAGGCTGTGGTGTTCAATAGCCTGATGGCTGTCGGGAAGAAGCTGTTCCTGAACCGTTACAGTTTTCAGGCTCCTATATCTTCTTCCCGATGGTAGGAGTGAAATGAGAGTGTGGTCTGGATCTCTGATGATGCTGGTTGCCCCTGTGAGGCAGCGATTCCTGGAAATCTCTTTGTGTGTGGGGGGGGGGGGGGCGGGGTCAGTAGCCATGAAGGACTGAGCAGTGTTCATCACTTTTTGCTGTCTTCTTTGTTCTTGGGATTTCGAGTTGCCGAACCAGGCCATGATGCAATTGGTCAATATGCGCTCTACCTCTTATGTCTTTATTGCTGGTTGTCAATTGCAATTCAAGCCAGGAGTTGTTAAGTGACCATAAGATTTCATTTAGACACTATCCAAGCTGGCGCATCCCTTTAATGTGTTTCTGCGGACCTGCTTTGATATTACACTTGATTAATGCCTTACCAATCACATTAGCTGTTCCAGGAAAATCTCCGCCTTGCAGAAGCCCCTCTGCTCATTTAATTTTGAAACTTTTTAATCAATCTTTGCCAAATATCACAATGTAAACCTGCACGAGCAAGAGTAACCCCATACTTTGATCAATAAGTTATAACACACATTGCATATGTCCCAGGATTTTCCAAACTGCCCCAGACTATCTCTTCAAGCTTACCTTGTTCTTTCTTATTTTTTAGTATAGTTTAGTGATACAGCATGGAAGCAGGCTCTTCGGCCCTCTGAGTCTGTGCCGACCAACGATCCCGTGTACACTGGGATCCTCCACTCTACGATACGCTCCCAGTTGGATTTAGCTGAAGTAAAGCCACACAGATTCACGTGAGGCTGCTAAGACAATGAGACATAAGAACATAAGATGATAAGTGATAGCAGCAGAATTAGGCCATTCGGCCTGTCAAGCCTACTCCATCATTCAATCATGGCTGACCTATCTCTCCTTCTTAACCCCATTCTCATGCCTTCTCCCCATAACCTCTTTGAAGAAGTTCTCCTCCTCCCTCTGGAGACAGTTACACAACCTCCTCTCCAACTGCTGCATCCCGGTGGCCTGAACATTGAATTCTCCCAATTTCGTTACCCTTGCTGTCTCCTCCCCTCCCTAGCATTCCCTCAGCCCTCTGGCTCCTCCTCCCCTGTGCACCCTCCATCAGTCTGAAGAAGGGTTTCAGCCTGAAACATTGCCTATTTCCTTCGCTCCATAGATGCTGCTGCACCCGCTGAGTTTTTCCAGCACTTTTGTCAACCTCTTTCATGATCTATTCAAGCAATGGAGATGCATCTGCATCTTTCTTAACCTATGAAATTCATCAGCACATCTGGTAGCCTTATGTTGCACCGTCTATGCAGCTTTTACTATGGGTTTGAGCTTTAAGTGTCATCTCTCATGCTGACACCCTATAGTTACAGTCACATGGGAGAGAGGAACATGTGAAAGAAAATGAGATATAACCGGCCAACTCACAGGCACATGGGATTATAAAGATGATGGCATTTCAATGTCTTTTCTCGGACATCTATCACATTGATAAAATATTGCATCTTACAGAGAACATTACCGTCAACACTCATGAAGAAGTGGCAAAATTGATGTGAACAGCATCACGGTGGAGACACAAGGAGCTGCAGATGCAGAAATCTTGAGTGCTAGAGTTACTCAGCGGATCAAGCAACATCTGAGGAGGATATGGATAGGCAAGAAAGGTCAACTAGAGTCTGAAGAAGGGTCCTGACCCGAGGCATTGTCTGCCCATTCCCTCCGCAATGTGGCCTGACCTGCTGAGTTCCTCCAGCACTTAGTGTTTTACTCAGCATCAAGGTGGTGATGCAAAATCTGCAATGATGGAACCATCTGCCAAGATGGCAAGGCCAGCAGCATAATCAAGGATCAGTCTCACCCCAGTCTCTCCCTCTTCTCCCCTCAGGCAAGAGGTACAGAAGTTTGAAAATGCATATCTCCAGATTCATGGACAGTTTCATCCCAGCTAGTATCAGGCAACTGAACCATTTTACCAACAACTAGAGAGTGGTCCTGATTTACTATCTACCACAGTGGAGACCCTCGGACTATCTTTGATCGGACTTTACCAAACTTTATCTTGCACTAAACGTTATACCCTTTATACTGTGTCTGTCCACTGCAGACGGCCTGATTGTAATCATGCATAGTCTTTCCCATGACAGGATAGCACACAAGAAAAAACGTTTTACTGTACCTTGGTACACATGACTAAATAATAAACTAATCTGGTTTTGAGATATTGATCAGGAATAACCAGTATACTGTAACTGGCACCCTGTACACCTTCAAAGTTTTGTTCTGAGTTACATAAGTTTTACGATTAATAAAATTATTCACTGTTTTGAAGCTTGCCATGCTATGGTTTAAGAGTAATCTTATTAAAGACTGAATTGTATAAAAGGAAACATGTATATCATTGGTTGGGGGTAAATGCAGTTTTGAATTTCTTTACACACTGAAATAATGGAAATCCCCTCATACACAGCGAAAACGCGCATCTATACTCCGATAAATTGAATGCACATGCCCACACAGTTAAAAGCTGAAACAGTGTTTTAGTTTTAGAGATACAAAATTGAAACAGGTACTACAGGTCACTGAGTCCACGACGACCAACGATCGTCGTACACTAGTTCTATCCCACACACAAGGAACAATTTACAGATTAATTAACCTACACATTTTTGGAATATGGGAGAAAACCGGAGCACCCAGAAAAAGCCCATGACGCCAGTGGGAGAACGTACAAACTCCATATAGAGTACATACTGGGGTCAGGATGGAACCCGGATCTCTGGCGTTGTAAGGCAGCCACTCTATCGCTGCGCCACTGAGCAGTGTTGGAGATAGGGCCTGTAAAAACATGGCGACTGCCGGCATCATTGACTGACGTATCAGGTCACCAAAAAAGTCGCGGCGTGATTACGTATTGACGTGCGTGGTGTTTCTTCGCAACATTTTTTTTGTCGTCCCGGATTTTGAAATGTTCAAAACACTTTTGGCGACCCTGATATGTCAATCAATGACATCGGCAATCGCCAAAAAAAATCGCCATGTTGGACAAGCCCAAAAGTGTGGCAGGTCTTTTTGTCATGCAGGATTTTGTACAAGGGACCAAGGGAATTAAATATGATGTTATGTCAAAGTTACACTAGATGTAAGGTTAGACGTCTGGGACATGAACACTCATATGGGAGAAGGAGAATTTTGGATGGCATTGAGAACATGGAGGACATGCATCGGAAGTACCTTGAAGCCTTGTGTGGAAGGAGTGCATCACCTGACTAGCTACCACTTCCTCAGGTACTACATGTACTATACTCTATGGTTCCCACGTTGGCCCAATTTTATCGGCTCAGAACCCACAAATACGGAGTGTAATCATCCTCAACCCCAAGGGATTGTGAAGATGGTTTGGCCCAATTCTTCATGGAACCTGTGCAAGTAAAGGCCTTCCACATTCAATCTTTGGAGGGAAACAACCAAGCTCACCATTTATTGTAATTGTAATTTATTTATTTTCAAAGTATGTAAAAACATACAAAGAATTTGATTTGCCATACAGTCATACCAAGAAAGCAACCAGACACACAATGACACAATAATTAACATAAACATCCACCACAGCGCACTGTGATGGAAGGCAATAATGTATTATCTTCTTCACTCCTTTTCTCCCGCGGTCGGGGCAGTCGAACTATCCACGGTCGGAGCGATCAAAGCTCCAGCAGCCGGTGATCGAAGCTCCTGCGATGGGGCAATCGAAGCTCCCGCAATCGGGGCAGTCGACGCTCCTGCAGTTGGCGCTCCCGAAGTCGATCCCCAGCAAAGGGTTCGCCAGCTCCACGATGTTAGGCCGCAGTGCGGACGGAGTTACGATACGGAAAAAGTCGCATCTCCGTCGAGGATAGAGATAAAAAATAGTTTTCCCCACTCCCCTCCCCACATAATACAACACTAAAGATACACCAAAACATACATTTAACAACAGACTAAAAACAACAAAAGAAAGAAAGGACGAGACAGACTGTTGGTGAGGCTGCCATTGTATGGCACCACCCACCACATAGAAACATAGACATTTGGTGCAGGAGTAGGCCATTCGGCTCTGCGAGCCAGCACCGCCATTCAATATGATCGTGGCTGACCATCCAGAATCAGTACCCCGTTCCTGCTTTCTCCCCATATCCCTTGATTCCGTTAGCCCTAAGAGCTATATCTAATTCTCTCTTGAATACATCCAGTGAATTGGCCTCCACTGCCTTCTGTGGCAGAGAATTTCACAGATTCACAACTCTCTGGCTGAAAAAATGTTTCCTCATCTCAGTCCTAAATAGCCTCCTCTTTATTCTTAAACTGTGACCCCTGGTTCTGGATTCCCCCAACATGGGGAACATTTTTTCTGCATCTAGCCTATCCAACCCTTAAGATTTTTTAATGTTTCTATGAGATCTACAAGATTCATATGAAAGCTCTGAACAAGACAAATGTCAAAACATTTTTTCAACCTCCCATGGTAATAAAACAAGCTTCTATATAAATGCAGTTTTGAAATTCACTCCTGCCTTAGCCACTTATTGCATGCTTCATTTAAAATCTAAAAACCTGTCATTATCATTGTCTGAGTCTCTACAGTCCTTTAAGTGACAGGATATCATTTGACTTGCTGACTGCCTGCTGCACCTGAACATTGGTTTCTGATATTCCTTCTTATCCCTGCTCTCGTCAGGAAAAGGATACAGAAGCTTGAAAGCACACACCACCGGACTCAGGAACAGCTCCTACCTCAAAATGACACAAAATGCTGGAGTAACTCAGCAGGTCAGGCAGCACCTCTGGAGAACATAGATAGGTGACATTTTGGGTCGAGACCCTTCTTCAGTCTGAAGCAGGGTTTCAACCCAAAACATCACCTACCAGTCTGAGGTAGAGTGTCGACCTGAAACATCAGGCCCGTACGAAGCTTTTCAAAAAGGGAGGTGGTGTGACAGGATCACAAAATACCCCCCTCCTCTCTCTCCCTCCCTCTAACCCCCCTCTCCACCCTCTTGTATGTGGATGTGTGTCTGTGTTCATTTGTTTGTGTGTGATCACATCTTCTCGAAAAAACAACGTGTTAACGGTGAGATTTTTACATATTCCGGTAGAGATTTATCCTGTGAAGATAAGAATCACCTTATCTGAAAAATTCATGCATTATTTCTCAAGTTATTAATCAAAATGTTTACACATCCAATAACATTTTGAAATCAAAAGGCCTGTTTTTGGCTGATGATTGGCCGATGACGTCGCAATGGATCTGCCTGCCTGCCATCTGCTCACGCTGTGACGTCACCCCACCACCCCTCCCTCCTCCCCCAGTTATTCAAAATTTGGCCCATCGACTGAGGACCAAAGATCATAGCTGAAGACTGTGGAGACCTCGCGAGGGCCCGTGGCGGGTGGGGGGGGCAGTGTGGGCCCGGCGGGTGGGAGGAGGAGGCGGGGGCCCGGCCGGAGCGGCACCTGGTGTCGGGTCACGGCCACTGCCAGGACTGGGTTCAGATTCAGTGGTTCCCACTCCCACCCGGCGACGGGAGAACGGTCTCCCCTGACCGCCGGCAGCGGACCTGCTCCCTGGACGCCAGGCTGACTGGCGGCGAGGCTCCGAAGCCGCGGATGGAGGCGATGGGCGGGGCGGGCAGACACCGCAGCCCCGGAGAAGCGGGCACTCCTTTTTTTTCCTAATTATCCCGTGGGCCAGCTTGGTTTGGATTAGTTTGAAAACCCCGATAAAAAACAAACAGACTCCCCCTCCCGCAACGCTATATTCCATGGCCCCACTCACCCAGACTAGGCATGGCTTGTCGAGGCGATGTATGATTGCGTTAGTGAAAATGGCGGTGATCTGATCCCGCCCGGGCCCACTGCGCACGTGCGGAGAGACGGCATCATTTTGCGTCACTACTCCATCATCGGTCTCCCCCAACTGCGCAGGCGTGGATGGACGCAAATATATATTTTTTCCCCCAAATCATCCCGCGGGCCGGAACCAGAATTTTGGGTAATTTCCTTCAAAGTGGAAACATCTGAAGGATTTTTTTTCTTTGGTAAGAAAAGGGGGGTGCGACCACACCCATTGCACCACCCCTTCGGACGGCAACGAACATTACCTATTACTTTTCATAAATTCATAAGTTCTAGGAACAGAATTAGGCCATTCACCCATCATGTCTACTCCACCATTCAGTCATGGCTGAACAATCTTTGTGTTAAAGAAGGAACTGCAGATGCTGGAGAATCGAGGGTTACACAAAAAGCTGGAGAAACTCAGCGGGTGCAGCAGCATCTAAGGAGCGAAGGAGATAGGCGACGTTTCGGCCCGAAACGTCGCCTATCTCCTTCGCTCCTTAGATGCTGCTGCACCCGCTGAGTTTCTCCAGCTTTTTGTGTAACCCTGAACAATCTTTCCCTCTCAACCCCATTCTCCTGCCTTCTCCCATAACCCCTGATGCCCTTATTAATCAGGAATCTGTCAATCTCTGCCTTAAAAATGTCCATTGACGGCCTCCACAGCCATCTGTGGCAATGAATTCCACAGATTCACCAACATCTGACTAAAGAAATTCTTCCTCATCTCCTTTCTAAAGGTACGTCCTTTTATTCTGAGGCTATGGCCTCTGGTCCTGGACTCTGCCACTAGTGGAAACATCCTGACAACATCCCCTCGCGAAGATTTTGTGCTCAACGAAATCCTGGAGCGCCACGCGATACCGCGCGCAACTCTATACTGCTTCACGCCTCTCCATACGCCCATCCCGAGCTACCCACACGTTACCCTGGCCTTTAACTCCAGAGATGTTGCCTGACCCGCTGAGTTAAGGGCCTGTCCCACTTGGCCGTCATCTGCGCGCCATTTACGCGACCTCCAAATATTTGGTCGTCGCATTGTGACACACGGGTAACGTGTGGGTAGCTCGGGATGGGCGCATGGAGAGGCGTGAAGCAGTATAGACGTCCTGACCTCGTACGTGTTGTGCATGGTTACGCATGATTAGGTCACCGTGCGTAACCATGTGCCGCCGCGCGCTGCCCATACGCGGTCGGCCATAATGAGAAAATAATTACACCGTAAGCATCAATGCTTTCAGAGTAATGCCTTCAGAATAACACATTAATAAGTATTTTTGAAACATCCTTATTAAGAATGTTTCAAAAGTTAACATCCAGATAAGGATTGCAGATTTTATATCCTTAAAGAACACTAGTAACCAAATTAGTTTTTTTTTAAATAACCACACAACAATGTTACTATCACCATTTTAAAAAAAATGTGTAAACAAATTCTTAAGCTGGGTTCAAACCCTCAAACTGCTTTAATGGAATACAATTTTGTGTTTGTTGGGAGTATTTCAGAAAGTTTAAAAGTAAATGAATTTTTCCCGCAAACAATTTTATCAATGTTTCACTTAACAAATGATGTCAATACGCTGACTAATTCTGCTTGCAGAGCAGATAAAATATTTGAAGGCGCATGATGACGGGTGATGACGCGCGCGACCGTCACTACCTGCCTGTCGCGTAAATGACGGCCAAGTGGGACAGGCCCTTTACTCCAGCATTTTGTGTCCATTTATTGTATGTTAAATCTTTATAGATTGCAATTTCCTGCATCCATTTTCTGTGCATTTGTGATACTCACACTGAGATATTACATGTTGAGTGTGTGAAACATATGGACAGTTTGAGCTGGGAATTATTTTTATATTTTCTGCAGGCCCAAATACAGGCCCATTCATTTACATCATTACTATCTGCTGTTTTTATTTACTTCAACAAAGAGGCCTCATCCCTTGAAGGGGGGGGGGGGGGGGGGGGGGGAATATTAACAAATAAAAGAAACAGAATACCACAAGTAGCGCTGTTTATATGAAAATAAAACAACTTCTGGTTTGGCATAACTGATCAGAATGATAGGGCCAAAGCCACATCAAAGACTCTGTAGCTCTGCAGTAAAATGTATATTTATCAGCTGCCATAAGGAAGGAGGGTCTGGTTCATTTTTTTAACTTCTGACAATAATATCTGTAGATATGACTGTATGGACTTTCACAGAGAGGGAATCCCCAATATTTCCCCATCCCTTTCCCCAGTCCCCTTCGTCAACCCTGTCATTCAACCCTCTGGTGACATTTACTTTTTGTTGAGTTTATTTTAGATATACAAGCCCTTCAGATCACCAAGTCCGTGCCGACCAGTGATTACCCAGTACACTATCGTACACATTAGGGACAATTTACAAATGATAACAAAACCAATGATTCGACAAACCTGCATGTCCTCGGAGTGTGGGAGGAAAACGGAGTACCCAGAGAAAACCCACGCAGGGAGAATGTATAAATTCCGTACAGACTTCCACCCGTAGTCAGTATCGAACCATGGGCACTAACTCTTCAGCTGTGCCACCATGCTGCCCTGGTTCTTTATTCTTCTACAAGAGCTTGTTATGTCCCAGATGTTCTCCTCCATTCTTCAGGTTCCATCAGTAAGGTTGGTGGAAGCAGATTTTCTCATGCTAGATTTAAGAGGGTATCTAAACAAGCACTTTAAATGTCAAAGCATTGAAGGCTGTAGAAGTGCTGAAAGTTGGTATGAAAGATGGGTATAGATGGTATGGACAAGGTGGGCCTATTTCTGTGCTTTGACTCCATAATTCTATGACATCAGTGGGAAATTCATCAGTGATGCTACAATTAGTGCCCATTTCCATCTGCTGAAATATATTGTTGCACTGAAGGACTGATGTGAAAAGATCCCTGACCAGATTGCTAGCGTTAATTTTAGTTTAGAGGAAGAGCGTGAAATCGAGCCCTTCTGCCCACCGAGTCCATGATGACCATCGATCACCCGTTCACACCAGTTCTACATTATTCAACTTTCTCATCGACTGCCCCATTGGGAGCAATTTTACAGAGGTCAATTAACCTACCTTTGGAATGTGAGTGGAAACCCATGTGGTCGCATGGAGAACGTGCAAAATCCACACAGACAGCACCAGAGGTCAGGATCAAACCCGGGTCTCTGAGGCAGCAGCTCCACCAGCTGCACCATTGTGCTGTTACTATTGAAGATTATTCAATGATAACACTACACTATCTGTTTGCACTTTTAGTGGGCTGAATTGGTTGTTATTTTTTTCAAAATGACCTGGTTTAAGTCCACAATATTTGGGTTACAATTCACAAACTAAAATGAGAACAGTACAGCACAGGAATAGACCCTTCGGCCCACAATTGTATAGTTACTGCATCTATTCATTAGTCAGAGGGTGGTGAATCTGTGGAATTCATTGCCACAGAAGGTTGTGGAGGCCAAGTCAATGGATATTTGTAAGGTGGTGATTGATAGATTCTTGATTAGTATGGGTGTCAGGGGTTATGGGGAGAAGGCATGAGAACGGGAAAACAGGAGAGAGGGAAAGATAGATCAGCCATGATTGAATGGCGTAGACTTGATGGGCCAAATAGCCTAATTCTGCTCCTATATATTGAGAACTCATGAACTTATCCCAGAAATACAGAATCTTGTTGATATACCCTATTGTTACATAGGCCAGAGAGATTAAATTATTGAATTTTCCAAGCTCTCTTACTAGACTCTTGTTATTTACCCCCACACAATTGAGAATATGGAGGATGTTTCCATTTAAAATTTCATCACCAAGCGTAAAAGTTTCCCAAATGCATCTGATTCTAGTAATAGAAAGAAGAGAAGAAAGCCATTTCTGCAAAGCACCTCTCACAAACTTGGTGGAGTCATTAAGTCACCTTGAATCATAAGCAAATTCGTGAAAGGGAGATTCGTCTTTGTTAAAAAAATATCATCACCATTTTAAATTGGGCAATGTAACATACAAGTTAAGATTTCAGCGGACCCAAGTGCAGTCGATTAAGATGTGCTAACATGTCTTGTGATGAATTGGAGGCTTGCCAATCAGGAACCACTTTGATGTCGGAGAAAGCCGAGGCTTCTGAAGATCAAGGGCACGACAAACGGAGTGATCAACACCTCATTCACCGGTTTAAACATTCACCACCAACGCTCCCTGATGCAAAACACACTGTCTATTCCACTGGATATTCCGCTCCCAAACTCACAATCATCGCTGCCGAGGAACAGAACGGCAGCAGATGTCCATGATCACCACCACATCTAGGTCAGGCATCCCCCGGCTTGTGCTCACTCTTTGCTGCTTGGCCAGAAATCCTGGAACATGTCAGGCTTGCAGGCTAATTGGCATCTGTAAATCACTCCTTAGTGTGCAGGGTGCAAAAGTGGGATAACATACAACTCGTGTGAATGGTTTATCGATGGTCAGCATGTACTCAGTTGAGCCGAAGGGCCTGTTTCCACGCTGTATCACTAAACTAGTATTTCCCCTTACAGCACCAGTGGAAAATCTTCAGTGAAGAATTCCAGTCAGACCTCCATAATCTTCTCAAGGGCAACAAAGGATAGCCAACAAATGCCTAGCTCACGATTGCGTTATTATATTGGCCAAATGGGCTGTTTTCATGATGTTAATTCTATAACTTAAGGACACTCCTCTTCTCTTTGATGATATCGATGTCCTTGTGAATGAGCAACAATGGCTGCCTCTCAAGGAGAAACAAGCCTCTCATCAATGTGAGTCTTTATATTTTTGCATCATCTACATCTATATACTTTAAATTAATTGCAGACAACACTACACATAGTAGAACGGGCAGAGGGAGGGGAGGTCAGGCAACATCTGTGGAGAATAGAACAGATTTAACACCAGGATAAAAATCCTTCATCAGAACTGTTTCTTCTTTCACAGATGGTCCCTGACCTGTTTAGTTTAGTTTAGTTTAGTTTAGTTTAGTTTAGTTTAGTTTAGGGACACAGCATAGAAACAGGCCCTTCGGCCCATCGACGCCACACCTAGCATCGATCACCCGTATACTAGCTCTATGTTATCCTACACACTAGGGGCAATTTACAGAAGCCAATTAACATACAAGCCTGCATGTCTTTGGAGTGTGGGAGGAAACAGGAGCACCCGGAGAAAGCCCACACTGTCAGAGAGAATGTACAAACAGACAGCATCTGCAGTCAGGATCGATCCCAGGTCTCTGGCTCTATGAGCCAGCAGCTCTACCACGGCGCCACTGTGCCGTCCTGAGTATTTTATTTTGTAGAAACAAGGAACTGCATATGCTAGTTTACACAAAAGGACACAAAGTTCTGGAGTAACCCAACAGGTCAGGCAGCATCTCTGGAGAACAGAATGAGTTGGATACCTTCTTCAGAATGTGTTTTCGCTATATTCAGGGTTTTTTTCTATCTACCAGTAGCTGCAGTTTTGTTTTATATTTTCAGTCAAAGAGTGGGCCAAAATAAGGTCTAAAAGCGAGATCTTCCTGGCTTTGCCTGTACTTGGACCAAAGAGGATATTACCAATGGCATGGTAAAGGAACCATTTACAGAGATGTCGGGTAGGATAGAATGAGATAAATAACATGTGGTTAAAAGATTGGCAGTGCTCAAAGTGAAAATGTCACCCAGTTTGAATGGGATGAAAGGATTAGAGGAAAGGAAGGGTGGAATTTGTAGAAGCTTTGGCAACAAACTCTCGATCCTCCTCAGCTTGGTGCCAGAAGAGTAAAATTACCATCCTGAACAAATCCAGCGTCTATAAGCCAATTGTCTATGGAAATGATGCGCTACAATGCGCTACAATGCTGAGAACTATATTCTGCACTCTGCATCTTCCAACCTATTGTATTTGAGTTTGACTTGATTGCAATTATGTGTGGTATATCTGATTTGATTGGATGCCATGAAAATCCATTCAGACTTGGTCTGAAGAAGGGTCCCGACCCGAAACGTCACATATCCTTTTTTCCAGAGATGCTGCCTGACCCACTGAGTTACTCCAGCACTTTGTATCTATCTTTAATTTTTCATGAGGCTGTTTAGGCTCCAACCATAAGCAATTCTGTACACAACACGTGGAAGGATGTCCTGATCTTGGAAAGAGAGCGTAAGGGGCATCTTTCTAGAATGCCATTGGTAAGGCAGAGAGAAACAATTAAAGTTGCGATTACTTCTTAGGGGGGGTTGATGTTTTAGGTACAGAATAAGATAGAGGCAGTTAGAATCACAAAGAGTTTTGACTGCGGCCCCTTTAAAATTGTGATGTTCGACAGAACAGGTAGAGAAACAGGAGTTTTGCCGCAGGGCAAAACTTTCAGCTGTGTGGTGTGGAATCTCCCTCTTAAAGATTTAAAGCTGCTTTGAAAAGATTTGTTGAATTAAAATAAAAGGTACTTTTCCCTCAACATAAATTATAACTGGGTGTTCAGATTAAATGCTCTGTGGTTGGATTAACCCTTGGTGCATCATTTTTAACCAACAGAATGGAGTTACCCACGCACAGTTATAGTAGCATAATTAGAGGGAAATGGATCTGAAACGTGTTGTTTTCTGTCATGGTTGTCTGCATGTTCTCCCACAGTTGTGTAATTGCTACCTATTACCACATCATGCTGAGGGCTATGTATTTAAAGGCACAGGATCATCTTGTAAAACTGTCGTTTAAGTCAACTCCCCACAATTTGCTCAATGGTGCCACTGGTAGAGCTGATGCCTCACAGTGCCAGAGAACCGAGTTCGATCCTGACTTCAGGTGCTGTCAGTGTGAGGTTTGCATGTTCTCCCTGTAACCGCGTGGGTTTTATCCGGTGGGTCCGGTTTCCTCGCATATCCCATATCCCAAAGACGTGTGGGTTATCATTTAATTGGCTGCTGTAAATTTCCTCGAGTGTATGGGTGAGTGATAGAATTTGGGGGGCAATTGATGCAATTAAAAAGTGGCATTATGGTTGGGTTGGCGTGCAAATGGGTGGTTGCCAGTTAGCATGGATTCAGTAGTGATTCTGTGTTGTATTTCACTATAATCCTTTGCCAAGCATCATTGGCACTGAAAGTTACTGTCAGCTGGAAGGATTCTGGCAGTAACTAAGTATTATGTAAACTCACCCATGATCGAAAAACTTATTTCACTAAAATCTTCTCATGGCCGAACACCTTCTGATATCTCTAATTGGACTTTACTGAACTCTATCTTGCACTAAATGTTACTCCCATCATCATGTATTGTACAAAATGAAAGTAAACTAGATTCGGAGTTGTAAAGTTCATATGGTGCCTATTTTAAAGCTGACATCCCAATTCACTTTACAGACTATAAAGTACTTTACAATTGTAATTACACTTCCTATGTAGAAATGTTGGCTGTGAGTTTATGCATCACGAGCCCCCACAAACACCAACCCCAACCAGATTACAACCAGATAACCTTTCAGAAATATTAATTGAAGTATCAGTTTTGGCCAAGCTACCAGGGTAACTTCCCTGCCCCTCTTCAATATTCTGCCATGGACTCCTTTGCCTGATATCTTCCTTAAGACTGCAAACTTTAGGCTTTAGACTTCAGACATACAGTGTGAAAATTGGCCCTTCGGCCCAACATGCCCATACCGGCCAACATGTCCAAACTACACTAGTCCCACCTGCCTGTGTTTGGTTCATATTCCTCCAAACTGATCCTATCCATGTACCTGTCTAACTGTTTCTTAAATGTTGGGATAGTCCCAGACTCAACTACCTCCTCTGGCAGCTTGTTCTACGCACCCACCACCCTTTGTGTGGGGTTAGTGTAGATGGGGCACATTGGTCCGCATGGACAAGTTGAGCCGAAGGACCTGCTACAACGCTGTCCATGACATTTGATTCTCTATGACTCTAGAGGGCAAAGGCCAACAATGAGAGGGCAGATATTTAAGAGATACCTCAGGAGGAATGTACTCACTCAGAGAGTAATCTGCATCTGGAATGAGGGTCCAGGGAAAGCTATAGAAGTATATACAATTGTGACTTTTACAAGACATTTGGACAGATGTATGGACAGGAAGATTTAGAGATTCCGAAGATTCAGAAGATTTTGCTATGAGCCAAATGCAGATAATCGGGACTTCAATCACAATAATAATACTTTATTAGTAAAGTATGTTTTGCAACATATGAGGAATTTAATTTGCCAAGTCAACACAACACACAAAATACATTTTAACATAAACATCCACCACAGTGACTCCCCCACATTCCCCATAGTGATGGAAGGCGAAAAAAGGTTTAACCTCTTCCCTTCTTTCTTCTCCTGCAGTTGGGGGCCTCGAGTCCTCTGTTGACGGGATGATCTTGACACTCGTAGCTTGCGGCATTTGGGCCCTCTGCATCGGAGAGATCAGCTCCTGCGTTGGGGGGGATGTCAGCTCCCCCACACCGGCGATCGGACCCCGGGTCGGGGCTGGTCAAGCCTCTGCGTCGGTGGAGCTCCCAACTAATCTCTCCCAAGACTGCGAGCTCTTGATGGTAAGTCCGCAGGCCGCGTTTGGAGAGATCCCAGGCAAGGGATCAGGTCTGATGTTAAGTCCACGCCCCGTGGAGGGGCTCAAGTCAGTACGAGGAGACCTCCAGCTCCATCGACGGTAAGCCACAGATCGGCCGGAGAATCTGGAAAACAATGGCTTCTCTGGCAAGGTAATAAACTGAAAAAATGTTTCCCCCTCCCCCCCTCATAAAACAATCCGGAGAACATTTACACAAAGTTTCAACACACACTAAAAATTAAAAAAAGATGAAAAAACAGGCAGACTGTTGGCGGAGCTGCCAATGGTGTTTGGCAGCATGGACAAGGTGGGCTGAAGGGCCTGTTTCCATGTTGTATAGCTCTTTCATTTTGTGACTCTCTGACTCTAAGTCCCACACCACCAGGTTCGGGAACAGACACTTCCCTACAACCATCAGGTTCTTGAACCGACTTGCACAACACTAATTCTACCTCAGCTATGGGATACCTCAGACCACCTTTTGTCCACTAGCATGGACTTATTTTACTAAGTAAAAACAAAATTAGTGGAGGGACCCAGTGGATCAGGCTGCATCTGGGGAGCAAAGTGGACCAGCGATCACTCCATTCACCAGCACTCTCCCTCACACTAAGGAAAACTTACAATTTTGCAGAGGCCAATTAACATACAAACCTGCACGTCTATGGAGTGTGGGAGGAAACCAGAACGCCCGGAGAAAACCCACGCGTTCGCTGGGAAAATGTACAAACTCCATATAGGCAGCACCCTCACTCTGGATCGAACCCAGGTCTCTGGCGCTGGTGAGCCACTGTGCCACCCACCACATCGCAATCCTGCATCCTCTACCATCTGGGGCTGTAGGTGCTTGAGATACCAGCACCTGTGTGATCTCTACCAAGCTACAACGCATCCTGATTTGGAAATACACTGGCCCTCCTTCATCATCACCTGGTCTATCTTCCAGGACTCCCCACCCAGCAACCATATGGGAGCACCTTCAAGACAACTGCCCACTACCAGCTTATCAAGGCAAGGCAATAAAAATAATGTCATTGCCAACAATGTTCACATTCCATGATTGAATCATAAATATAATAATCATTAAAGGAAACTGAGGATTTGCCATTCAACAGTTTGCCATTCTTGCCCCGGGGTCAAGGACTGGGAGTCCTTTCATGGGTGTCCCTTGCTGACATGTTGATGTCTAAACTCCATCAATTATTTGATCCATTCTTTGTTTCAAACTCAAATTTTTTCCTCAGGTGTATGAGTCTCACAGTGTAGGTTAAATATCTAATTAAACCCCATTAAGGGATTTTTTTCAATTCCCACCATAACTGTCCCACCTCAGCCAAATGTGCAGCCCACCTTGATGATCCCTGCAGGCAGAGGTATTTTATGTGAAATCATTAATTACTGACTGTACAGACATGCATGGAGAAGAACAGGAATAATAAAAAAAATACACCCCTCTTTGATTTAGACAATGAAAGACGGATAATTATGGCAAAACAAAAACAAAGTCTGTCATCTGTAAAGTACATATTCCGGCACAAAATCTTTCTTCAATGGATTCAAATTCCTTTCTAAACTCAGTTGGGATCATGTGAGCTCCTCCTGTTTGGAGATCTCTGCGTTCTTCAAATTCTGGTCCCAGATATCCTTCAATTCACCACTGCCACCTGTAGCTAATCTAGCTCTCTAAATGCATGGCCGATTATTGTACTGATATTTGGAAGGTTGTTAAAACCCAATTCTGTCCACATGTTTTGCAACTGGTTTTAATATTTGCATTTGTGGCTCCAATATCAAATTCTAACATCAACTCCCCAGCACTGTGGTGCAGCGGTAGAGTTGCTGCCTCACAGTTGCAGAGACCCGGGTTTGATCCTGACTCCAGGTGCTGTCTGTACGGAGTTTGTACGGTCTCCCTGTGACCGCGTGGATTTTCTCTGGGTGCTCCGGTTTACTCCCACCAATCCAAAGGCATGCAGTTTGTAGCTTAGTGGATTTGGTAAAAATCGTAAGTTGTCCCGAGTGTGTAGGATAGTGCTAGCATACGGGCAGAACTCTTGTCGGCAGGGTCTCAGTGGGCCAAAGGGCAGATTGTTGCCCCAACCTAAGCAACTATTTGTGTGCTAATCACAGAAGCGGATCTGCAATCACACATTACTCTTGCTCCACACTTTTAAATCTCTAATCCTACAGCAAGATTTCTTACTTTAACTGTGATCTTCTTAAACTCCTCTTGGACACCCTTGGACTATCTTTGATCGAACTTTATTGGCTTTATCTTGCACTAAACATTATTGCCTTATCATGTATCTGCACACTGTGAATGGCTCAGTTATAATCATGTATAGTCTTTCTGCTAAATGCATAGCACACAACCAAAGCTTTTCACTATACTTCGGTACACGTGACATTAAACTGAAATAAACTAAACTAAATCTAATCTGGTTGATCCCCAGCTGAATTTGCTTACTTTCTGCTACAGAGTTTTGTATCAAACCAATAAAGGAACTTGGCCTGCACAGCCGTTTGTGGCAATGAATTCCACAGATTCGCCACCTTCTGACTAAAGAAATTCCTCCTTATCTCATTTCTAAAGGTATGTCTTTTTATTCTGCGGCTGTGCCCTCTGGTCCCACACTGTCCCACTAGTGGAAACATCCTCTCCACATTCACTCCATCCAGGCCTTTCACTATTTGATACGTTTCAATGATGTTCCCCATCTCTTTAACACAAATCTGCCTGAACAAGATTTGGTCTACTCACTCACCCAGGTTTCTCTTTCATTTGTTAATGCCTTCAGTTGGTTTGTTGCCTGTCCTGTATAGTACATTGTTTACTGTTACTGTTAAGTTTACCAAGAATGGTAACATTTTAATCAGCTAGCACCATCTGGACTTTGGCAGTGCAAGATGACAGATTTTCCAGACTACTGTACATTATTCCTATGTCCAGTTTGAGACCCAGGTTCGATCTTGACTACGGTTGCTGTCTGCCTGTTTGCAGAATATTGGGAGGGGCCACGGTTGGTGAACAATATGTTATCGCCCGTTAAAGCTAGCGACCAAAGGAGAATTGCTACCTTTCTGGACCGGGTGGTGCTTTGGTGGCAGCCTCGCCGACAGTCTTTTCGTCTGTCCTTTTCGTCTTTTTTTTGTTATTTTTAGTGTGTTTAAAAAGTATGTGTTAATGTTCGCTGGTTTGTTTTATGTGGGAGGTGGGCGAGAGGGTCGGGGGAAACTTTTTTTCAATCTCTTACCTTGCCAGGGATGAGATTGTTTTCCGGATTGTATCTCCGTTGGCTCTGCGGCCTAACATCGGGGAGCTGGAGGCCTTGCTCAAGACTGACTTTCAACCCCACGATGGATGTGGACTTACTATCGGAGCCGATCCCTTGCCTGTGATTGACGGTCCAACCACGGCCTGCGGATTTCACCATCGAGGAGCTCGCAGTCTCGGGTTGAGAACGACGACGGAAAGCTCCAAAAGCCGCACAACGTTCGACGAGCCCAACACGGGGTAGATCGCCCGACGCTGGGGAACTGAGATTCCCACCCGATGCACGGACTTGATCGGCCCGACGAGGAGACCCGCCACTGGCTAAGGGAGTAAGATCGTCCTGTCAATGGAAGTTTATAGGCCGCCGACCGCTGGAGGACAAAGAAGGGAGAGGCTGAACTTTTTTCGCCCACACATAATGTATAGTGAGGAATGTGGAGGAGCCACTGTGGTGGATGCTTATGTTAAAATGCATTTTGTGTGTTCTGTTGCTTTTTATTGGTATGAATGTATGGCAAATTAAATTTCTCATATGTTGCAAAACATTCTTGGCTAATAAAGTATGATTATGATTATGATGATTAATGTCACATAAAAGCACAGGACCCAAACTTCCAGAAAATGTTTGAGGCAATTGTAAGGGGTTGGGTTTTCAAGTTTTCTATTAGCTTCCTGTGCGATATTTGAAGTCTCATCCTTGCTCTCAAAATACTTTACCGCTTACAAAATTGTGGCTTGACAAGAAGCAAGGCCCCACTATTGCTGCAAGATGATTGCGGTATTGACTTCATTGGGAGGTGGGATTGGAAAAAAAGGGAATTGGAAGCAGGAGGATTTCTGACAATGATTGACTGGAGGTCATAGCTGTAAGGTGAGAAGGGATAACATTTAAAAGCAGATTTGTGCAGATCGTCCACGTCGCAAGGCTGGAAACTGGAAGTATATTGAGCTAATTCCGCTACCACCATCATCTATTATGACAAGTGATGGCTTCTACCGATTGTTGCCGGAAGCTTGCTTCCTTTTCAGAACGGACGATGACAGAGAGGCCAAGATTTGTAACAAGATGGACACAAAAAGAAGAAGAAGAGTGCCTTTTATAACCCTTAAAGGGTACAACAGAGTAATTGATATGTTTCAGCGCTAGTGGCCAGTTACAAGTTCAAATCCCATCCATGACAACAGAAAGTTTTTAAATCCAGGTAATACAACCAAATGTACTGTAGTTTATAAACATGTTAGTCTCAGTAACTATTACACAACCAGATTGTCATAAAACCCTTCTAGTTCACCAAAGACCTTCAGAAAAAGAAATCTGTTATTTGTAATCCAGTCTGACAGATATGGAACATAGAACATATAGGTTTGCTGCCTTACAGAACCAGTGACCCGGGTTCGATCCTGACCACGGGTGCTGTCTGTACGGGGTTTGTACATTCTCTCTGTGACATCGTGGGTTTTCTCTGGCTTCGGTAAAATTGTAAATTTATTGTGTGGGATAGTGCTAGTGTACAGGAATCGCTGGTCGGCACAAGGTGCTGCAGTAACTCAGTGGGTCAGGCAACATCTCTGGAGAAAAGGTGATAATCTCATAATTTTCTATACTTCTTTCAAGTTCAAGTTCAAGTTACATTTATTGTCAGATTGCACCAATTGGTAGAGTGAGATTTGAATTACCATAGAGCCATACAAATAAAAAGAGCACAATACACGATGGAACTTAACATGAACATCCCCACATAGCAGAATCAACGTTTCCCACTGTGAGGGAAGGCAATAAAGTTCAGTCATCTTCCTCTTTGTTCACGCGTGGGGAGTCGGGGGCTTTGAGCCCTCTGCAGTCACCACTATGGCGGCCCGATGTACAGGCCCTTCAAGCCTCCCCTCAACCTCTTGACGTCCCAGAGAAAATAATCCAAGTGCATCCAACCTGTAGATGAAACCCTCTAATCCACGCAACCTTCTAGTAAAGATAGACACAAAGTGCTGGAGTAATTCAGGGGGTCAGGCAGCATCGTTCTCCAGAGATTCACTGAGATACTCCATCACTTTGGCACTTTGTGTGTATCGTTGGTATAAACCAATATCTGCAGTTCCTTGTTTCTACATCTTTCTGGTAAACATCCTCTGCACCCTCACCACAGCTTCCACATCTTTCCTGTAATGGGGCAACCAGAACTGCACACAATGCAGCCCAACCAAAGAGCTATATCACGACTTCAAACCTTCCAATATAAAAATGCGTTGGATATTGCTGCAAGTTCTACATTGAATTGAGGTGGAGTATTGGGATACAGATGGAATCAACACCTCAGTGGAGTCTTCTAACTTGACACCATATTACTCCTAACTTTACATCTATATTACTAAAAGTCTGATCTTGACCACTTCCTGTTGTTCTGTATATTGATTTTAGAAAAAATGCTGCCACTTACGGCTGTGATTTTTGGCCATCTTACTCAGAGTCCCCCTCCGCTGTGCAGGACAAGAGGATTTTTTCCATCAATGAAAAATAAAAGAGTTAATAGTGCTTAAAAAAGTGTTGAGATTCTCTCTCCTGAAGGCCACGCCCCTTCCGGAGGGACTATAAAACCCGGAAGTGTTGGGTGCCTCAGTCAGTCTCTGCAAGATGGGGGAAGCGAGAGGGTCACGTCTCTCAGTCTGAGCTGTGAATAACACTGAACACATGTCTACTAAACTGTGAGTGTGGTTTTACTGACCTTGAGTGCCCTTAATGTGGTTTGTGAAACCGTGGTTGGTTTGAAATAAAGCACAGCAAATGGTTGGTGGTGGTTGGTTCAAAATAAAGCACAGCAAATGGTTGGTGGTGGTTGGTTTGAAATGGCAAATCATTAAAAGTCTAAACTTGACAACTTCCTGTTTGCATTCTATATTGATTTTAGATAAAACACTACCACTTACGGCTGTGATTTTTGGCCATCAGGTGCAGAGAATTCTTCCCATCAATTAAAAATAAAAGTGGTATTAGTGGTTAAAAAATGTTGAGAATCTCTCTCCTGTCAATCATGCCATGAAGGCCATGCCCCTTTTGGTGGGAGGGGGAGGGATTATAAAACCCAGAAGTGTGGGTGTGGCTCAGTCTTTGCAAGATGTGGGATGGAGAGGTCATGACTCTGTCTGAGCTGTAAATCAACTGAACACACTGAACTGTAAGTGTGATGTTTTTGGTGTTTTGTGTGGTTTTATGGTGGTTTCAACCAGGGAAATGGTATGAAACTGCATTTGAATGTGGTGGTCTTGCACCCTGCATGTACTGGTATGAAACTGCATGTGAATTTGGTAGCCTTGCACCTTGCATAAAATGGTATGAAACTGCATTTGAATTTGGTGGCCTTGCACCCTGCTTGAAATTGTATGAAACTGCACTTGAGTTGGGTGGCCTTGCACCCTGCTTGAAGTGGTAGGAAACTGCACTTGAAATTGGTGGTGTTGAACCCTGCTTGAAGTGGTAGGAAAATGCACCTGAATTTGGTGGCCTTGAACCCTGCGTAAAATGGAATTTCAAGGAATAGACGTGAGTCAACTGCCGGCCCACCAGCCGTGAGTGAGCGGCCAGCACATCAGGCTTGAGTGACTGAGCTGCCAGCCCAAGAATCCATTTGGCCCACAATGTCCATCCTAGCACTCTGGAAACCAGTCCCTTCAGCCCACAACACGCATACTAGCGCTCCAGAAAGCCAGCCCCCCCCCCCCCCCCCAGCACTGGCCACCAATATTGGAATTGGTGGAGAAGTGGAATATTGTGGTGGGGGACCAGCCCTCCCGTGTGAACATGGGACCCATTTAGTCTAGTTCTTTTCTAAAAAGTCCAAATGATTCACCCATTGTTAACAGGAAAAGTGGGGGAAATTTTGAACAGAATTTTTTTTTCTTCTCACCACAAAACAATTGGTTTCAGTATGAGTGCAATAAATTTTATTTAGCTTTTTTTGGAAATGGTGATGTAGGGTGGCAGGCAAATGGTTGCCCTAAGAGTGGCATTGAGCACTTTAGGTTGTAGAGTGACACCTCTTGTGGTGACACTGTTTCTGCAGTGATGTTTACCTAATGCACCCAGGATATATTTGAAGATTTGGCCTGGATATCCCCAACCATGGTCAGTTTTGGTTGGGATGGAAGGAAAGAAAATTGAGGGAAAGACACAGCACAGCATTCCTTATTCTCCTCTCCCATCCTAACCAGGACGAAGAAGGGAGCTCATCCATGTTCTCCAGAGATACCTCCTGACCCGCTGACTTACACTTTGTGTCTTTTCTTGTAAACCAACATCTGCAGTTTGTGTCTAAAAGGGTTCTCTCCCTTAATCTAAGCCAATATTTACCCCTCAATCAGACAACCCGCATATTTATGGCCGTTCATGCTACAGATATTTGCTCTCACTGAATTTACACACCACTGCCTAATTTTTCAATTGGCGCTTATTAGACTTTAGACTTATTAAACTTTAGCGATACAGTGTGGAAACAGGCCCTTCATACTACCGAGTCCACACTGGCCAGCGATCACCCCGTACACTAACACTATCCTATGCACTAGGGACAATTTACAATTTTTACCAAAGCCATTAACCTGCAAACTATCTTTGAGGGAGGGAGGAAATCGGAGAACATAGAACAGTGTATCATAGGAACTGGACCTTCGGGCCACAGTGTCCATGTCAAGCATTTTCTAGGACGAGGGCCACTTGTAATCATTTACCTCAAAGCTCAGTGTGAGAATCTTTCTGTGCCAAATTGTCTTCCACTGTTTATCCACATTACTTGGGACTGCTATTGAAGGTGCTATTTTAATGCAGGTCACACATCCTATTCTTTCACATTTACAATTATTATAACCATATAACCATATAACAATTACAGCACGGAAACAGGCCCTCTCGGCCCTTCCAGTCCGTGCCGACCATTTATTTTCCCCTAGTCCCATCTACCTGCACTCAGACCATACCCCTCCATTCCCTTCCCGTCCATATACCTATCCACTTTACTTTTAAATGTTAAAATCGATCCTGCCTTCACCACTTCTGCTGGAAGATCATTCCATACAGCCACCACTCTCTGAGTAAAGAAGTTCCCCCTGATTTTACCCCTAAACTTCTGTCCCTTAATTCTCATGTCATGCCCTCTTGTTTGCATCTTCCCTGACCTCAATGGGAAAAGCATATCCATGTCAACTCTGTCTATCCCTTTCATCATTTTAAAGACCTCAATCAAGTCCCCCCTTAACCTTCTGCGCTCCAAAGAATAAAGACCTAACTTGTTCAGCCTTTCTCTGTAACTTAGTTGCTGGAACCCAGGCAACATTCTAGAAATCTCCTCTGTACTCTCTCTATTTTGTTGACATCCTTCCTATAATTAGGCGACCAAAATAGTACACCATACTTCAGAATTGGTCTCACCAATGCCTTGTACAATTTTAACATTACTTCCCTACTCCTATATTCAGTGCTTTGATTTATAAAGGCCAGCACACCAAAAGCTTTCTTTACCACCCTTTACATGCAATTCCACCTTCAGGGAACTATGCACAGTTATTCCTAGATCCCTCTGTTCTACAGCATTCCTCAATTCCCTGCCATTTACCATGTACATCCTATTTTGATTTGTCCTGCCAAGATGTAGCACCTCACACTTATCAGCATTAAACTCCATCTGCCATCTTTCAGCCCACTCTTCCAAATGGTCCAAATCTCTCTGGAGACTTTGAAAATCTACTTCATTATCCACAACACCACCTATCTTAGTTTCATCTGAATACTTACTTATCCAATTTTCCACCCCATCATCCAGATCATTGATGTACATGACAAACAACAGTGGACCGAACACATATCCCTGAGGCATCCCACTGGTCACCGGCTTCCAACCTGACAAACAGCCATCCACCATTACTCTCTGGCATCTCCCATTCAACCACTATTGAATCCAGCTTGCTACTCCGCCATTAACACCCAAAGATTGAACCTTCTTAACCAACCTTCCATGGGGAACCTTGTCAAAGGCCTTACTGAAATCCATATAGACAACATCCACTGCTTTACCCTCATCAATTTCCCTAGTAACCTCTTCAAAAAATTCAAGAAGGTTTGTCAAACATGACCTTCCAGGCACAAATCCATGTTGACTGTTCCTGATCAGACCCTGTTTATCCAGATGCTTATATATTATCTCCAAGTATCCTTTCCATTAATTTGCCCACCACTGACGTCAAACTAACAGGTCTATAATTGCTAGGTTTACTCTTTGAACCCTTTTTAAACAATGGAACAACAGGCGCAGTACACCAATCCTCCGGCACTATTCCCGTTTCTAATGACATTTGAAATATTTCTGTCATAGCCCCTGCTATTTCTACACTAACTCCCCTCAATGTCCTAGGGAATATCCTGTCGGGACCTGGAGACTTATCCACTTTTATATTTTTCAAATGTGTCAGTACTTCCTCCTCTTTGAATCTCATAGTTTCCATAGCTACTCTACTTTTTTTCCCTTACCTCACAGAGTTCAATATCCTTCTCCTTGGTGAATACCAAAGAAAATAAATTGTTCAATATCTCCCCCATCTCTTTTGGCTCTGCAGATAGCTGTCCATTCTGGCTCTATAATGGTCCAATTTTATCCCTCGTTATCCTTTTGCTATTAATATAGCTGTAGAAACCCTTTGGATCTACTTTCACCTTTCTTGCCAAAGCAACCTCATATCTTCTTTTAGCTTTTCTAATTTTTTTCTTAAGATTCTTTTTACACTGTTTATACTCCTCTAGCACCTCATTACTCCATGCCTCCTATAATTATTGTAGATATCTCTCTTTTTTTGAACCAAGTGTCCAATTTCCCTTGAAAACCATGGCTCTTTTCAATTTTTACAATTTCCTTTCAACCGAACAGGGACATAAAGATTCTGTACTCTTACTGTTTCCCCTTTAAATGTCCTCCATTTCTCTTCTACATCCTTCCCATAAAACAAAATGTCCCAATTCACTCCTTTTAAATCATTACGCATTCCCTCAAAGCTAGCCTTTCTCCAATCAAAAATCTCAACCCTAGGTCAAGTTCTGACTCTCTCCATAATTATATTGAAACTAATGGTATTGTGATCACTGGTCCCAAAGTGCTCACCAACGAATACCTCCGTCACCTGACCTGCCTCATTTCCTAACAGGAGGTCCAGCACTGCCCCTTTTCTGGTCGATACCTCTATCTATTGCTGCAAAAAAATAAAAGTGTATATTATATAATAAAATTATATAAGTGCCTCTCTACTGTAAGCAATACATTCTAAATATGTTTCTCAGGACAGCGACCAGAGCAAACTAAGAGCCAGCCAAAAAAGGTTGAGGATGTGAAAAGCTTGGTCAATTAGGTAGTATTTAGGAGAAGTGGTGGTGAAGGTGTGACTCAAAGTTTAGCATCTTGACAAGTGAAGACACAGCTGGTATTGGCAGAATACAGGCACAGGAGATTATTGAGCATTAAAAAGGTTGCTGATCAGGCAGCAACTGTTGAGGGAATAGAGAAATGTTTCGGCCCCATAAGTCTGCGTGGACCATCCATCACCTGCTCACACACATCTGAAGAAGGATTTTGGCCTAAAACATTGCCTATTTCCTTTGCTCCATAGATGCTGCTGCACCCGCTGAGTTTCTCCAGCACTTTTGTCTACCTTCGATTTTCCAGCATCTGCAGTTCCTTCTTAAACACATGTATATTATCCCACTTTCTCATCCACTCCCTCCATACTAAGGGCAATTTACAGAGGCCAATTAACCTACTAACCCGCACATCTTTGGGTTGTGGAAGGAAACCAGAGAACCCCGAGGAAACCCACGTGGTCACAGTGGAAACTCCACACGGGCAGCACCTGAGGTCAGGGTCAAAGCTAGGTCTGTGGCATTGTGAGGCAGGAGCTCACCACTACCAGCTGTGCCACTGTGCCATCCTGAGGGATTTCTGGGGGATCACAATTATAGTGATTGGGAGAGGTGTGGATATAGAGCAATCTGAAAATATTTAATAAGAGACTTGGGGTCATTGCAGGTCGGTGCGCAGTAAGATCGGATGGCTTCTCCCCATAATCTTTGACACCATTAATAATCAAGAACCTATCAATCTCCACTAAAAAAACCCCACTGATTTGACCTCCACAGCCGTCTGTGGCAATGAATTCCACAGATTCACCACCCTCTGGCTGAATAAATTCTTCCTCATTTCCATTTTAAAGGGTATGTCCTTTTATTCTGAGGCTGTGCTCTCTGGTTCTAAATTCTCTGGTCCCATCAAAAGGATTTACAGCACTCACTGCCTGAAAAAGGCAACCAGATTCGTCAGGGACCCACACTACCTTGGCCATGCTCTAATTTCACTCCTGTCTTCGGGTATAAGAGCCTGAAAACTGATACGTTCAGGAACAGCTTCTTCCCTACAGCCATCAGGCTATTGAACACTACAACTTCCATATATCTTCCAAACTATATAGACTTATGGGCATTATTTTGACTTTGCACTATTATTATTTATTTATTTGTCTTTTTTTTTTAATATGTACTGACCTTTATTTTGATGTTTTTTTATGTGTTTTATATATCAGTTGTGCTGCTGCAAGTATGAATTTAATTGTTCTGTTTTGGGACATATGTCAATAAAACACTCTCCTCTTGACTCTCCCATTCTGGCTCCAAGACTCTGACACCGGTTCTAGAACGAGACTCTGGATCTAGACTCTGATACTCAGTCACAACAGGGTAACCGAATGAAGGTTGCAGAGGTGGAGACAGATGATCCCAACAAGCACATGGGTTTTTGTCAGCATTGGGCCTGTACTCGCTTAGAAGAAGTTTAGAAGAATAAGGGGGACATACAGAATAGTGCAAGGGTTTGATAGTGGATGTGGAGAGGGTGTTTCCACAAGTCGGAGAGTTTAGGTATAGGTATATACCTATAGGTATATGGACGGGAAGGGAATGGAAGGGTATGGTCTGAGTGCAGGTAGATGGGACTAGGGGAAAATAAATGGTCGGCACGGACTGGAAAGGCCGAGAAGGCCTGTTTCCGTGCTGTAATTGTTATATGGTTATATGATTTAGGACTAGCGGTTATAGCCTTAGAATTAAAGGATGTTTTTGTTTTAGGAAGGTGATGAGGAGAAATTTATTTGGTCGGAGGGTGGTGAATCTGTGAGATTCTATGCCACAGAAAGCTGTGGAAGCCAAGTCGGTGGATATTTTTAAGGCAGAGATAGATAGATTCTTGATTAATACAGGTGTCAGACGTTACGGGGAGAAGGCAGGAGAATGGGGTTAGGAGGGAGAGATAGATCAGCCATGATTGAATGGCATAGACTTGATGGGCCAAATGGCCTAATTCTAATGTTTATTATTTTTCTTTTATAGATGTATGGAAGCCTAATTTCTTCTATGTAAAACACTTTGGTTTCAACGCGAGTTGATTTAAACGTGCTATATAAATAAAAAACTACATACTTACTATTCCTATCACCCATGACCGTATGGCCTTCTGTCCAATAAGGTCATGGGACACTCTGGGAATTCCGGCTGCCCACTGACATTACAGTCGGTCATGGGACCAGCTTCAGCCTCCAGGAAAACACTTAGATGAGGAAGCAGCAGTCTGAACAGGCAGTAGGATCAGCAGCACTCAAACATCCAGTGCCTGTATATGCCTGCCACGTGCTTGTTGAAAAGTTCTCCCTGCGGGATAGTTATCTATTTGTGGTTTTCATTGTAGAGTTGTTGTGCCACAGAAATAAATTAGACTGAGAGTTAGGGAGAGCACAGGGTATCAAACTAAACCTGCCCACACTTTAAACAGTTAGGATGTGGAACTGTATCAAACTTTAAAACATATGTGTGTGAGCGTGTGTGTACACGTGCATATGTGTCAGTGCGTGTATGTCTGTTTATGCATGTGTTTATGCATCTGTATGTATATCTGTGTGTGTGTCTCTGTATGTCTGCGTACATGTGTGAGAGTGCCTGTGTATGCATATCTGTGTGCATGCATGCGTGCGTGTGTGCATGTGTGCATGCGTCTGCATGTGAGATCCTTGTCTCCTTAACGATTGTTGGCTTTGTGCCACAATTCTGCTCCTTTCCCTGTGGCGGGGTGATATTCCCCTTTATGTACACACTCATGAGAAGTGTCACTTTGAAATAGACTCGGTTCTGTATCTGTCCTGACACTTGTCCAACCACCTGTGGTGTTACCAACCTCCTTCATAAACCTAGCAGAGGGATCACATGGTACTCACCGTTGTTTTTGAGCCTCCCTACCCGGCACATTCCTGTCCGCCTCGCTCACCCTCAGAGTCCCACACCTGGCGTGACTCACCCCGAGACCGATTCCTCTCCATCGTAGGTTCCTGGCTTTGTTTTCTGCTTGTCTCTCTTCACCCCAGTATCGGGTTGTCATACCTGGTATTGTCCCTGGGACCTGACCAGTGTGTCTCCCCCACTGTGATATGACTCATTGAATTACACGCCATTGTCATGGACTTGAATGCTTACATTCCAGCAGAATTCCCAGTGCTCGGGTTACCGAGAGATTCCAAGACCAACAAGTCACCCTCATCTTAGGTCTGCTTATACAGAGGATGATCTCAGTTTGGGAACTTAATTTTTTTTAAAACAACCCCATCACAAGTATATGTCAAATAAAACCAAAAAAACTCTTCATGCAGGGACTGATTGGGGAGATAGTTCTTTGAAATCGGATCTCAGTGCAAGAGAGTTTACTGGGTATACACAATGCAGACAGGACAGAGGAGGCCACCTGAAATTTAGGGATGAAGAAACAAGGAACAGCAGATACAGCAGATACACAAAAAGACACAAAGTGCTGGAGTAACTCAGCAGATCAGGCAGCATCTCTGGAGAGCATGGCTAGGCGACGTTTCAGGTTGAGACCCTTCTTCAGACTGAAGAAGGATTGTAAGCGGCAGGGGAGGCAGTGCAATCCAAGGGTGACATCAGCCGCCGTCAATAGGTCCATCCACAATAATCAACATCCATTATAAGAATTACCGTTAACACTAGGGTTTACTGTATTATTGAAAGATATGTATCTCAAAGGGCATAAAAAGACACATGTTGAGGTGTGGGAAATCAGAAGACATAGTTATAAGATAAGAGCACAGTTATTTAAAACTGACCTGCAGGTATTTCTTCACACAGAGGGTGGTGAATGTCTGGAATTGCCTACTCCAGAAGGTAGGGGTGTTTAAAAAGGTGGTAGATAGATTTTTTTAAAGATTGAGGTATTGAGGGCCATAAGGATCTGGCACAAAAGGTTAATGGAGTCATACAGCATGGAAACAAGCCCTTCAGCCCATTGCGTTCATGCCAACCAAGATGTCCCATCTAAGCAGGTTTCATTTGTCCACATTTGGCCCATGTCCCTTTCTATCCATGTACTTGCCCAAGTGTCTTTTAAATGCTGTACCTACCTCAACTACCTTCTTTGGCAGCTTCGTCTATACACCCACTGTCATAGAGCCATAAAGCTACACAGCTTGGAAACAGGCCCTTCAGCCCAATTTGCCCACACCGACCAACATGTGCCAAGGCCTGAGGCAGAATGGAGGGGCATGCTTGATGGGCCAGGTCTGCCACTCTTTCCTTGTGTGTATTCATGTGTGTCTCTGTCCTTCACAGTATTACGATCCGAGTTTTGGGGATAATTGAACCCCCATTACAACCATGCTATACTTCTGCACGCTTAGGAAGGAAAAGCTACTTTTGCTGAAGGACACAAAGTGCCTGAGTAACTTAGCAGGTCTGTCAGCCTCTCTGGACAACATGGATAGGTGAGGTTTCCAGTCGAGACCCTTCTTCAGCACCTTGTGTCCTTTTGTACTTTAGCTAGCATCTGCTGTTCTTTGTTTGTACAGATATTTTTGCCTCATTTCCTCTTTCATGTAGCTATTTGGCTTAACAGCAGAGCAACAATTAAAAATGTACCTTGGGATAATGAAGCCAAATCATTGCAACAGAGGTGACAAATTAACTGCTGTGGAATCTCCTCCACGTTTATGGTTTGTTGGGCTATCATCTGTTCCTGATCACCACATTCACATATTGGAGAAGCTCATAATTTCCTTTCTTCGTAAATTGTCCACATCTGCTTTAATTTGTGTGGAAGCAATTTAGAGCAAGCATAACCTACATGGGAGATCAAAGTCAGAGTCCCTGTTGTGTCAGCTCTTTTAACAAGGTGCTTATTTGTACTTCTTTTGAGTTCATTGCTGTTTTCCAAGTTTCAACAGGGTCAGATTGGTCTGGCTGAAGATTCAGTGGGTGGATTTAAAAAGGGAGGGACTTGCTCCAAACTCACTCTGACTGGGTTGGTTTCGTCCCTCATTCCAAAGACATGCAAGGTCAGTGGGTTAATTACCCCACCGTAAATTGCCCCATATGTAGATGGGTGGTAGAATCTGAAAGAGTTAAAGTCATACTGTATAGAAACCGGCCCATCGGCCCAACTTGCCCAACCCGACCAACATGTCCAATCTACACTAGTCCCACTTAGAAACATAGAAACATAGAAAATAGGTGCAGGAGTAGGCCATTCGGCCCTTCGAGCCTGCACCGCCATTCAATGTGATCATGGCTGATCATCCAACTCAGTATCCCGTACCTGCCTTCTCTCCATACCCCCTGATCCCTTTAGCCACAAGTGCCACATCTAATGCCCTCTTAAATATAGCCAATGAACTGGCCTCAACTACCTTCTGTGGCAGAGAATTCCAGAGACTCACCACTCTCTGTGTAAAGAATGTTTTCCTCATTTCGGTCCTAAAGGAATTCCCCCTTATCCTTAGACTGTGACCCTTAGACTTGCCTCCATTTGGCTCATATCCCTCTAAACATATCCCATCTATGTACCTGTCTGAATGTTTCGTAAACATTGTGATAGTACCTGCAAATAGAAATGGAAGTGTAGGGAGGATAATGTAGTTGATGGAAGTATAAGGAGGATAAAATAGGTTTGGATAGGATGAGTGTAAAAATGGGTGCTTGATAGTCAGTGCGAACCTGTTGGGCCAAAGGGCCTGTTCTGTGCTGTACTTCTCTACAATTCTGTGACTTGCAGGATGAGGACACCAGTGAGACCCTAGTCTATGGTGAGGTGTATATTTTCCTCAATTTTGATGAGGTTGAGGCATCGCTGCACTTAGTAGAGGAGCAAAGTTAACCAGCTCATGCAGTCATAAAGGTGGAGAGGACCCAAGTGTTTCACAGGGCACTGCAGCATTTAGCAAGACATTGGCAAGGCAGCCATCTGAAGAAGGGTCTCGACCTGAAATGTCACCTATCCATGTTCTCCAGAGATGCTGCCTGACCCGCTGAGTTACTCCAGAACTTTTTGCTCTATGCAAAATTCCAGCATCTGCAGTTCCTCCTGTCTACATTGGTAAGACAGCTGTGGGTCTATTAGGCCCATACTATTGCACGGAACCCAGCTAGAGTGAATGTGGTAACCATCACAGATTCCTATCACACCCCTATCACTTATGAAATGTGTCCTTAATTTCTCCTTAACAATTTCTGGATTAGAGTAACCCTCGTCTTGGTTTTTACATTTACTCACAACATAAAAGGAGGCCATTCAGCCTATGGAGTCTAGGCTGGCTCTAAGGGTATTCCCCTCTGCTCAATGCCCTGCTTATTTCCCTGTAACCTGTTCAGACACATACTCATCAAGTTCCCCCATTCTCCAGTCTGAAGAAGGGTCTCGACATGAAACATCCTCTATCCATGTGCTCCAGAGATGCTGCCTGACCCGCTGAGTTATTCCAACACTGTGTTTTACTCATGATTCCAGTATCTGCAGTTACTTGTAACACCATTCTCATATTCTTATTCCAGCACTTTGTAGAGCAAATATTTTAATTGATTTTATTTAAACCAGCATCTGCAGTTCCTTGTTTTCCTCATTCTCCCACTGCCTCCACACACACAAGGGATTAATTTACAGTTAGTCATGGAGTTATAAAGCATAGATACAGGCCCTTCGGTCCAACATGTCCATCACTACCTGAGCCAGTTAGTCCCCTGATTAACCTACCAACTGAAACATCCTTAGAAGCTAGGAGGCAACTGGAGCAGGATGAACGTGCAAACTCCACACAGGCAGAAGCTGAGGTCAGGATTAAACCCGAGTTACCAGAACTGTGAGGTAGCCACATTATTTGCTGCAGCTCTGTCTTGCCTCTTATTTTGCTGGATAAGTGGATAATTGGCATAATAATGGAAATTTCCTGTTGCTGTGTATATTGGATTGACTGCCGTTAAATGCCATTGGAGAGGTTTAATTCAAGTGAAGCACCTTGGATGTTCCAACAAATAAAGCGGAAATTAAAAGTTACCGGTTGAGATTTAAATTAATTGATTAATGATTCTCCACTGTTTATGCTCTGTGAAAAAGGATTGGAAGCTCAAGGCATGTTCCAATGACCTCGAAGACAGAATGTCTGAAGAATGAGTTGGGAAAACAACCTGAGAACAATAAATTGGAAGGAAGCTCGTCCAAAATTTTTTTTCCTGAAATTTGGCAATTTTAATAGTCTAAACAACGGTTCAAAGAAAGCAAAGGACAAAGAGCTTCCAAGTGTATCCCAAATTAATTTCTTGGCACTTACTACTTGCCTGAATGCTTTTTGGCAGAACAGTTTCACCTAGAGAATCTTTTAATTCAAACAACCCACAAGAAACGACTCGACTCCTGAGCTAACTAGAAAGGTACTTTCCATTGCGGTAAACCCTGGGCAAATTGAATAAATACATTGCACTGGAAGAGTGATAGGTCTAATCTCAGACTGTTTGTGATCAACCGAAGCCAATTATGTTATTTCAGTCTAACTACTTCCATTAGCTGCCATGGTTAAAATGGTATGCAAGAGCATGCTAGATCTAAGACAAAAGGCAGGACAGAAATGAATGATTGAGAGAAGATGTGATGAGAAACATAGAGTGCAGGCTTGACTACATATTGTCAGCCATTTAGGGGATTTTTACGTTCATATTATCAAGAAAGTACGTTTGGGCTCCAGCAAAAGATGTGGTTGGGTAAAATTTTGCCTATTTTATTTTAGGTATAAAATAATTTGCTATTTTTTAAGGCCTGAAATTTGAGCAGAGAAGCAACAATATGTGCAAGAAAGAACTGCATATGTTGCTTTACACCAAAGATAGAGACAAGTACTGGAGTAACTCAGCAATTCAGGCAGCCCAGCCTCCTTTGTCCAGAGATGCTGCCTGACCTGTTGAGTTACTCCAGCATTTTGTGTTTATCTTTAGAGACGCAACAATACTTGGCTTTGTTGTGGAATGTTGTATGAAATTGTTTACGTTACAGCAAGTCGTATAGTCTTGACACAGACTGAGATCTTTGATGCTGTAATATGCAGGCATGCTTTACAAAAACGGATTTTGCAAACCGGGATGTGATCTCGGAGATGAGCAATAGATAGAGAGCAGTTGCACTGACAACAGCCGCAAGAGTGAAAGTTTCATTTGCGGGTTTGTCAAATCTCAAACACTTTACTTTTGAAACATAATTTACTTCAATATGAAAAATGCACTCCCTTAGATCCGAAAACATTTCTCTAACACTTTGCCACTTGTACTTTGAACTTTTCAAAATACTTTACACCGGATTCATTATTTTGTCCCTATTATGTCGGCAAGGCTGCAGCCAATTTATGTTCAACGAGCAGGTATTGTACAGTGTATTAGCTAAGATGATGGACTAAACAGCCTACTTTCTTTATAAATTATCTATAAGACTTCTATGATTCTGGGTTAGATATAGAATAATCATGTGCAGTATGGATCAAATGTACAGCAGAAGGCAAATATAAAACGTCATTAACACTGACTGGAAGTAAAGATTCCTTTAAGCTGTGTCAGTGTTAAGGGCCTGACGCACTTTCGCGAGTTATTCACGAATTCTCCCAAGTTTTCAAACATGCAGAATGTTCGTAACAAGGCCGTAGGAGTCCGTGGATATATCGTAACGGCTCGTTATGCCAGCCAGAGGTACTCGGGGCTATTTTTTCACTCGTGGACATTTTTCATCATGCTGTAGAAACGTCCCGACTTACCTGATGCCGCAAGTACCTATGGCTGGCATAATGAGCCGCTACAATATATCCAAGGACTCCTATGGCCTCCTACGGACTCGTTATGAACATTCTGCGAGTTTGAAAGCTCGGGAGAATTCGTGAATAACTCGGGAGAATTTGTGTATAACTCGGGAAAGTGGAACAGGCCCTTTACACATTAGCCCTACCCTTGAGAGAGAGAGAGCATTTCCAACATTACCAAAGTGAACATATATCAAACAGTACTTCAGTAGCTGCGTGAATTTTGAGATAACTTCATATAGAAACACATCTTTTATTTTATACAGTGCTAGAGATGGATTTTCCTTTTGCATTTTCTGTCCATATGAGCAGTCCAGTTTAATTTAGTTCTATCCTGCACAATAGGGACAATATACAGAAGGCAATTAACCTTCAAACCTGCACGTTGGAGTGCGGGAGGAAACCGGGGCATCCGGATGAACTTATCGTGGTCACAGGGAGAACCTATATACTCCGTATAGACAACACCCGTAGTCAGGATCGAACCCGGGTCTCTGGCGCTGTAAGGCAGCAACTCTACTGCTGCGACACCATGCTGCCCATTTGGTTCCAAATAATTTTATACCGTGGGCTGGCATTTGTTGAGCACTTCACATATCCACAAGTAGATTCCATAGGCAAAAATTAATCCAAGGTGGATTTGATCATGGTCCCTGAGGCAGGAGCTCAGATGTGGAGAGATTGTATGAATGGATAAGGTGGATAGGTTTGAAAATGCATAGCTCCAGATTCAGGGATAGTTTCTTCCCAGTAGTTGTCAGGCAAAAACAGAATGGCCCTCTCATCAGACCTTGGAAGTATCTTTATTCAGACTTTATCTTGCACTAAATGCTCTACCATTTATCCTTTATCGCTGCACTGTGGATGGCTTGATTGTATTAATGTTTAGGCTTTTCTTTGACTGGATAGCACGCAAACAAAAGCTTTTTACTGTACTTCGGTACACGTGACAATAATAAACTAAACTATTCATTATATAAGGTAGATAAAAATGCTGGAGAAACTCAGCGGGTGAGGCAGCATCTATGGAGCAAAGGAAAAGGTGACGTTTCGTGTGGAGACCCTTCAGCATTATATAATGCTCTAGTTGGTACTCAAATGTCATCAAACAATCTCCCATTCACCACTAAAATCTCTGCCGTCAAATGCACAGGTCACATCTAATAGAATTTCCCAAACTTCTCTTGTTCTTACTGGTTGCTTAATGGTTGCTAACTCCCTGTCTCATTTCCATTCCCATACCGACCTTTCTGTCCCGGGCCTCCTTCAGTCACATAATGAGCCACACTTGAACGAGAGGAACAGCACCCCATGTTCCATTTAGGTTACTTACATCCCAACAATATAAACATCGAATTCTCCAATTTTAAGTAAAATCCCCCCTTCCTCCACTCTCATTCCGGTGCACCATGAGCCTGGTGTGTGCACATTTTTACCACTATCCGACCTCTTTCGCCTCCCCCTTCCACATATTCCTTCCTCTGACTTTACATTTCACTCCACCTCTCTCCATATTTGACACCTATTTGTCTCCTTTTCATCTCCAGTCTCTGTCCACACGACCACATCAAACCCCTCCCACCTGTACCTATGAACTGCCAGGCTTTATCCCACCCCCACCTCTTTTCCAGCTTTCTCCCGCACTACTACAATCAGCCTGAAGAAGGGTACCCATACAAAACGACACCTATCCATGTCCCCCAAAGAACCTGCCTGACACGCGGAGTTACTCCAACACTTTATGCTTCACTCAAGACTCCATTGTTTGCAGTTAGTGTCTCCATTCTTATGTTCTTACTTCCCTTTAGAACAGAACATAGAAAAATACAGCACAGAAACAGGCTCTAGCCCTCAATATTTGTGCCAAACATGATGCCAAGGTAAACTGATCTCATCTACCTGTACGTGATCCAAATCCCTCTAATCCCTGCACTTCCATGTGCCTATCCAAATATCTCTTAAATGCCACTATCATATCTGCCTCCACCACCACCCCTGGCAATGCACTCCAAGCCCCCACTACTCTGTGTAAAATAACTTGTTCCGTGCATATTTCCATTACATTTTCGCCCTCTCACCTTATAGCTATGGCCTCTTGTTGGATATTTCCACCCTGGAAAAAAGGTTCCGACTATCTACCCCAATCTATGCCATTCATCATTTTATATACTTCTATCAAGTCTCTTCTCAACCTCCAATGTTCCAAAGAAAACAATCCGTCTATTCAACCACCCCCTGTATCTGAAACCCTCTAATCAGGGCAGCTTTCTGGTAAAGCTCCTCTGCCTTCTCTACAAAACCTCCACATCTTTCCTGCAATGGGGCGACCTGAACTGCATGCAATACTATTCCTTTGATTCTTCTTAAAATGTACACTTCTTGGTTGCTTTCCTAAAATCACTTTCCACAACTCAGTGTTTTTCCACACTAGTAATGAAGTATTTTGGCATTTTTCTGCAAAAGACAGTTGAATATTATTTTCATGCTGTTGGCATATACTGCTGACGTCAATTTCAGTTAGAACACTGAAACTTTCCTACACAAGGATTAGAGAATGGAATATATTGTCTGAATGTGCTCGTGGAAACAGAGTTGACTGGGGCTTTCCAAAGCATATTAGACGGGCAGTTGAGGAAAAATAATTTGCAGAGTTATGGGAAAAGGGTGATGGATAATATGGCTGAGTTAGTAGCCAACAGTAAATCAATGGACTGAATGTGTAGAAAGGAACTGCAGTAGATGGACACAAAATGCTGGAGTAACTGTAGGTCAGGCAGCATCTCTGGAGAAAAAGGATGGGTGACATTTTGGGACCAGAAGTCGGGTCTGAAGAAGAGTCCCGACCTGAGATGCCGTCCATCCTTTTTCTGCAGAGATGCTGCCTGACCCGCTAAGTTACTCCATCACTTTGTGTCTATGGAGACTTCAATGGACTGAATATTCTCCCTCTATGACTTAATGGGGGACTTAATGACAACAGATCTGGAATAGAATTATTATGTCGCATAATGTTACACCTTACATTCAGTGTAAACATGAATTGATTTTATTTTGCAGCCAACCTATGTATTACCTGGAGACACAAGGAACTGCAGATGCTGGTTTACAAAAAAGACACCAAGTGCCAGAATAACTCAGCAGGTCAGGCAACATCTCTGGAGAACATGGCTAGGCTACATTTCAAGTCGGGACACTTCCCTGTCTGAAGAGGGGTTGTGACCCAAAACAGCATCTATCCATGTTCTCCAGAGTTGCTGCCTGACCCGCTGAGTTACTCCAACACTTTGTGTCTTTCTATCTCTGCATTACCTGATCTGAAAGAGAAGGGAGCAGAGATGTAGACCATGCTATAGAACATGCTAAAGCATCTGAAAGTACATGTGTGGCAAAGATCTGAAGCTCCTTTAAATATATCTGATGCAACAGCTCAGCTGAGATTCACATGTTGAAGTGGGCATTGAAACTAAATTAATAACAGGAAATTCCTAGTTCTACCAGCCAATAGACACAAAAACTGCATTTGCATAGTTCCTCGCTTCATCAGTTCAAACAATGGCGTAATTCTAAGGAGCAGTTAATTTGAAGTAAGTTAGCAATATGTTTCTGACAAATGTATTCACTGATTTTCCTAAAATATGATAAAGTATAATTCTATTCTTTATCTTGATATTAGCAGACTTAAATTTCTCATGACATATAATTTAGTTTAAGTTTAGAGGTACAGCATGAAAACAGGCCCTAAGGCCTACCCTGTCCATGCTGACCATCGTTCACACTAGTTCTATGTTATCCCACTTTCACATTCTCTCTTTACACACTTAATTACTCCTTAATTGCCAATTTATAGAGGCCAAATACCCTACAAACCCACACATCTCTGGGATGTGGGAGGAAACCAGAGCACCCGGGAAAAACCCAAGCGGTCACAGGGAGAATGTGTGAACTCCGCACAGACAGCACCTGAGGCCAGGATCGAATCAGGGTCTCTGGCTCTGTGAGGCAGCAACTCTACCAGCTGTGCCACTGTGCCACCCATGAGTCGTAGAGTCATTGTTACTGTTGAATATTTTTATTGTAAATGCTTGTGTCCAACTATGTAATTCAAGTTGATTTTAATAATGTGCCCTGTTGTAGTTATGACTGCTTTGATAGCTTGTGGACAATTCTTTTCTGATTGAAGACCTGTGACCAGTGCTGCAAGGATCTGTGTTAAAGAAGGAACTGCAGATGCTGGAGAATCGAGGGTACACAAGGCCGGAGAAACTCAGCGGGTGCAACAGCATCTAAGGAGCGAAGGAGATAGCGACGTTTCGGGTCGAGACCCTTCTTCTAAAGGGTCGCCTATCTTCTTCGCTCCTTAGATGCTGCTGTACCCACTGAGTTTCTCCGGCCTTTTGTGTACCCTGCAAGGATCTGTGCTGGGTCCATCGTTCTTTGTTATCTACATTAGCAATTTGGATGACAGTATACTCTAACAGCACTTAAAGGACACTTGGCCAAGTAAATGATCTTGATCTTTCAAATATACATCCAAGTCCAACTTAAATACATCTCATGATCCCACCTCCACCACCCTCAGTGGCAGAGAAATCAAAGATTCACGTCCCACTGAATGAAGACATTTTCATCCGCGTCATTGTTAAGTTATTTTGTAGATGTTAGTTTAGGGTAGGTTTATTATTGTTGCATGTACCGAGGTACAGTGAAAAGCTTTGATTTGCATGCTATCCAAACAGATCGGATATATTATACATAAATACAATCACGCCAAAGTCAATAATAATAATAACTTTATTACGGACTCAAGGTCCAGACAAGGGGCAACATTACATTAAAAATGCATTGCATGTGAAATATCATAAATATATATAAAATCATGGTAAATCACATAAAAACATCATAATTTATATATTTTAAAAACCCACAATACTTAAGTTAAAAATCCAGAGTAAAAGATGATCAATGTCGTACAACGAGACAACGATACCAGTGTCTCCACAGCTGGGATTCGTAGCGTGTAGTGCTAACCCTTATGTTTGTCAAAGCCACTATAAGCACATTTTTAGAGTCATTTATCCTGCAAATTAATTTATACATGTGGTGTCTTAGGATAGCTTCTAAAGTACTGACTCCTGCAGCCACAAACATATTACTGGCACTACACCATCTTGGTTGCCTTAGCAGTGTTCTCATGGCATCGTTATATGCCACCTTTAGTCTCTGCATACTTGTCTTTAAATAGTTCAACCACAGGTGCGCAGTGTAGAGGGGTGTGCAGTATGCTCTAAATAGCGACATCTTCACCACATCTGCACACGCACCAAATTTATGCAAGAGGATATTCGCCTGTATATACAGCATGCGTCGTTGCCTATAAATATCCTAATCATCTGTCATTTGTTCTGTAATAATATGCCCTAGATATTTTATCTTATTACAGACACTAAGATTGTGCAATTGCACAAGTGCAATAGGAAGGGGAAAGAGGAAGATGACGAGTGCAGGTTATAGTTCTCAACATTGTAGTGCATTAGTTCCATAGACAAAGTCCAATATCCACTATTGGGTAGAGGTGTATCGGACAGTAACCCAGCTTATGGAAGGACTGTTCAGAAGCGTGGTAACGGAGAAGAAAAAAGCCGTTCCTGTCACCTTGTTCCTGACCCACTTCAGCTTTGCAAGTAAATGGCCTGTTACTCTCTGTTAAATAGAATTATCAAATGATCTGAAGATCAGTCAGAATGGGCATGAGCCATTTTAACCTGTAGTACTGGTGAAGTACTTTTGAGAGATTGCATGGTCTTCCTCTATCCCTTTATTCATATTCACTACAGCCTTCACCTTCTATTCCTTTATTCATATACACTACAGCCTTTAAATGCAATTCAAATATAGAACATAGAAGAGTACAGTGTAGGAAGGAACTGCAGATGCTGATTTAAACCAAAGATAGACACAAAATGCTGGAGTAACTCAGCGGGTCAGGCAGCATCTCTGGAAAAAAGGAATGGGTGACATTTTAGGTCGAGATGTCTGTAGAAGTGTCTCGACTCAAAACGTCACTCATTCCTTTTCTCCAGAGATGTTGTCTGACCCGCTGTGTTACTCCACCTTTTGTGTCTATAGAACAATACATCACAGGAACAGCCCCTTCTGTCCACAATGTTGGTGCCAAACTTGATGTCAAGTTAAACTAGCCAAGATTGTGAATCTCCTCTGCATGCAATAACTCCTATTCATTTTTTTCTATCACACAGAATTAAGCAATAATGTGGGAGGCCATTTGGCCCATTGAATTAGTGATGCCCTCTTTGGAGACTCATTCTTCTGCTTTCCCCACATCTCTACATCACTTTAATCTCCTTTGAGTAAACATGGTTCAAGAATTTTTTTTTCACCTCACATCTAATCAAAGGCTTCAGTCTAAAGGGAGTTTCGTCATCTCACATTATGGATAAAGGAAAACCATATATTAATCTTTTATCGTGTAGCAGTGGGTTTTAATTGCACACTAATTGGACCAAGCTAATTAGTGTGCCATCGCTAAAGGGTGGCGCCGTCAACGATGGCAGCCTCGCCAATGGTCTGTTTGTCTTTTCGTCTCTTTTGTTATTTTAGTGTGTTTTAAAAAGTTATTGTTAATGTTCTCCGGTTTGTTTTATGTGGAGGCTGGGAGGGGATTGAAGGAAACTTTTGTTCAATCTCTTACCTTGCCCAGAGATGCGATTGTTTTCTGGATTGTATCTCCGGTCGCACTGTGCCCTAAAATCATGGAGCTGGCAGCCTTGCTCGAGACTGACTTTAAGCCCCACCACGGGACCATGGACTTACCATAGGAGCCTGCAGTCCCTTGCCTGGGATCGATGCTCCAACCACAGCCTGCGGATTTCAACATCGAGGAGCTCGCAGTCTCGGGTAGAGACCGATGTCTGGAAGCTTTAAAGTCGCCAGTGGTTTCGACCAGCCCCGACCCGGGATCCGATTGCGTGGGAGCTGAGATCCCCCTGATATGGGAGCTTGATCGGCCCGACGCGGAGGGCTCGACTGCTGGCTACGGGAGCCAAGATCATCCCTTCAACGGAAGGCTCGAGGCCCCCAACAGCGGGAGAACAAAGGGAAGAGATTTAACTTTTTTTTGCCTTCCATCACAGTGAGGAATGTGGAGGAGTCACTGTGGTGGATGTTTATGTTAAAATGTATTTTGTGTCTTGTTGCTTTTAATTGGTATGACTGTATGGCAAAACAAATGCATCATATGTTGCAAAACATACTTGGTTAAAAAAGTCTGATTATGATTATGAACATCAAAAGTCACTAATAAATACATACTTTTATTGTTGCCTTGGAATAATCATTGTTTGCTTACAAACAACAATTACAAATAAGACAGGAATGCAGATCCTCAATTTATTGTGGGATTCAGATCCCGGAGAGAAATGGGATTCTTGCAGTTGTGATGCAACATTGTCAAGGGAATGCGTGGAGCTGGAAAGAGTGAATGAAGTATCTCAACCTTTGCTGTACATTTGACACCACTGTACCCTTGCTTCTGCACTGCGGAATGTGGGTCAAATTTGTACCCAAATGGTACCCCAGTACAATGGACCACATTGTACTGCTTCATAGCAAGCAGCTCCTGAACAATCTGTAGACCAACTGCCTAAAAAGGAACTTCAGATGCTGGTTTATTACAAAGATAGATACAAAATGTTGGTGTAACTCAGCGGGTCAAGCAGCATCTCTGGACAAAAAATGATGGGTGACATTTTGAGTCGGAACTCTTCTTCAGAACTCAAGAAGGGTCCTGACACAAAACGTCACCCGTCCTTTTTCTCCAGAGGTGCTGCCTGACCCACTGAGTTACTCCAGCACTTTGTGTCTATCTTCTGCAGACTAACTGTATCGTACGAGTCAACTTATTCTCGGCTTCTGTGCCGAGGCATAGCAACGCGCAGATCAAGAGAGACCTCGAGGTTTGATGTCAGATAATCACGCTTCCCACTCCATTTCAGAACTCAGAGTGAGTCCAGATATAAGGTTTCAGATTTCTATATAGTCCTAAAATTATACAACATGGAAACAGGCCCTTCGGCCCAAATTTCCCATGCCGCCAACATACTCCATTTACGGAAGTCACACCTAGCTGCGTTTGGCCCAAATCCCTGTAAACCTTTCCATTCTATGAATCTGTCCAAATGTCTTTTAAATGTTGTTATTGTACCTGCCTCAACTACCTCCTCAGACAGCTCAATCCACCACCCTCTGTGTGAACATATGACATGGAACAAAGTCAATTCAGCCCATTGAGTCTCTGCTGGCTCACAATTCGATCTCATTATCCCATTCATTTTCCTTGTACCCAATTCTCCCCAGACTCTCAACCCATGAGCCGTAGACACATGGAGTCTTAGAGCCATACAACATGGGAACAACCTGTCACTACTCAAGGGCGTCACAGTGGAACAGCTGGTAGAACTGCTGTACCACAGCATCTGAGACATGGGTTCGATCTTGTACTTGGGTGCTGTCTGCACGGGGTTTGTACGTTCTCCTTGTGACTGCGTGGCTTTCCTCTATGTGCTCCGGTTTCCTCCCACATCCCAAGGATATGCAGGCTTCTAGGTCAATTGGCCTCTGTAATATTGGCCCTGATGTGTAGGGAGAAAGCGGGATAACATAGAACTAGTGAGAATGGGTAAGCAATGGTCAGCGCGGACACAGTGGGCTGAAGGACCTGTTTCCAGGCTGTGTCTTGAAACTAAACCAACCAGGTCTACGCTGAATGTCAATCAACAGTGAAGGGAGGTGTGGATCGAAGGCTGTGGATGATGACCACAATCATCGTCAGCCTAGCTGTGGAAAGGTTTGGAGCAGTGGAGAAGAAGCCGGCCAGAACACCTTTCACCATGAACCAAAGAGCAGCAAAGATCCACAAGATCCGGCAGGAGCTGAAGTTCCTCAAGAAGCAGTATAAAGAGGCCAGCGAAGAGCAACATCCCCCCCTTGACTGATCTGTGAACCATCCTGAGGAAGAAGCTGCTGACCCTCCGTAGAGCTGAGTAGCACCGAAGACGCCGGAAGGAAAGAGCCAGGAAGCGAGCATCCTTCATAACCAACCCCTTCAGCTTCACCAAACAACTGCTAGGGCAGAAGTGCAGTGTGAGTTTGGCTTGCTCTAAGGAGGAGATCGACCGGCAACTGACGGTGCAACATCCTGATAAAACTAGGTATGTTACAATACTTACCTTGAGCAGTGCTGCAGTTCTGCCGCTCCCCGTGTGCGCGACTTTCGCGCCTTTCAGAGGGGGGCGGGCTTAAAGTGCCGTTTTTCAACAGACATGGAAAATCGATGAATGTCGGGCGATTTCGTTGCGGAAGAAAAATCGCTCCGACATTTCATGAATGAAGGTATTTTTAAGTTACTCTAAATTATTTATTAACTAGAGTAATTTAAAAATCACCTTCAAAAGCCGTGAGCACCGACAACCGGAAGGATTTTGCATAGGGGAGAAAAAAAGGTAAATAGTTTATTTTTATATTAAAAGTTGGTTTTTCGGGAGGCTTTAATAATATTTTCATGTTGCGAAATGGGGTCCAAAAAAATGTATGAACAAACAGTATTTTTCCTCCCGACTTCACCGCTAACCGCAACGTTCCAATCCACCGCATTGCACTAAAACCCACTCGCTAGTTGATTTAAATGGCCATTAATTTACAGGCATTAAACACTAAATTCCTTCCATTTGGTCCAGAAATTCATGAAAATTAGATTAAAAAATTATGTTATATTGTGGATTATTGTGTGAATGTTATTTGGACACTTAGGCAATTTAAAAAAAGTTTATCTTTTCTTAAGAAATGGATAGATGTTTAGATCTACTCATTGAATTTTGTAATTAGCTACAATTAGATAACTAACTAATTATATGCTTTAATTTCAGGTCATCCAAGTAAGATTGTTTCATATTTGTTTCAGAATGCTTCAATCTATAATAACTGAAAATTTCATTGAGTTCTCTTAATTTTTAAGAAAGTTATGGGCTTTTAACTGTTCCAGATCACAGCTTTCGAGTAAAGTGAATTGAAAGGCAATGGGGAACAATTTCCGAGCATGAAAATGGCCATAACTTTCTTAATACTGAAGATATGAAAGTGAATTGGGTGTCAAATTAAACTTCTTTGTATGCTTTATCGGATAAATTGCAGACTTGATTTTTAAAATCTCAAAATTTTGTAACATTCCTAATAAAACCACCTCCACCCATCAGGCAGTTTGAAGTAGAGAGCCACTCCTGAAAGAGGTCCAGGACGTTGTGAAGAGAGCAAGATCTAGTTCAGCCCCTGGCCCAAGCAGAGTCCCCTACAGGGTCTACAAAAACTGCCCCTTGTTACTGAAACGGCTGTGGAAGATCCTGAAAGTCATCTGGAGGAGAGGGAAAGTGTCGCAGAAGTGGCGATTCGCTGAAGGAGTCTGGATCCCAAAGGAAAATTCCAAGAAGATCGATCAGTTCAGGATCATCTCCTTGCTAAATGATGAAGGCAAGATCTTCTTCAGCAGAGTGGCGAGACGGCTAACCAACTCCTTCTCCTGCGATGGCTACAGCTCAGTGCAAAAAGGAGGCTTATCTGGAGTGCCGGGGTGTCTAGAGCACACGGGAGTGGTGACCCAGCTCATCAGAGAAGCTAGGGAGAACAAGGGAGACCTGAGCGCTCTGGCTTGACCTGGCCAATGCTTCCAGCTCCATCCCGCACAAGCTGATCCAGACAGTCATGGCCAAGCATCATGTGCTGGGCAAGTGGCAGATCTCATCCTGGACTATTATAACCAGTTCAGCATGAGAGTCTCAGCAGGGTCAGTAACATCAGAGTGGCACAGACTGGAGGTTGGGATCATCACTGGCTGTACCATCTCTGTGATCCTTTTTGCCTTGGCGATGAACATGATCATCAAGTCTGCTGAGCCAGAGTGCCGGGGTCCTCGGACCAAGTCAGGAGTGCGCCAACCACCAATCAGAGCCTTCATGGACAACCTGACTGTCACCACTGAGTCAGTGCCAGGAGGCAGGTGAATCCTGCAGGGGTTGGAGAAATCTCATTGGATGGGCAAGGATGAGGTTTAAGCCAGGAAAAGCAAGGTCACTGGTGCTGAAGAAGGGCAAAGTCATGGACAGGTTCCGCTTCAGCATCGAAGGGACACCAATCCCAACTGTCTCGGAAAGGCCAATGAAGAGTCTTGGCAAGGTGTTTAACAGCAGCCTGAAGGATACAGCATCTGGCCAGGCAACCTGTCAGGAGCTGGAGAGCTGGTTGAGAGCAGTGGGCCGGTCAGGGCTTCCCGGCAGGTTCGGCATGGATTTACCAGCATGGTATCCTGCCAGGGATACTCTGGCCACTGCTTGTCTATGAAATCCCAATCTCCATCATACAGATATTGGAGAGGAAAGTCAGCAGCTTTCTCAGGAGGTGGCTGGGACTGCCAGGAGTCTTAGCAGCATGGCCCTTTACGAAAATAGCACAAAGCTCCAGCTGCCCCTGGAGGAGGAGTTTAAGGTGACTCAGGCCAGAGAGGTGATGCTGTACAGACACCCCAAAGTGGCTCGGGCAAGGGTGGAGGTGAAAACTGGGAGGAAGTGGAGAAGCGGCAGAGCCGTACTGTAAGCAAAGTCTCGGATACACCACAGAGTCCTGGTGGGAGCAGTGACTTGAGGAAGAGCTGGGGTCTGGGAACCTTCCCAATTCCCTAGTTTGACTAGGCCAAGGGGAAGGAGAGGCGCAGGCTGGTCCAAGAGGAAGTGAGGGCAGTGGTGGAGGAGGAGAGGTGTACCAGAGTGGTTGGCTTGAGGCAGCAGGGAGCCTAGACAAGGTGGGAGCAGGCCATGGACCGAAAAGTCACATGGACTGAGCTCTGGCAGGCTGAACCACAGCACATCAAGTTCCTGTTTCAGGATGTCCTGCCCAGCCCTTCGAACCTCTTCATCTGGGGCAAAGCGGAATCTCCAGATTGCCCGCAATGCTCAGGCAAGGGGACGTTGGAACACATCCTGAGCTCCTGCCCAAAGGCTCTTGGGCAGGGCTGGTACACCTGGCGTCACGACCAGGTGCTTAAACCCATTGCAGAAGCCATCAGCATGGGAATCAGCAGCTGCAGACGAGCACGGCACACCACCTAGATGATCACCTTTGTGAATGCCGGAGTGCAGCTGCCAAGAACCACAGCAGCCAGGAATCCGTCAGACCAGATATCCTCCTGGTCTCAGAGGCGACCAAAAACATCATCTTGTTGGAACGGACAGTGCCGTGGGAGGACCGTCTGGAGGAGGCCCACAAGAGGAAGAAGACAAAGTATGAAGTGCTGGCCGTTTGCCGGCAGTCATAGACTGCCGTAAGCAGGGCTGGAAGGCAAGGTGTATGCCCATTGAGGTTGGCTGCAGAGGTTTTGCAGGGCAATCGCTCTACAAAGCCTTGAGTACACTGGGCATCAACAGAATGGAGAGGAGAAGAGCCATCATGAACACCACAGAGACAGTGGAGAAAGCCTCAAGATGGCTCTGGATCAGGAGAGGAGGTCCAGGGGGAGGAGTGAATGCCACCTGAACACAAGTTGCGGTCTAATCAACCACGGCTGGGTCATCTGGGTGAGGGTGTCTGACGTTGAAAGACCTAACTGATGATGGTTACATCCCTGATGATGTGTTCAGGAGTATCAATCGATGTATTTTTATCTATATTATCCCACTTTCTCATCCACTGCCTACACACTCAGGGCAATTTACGGAGGCCAATTAAATTTAAAACCCACACATCTTTGAGATGTGGGCGGAAACCGGAGCACCCGGAGGATACCTATATGGTCAGAGGGAGAACGTGTGAACCCCAAGCAGACAGCACCCAAGGTTAGGATCGAACCTGGGACTCATGTTCTGTCAGGCAGCAGTTCTACCAGCAGGGCCACTGTGCTGCCCTTTCCTTGTTTTCCTTGTCCCTGCAGTCCCTTTTACTTATCTGCACAGGGAAAGGTACATTGGTACCAGCTTTTTATTCATAACGAGCTGAATCCACATTTGCAAACTGCCATGATAGGATTGGAATTCACTCGCAGAGCTTGAGCCCAGACCTCTGGACTGTCATTCTCGTAGCATAGACACGATGCCATCTTCCTCATAGCTGCAGTGACCTCTGAATTGGCAGAGCCAAGCAGAGTGTGACGATGCCAACAGGCACATATGGTGCCTTCCTCGCCTGGCATCTGAGAATGCTTGGGTGTGTGCCCTCTTCTTGAAGCAGAGCTACAGGAGAATGCCACGGGGAGAGAGATTTTACCGAGGCTGGAATGATCATTTCCAGGACTTCAAAGCAGAAGATGCAGCCCTTTGAATGGGAACCCAGTCCCCTTTTGCCCAACACTTCACAGGTCTCCAAATAACAAACCTCAAAGCTCAAAAGTCCAGCCCGACACCTCCGGCTGCCTCTGGCTGCCCCCTGGACAGGAACAGGACACTCAGGAGGGGAAGGGGATGGCCCACAGCAAATCAACAGCACCTACAGCGCCGGAGACCTGGGCCTGACCCCAACCACGAACAAAACAATCTCGCTCACTCATCAAAGCATAAAGCAATATAAACGACAAAATAATCTTAGCTTTTAAGAAAGTAATAATAAATACAACTAATTCATAGTTTGAAAGCAGTATTTTCTTACCTAGAAGAATCAAACCTGGAAGAAACGGAATATATATACACAGCTCCACTGCTTTCCAGCAATGTTTATGCATAGTGACCTTTGACCTGGGCATTTGCAGTCGGAATACCGAGCTCGCTTATTGTCATATGTACCGACAACAGAACAATGAAATTCTGACTTGCAGCAGTATAATAGGCCCATAAATGCAATACACACAAATAAATGTAATAATATTTTATAGATTTTTCTTTTTTCACAGATTCTATCACCCACCTACAAACTAGTTGTAATTCATAGAAACAAGGAACTGCAGATGCTGGTTTACACTAAATTTAACACAAGCTGCTGGAGAAACTCATCGGATCAGTCAGCATCTCTGGAGAACATGATCAGAACGTCTGAAGAAAGGTCCTGACCCGAAATGTCACGTATCCATGTCCTCCAGAGATGCTGGCTGGCCTGCTGAGTACTTTGTGTCCTTTAGGGGCAATCTATAGCAACATATATAATCTACTAAAAGTATTTAAAGAAATAAAAGGCATTCTTGTTCAAAATATATACCCACATTAGTGTATTCACTTTCAGTCTGATGAAGGGTTCCGACCCAAAACGTCACCCATCCGTTTTCTCCAGAGGTGCTGCTTGACCCGCTGAATTTACTCCACAACTCCAGCTCTCCAGCACTCTGGGTAGACGATGTTTTGGGTCAAAAATCTGAGGTTGAGAAAACCCTGTGTAAATAGAAGACCTTCCTTTAGCACCATTTGTTCTTGCCCTGAATTCACCAAAGATCAGACTCCAAGATCAAGGAAAGGAAAGTTTTCACAACTTTTAAATAGGCACAAAGTGCTGTCGTATCTCTGGAAAAGAATGATGGGTGACATTTCTGGTTGGGACCCTTCTTCATACCCATCTTTAATAACTTTTGAATTAATACTTTATTGTCGCATGTGAAAATAGACAATAGGTGCAGGAGTAGGACATTCGTCCCTTCAAGCCAGCACCGCCATTCAATGTAATCACTGCTGATCATTCGCAATCAGTACCCATTCCTGCCTTCTTCCCATATCCCCTCACTGCTATCTTTAAGAGCCTTATCAAGCTCTCTCTTGAAAGTATCCAGAGAACCGGCCCTCTGAGGCAGAGAATTCCACAGACTCACAACTCTCTGTGTGAAAAACTCACGGTGAAATTCCTTGCCAGCATACCCAATGTATGCAAATAATCACCATACAACGGGCGCCAACAAAGTTACAAAGCATCCCGTGCCAGGTCCACCTTTGTTCTCCTCCCACCCCTCCCCCCTCCCCCCTACCCCCCCTTGATGGCGGTCTTCCCACGCCGGGTCCTCCGTTGTTCCTCTCCCCGGTGGACCCAGGCAGGCTTCAGCGCCCAGCTTCTCCACTGCCTCCTGGGAGGCATTCTCTTCTCTAAAAAAAACATAAGGTTGAGTAGATTGGCAACAAAATTGTGTCAGTAATACTGACCAGCATGCCCCAGCAAATCTTCATTGGACCTTTGAAAGGAATTCCATTGTCATTAGTCAGGCAGAACAACCTGCTAGAAATTTAAAAGATAATGTCTTGTTTTCATGTTTGTGTTTGAGCAACTCCACATTTAAAAATCTTTGTTCCGGCCGCATTTGGAGTATTGTGTGCAGTTCTGGTCACCCCACAACAAGAAGGATGTGGGGACTATGGAAATGGTGCAGGAAAGGTTTACCAGAATGCTGCTGAATTACAGAGTATTGGCTATAAGGAACAGTTGGATTGTTTTCTCCGCATCAGAGGTTGAGGGGAGACCTGATTAAAATATGTAAGATTATGAGAGGCACAAGTAGGGTATACAGTTAGAACCATAGAACATAGAAAAGTACAGCAAGAACAGGACTAACAATCACTGTGCAAAACATAATGCCAAGACCATCTCTTAGAGTATCTACCTGCACATAATCAATATTCCTCCATTCCCTGCATATCTACGTGCCTATCCAAAATACCATTATCATATCTGCCTCAACCACCAAACCCGGAAACACATTCTAGGTACTCACCACCCTCTGTGTAAAAAACTTGCCCTGCACATCTCCTTTAAACTTTGCCCCTCTCACCTTATAGCTATGCCCTCTGGTATTTAATGTTTCCATCCTGGGGAAAAGGTTCTGACTGTTTACCCTATCTATGCATCTCATCATTGTATCGACTTCTATCAGGTATCCTCTCAACCTCTGATACTCCAGAGAAAGCAATGTAAGTCTGTCCAATCTCTCCCCATAGATAATAACGCAGAATCCAGGCATCATTCTGGTAAACCTCATCTGCACACTTTCCAACGCCTCCACATACTTCCTGTAATGGAGTAGCCAGAACTGCATGCAAAACACCAAATGCGGCCTAACCAAAGTCTTATAAACCTGCATTCTGACTTCCTGACTCTTATACTTAATGCCCTGACCTATGAAAGCAAGCATGCCATATGCATTTTTTACCACTCTATCTGTATTGCCTCTTTCAGGGAGTTATGGACTTGGACCCGGAGCCCTTTTTACATCAATGCTGTTAAGGGTCATGCTCTTAATTGTGTATTTTCCCCTTATATTTTCCCCTAACATTTGACCTCCAATTGGATTAAACTCCATCTCCATCGTCAGTCCTCCGGGACCTCACCTGTGGCTAGAAAAGACGCAAAGATCTTCCCCAAGGCTCCCACAATATTCTCACTTGCTTTTCTCTAAGAGCCCCAACACCTCCTCCTTAGTCTCAAATTGCCCCTGCATTTTCATCATCATCGGTGGTCACTCGAAACGAGTATGACTGTCCTTTCCTCTCCATAGGGATGTCTGCAGAGGCCAATCCGCGATCCACACACATTGGTGCAATGTGGGCAGTGGAGACTGGCGGTGGTTGGTAGTCGTCGAGCCCCCTTCTTTCTCTCCTTACGGTGCTGTCGCTTTGTCTCTGCGACATGGCATAGTTCCATTTCGTGAAGTGCAGTTCCTTCCTGCATGGATTTCCACCAGGAGCGCCTGTCCAGTGCAATGTGCTACCAGTTGCTTTTTAGTATTCTCCACACTAATCGAACTGTCCTCTATGTACTTCTCCATGGTGAAAACAGATGCAAAGTACTTATTTTGTACCTCATTTAGAACTCGTTTTAGAACTTTTCCGAGGGTGGAAATGTCAAAGACCAGGGGACATCGCTTCAAGGTCAGAGGGGGCAAGTTTAAAGGAGATGTGCTGGGCAAGTTTTTTTACACAGAGAGTGGTGGGTGAGTGGAACACACAGCCAGGAGTGGTGGTGGAGGCAGATACGATAGTGGCGTTTGAGAAGATTTTTGACAGGTGCGTGGATCTATGGGGAATGTAAGGATATGGATCACGTGCAGGCAGAGGGGTTTAACTCGGCATCATGTTCGGCACAGATATTTTGGGCCGAAGTGCCTGTTCCAGTGCAAGGTTCCAAACTTTGTTCTATGCTGAAGAATGGTTAGTGGAGCCGAATCCCATTCTAAACATAGCCAATACGAGAATGATACTTAATCTGCATCCAACATTAGACATCAGACATATAAACCCAATGGAAATTCTAAAATTATACAAAATGGCCCAGAAGATGCTGGTTTAGGTTTATTATTGTCACATGCCCAAAATACGGTGAAACACTTTGCTTTGCATGCTATCCAATCAAATAGAAATACAACCGAGGCCAAACTCAAGTACAATAGGTAGAGTGAGGGGAAAGATACAGAGTGCACAATGTAGCTCATGGTGTCACGTTTCACACTGGAATAGGTTTTCTTTTTAGTTGCATAACGTTGACAGCTCCATGAGATTCAGCTTCAAGGCCAAAGCTTTGATTTTTTTCTGGCTGATTGATGCCAGAGAAATGATTTATATGTAATAAAAGCAGAAGAAGAAGCTTTTGTGCCGCCACTAAACTCTGCTCTACCATTCACCAACAGTGCATTAATCCTTGGAAGGGGAAGGATGTGAGGAGTGTGTGGTTACTAAAGCTATGGGTTCCTGGGGTTTATGAAGGCACACACAGAGTACAAAGCGGTGAGTTATGATGAATGTAGATACAAGGAACTGCATATGTTGGTTTATGGAAAAAGACACAAATTGCTGGAATAACTCAGAGGGTAAGGCAGCTCCTCTGGTGAACATGGATAGGTGATGTTTCGGGTTGGGACCCTTCTTCAGATTGATTGACATCTATCCATGTTCTACAGAGATGCTGCCTTAAAGGCCTGTCCCACTTGGGCGTCATTTACGCAACATCATTTATATGTCACGATGCATGGCACGCATGTCGTGATGCGCGCGTGGTGACGTAGGCAGTGACACGCGGTCGCGCGTCGCGCCCCATGATTTGGGGATTCACAAAATCTTCGCACGCCAACTGTGTGACATGCAAATGACACCCAAGTGGAACAGGCCCTTAACCCTTTGAGTTATCCCAGCACTTTGTATCTTTTTTGTAAACCTGCAGCTGCAGTTCCTTGTGTCTATGCCTTCCTTGGTGAAGTGGCGTTCATAATCAATATCGCCACACTCACTCAGTAACACCAAGGCACCAAGCCTCAAAGTGTGAAATTAAGAAATGCCTACCTCCTTAGGCCAAGATTGGACTTGATATTTTCACAGGCACGAGACTTTAAATTTGCAAGATGGCACCACAGTCTTTGGGATGCAGGAGGAAACCGGAGCATCTGTAGGAAGCCCATGCTGTCACAGCCATAATGTGCTAACTCTGCAGACAGCACCCCAGGTCAGGATCAACCCAGGCTCTCTTGCGCTGTAAGGCAGCAGCTCTGCCAGCTGCATCACTATGGCGCTCGCAAAGGGGACTCAAAGAGGACTGTCCCAGTAGAGGATCTACTATTATCCACTAATTATTCGCTCTTTTACTTCTGTGTGATTCTACTCATGATATGATTTGACTGGATAGCCTACAGAACCAAGCTTTTCACCGTATCTCAAGTTTCACCTTTGCATCCACTCCCTACGCACTAGAGCCAATATACGGAGGTTTAGGTTTACTGTTGTCATGTGTACTGAGGTACAGTGAAAAGCTTTGTTTTGTATGTTACCCATTATATCAATAATAAACTAAACTGAGCCGAGGCCCCCAAAGTTACAATCCAATTAAACTGAGCTGCAAGAGGAATGTGTTTCTACTGCCATCTACTGTTTCTGTAATTTCAAAAACAAACGTCAATCAGAGTGAAAAATATATGCAAAGCAAAAACTGTGTAAAACCTCTTCAAACATTCTCTCTACATTCCATTGTGTTATTCTCAGTAGTGTTTGCATCAATCTTGAACAAGGCACTTCACACTGCCTCAGGAAAGCAGGCAATGTAATCAAAGATTTGTCCCACCTCGGTCATTTCTTCTTCTCCCATCTGGCAGAGATACAGAAGTTTGAAAGTGCGCACTGCCAGACTCAGGAACAACTTCATCCCCTCCATTGTCGATGTTACCATATAACCATATAACAATTACAGCACGGAAACAGGCCATCTCGGCCCTTCAAGTCCGTGCCGAACAACTTTTTTCCCTTAGTCCCACCTGCCTGCACTAATACCATAACCCTCCATACCCTTCTCATCCATATACCTATCCAATTTATTTTTAAATTATACCAACGAACCTGCCTCCACCACTTTCACTGGAAGCTCATTCCACACTGCTACCACTCTCTGAGTAAAGAGGTTCCCCCTCATGTTACCCCTAAACTTCTGTCCCTTCATTCTAAAGTCATGTCCTCTTGTTTGAATCTTCCCTATTCTCAATGGAAAAAGCTTGTCCACATCAACTCTGTCTATCCCTCTCATCATTTTAAAGACCTCTATCAAGTCCCCCCTTAACCTTCTGCGCTCCAGAGAATAAAGACCTAACTTATTCAACCTATCTCTGTAACTTAGCTGTTGAAACCCAGGCAACATTCTAGTAAATCTCCTCTGTACCCTCTCTATTTTGTTGACATCCTTCCTATAATTGGGCGACCAAAATTGTACACCATACTCCAGATTTGGTCTCACCAATGCCTTGTACAATTTTAACATTACATCCCAGCTTCTATACTCAATGCTCTGATTTATAAAGGCTAGCATACCAAAAGCTTTCTTTACCACCCTATCTATATGAGATTCCACCTTCAAGGAACTATGCACGGTTATTCCCAGATCCCTCTGTTCAACTGTATTCTTCAATTCCTACCATTCACCATGTATGTCCTATTTTGATTTGTCCTGCCAAGGTGCAGCACCTCACATTTATCAGCATTAAACTCCATCTGCCATCTTTCAGCCCATTTTTCCAACTGGCCCAAATCACTCTGTAGACTTTGGAAATCCTCTTCATTATCCACAATGCCCCCTATCTTGGTATCATCTGCATACTTACTAATCCAATTTACCACCCCTTCATCCAGATCATTTATGTACATGACAAACAACAAAGGACCCAACACAGATCCCTGAGGCACCCCACTAGTCACCTGCCTCCAACCCGACAAGCAGCCATCCACCATTACCCTCTGGCTTCTCCCATTCAGCCACTGTTGAATCCATCTTGCTATTCCTGCATTTATACCCAACAGTTGAACCTTCTTAACCAACCTTCCATGAGGAACCTTGTCAAAGGCCTTACTAAAGTCCATATAGACAACATCCACTGCTTTACCCTCGTCAATTTCCCTAGTAACCTCTTTAAGAAATTCAAGAAGATTAGTCAAATATGACCTTTCAGGCATAAATCATGTTGACTGTTCTTGATCAGACCCTGTTTATCCAGATGCTTATATATATTATCTCTAAGTATCTTTTCCATAAATTTGCCCACCACTGAAGTCAAACTAACCGGTCTATAATTGCTAGGTTTACTCTTAGAACCCTTTTTAAACAATGGAACAACATGCGCAGTACGCCAATCCTCGGGGACTATTCCCGTTTCTAATGACATTTGAAATATTTCTGTCATAGCCCCGGCTATTTCTACACTAACTCCCCTCAATGTCCTAGGGAATATCCTGTCAGGACCTGGAGACTTATCCACTTTTATATTTTTCTTCTGAATCTTCTGAATGGTCCTTCCATAAATCAGGAAACTGACCAATTCACCTCTACCCTATTGAGCACATTGGACTTTGTCTAAGGAACTGATGTACTACAATGCTTAGAACTATATTCTGAACTTTGTATCTTCCTCTTTGCTCTATTTATTGTACTTGAGTTTGAACTGGTTATATGAATGTATGAACAGTATCAAGCAAATGAACCATTCTATCAACAACTAGAGAGCAGTCCTGAGCTATTAACTACCTCATTGGAGACCCTCAGACTATCTTAAATCGGACTTTACTGGACTTTATCTTGCACTAAACATTATTCATGTTATTCCCTTTATCATGTATTTGTACACTATGATACAGTGTATCACAGTGTACAAATACATGATAAAGGGTATAACATGAATAATGTTATTGTAATCATGTATTGTCTTTCCGCTGACTGGTTAGCACGCAACTAAAGCTTTTCACTGTACCTTGGTACCCGTGACAATAAACTAATCGCAAACTAAACTCGATCTATGTTTGGTAGACACAAAAAGCTGGAGTAACTCAGCAGGACAGGCAGCATTTCTGGAGAGAAGGAATAGGTGACATTTCGGATTGAGACCCTTTTTCAGATTAGTTAGGGATAAAGGAAATGAGAGAAATAAAGGGTCTTGACCCGAAACGCACACATTCCTTCTCTCTAGAGATGCTGCCTGGGAATTGGTGACATTTTGGATTGAGACCCTTTTTCAGACTAGTTAGGGATAAGGGAAATGAGGGAAATAAAGGGTCTCGACCCGAAACATCACACATTCCTTCTGCCTGTCCCGCTAAGTTACTCCAGATTCTTTTGTCCATCTCTTATGTATGGTACATCTGATGTGTTTGGATAGTATGTAAAACAAGGTTTTTCACAGTACCTTGGTACATGTGACAGAAATAAACCTGAACCTAAACCTAAAAAGAAACTGAAAGTTCACTTGGCCTAGCGGCCTGAATTATTGAGTTGTGATTCCACTCATTAGCAGCTGCGGGAGATGCTTAAAACCCAATAGTCAATCATCTTTAACTAGCATCGCTGAAAATGTGCAATCCATTTTTGTCCTTCCTCTGGGTAAACTTTAATCAAATAAAAAGCTTTGTACTTTGATAGCAGATTTTGTGATATTTGGGTGTTTTAAAGCAGCTTGCATCTTTTGTAGCAACAGCAGCTGCCAATTTATGCTCACCAACTTCCCGCCACAAGCTATACGATGTGGACAAAATGATCTGTGTGGGTCTTATGGATGAGCGACTGAATGTGAGTTAGGAGACCAGGGATAAGAGACCAGTGTTTCTGTAATGTTGCAAGATTTTAACAGACAAGGCAAGACCTCCATTAAATATCTAATCTGATAGATAATTCCTCCTATTATGCGGCACACACACTGGCTACATTTTTAAGCACAAGTTTCTGATAAGGACAACACAGTGGTACAACTGGTAAAGTTGATGTCACCCACCACCAGGGATTCAGATTCGATCCTGATCTCGAGTGCTGTCTGCGTGGAGTTTACATGTCCTCCCCATGACTGCATGGGTTTCCTCACGGTGCCCCAGTTTCCTCACATACTCGACAGATGTGCAGATTTGTGATTGCCCTCTGAAACAGATGTGCTACAATGCTATATCTGCACTCTGTATCTTCTCCATTGCTCTATTTATTATAATTGACTTAAATATATTTATGTATAGTATATCTGATCTGAATAGGTACCATGCAAAACAAAGCTTTTCACTGTACCGCAGTGCACATGACAACAGTAAACCTAAATCTAAGCCTCTGTATATTGCCCCTAGTGTGTAGGGAGTGGATGCTAAAGTTAATAACATAGAATGATGATTAGCATGGACTCTGAGGGCCAAAATGCCTGCTTCCATGTTGTATCTTTCAATCGATTATTCAAGTCATAGTAAAAGCAGAAAATATTGGAAATGTTCAGCAGGTCAGACGGCAACTGTGAAGGGAGAGTTCAAGTCAAAGAGCTTTTTACAGAGTTTGAGATAGGTTTTTGGATGCAGAGGAGGAAGCAAGAATAGCAAAGTACTAAATTGTATTTGTGGAGATATCATTGCCAGAGAGTTCACCACGATGAATCTGAAGAAGAGTCCAGACTGAAAATGTCTCACGCAAATTCCCTCCACAGATGCTGCCTGACCTGCTGAGTTCCTCCAGCACTTGTTTTGATCAACATTCCAGCATCTGTAGTTTCTTGTGTCACCAAAGATAAGTAGGAAAGGCAATATTTGCTGACTTTGCCATCAATGGCCACAGCCCAAAGGTCGGTAACAGTGTACAATGCAGAAGACACAAGAGACTGCAGATGCTAGAATACCCCTGAGGTGCTTAATCGGGTGCTTAAGGGGGCACGTTTGGAAAATTGCGAATGGTTGTTTTGATTCCCATTTTTGAGGAAGGATGTGCTGACTTTTGTGAGAATCCAAAGGAGGTTTGCAAGAATGATCCCAGGGATAATAATGTTAACGTGTGAGGAGTGTTTGAAGTCTGTGGGCCTATCCTCACTGAAGTTTAGAAGGGTGTTGGGACACTTAATTGAAACCTTTCAAATAATGAAAGACCTAGATAGACGTGGAAAGGCTGTTTCCAGTAATGAGAGAGTCTCGAACCAGAGGGTACAGCCTCAGAATAAAGGGACGTACCTTTAGAATGGAAATGAAATGAGGAGGAATTTCTTTAGCCAGAGGGTGGTGAATCTGTGGAATTCATTGTCATAGGCAGCTGTGGAGGCCAAGTCATTAGGTATTTTTAAAGCAGAGATTAAAAGATTTTTGATTGATAAGGGTGTCAAAGATTTCAATGAGAAAGCAGAAGAATGGAGTTGAGAAGAAAAAAATAGATCAGCCATTATTGAATGGTGGAGCAGACTCGATGTGCTGAATAGCCTAATTCTGCTCCTATGTCATGGTCCTATGGAATCTGGAACAGACCGTCTGTTGTCTCCAGACATTCAGTGGATCAAGCAGCATCTGTGTAGGGAAAGGAGCAGTTCACGTTTCGGGTCAAAACCATGCATCGGGTCTGAGAGTGGAGCGGTGAGGTAGCTGGTATAAAGAGGAGAGGGAGAGTGGTGAGACAAAAGTGATAGGTGAGTAGTGGAAGATTTTTGGGCATATGGAGCCAGGTGGGACAGGGGAGAGATAGAGTTTGGAAGCAGAGGTAGATGGATGGTAAGTAGAGGAAGACAATGGAAACAAATCGGGGTGAGACGTGTGTCTTCTTTTGTAAATCTGCATCTGCAGTTCCTTTTTTCTCCAGATCAAATCATTGTGAATTTCAAGAGAAACATCTTTACTCAGCTGATGGGTGGAATATGGAACGCCACATGGTGGAGAGATTGATGCAATAGTATGGAAGCAGAATAGATATATAGTCATAGAGACATACAGCATGGAAACAAGCCCTTTGGTCCAACCTGCCCACACCGGCCAACATGTCCCATCTACTGAATCCCACCTGCCTGCGTTTGGCCCATATCCCACTAAACCTGTCCTATCCGTGTACCTGTCTAAATGTGTCATAAACATAGCAATAGTACCTGCCTCATCCACCTTCTCTGGCAGCTTGTTCCATACACCTACCATCCTTTGTGTAAAAAGGTTATCCATCAGGTTCATATTAAAGCTTTCTTTCCCTCACCTTAAACCTCTGTTCTCTGGTTCTCGATTTCCCCCTCTGGGAAAGGGACTGTGCATCTCTCATGATTTTGTACGTATGAGATATGATTGATTAGGGAGTAGGAGGATCTGTTGATGGATTGAGGAGTCAGTACGAAGAATACTTGAGTATCAACGCCAGTTTTGATCAGAACAATTTTCTTTATACTCTTACAACATTCAATGTAATTTGCTTTATGTACTCCCGTGGACTTGTTTTCTAATTGTGCACCTTAGCACTAATATTTGGTTTTCTTGGCACATCTTTTTACTCTCACTATCTTGTGGAATTGGTGTGTAATGTTTGTATGATTTGTGCATCATTTATATTCTGTAAGGTATTTCACGCACCACTACCTCACTGTACTTGACAATAAACCAGTGACAATAAGCCACTGTGTAAATGACAATAAACTGACCCTGGCCTGACTTGACAAAACTGCTGGAAGAAGCCGTGCTTCAGATATTGTGCATGTTATTATAATTTGTTGGAATATTTGGTATTAAAGAACACTGCCAGAATCTGTCACTGGAGAAATTCCATATGCAGAATATAAAAGGAGCAACTTTGAATGTATTTGCAATAAAATCTTTAGTCCTTAACAGCTGTAGGTGAAAACAATGGAAATATCTACTCCTCAGGCTGACGCCGCCAATTATCTTGTCCTACAAGTGGACATTTTGAGTTTAGTTTACAACCCAACGGTATGAACTTTGAATTCTCCAACTACCCCCCCCCCCCCCCCGCCTCTCTTCCCTTTGCCCCAACTGGACAGCAGCTATTTCTCTCCCCCTCCCCCTCTTCCTCTGGCTTTACAATTTGCAATATTTCAATCCTTATCTTTCCATCCATGCTCACCATCTCTGGCCTTTGTCTAACCATTTGCCTATCAAACCCTCCATCCCCGTCCCACCTGTATCCAAATATCATTTATCAGGCTTTGTCCGACCCCCACCTTTCTTCCCCTCCCCAGTCACAGTCAGTCCAAACACGGGTCCTGACCCGAAAAATCACCTATCCATGTTCTCCAGAGATGCTGCATGACCTGCTGAGTTACTCCAGCAACTTTGTCTTTGTTTTGTAGACTGGCATCTGTGATTCCTTGTTTCCGAGATGAAGATATACCTGTCTTTACCTACCCTGTGTGCTAGAACTGGCTAATAGTTTAGATAGACATGGATTACGTGTAGGAAGGAACTGCAGATGCTGGTTTATACCGAAGATATATACAAAATGCTGGAGTAACTCAGTGGGAGCAGGATTGTTGGGCTGAGGGACCTACTCCTGCTCTTAATTTATAGGCTTGTCACACCAAAGAATCTAAAGCCTGAACAGTGTGGCGAGACATAAAGCCAGGAGGTTGACATTTGCGCGAAATAGTGGGCTCTTTTCCCAATAATCTCATTCAAGGTATTCTTATTGAAGACTTTCTATAGCAATGCTTGCTTCCACTTTTGCTTTTCTCTTTTGCCTTTTGTTAGTAACTCAGGTTCTGTGGCTGTGCAACATTGCCCTCAAGTGGACAATCTCTGCACTACTCTCCATTTGCCTTCCCACAGCGCTGAATATCAAATCAGAATACTGGTTAAAATAGACTTGAGTAAGCAGGCCCACCAAGTAGATCTGAAATTTAGGGAGAGGTTTGAGGTTTGCGGTGGGATTTATGTGCAAGGAGAAAGGTCATCCCTTTCTTTCATCCTCACTCCACACAAACGTAAGCCCCAGGATATCTTTAAACCTGTTTAGTCGGTGGCACAGTGCTGGAGTTGCTGCCTTACAGCGCCAGACACCGGTTTGATCCTGGCTATGGGTGTTTGTACATTCTCTCTGTGACTGCGTGGGTTTTCTCCGGGTGCTCTGGTTTCCACTCACATTCCAATGACGTGCTGGTTTGTAGGTTAATTGACTTTTGGAAATGGTCCCTAGTGTGTAGAATGTAAATAGTGTACGGGTGATTGTTGGTTGGCGTTGACTTGGTGGGCGGAAAGGCCTATTCCCACGCTGTATCTCTAAAACTAAAACTAGTCACCTATCCATGTTCTCCAGAGATGCCTGATCTGCTGAGTTAGTCCAGCACTTTGTGTCCTTATAAGTCACTCAGATCTCCACTGTCCATACCATGACTCACACTGAGTCTTGGTCACTGACTCTCATGTGCTTGGCTACATATCCTTGCTCCAGGCTAAACTATCCCATGAGTAGAAAGTTCTAATCGGGATTTCATATCCTTCTGTAGCATTTTTCATCTCCTCATGTGCAGTATTTAGTTTAGAGATACAGCGTGGAAACAGGCCCTTCGACATACCAAGTCTGTGCCATTCAGTGTACACTAGTTCTATCCTACACATAAGGGACAATTTGCAGAAGCTGATTAACCTACTTTAAACCTGCACATCTTTGGAATGTGGGAGGAAACCGGAGCAGCCGGGGCAAACCCAAATGGTTACAGGGAGAACGTACAAACTCCATACAGGCAGCACGCGTAGTCAGGATCGAACCAGGGTGTCTTATGCTGTAAGGCAACAACTCTACCGCTGCACCACCGTGCCACCCTATACAGCTCTGTGGCTCTCTGATAGATGTGGATTGAACCCAGATCACTGGTGCTGTGATGCAGGTGCTCCATCATGTCGCCTAAAGTCTACTGAACTTCTTGGCTAGTTGGCCTCAGGATCACACTAGGTGGAGCAGTCGCCCATCACTACGTTCCTTTCCACAAATTTGGGTTTTATTTCCGTTCTGTTTTCCTGGTCAACTTCTCACATTAGAAGGGAGCGAATCTTGAGCAGACTGCTACAAAGTTGCCTTCATTTCATCAAACAAACACGATCCAACACTACTTAAATAATTTAGCAGCCGCAGCCTTGCTCCTACAAGGCGTGAGATGCTCATGGGAGACAGAGAGGTCAATTAAACAACTTTCCCTTCACCTCTCGCAGTGGGGGGTCGGAAACATAGTTATTGGATTCCTTTACCAATCTAGGGACATACCCGGCAGCTGTTTCATTACTTTATTCATTCAGGCAAAATTAGCTCTCAAGCCATCTTAGAGTCAATCTTCAAAGCAACCTATTCCTTATAGATCTGCTGTTTTCTTTTGGTTACCCCAGCTTGAATTCTCAGATAAATGTTATTGCCTAATTAATTTGAGTCCTCCAAAAGACTTCTTAAAAATTGACTGTTCTTTGATGCCAGCATTTTATCAGTTTGCGGGCTCTCCATTTGTTTCTTCCATCAACTTGGCGGCTTATTTCTCTGTCGTTCTTGTCTGGAGTCGACATAACCTGTTTCAATTCAAAGTGCAGGCTGTTCTTTGGAGTTCATCTACTGCCAGTCCCAGTAAGTGCTCATGGTTTGACCCCTCCACTCTAACCTGCACCCACACTGTTCAACCCAGATAAGTAGCATGGAATCAGCTTTCCTCCCCATGAGGGAAAACAGGAGATGGTGAGGGGAGACATAGGGAACTGCAGATGCTGGAATTTAAAGCAAAAGACGTAGAAACAGAACATAGAAAATAGGTGCAGGAGTAGGCCATTCGGCCTTTCGAGCCAGTACCGCCATTCAATATGATCATATCCCTTGATTCCTTCAGCCCTAAGACCTAAATCTAACTATCTCAAAAACACCCAGTGAATTGGCCTCCACTTCCATCTGTGGCAGAGAATTCCACAGATTCACAACTCTCCGGGTGAAAATGTTTTTCCTCATCTCAGTCCTAAATGCCTACCCCTTATTCAAAGTGCTGGAAGAACTCTGCGGGTAGACGGCAGGACATTGGATGAAGAGAGGATGTTTCCAGCAGAGGGAGAGTCTATACCAGAGGACATAACCTCAGAATAAAAGAATAAAAGGATGTACCTTCAGAAATGAAAAAAACGAGGAGGAATTTCTTTAGCCAGACGATAGTAAATCTGTGGAATTCATTGCCACAGACAGTGTTGGAGGCCAAGTCATTGGGTATTATTAAAGCAGAAAATGATAGGTTATTGAATAGGAAATGCATCAAAGGTTACAGAAGAATGGGATCAAGAGGGAAAAATAGATCAGTCATGATTGAATGGCGAAGCAGACTTGATGGGCTGAATGGACTAATTCTGTTCCTGTGTCTTATGGAATTGATTGGTGCCATTTTGAGTTGGGACTCTTTTTCAGACTGAATGTAGTAGTGGGGGGGATAGAAAGATGGAAAAGAGGTGAGGGCAGGACAAAGCCTGATCGGTGGTAGATGGATATAGGTTCGGGGGAGTGGATGAGGTTAATTGGCAGATGGGTGGAGTAAATGACAAAGTCTAGCAATGAAAATGAGACAAATGGTTGTTAGATAGGAGAGACGAGGAGGAGTGTAATATGAAGCCAGAGGAAGGAGTATTGCTCCACCTTTCAACATAGTCATCATGACTATCACTCTACTTCAGTGCGCTGTTCAAGAGCAGGGGAAGGGTGATAAAATAGGTGGTCATACCTCTTGCACCCTTCTCATTGATCATATTTAATTACAACCTCCAATATGAAAATTACACAGGTTCACCACCATGTGGGTAAAGAAATGTATTTTAATCTCAGTTTTAAATGGCTTCCCTTCTATCCTGAATTGTGAATCTTAGTTCTGGATTTACCAGCCATTGGCATCCTCCTCCTTGCATTTGCGCTGAATAGTTTGGTTACAATTTTATAGGTTTCCAGGAAACCCCTCTCATACTCCAATGTAGCGAACTGAACCGTCCTCTCACCCACTGGAGAATGGTCCTGCCCAGGCTCGTGCCATCAGGGTAGGCAAGGTGGGCACTGCCTACCCGGACTAAAATTATGAAAGCTTTTCACTGTGCCTCAGTTCACATGATGATCTTGACCTAACCCTAGCTGATCCAGTCAGTCAAGTAAATCTTCATCAACATCAGTTCTCCTCCTACTCCATCTATATCTCCCTCCTGACCAGTGCTTCCAGCTCTGGTTTGGTAAATCTGGAAGACCTCTCTCTCGCCACTGCAATTTGTCTTTCTCCCCCACTCTCCTCTCCCTATGGCTGCCATGAAGAGTGTGGCTTTAAGGGCAGAAGCCCTTCTCTAATCATGTCAGAGTCATACAGAATGGAAACAGGCCCTTCTACCCAACTTCCCCATGTCGACCAAGATGCCCCCTCTACAATGGTCCAACCTCCATGCATTTGGCCCATATCCCTCTAAACCTATCTTATCATGTACCCGTCCAAATGTTTATTAAATGTTGTGTTGGTACCTGCATCAACTATTTCCTCTAGCAGCTCGTTCTTTGAACTATCTGTAATCGGACCGGAGGGAGATATAGATGGGGAAGGAGGAGAACTGATGTGAAATAAGATTTATTGACTGACTGGGTCAGTTAGGGTTAGGCCAAGATCATCATGTGAACTGAGGTACAGTGAAGTTTTTTTGTGGAGCACTATCCAGTCAGCGAAAAGACTGCATGTATTATAATCAAGTAGTCCACAGTGTTCAGATACAGTGGAAGATAAAGTTGAAGATAGGTTTAGTGGAAGATAAGGTTCAGTAATGTCCGATTGGAGATAGCTCAAAGGACAACACACATTCCAAATGCACTCTAACAAATGTCTTATAAAGCAGCATCATGACTTCCTGATTCTGATACTCAATGCCCTGACCAATGAAGAAAAACATGCCATAAGCCTTCTTTACCACTCTCTCTACTTGTGTTGCCTGAAATAGTACCAGTGCTAAACATGACCATATTAGGGGGTGGGTGGCGCAGCGGTAGAGTTGCTGCCTAAAGGGCCTGTCCCACTTACGTGTCCTTGGCACGCAAATTACATGACCTCGTGGTCACTTTGAGCCGCGGCGGTCCCACGCGACTTCATTCGACCGCACAGCCATCTGGAGCGGGTGACGTCATTTGAAGATGGACGCAAAATGCTGGTGTAACTAAGCGGGACCGGCAGCATCTCTGGAGAGAAGGAATGGGTGATGTTTCAGTCTGAAAGAAGGCAGATCCGGACCGCAATGGTCGTGAGCCCCAGGCCGAGCTCGGAGATCATTTGCCTGCTTCTGCTGCTGTTGGTGGTGAGACATTGCGTTGCACCAGGGTCTTGGGCCTGTCCCACTTTGGCCGTCAATTCCGCGACAGGTCGTTGGCAAAGATTTTGTTCGCTACAAACATTGCGGAGCCCCGCGCGATGTAACACACAACTACATACCCCTCCACGTTTCTCAGTGGGACCGGCTCCACGCGGCCATACGATGCCCGCGCGCCTCACGAGGTCACATAATTTGCATGCCAAGGACACGTAAGTGGAACAGGCCCTTTACAGCGTGAGGCCCGGGTTCGATCCTGACCACAGGTGTGTCTGTACAGGAGTTTGTATGTTCTCCCTGTGACCACGTGGGTTTTCCCCGGGTGCTCCGCTTTCCTCCCACATTCCACAGATATACAGGTTTGCAAGTTAATTGACCGATAAAAATTGTAAATTGTTCAAAGTGTGTAGGATAGTGCTAGTATACAAGTGTGATCGCTGGTCGGTGCCTGACACGTGACAATCAACTAAACTGAACTTGGTGGGCCGAACGGCCTGTTTCCACACTGTATCTCTAAACTCTAAACTCTAGAATAGGAGAAATCGTGTAGTACAAGATAATTTCTAAAAGCTTCAAAGCAGGTTGTTGGGTGGAAGACATTCTTGAGACAAAGTTTTCTATCATTCTCTGCCACAAATTACTTTTGTCTTCCAAATCTGCTTCACTCTGGGACACCCCACACCTGTTCTGATGTCGTAATTTATCTGAAATATTAACCCTATTTCTTTCTTCACAGATGCTGCCTGACATGCTGAATTATATCCAAATGTTCTACTTTCATGTCAAATATCTGCAGCATTTGCTTCTTCACGGAGAGAGATCGGCTAATTTGCCTAGATGATTCTGTTTAATAAAGGATGATTTAATTGTAGAGCATATATTAGAAAATCATATCTAATACTTAGCAACTGTCAAAAGCCCAATTGGGTTTTTATACTGCAATGCATAACATTTAATCCTTTGAAGATTCGTGCATTTTGTGGTCCATAAAATGTTGTGGTCCATTGAGGTCCATAAAATTGAATTCTCTGGAGAAAGCTATAGGTCAAACATTAAAACGTGTTCTATTTTGTGTTCTTGTGCATGTGTGAACTGCGCCTAGGGGACGCCGTCCAGTTGGTATGGCTGCCCAGCCTGCAGCTGTCTGTCTTTTAACTTCTTTCTTTTATTTTTAGTGCGTTTTAGTGTTTTGTTTTGGAGTCTATTATTTTATATGTGGGGGGTGGGGGGGGGGGGGAATGGGGAAACTGCTTTTCCTGGTCCCTGCCTGGTCGGAGAGGCAGATTTTCTCCGGCTGCAACTTCGACCCGTCCTCGCGGCCTACCAGCGGGCCTAGAGTGGCGTATCCTGAGGGGACCGCCCAGAACCTCGGCTTCGGAGGTGGCGCAGCGCTGGAGCACCATCGTGGAGCGGAGCGGGTGATACCTTGCCTGGGTCGCCGCGCTGGATCTCCGGTATGCTGAGACCGCAGGTGAACATCGCGGAGCTGCGGGACTGTGGAGTGGCCGGCTGCGTGCGGCAGCGCTGAACTTCAACATTGGGAGCCTGGGATCTCTCGGCGAGGTCACCTATAGTGGAGCTCCATCCGGCGTGGCCCTGTCGGCTACGGACTCTGGTAAGGAAGCGGCCGTTCCAGGTGTCCCAAGCCGCTGTGAGGGTTCTCCCGACGCCAGAGCACCATCACCCGGCGAGAAGGCCTAAAACATCGGGCCGCCGTAGCACCGACTGCGGAGGCCTCATTAGGCCCGACTATGGGTGGACATGGGGATGGGACTGGACTTTGTGCCTTCCCCCACAGTGGGAACTATTGTGGGGGGATGTTTTTACGTTCATTGTTAATTCTTTAGTGTTGTGTCTTATCTTTATCTGTGTGCTGCATGGCAAGTCAAATTTCATTACACCAATTGGTGTATGTGACAATAAATGTCCTTTGTCCTTTAAAGTCGTGATTAATGTTTTGATATCATGGAATTCTGAATTTTAAGATACAAATTGGAACCTTCTCCTACGTTTTTTTATTTGACCCAGTCTGGAATTACTCTTGTCACATTTAAAAGCATATTTACGAACAGTTGACTGACCTGACAACTTGATTGCTTCTCACAGGAGAAAGGGATTATTAGATAAAACACAACGTGCTGGAGGAACTCAGCGGGTCAGGCAGCATCTGTGCAGGGAAGACAATGGAAGTCTGAGCTACTGCCTCATAGTTCTCAGCACAAGACAGAACTATTACATATGTTCGATGCTGAGTCCCTCAGTGTGGTTTCAATCAGTTATGGATTAAAAATATTCTTGCCAGCAATACCCATGGAGGCGTACAACACGGAAACAGGCTCTTCGGCTCATATTTACACACAGACCATTGCACCCACCTGCATTAAACCAATTTATCTGCATTAGGTCCTTGGCCTTATATGCCTTGAAGATTCAAGTGCTTGTTGAGCTGCTTCTTAAATGTTGTGAGTATCTGCCTCCACCAGCTCCTCCGACTCCAATCACACATTGTACACAGTTCGAAGTAGAGTCCTGACATAAAACGTTGTTCGTCCATTTCCCTCCACAATGCTGCCTGACCCGTTGAGTTATTCCAGCACTTTGCTTTTTGCTCAAAATTCCAGCATCTGCAGTTCCATGTGTCTCCATTTTACTGTGAAATTTCCTCAAAGTTTGAAGGCTCCTGACGCGAAGCATCGTCTGTCCTGACAGATGCTGCCTGAACTGCTGAGTTCCTCCAGCACTTTGTATTTTTCCCACTTTGAAGAAGTTCTCCTCCTCTGTTATAGAGCATAGAACAGTACAGCACAAGAAGGACCCTTAGGCCCACATGTTTGTGCTGAACATGATCTCATCTGCCTGTGCATGATCCATATCCAACTCTTCACTGTTTCAAGTTCAGTTCAGTTTCAAGTTCAGTTTAGTTTATTGTCATGTGTACCGAGGTACAGCGAAAAGCTTTTGTTGCGTGCTAACCAGTCAGCGGAAAGACAATATATGATGACAATCGAGCCATTTACAGTGTACTTTACTCAGAGAGTGGTGGCTGTGTGGAATGAGCTTTCAGTAGTGGTGGAGGCAGGATCGATTTTAACATTTAAAAGTAAAGTGGATAGGTATATGGACGGGAAGGGAATGGAGGGGTATGGTCTGAGTGCAGGTAGATGGGACTAGGGGAAAATAAATGTTTGGCACTGACTCGAAGGGCCGAGAGGGCCTGTTTCCGTGCTGTAATTGTTATATGGTTATGTTATATGGTGTACCGAGGTACAGCGAAAAGCTTTTGTTGCGTGCTAACCAGTCAGCAGAAAGACAATATATGATGACAATCGAGCCATTTACAGTGTACTGTTACATGATAATGGAATAACGTTTCTTGCAAGATAAAGCCAGTAATGTTCCATGTGGCTATCTACAAACTTCTTAAACACCACTATGGTATGTGCCTCCACCACCAATGCATTCCAGGCTCTGTATGATAAGTTTGCTCCACACATTTCTTAAACTTTCCCCATCTCATCTTAAAGCCAGGCCCACTAGTCTTGGACAATTCCACCCTGACAAAAATATGTTCTGGCTGTCTACCCTATATAAACCTTTTATAAATGTATATATAGTACTTTAATCATCTCCCCTCAACACAATCCAAATCTGGTAGGCAATCCAAGTCTATCCAATCTCTCCCTCTAGCTGAAACCCTCTCTCTGACGGAAGTTCTGTGAGACTCTCTAACCCCTGCCCTGGCCCCATTCTATGATTCCTACAATCTGAAGAAGGATCCCGACCCAAAATGATCTGTCCATTACCCTACACAGATGTGGCCTGACCTGTGGGTCTTCCCCATTCCTCTCAAACGATGTGACCCCAGCTCTTCCCCACCCACACTACAGTCCTCATACCCCCCCTACCCCGACCACCCACCACCGCCCCACCAGACATTGCCTTGGCCTCAGTCCACTCACCTGCCTTCCTCCGGCCCCAACCCCCATCCCTGCTGTGTGTGTTCACCATCCCCCTGACCTCCCCCTCTGAGATACCAAACGGTCTGTCCTCAGCAGAGGCCTCACCTTTGTCCCCCTCCGTCCACACCTCAATGAGTTCCGCGCCCGCCGTATTTTGGAGCTCTTCTTCCGTCGTCTCCGCTTCACACCATTCTTCCATGGGAAGGAGTCCTCGCCCCCATTGATGATCCCTTTTCCCATGTACAATGGCCCCCTCCTCTCGGACCCCCCCCCTCATGGCCATCTTCCGGCTTTAGGCCATTTTATTTTAAGCTGCCAGCGGGACATCAACTGCCTCAACAGTATATAATACCATGTAATTCTGTGTTCAAGGGGGAGAGGACAGCCAAGTGTCTGAAGAAAGGTCCAACCCGAAACGTCGCCTATCTCCTTCGCTCCTTGGATGCTGCTGCACCCGCTGAGTTTCTCCAGCTTTTTGTGTAACCCTCGATTCTCCAGCCTCTGCAGTTCCTTCTTTAACACTTTGTCTGTGTTGCTCACTTGGCTGGAGTTTGTTTTCCTTGCCACTTCCATCGGCCAATAATTAGTAAAGTTTTGAATTAGTCTACCAAACTGCTTTGTGAGTTGTCTGTTTATTAAGAAGTGAACCTATTTGTTTAGTTATAAGTTAGCCTTTTTCAAGTAGATTTGATTCAGATTTGCATCAGGTTTTGCAATATAATTGTCAATAAGGAACAATTCTTTAAGAAATAGTTCCCAACGGGAGGCACATGCAAAAGCCACAGAAGCTATTTTGGTAAGTTACAACACTATCACTGATGCCCTCAGTCATTTGTACTTTGGTGTTAATGTGAAGGGTGATACCAGGCTTCAAGCTAACAATCTTTTGCAGAAAATGGAAGAACTGGAATTTGTGTTTATGCTGCATTTTTGGACCCGTCTGCTACGTCATTTCCACAAGGTCAACAAAGCCATTCCGAAATCCAAACTGTTATTGAGCACTTGTGCAAGTTTGTACAGTTCACTTCAGGATTTTGTAAGCAAAATTAGAGAAGATTTTGATGAGCTTGAGCAACAAGCAAAGGCCACCTTGCCAGATGTGAACTACAGAACTGTCACAGGGAGACAAAGAGTAAGGAAATGGCAAGGAAATGATGGAAGTGCACCTCGTCCTGATGCTTTAGATAAACTCTCTTCAAGAGATAAGTTTAGGATAAAATTGATGCACTTGAAACCAATTTATAAAGAAGAGGTACTGTGTACAGTGAAGTTGCACAACAGTTTTCCTTTCTTGCTAATCTGACCGCATCCAGGCAAGAAATTCAGCAAGGTGTTGAACTGTTGACGGAAGCATACCCAGAAGATGTTGACCTGAAACTTACTGACGAACTTTTGTACTTTCACTCATACATGAGACAAAGCCATAGGCATACAGAAGAGCACTCTCTGTCTCATACAGACCTTTATCAAATAATATACAAGGAAACAATTCAGATGTCCTTCCCTAATGTGGAAGCAATCTTGCGGCTGTTTCTTAACTTAATAGTCACCAACTGCTCTGGAGAGGTCTTTTTCAAGACTGAAAATAATTAAAAATGAATTAACGTCCACAATGTCTCAAGAGAGGTTGTCTGCACTGAGCATTCTGTGCATGGAGAGTGACAAACTTAGACAAACAGATCTTGGTGAACTTCTGAATGATTTTGCTATGAAGAAGGCGAGAAAAAAATATTTTTGCTCTGCGTGTATTTGTAGTTTCTTTATTTCTTAATGTTCAAGATTCAATTCAAGAGACTCTTATTGTCACATGCACCAATTGGTGCAATGAAATGTGGGGGTCACCATCCGTCGTCAGAATGAGAGAACATTCTCAGCGGCTTGGACTTCCTAATCGGACACTTCCTACCGGAGACCGCGATTCATGCTGGCGGTCCTCGGCAAAGGGATGTTGAAATGCCCGAGGCCCGAGGCTGGGAGCTCCGCAAACCACAGCTCCATGATGTTGAAGCAGGAGGCCCAAAACCCCAGAGCTTCAAACGGCGATCCAGATAAGGCATCGCCTGCTCCGCGGTGAATCCAATATGTATTTTAAAACCAACTGTTTAATGACAACATACAATAGGATCTAAAAGTGTCACACTGTCACTGTTGGGTAGTCATGGTCCTCTAGTCATGGTGGTGAGGGATTGGGGGGGGGGGGTGGGGCTCACAAGTAAAATAACTTTGGGCCTCTTCATCTAAATCCGGTCCTGCCTGTCCATTCCCTCCACAGACGCTGCCTGACCCACTGAGTTACTCCAGCACTTTGTGCTACAGTGATGCTGTTTTATTGATAAATATTGAAACAGATACTTATCGCTGGACAACATGGAGAGAAATGTTAGAAGTGCATGGGATGATTTACTGATCTCCCATATATCAGATCCCATAGATGGACACAAAAAGCTGAGAGTCAGGGGAAAGGGAAACGAGAGATAGAGATGGTGATATAGAGCGATATAGAAGAAATGAATGAAAGGTAGGCAAAAAAGTAACGATGATAAAGGAAACATGCCATTGTTAACTGTGTGCTATGTGAAAACGAGTTACAAACAATGAGACTCAACAAGACGACATTGAAACTAGTTACGACTTGGGTGGAGGAGGAATGAAGAGAGAGGCGATGCAAGGATTACTTGAGGCTAGAGAAATCAATATTCATACTGCTGGGTTATAAGCTGCCCAAGCGAAATATGAGGTGCTGTTCCTCCAATTTTCGGTTGGCCTCACTCTGATAATGGAGGAGGCCCAGGACAGAAATATCAATGTGGGAAAGGAAAGGGGAATTAAAGTGTTTGGCAACCGGGAGCTCAGGTACGCCCAGGCAGACTGAGCGAAGGTGCTCAGCAAAATGATCTCCCAGGCTACGTTTGGTGCAAATGAACGGCAGCTATTTACAATATACATTAATGATTTAGATGAAGGGATTAAAACTAACATTAGCAAATTTGCAGGTGACACATAGCTCAGTGGCAGTGTGAACTGTGAGGAGAATGCTATGAGGATGCAGGGTGACTTGGACAGGTTGGGTGAGTGGGCAAATGCATGGCAGATGCAGTTTAATGTGGATAAATATGAGGCTATCCACTTTGGTGGCAAGAACAGGAAGGCAGATTATTATCTGAATGGTGTCAAGTGAGGAAAAGGGGAAGTACAACGAGATCTGGGTGTCCTTGTTCATCAGTCCTTGTTCAACAGTTCATTAGTAAGCATGCAGGTACAGCAGGCAGTAAGTTATTCTGCAGTTGTATAGGGCACGAGTGAGACCACACCTGGAGTATTGTGTGCAGTTTTGGTCTCCAAATTTGACAAAGGCCATTCTTGCTCTTCAGGGAGTGCAGCTTAGGTTCACGAGGTTAATTCCCGGGATGGCGGGACAGTCATATGTTGAAAGAATGGAGCGACTGGGCTTGTTTACACTGGAATTTAGAAGGATGAGAGGGGATCTTATTGATACATATAAGATTATTAAGGGATTGGACACACTCGAGGCAGGAAACATGTTCCCGATGTTGGGTGAGTCCAGAACCAAGGGACACAGTTTAAGAATAAGGGGTAGTCCATTTAGAACAGAGATGAGGGAAATCTTTTTTCACCCAGAGAGCTGTGAATCTGTGGAATTCTCTGCCTCAGAAGGCAGTGGAGGTCAATTCTCTGGATGCTTTCAAGAGAGAGTTAGAGCTCTTAAAGATAGCGGAGTCATGGGATATGGGGAGAAGGCAGGGACGGGGTACTAATTGTGGTTGATCAGCCATGATCACAGTGAATGGCAATGCTGGCTCAAAGGGCCGAATGGCCTACTCCTGCACCTATTGTCTATTAACCTCTGCCTGATGTGGAAGGACTGTCGGGGTCCCTGGACAGAGTCGAGGGAGGAGGTATAGGGACATATGTTGCATCTCCTGCGGTTGCAAGGGAAGGTACGTGGGGATGGGGTGGTTTGGGTGGGAAAGGATGAGTGGTTTGAGTCATATTGACTCAAATGAGTCATATGGTTGCATCATGGCCTGGTTCGGCAACTTGAATGCCCAGGAGCGAAGAAGACTGCAAAAAGTTGTGAACACTGCCCAGTCCATCACCGGCTCTGGCCTTCCCACCATCAAAGGGATATACAGGAATCGCTGCCTCAAAAAGGCAGCCAGCATAATCTGAGACCCACACCACCCTGGCCACACACTCATTTCACCTCTGCCACCGGGAAGAAAGTACAGGAGCCTGAAAAATGTAACGTCCAGGAACAGCTTCTTCCCTACAGCCATTTGGCTATTAAACACAACCTCAAATAAGCTCTCAACTAGAATAGACTATTGTTGTAGACTATGTTTTGTGTGTGTACCTATGTGTGTCTGTATAGATATGATCTATATATATATGTGTGTATTTATGATTATGTGTATATATACACACACTAAACTTTGTTTTTCTTCCTCTTTTTTTATATTACTGCATTTACATATTCTATTGTGCTGCTGCAAGGAAGAATTTCATCGGAGACGTATGACAATAAAACACCCTTGATTCTTAAGTTAACCAGGGTGTTGCGGAGAAAACGGTCTCTGCGGAAAGTGGAAAGGGGTGAAATTGGGAAGATGGGACGTGATGGGATCCCATTGGAGGTGGTGGAAATGTTGGAGAATTGTGTGTTGTGTGCGACAGCTGATGGGTTCTTCTTCTTCTTTCGTGTCCATCTTCCATGTTCAAATGTTGACATCACTGTCATCCTCCGTCCTGAAAAGGACGCAGGATTCGGGCGACAATCATTGGGAGCCATCACTTGTTGCAATAGAAGCTGATGGGTTGAAAGGTGGGGATTAGGGGGATTCTGTCCCTGTTGCGACTTAAGGAAGGGGGAGCAAGAGCGGAGCTGTGGGGGACCGAGGAGACACGCGTGAGGCCCTCATCTGTTGACAGAATTCCCTCCCATTGATTTTAACACCATTGTGGGAGCAGAGTTATGGGATATCAGTACAGCATCCCATGTATTTCCAACATTTATATCCATGTTCTCAAGAGATGCTGGCTGACCCACTGAGTTACTCCAGCACTTTGTGTCCTATTGTGTGCATTCATGTTGCTTGTTTGTGGATAATAATGGTGTGAACGAGCTGTTTCTAGTCACCCATTACAGTACTTTGCATCTTATTGACCGCGAATGCTGTAATTACCATCAGTGTGACACCTCAGCTCTGTGTTCCCCACACTCCAGGCTCCCAGTGGATGGCCTTTGCCGTACAACAACATGGCGCCCCCCAGCGACACTTCCGCCTATTGGCTCCGCGTGGTGTTGACCTCCGACCCCCATCTGCTTCCTCCTTCCTTTTCCGGTGAGGCCGGCTGCAGGTATGGCGCTGGCGGAGGCTGGGTGTTGGCAGATAATCGGGTGCCATCGGCGGCCGCGGCCGGCCCCAGTGGCCGGACCCCGGCGGGGCGGCGTTGCCCTGACTCGGGGGGTCTCCTTCGGACCGGTATTGTCAGGGTCCTGCCGGCGATGCTTCCCCCGCCGTCCTAGGCCGCGGAGAGACGGCGCCGGCAGCCCGGCCCGGCCCGGCCGCTGCTTGCGGGGCTGCAGAGCCGCTTTGTGGGGTCCCTCGCCGAGGGAGGGGGCTGCGGAGACCTCGAGGAGATAGATGGTTCACGTCCTCATGACATCTTTCATGTTGTCACTGGATGCCGTGGAGACATTTAGATGCGTCTGTGTTTGGCCCAGGAAGATCCCACAGGCAGGGAGGGAGGGACTTGGTGGGGTTGGTGGAGGGGCCAGAGTAATGTTGGTGGAGAGGCCGGGTCGACGTGGGTAAAGGTAGAAACAACCACCTGCAGATACAGGTTAAAATACAAAATGCAGGAGTAGCTCAGTGGGTCAGGCAGCATCTCTGGCGAACATGGGTAGATGACGTTTCAGGTCAGGACTCTTGTTCAGACTGGGTCTCGATCCAAAAACGACACCTATCCATGTTCACCAGAGATGCTGCCTGACCCGCTGAGTTACTCAAGCACTTTGTGGGTAGAGGGACGGGATACTCGAGGTAACTGCAAACCAAATGAGCTGCAGAAGCTGGAAATCTGAAATAAAAATCATAAATGCTGGAAACATTCAACAGGGATATTGGTAGCATCCATGGGAGAGACATTGAATGGGTTGAAATAGTGTCCTGACTCAAAACATTGTTCATTCCCTCCATGTATGCTACCTGATGTGATGAGTTGTGCATTTCACCTATCTGAACTTTTTGTGTGTTCTTGGGTTTCCATGTTTTCAGCAACTGAGACTATGGTGTGGGCGTATAATAAAATACCCTTATTTGGTCCTTTAGGGGTGTCGTGAGGTTACAGAGAGGTCCCTTAAAATTTGTTGCCCTGAAATATCTATGTGAATTAATGTCAATATGTGCTTGTGAATCTTGTTGAGAAGCATCTTGATTCGTTTTGGAACATTCAGTTGTTGGATGAATGGATGTTTCCTTAAAAGCAATTAATAGATTTCCTGACAAGTTTCCTTAAGTATTAATAGATCCACACAGAGGTGATGGTTATATGCAATGAGCTGCCAGAGAAGGTAGTTGAGGCAGGTACTATAACAGTAAAAATACATTTAGACAGGTACATGGATAGGAAGGGTTTAGGATGGGCCAAACATTGCCAGGTGGGACGTGTATTTGGGGCAAGTTGGGCCAAAGGGCTGATTTCCGTGCTATATGAGGCTAGTGCGAGGAGAGACGTTTAATAGGAACCTGGTCAACTTTTTCCACACAGAGGGTGATGGATAAATGGAATGAGCTGGTGGAGAGGTAGTTGAGGCAGGTGTTATAATGACATTTAAAAGACATTTGGGCAGGGACATGGATAGGAAAGGCTTTGAGTGATGTTGACCAAAGGCAGACAGGTGGGACTAGTGTAGATGGGCATATTGAGCCAAAGGACCTGTTCACATGCTCTATGAAATTATTACTGAGCAATTTGAACTGGCATTTCTTTTCATCAGCACAAAAATTTACCATGGATCCTGAAGGTAGCCCACTTGTCAAACGAAGGGTACCGGGGACTGAATTTGATGCCTACCAACATCTAATCCTAGAATTTGAAAACATTTATTTTCAACTCAAGACATTGCATTATGTCATGTTCACAGATTAAAATAGATTCTATTCACAAAGTTCCTGAATCTTAAATCCTCAACATTAAAACTTGTCTAATTACATATTTAGTTAACTATTTTCCTTTTATTTCAGCTTTAAAAGATGGTTCAGCGCCTGACATACCGTCGCAGGTTATCCTACAACACGACGTCCAACAAGAAAAGACTGTAAGTACTGCAGGAGGAAAGCTACACTGTTCAGCTCCTCAACTATTATTTTTCAGCTAAATGATGACTGATCTGTACTTTCTCCCAATTATTCATCATGATTCTGTATCTCTAATCTATATTGGTATCCTTCCTGGGGCTTTCATTTAACTTTGGTAAAACACAAAGTACTGGAATAACTCAATGGGTCAGGCAGCATCTCTGGAGGACATGGCTAGGCAATGATTTGGGTCAGGATCCTTCTTTAGACGCCCCGGCCTGAACTGTTGTTTATCCGTGTCCTCCAGAAATGCTGGCTGAGTTACTCCAGCACTTTGTGTTTCACTCAAGATTCTACATCTGCAGTTGCTTGTGTCTCTAGCTTCTGTGGGAGTGTTCCAAATATTGTCTGATAATTGTGTGATGAAATGGTTCTTAAAATCACACCTGATTCTTAACCAAAAAGATTTATTGCCATATTCTGGACTCTCCTGAGAAAATTGTCTCCCTCATTAACAACTTTATAGAAACATAGAAAAATAGGTGCAGGAGTAGGCCATTCGGCCCTTCGAGCCTGCACCGCCATTCAATGTGATCATGGCTGATCATCCAACTCAGTGTCCCGTACCTGCCTTCTCTCCATACCCCCTGATCCCTTTAGCCACAGGTGCCACATCTAACGCCCTCTTAAATATAGCCAATGAACTGGCCTCAACTACCTTCTATGGCAGAGAATTCCAGAGACTCACCACTCTCTGTTTAAAGAATGTTTTCCTCATCTCGGTCCTAAAGGAATTCCCCCTTATCCTTAGACTGTGACCCCTTGTTCTGGACTCCCCCAACATCGGGAACAATCTTCCAGCATCTAGCTTGTCCAACCCCTTAAGAACTTACTTCAACCCCTTAATTAGATTAACCTGAAATCAATATTTGAAAGATCATAACCTATCTCTCCCCCACACCTCTGAAAAGATAATCTTGCCATTTACTTTTCTGAAAAAAGTGTTTTTTAATTGTAAAGCTCCCGGACACCTGGAAACCGCATTGTGTTCCTGTACACCAAGAAAGTTGGCAAAGCACCAAAATCCGCATGTGGGATCTGCCCTGGAAGACTCCGTGGTGTAAGTCATTTTAAAATATGTACTCTATTTTGGGGCGTTTTACAGCACAGAATTCTGACCAACTGATCCTTTGCTGGATGTTAAGATGCAGCTGGATGTTCCTCGCCTACCCCAATGATGTGTAGCCTGAGCTGATTTGCGAACTTCCCTCAGATTCTAAAAGGTAACCAAACCTAGATTGTTTCCTGATCTTGTGGGCATTCTGGCTTTAGTTATAACAAGGGACTTGATACATCAGTCACCAACACTGGTTTAAGCAGATACATTAGTGGCATTCAAAAGACTGTTGGATGGCATATGGATGTGCAGGGAATGGAGGAATATGGGTTATGTGCAGGTAGATTAGTGATGGTCCTGGCATCGTCCAGCACAGACATGGGCCGAAGGTTCTGTTCTTGTGATGTACTGTTTTATGTTCAGTCATTACGTTTTCAAGTATATAAGGAAAGAGTAGTTTCTCATGCTTGGTGAGTCAGTGAAGATGATCATCAATTCAACATTATGCTATTAAGGGATAATGTTAAACATTTTGTGAAGCTGGCGTGCTCTGATTTGAGATTGAGGCAGTCTAGTCCATCAGGTAACTACCTAAAGCAAAGGAAGGTATAGAGGTGGTGGAGGTAGTTTTTAAATCCTTCAGGAAGAATTGCTGAAGGCATAATGGGCTGAATAATCAGCATTGTAAACTATTATGTAATTGTACTGAAAAGGGAAAGCATTCCATTCAAATTGTGTAATAAATATTAAAAGTTGTAGATCTTCAATCATATCTGAAAACTTTCTCACAAAGTGTTTTATTAATGACCATGCTGTACTCTGAATTACTGAGTTTCAATTTATTGTAGAGATTACTTTTAAGTCCAAAATGCAGTATTTAGCAATTGCGTATTCTTTTGATTCGAAAGGATCCACTCCAAGTTTAGTTTAGAGACACAGTGTGGAAACAGGCTCTTCAGCCCACTGAATCCATGCCAACCAGCGGTCACCTGTACACTAGTTCGATGTTATCCCAGTTTCACATTCTACACTCAAGGGGCAGTATACCTGTGAAACCAATTAACCTACCAACCAGCACATCCTTGGAATGTGTGAGAAAATGGAGCACCTGGAGAAAACACACATAGTCACGGAGAACGAGCAAACTCCACACAGACAGCACTTGAGGTTAAGGTCGAACCCACATCGCTGACGTTGCGAGGAAGCAGCTCTACCACTGTGCTGCCTGGATAGAACTTTAAATGTATAGTTGAAGGAAACCTCTCAATATCTGAATTATCAGTTCAAACCGTGTCTGGTTTATTATTTGTGTGAATTGGTTTGGTCTGGTCTTAACTATCAGTTTCTTCTAAGTTGGGAGATTTTGTGAAAACTCTATTTTTGTTGATAGTTTGTGGTTGAAGCTTGTAAATTGCTTTAGTGAAAACAATCCATGAGTTTCTGATTTGGTTTCCATTTCTTTATATGTTGAGAATCAGTGCAGAATGTATGAAATTTCTCGTTTAGGATTGCCCGTTTAGCTGTAGTATCTGGAGCTGAATAAAAGCTGGATTAGGATTTACCATGTTCGTTTCATGTAACATGTTATAGAATACAAAGTGCTAGAAAGCTGAGCAAATCTGTTAGCATTTTTGGAGTGAGAACCTGTTAATATGTGTAAAAAGGAACTGCAGATGTTGGTATGTACTAAAGATAGACACAAAGTGCTCGAGTAACTCGGCAGGTCAGGCAGCATCTCAGGAGGAAAAGGATGGCAGTCTGAAGGAGGATCCCAGGCCAAAACATCACCCATCCTTTTTCTGCATAGATGCTGTCTGGCCCGCTGAGTTACTCCAGCATTATGTGTCTAACAGAGTTAATATTGTGGGTCAATGGCCTTTCAGCAGTACCAACAGAAAAATGGAGCAAAACATGATGCAGAGGTGAAAGGCAAGTGAGAAAGACGTAGGACAAGAAAAAAAATTGCTGGAGGAAATTTGGGCCAAGGGTAGAGTGAAACAGGATGATGGGATTAGTGAAATAAACAAAAGATTGGTTTGGCGGAGGTGTGAAAAGAAACAGAATAATCAAGAAAGTTAATGAGAGCAGTGCTGTAGACTTGATCTATATGGATAAGGTTCAATATGATAGATTTCTCTAGAAGGTTAAATCACATCATATGCAGGGACAGCTAGCCAACTGGATAGAAAATTGCCTTTGTGATGGAAGGTTGTTTTTTGGACCAAAGGCCCCTTGACTAGTTTGCAGATGACACCAAAATGGGTGGTATCGTGGACAGTGAATATGTTTATCAAGAATTCTAACGGGATGCTAATTAAGTGGGCTGAGGAATGGCTGATGGAGTTTAATTCAGATAAGTGTGAGGTGTTTCATTTTGGGAAGTCAAACTAGGGCAGTGAATGGTAGGGTCCAGGGAGTTGCCGTAGAGCAGTGGGATCTAGAGTAAAACATAGAAATTAGGTGCAGGAGTAGGCCATTCGGCCCTTCGAGCCTGCACCGCCATTCAATGTGATCATGGCTGATCATCCAACTCAGTATCCCGTACCTGCCTTCTCTCCATACCCTCTGATCCCCTTAGCCACATCTAACTCCCTCTTAAATATAGCCAATGAACTGGCCTCAACTACCCTCTGTGGCAGAGAGTTCCAGAGACCCACCACTCTCTGTGTGAAAAAAGTCCTTCCCATCTCGGTCCTAAAGGATTTCCCCCTTATCCTTAAGCTGTGACCCCTTGCCCTGGACCTCCCCAACATCGGGAACAATCTTCCTGCATCTAGCCTGTCCAACCCCTTAAGAACATTGTTTCCTGAAAATTGTGTTGCAGGTAGATAGGGTGGTAAAGAAGGTTGTTGGCATCAGTCGGAGAAATGAGTAGAAGTTGGGATGTTATGTTACAGTGGTACAGAATGCTAGTGAAGTGCACTTGGAGCATTGTGTTCAATTTTGGTCGCCCTGCTTTGAGAGAGATACCATTACGCTGGAAAGAATGCAGAGAAGATTTACTGTGATGTCGCCAGGCTCATGGGCCTTGACTATAGGGGGAGGTTAGGAAGGCAAGGACTTTATTCCTTGGAGCTCAAGAAGCTGATGGGTGATAATATAGAGGTGAACAAAATCATGAGAGGAATATTGGGGTGAATGCTCAGAATTTTTATCTCTGAGTAGGGGACTCAAGAATTAGCAGGCAATGTTTTTTGAGAGGGGAAAAGCTGATATAAACCTGTGTCGACCTTATCATACAGAGGGTGGTGGGTATATGGAGTGAGCTGACTGAGGAACTAGTTGAAGCAGATAATATAACAACATTTAACAGACATTTGGACAGATACATGATTAAAAGAGGTTTAAGGAGATATGAGCCAAACACAGGCAAATGGGACATCTTGGTCAGCATGGGTAAGTTGGGCCAAATGATGTTTCTGTGCTATATGAGTAATTTACTCAAATTATCAGATGATAACGGTTTGAATGTTGAAATGTAAAGTGTGAAAGCCAAAGCAGGAGATAATCTGCGATTTGTTGAGCCTGGAAGCCTGTTATTTAGAAGGAAGATGTTCATCAAGCTTGGACTTCACTGGAATAGCTGGAAATGTGTGAGGTGTGGGACCCTTGCCACCTCAGATCATCTTTACACTGTCCTAACTTTGAACTGAACTGACTTGGCCAGTGGGTCATTGGTTCCTAAAAAAGTTTGATTTATTTTCATTCCATGGATTTGCTTACAAGTGGTTTATTGTGTCTTGCCGTAGGATGGAGTGATTTTAAACCTTTTTGGTGATCACTCTCTGTTCGGGCTGTTGTCAGAAAGCACACTTTAAATGCTTCTTCTTAAACTTGTACAGATTCGGGCTGTTCGACCTAAGGTCCTCATGAGATTGTCGAAGACCAAGAAGCATGTTAGTAGAGCCTATGGCGGTTCAATGTGTGCCAAGTGTGTACGCGACAGGTAACCCCCCAAAGTGACTTCTTTCTTGTTCGTTCTTGTGTAATGTGTGAAACCGTTATGGCATTTGAATGTAATAAAGTGGGGTTTTTCCATCCGTAACAAGTTGAGGATTAGGAATAGTGTAGTAGGGTGCTCTGATTTTGGAAGTGGGTAATGCATAATTATCCACATAAAGCTTTACCATAAAGCTTACAGTTGGTGTGATGGTTTAGCAGACCAAATGTAATTGGTGCACTGGTGACCAAAACCCGAGTGGTTATCAGGCAGTGATGATACAGATTCACAGCAAGCTCACTTGCTACCAGCAAATGTGGAGGTTGATAGTGGTGAGCCTTGGGTTTATCTATCCCAGATTCACATACATTCTGGAGTTACCTTTCAGGTGCTAGTTTTAGAAATACTGCACAGATAATGGCTCACCAACACCCATACATGGGAACTATCCTTCACATAGGGACAATTTAGTTTTTACCTAAGCCAATTAACTACAAACCTGTATATCTTGGGTGGGGGGAAGAAGAGGAACCCATGCCCTCACATGGAGAACATACAAACTCCATGCAGGCAGCGCCCACAGTCAGGATCAAACCCAGGTCTCGGGTGCTGTAAGATAGCAACTCAACCAATGTGCCATCCCATGTTTTCTGTGGATTGACTTCACTGCCAAGGCCAGGAGAAGGAGCAGCTGATATGCTGCTCTAAAGCGTTGTACACCAATTGATTATTTGAATGTTTGCCTGGTGCTCCTGAGATGCCAGTCATGTAAATGTGTGAGAATGTGTAACTGGTATCTGATCTGCATTTTATTTCAGGATTAAGCGTGCATTCCTTATTGAGGAACAGAAGATAGTGGTGAAGGTACTGAAGGCACAGGCACAGAGCCAGAAGGCAAAGTGATTTGTCTAATTTTGTATGCACGTGGAAGTAAAAAACTAATTGGAACTTTTTTTGCTTGTGAATGTTTATTCGCCCTCAAATGTAGATGTGTGTGATCACAGGCAGAATGGACTCTTACTCTAAAAACTATCACTGTAGTTAAACAATCCTTATAACCTACAATGTTGAAGTGAGAAGTGTCATAACAAAAGCTATGTCTTATTTGTTAGAATATTGAATGTAGAAAGGATGTTTCCACAGAGTCTAGAACCAAAGGGCACAGCCTTAGAATAGAGATGAGGAATGGCATAGATGGTTTGGTATTTGGAAAAGTTAAAAGATGGGAAGGGCTAAAGGAACAGGTGCATAATGTATTCTGACACATTGAGCTATATAAAAGGATATTGAATCTACAATATGGGATGAAAACAATGATCATCATTGGTTGCAAATGAATAAGTAATCAGATACCTGGTATTTGTGAAACTGTTTTAATTTGAATGTATGCTGATATCTGCAGGATGCAGACCTGAGAATTGTATCTGTGGTGGTACATGGCTGTTCTCAGCCAAATATGCACACCTGATTAGAATTATGTTCAAGTGTAAAAATGTTAATTCCTGGGCACATAATCTCACTGTTTTAAATTACATTCTAGTATTATTGCTAGAAAAGGTCTGAAAAAGGGTCTCGACCCAAATCATCATCTAACCATGTTCCCCAGAAATGCTGCCGAACCACTCCAGCACTTTATTTTAAATTAGTTTAACGTTTATCCTGAGATGGTCAATGTGGCCCACCAAGTCCACATTGACCATCTATCAGCTGTACACTAGAGACAATTTAGATTAACCTGCAAGTCTTTGGAATGTGGGAAGAAACCAGAGCACCCATAGTTGGGATTGAACTCTGGTCTCTGGCTGCAAGGCAGCAACTCTACTGCTGTGTTAAAGAAGGAACTGCAGATGCTGGAGAATCGAGGGTACACAAAAGGCTGGTGAAACTCAGCGGGTGCAGCAGCATCGAAGGAGATAGGCGACGTTTCGGGTTGAGACCCTTCTTCAGACTTCAACTCTACTGCTGTGCTCCCCCAATGGGCCAAATTACCTGTACTGTAAGAAAATCTAGGGGAGGGCTCTGTCCTATTTTGAAAACTCAAGGTCGCCATGACAGCCTCTTCCCACTGACATTAAGGTCTTCATGTGAATGTTTAAATGGAAAAACATCTGTCACTATTTTCACTCTAAAATATGTTTTAGAGTGAAGGAGGCTGAGTGTCAATGGCACTTTACAAGGAATCTAAACATTATATGGAAGGCAGGGACTATTAATGTTTGTTCCATCAAAGGGGGGGGGGGGGGGGGGAGTAATACAACAACCAAGTTAAGTAAGAGAAATGCTGCAATTTAAACCCTACCAGATCTGAAGCTTAGAATTTTAGAACCCTATGTGATAACTGGTGACAATGAAGCTACCACAATTGGTAAGAAGGCTGCTCTCTGTAGACTGGCTTGTGACTATCTGGCCTCAAAGTAGCAGAGATTTAGTTCAGGGCATCAAAGATGAGTAAAACTAGAGCAGCCTTTTCTATGTAAACAAGTCACACTGAACTAGGAAACAAAGACTTATTTCAAGCATATTTTTATGGGTATATCTGCACTGAGCATTAAGCACATATTGATAGCTAGTAATTAATTCTATTGATAGACTTTTATTATATTAATAAAACTGGACTAGCATTAAACATGTGGCAAGTGCTAATGTTGTTTTACCATGAAGGTACAAGACGAGAACCACATTCCCACTCCTTATGCATGTTTATAACCTCAGCTGTCTACAACAGTCGGCTTTGGAAATGCCAACTGCCAGCTGTTTGAACCAAAGAATCCAGAGGAAGATATTTAGAGATGCTTGCTTAGAGACAGCAAATCTTAAATACTATTCCACTTGGTCACTCAATTCGGCTTGTGCTTCAGGCTGATAAATTTGAGCCAATCCTGTTTAGAACTTCTGAACCTAAACAGATACATCAACTTAATTTATTCCTATTGCCTCACATTTGCTGAAAATTACCACCTTTTATCTATATTCCAGGGAAGACAATCCTCCCTATTGAAAGGTTAATGCACACATGGAATCAAACTTCACAGGGGAAGATAGACAATCAATCATAAAGTCACATTGTAGAATTAACTTTAATAGGTGCAAGAATAAAGCATTCTAGCATTAATATGGTCTTGAACCATATTGTATGGATCAATATAATATTTACATAATGGTGGCCAATAGTATTGCTTCAAGACAGCTAGAAAACATTTTCAGAGTTCGATTAGCCACAAGTTTTGTAAATTCAAGCAGTTTACATGCTCCCAACTCAGATTTAAGATGTAATTATCTGTAAAGACTCGCTTGCGTTTAGGAATACAAATGACAAATGAAGTTAAAGCAAACTTGCTCTGATGATCAAAGGGAATACTTTGAAGAGGGTCACAATCTAGCATTGTTTGCAATGCAAAATCTGTACATCAGTACTAAATGCCACCTCGACTGTGTCATCCCAATTTTATTCTTCAATGATTACCTGTTGACTTTGCATTACATCAAATACTTGTTTCCACTCAAATAAATTTAAAGGCTGGTTTGAGATTCTTCCTCAGATGTAAATAATATGAACCATAGTTCAAGCTATTTCCCATGTACCGATGAATCAATTTACTATATCAACAAATCTGGTTTAATCCATTCCCTTTGTCTTTACTGTGAAACTTTGACTACGAAAGAGTATTCCAGCCATCTGTAGCTATTATCACCAGTGCTGTTACTCCCTGAATCACATAACATGCTTTTAGTCTAATGGAAATAATTTATGAAGAACAAATCCTAGAGTAACTTGGGTAACAAGCCATTAAGCACTCATCTACTTTCAGAAAAAATGCCACAAGTAATTTAATGAGGTTTCTTTTTGAAAACAATAAAACACAAAATAAGCAATTGTATTCCATAGCATAACAAAAACTAGCAAGTTTGACACTCCAACAGGACATTCAAAATAGTACAGCAGTACAGAGTTTCTCAGATTTATGGATTTTGACTGACAATGACTTAACACAAAGCATTTAAACATTCATATGGAACACAAGTCCCATTACTTCCTTCAATACTGGTCTTTAAACTAGTTCCATCTCAAGTCTTTTGTCTGCTTTTAGATTTATGCCAACTGTGGACTATGTAGAAATTCTGGAAGAGAATGGTACCCAAAATCATCTATGAAATTGGAATACATCTTGAAACATCTCCGGTATGACACCAAGTCCAAAGGTGTGTTTTCATTGGTAATATTGGCACAAAAAATCCTTACACCAGTAAGCACAAGTTGAACCACAAAAATGATTTGGGGATGATTTAAAAACAAAGTAGCCATTGAAAAAGTCACAGAAAAAAGGTAAATGTTAAATATAAATTAAAGTACTAAATCATTGCTGTCATACTGCCAAAGTTTTATACACCTTGCATTCCACTGATCAATAAAGTCAAAGTGGAGTAATAAATAGTCACTGCTCCACTTGCTAAGAGAAGGTTTCATTGAGCACACTGCAAGCTCAAATTATTACTAGTTACAAATGTTATGCATGGTTATCTTGTCACTAAATTTAAAGGAATCACAGGCTGCTAGTGATATAATACATGGTGCAAGCAGAGATTTTTCACTGCGTTGCATGATTCCTACTGGGGTCACTTCTCTTCGCACCATTGGTTCTCCTTCCGTACCTGAAAAAGAAGTACAGTTATATCATCCTCCTGCACCCTTCTTCAGGTAAATGTTCCATCACCTTTCCACCATCCCTAGCCCCATCCCTCATCTGATCACACGTTTGGATGTCACCAAGCATGCACAAGTGTATATACACAGGATGTGCAAGGAATAGTCAACCCAGTGAAAGAGGGCAGAAACAAAATTCATAAAGGGTTCTTCAAATTGTCAATTAAATAACACCAATTTAAATAAAAATCACAAAAATGCATTGTACACAAATTTGTCGTTACTCCACATGACGTCAAGATCATAAAAATTGCATAGTGACAAATTATTTGTAGCATGGGAGTGTTGCCTTTGAGCTCTGTATGCTGTTTAGAACATTCTAATACAGAGGAAACTTCCCCATCACAGACAATAGCGGATTGAAATAAGTTAAATATTTCAAGTAACGTAATCAGCTTTGCTCCAGATGCCCATCTAACAAGAAATGGGCTAATTAGGGAGCTTTTGGCTCTTATGCTGGGCAAACCATGGCCAGCAATTGTTTAGAATAGTCACATTATCCCCAGTATATATTTCAAGCAATGCTTCTAGGGAAGATGAGAAATGGATGATCCTTTCCTTAAATGTGCCAAAACAAAAATTCAAAGAAAACTGCTTTGGGAATTTCAATAAATGCTCAAAGCGGATCTGACAGTACCTGTGCTTCCTCTTCCTCAGTAAAATCATTCTTGATATTGAAAGTTTTGCGAATTTCTTCTGGTGTTTTTCCTTTAATCATATTGGCCACTGTTTTGCAAGTTACATCTAGTAGCCCTTTTATATCAAGGTAGTTTGCCGCCTATTAAAATACAAGTTACATTTAATACGTTAAAGAGGAATACAAAATTCAAGTCATGCAATTCAGAGTTTGTTCTCCAGCTTTACTGGGTACAGGATTGGTTGCATCATGGATCCAATACAGAAAAGACCATGAATTGATGAATGCACCTATCCTACTCCATTCCCAGCTTTTTAGAGAATGAAGCAGATCGTGTCTGCATGTGAGAAAATACAGACATTTCAGAATAGACTGATGTATCATTTATCACTAATCGTGTATTGTCTTTCTGCTGACTGGTAATGAGCACGCAACAAGCACTTTTCACTGTACCTCAGTACACGTGACTATAAAGTAAACTGAAACTGATGGTCCAATTTCTCAAGCTTGATGTTTAATGCCATTAACAGGGCCCTGTCCCTGACAATCTATATTTAAGTGGTTATCATTGACCAGAAACTCAACTGTGATTAAAGAGGACAGAAGTACTATCAAGAGACGAGTGCCTCACCTCCTGACACCCCAAGGACATCCCATCATCTACACAGAATGACAACGAACTTATGGAATATAGACCACTTGTCTGGATTGGGTGCAGCTCCAACAATACTCAAGCAGATTGAGAACAAATAGTCCACCTGATTGATGCCCAGGCAACACCCAAACCTTTGCAGCCACTGCTGAAGGAACAAGTGTGTACTGTCTATAAAATGCACAGCTCAAACAGCACTTCCTAATCTCCAACTTCTGCCAGAGGGCAAGAGTTTCAAGAATTGTCATATCAACATGTGGCGTTTTCCTCAAGTCACACATCTTCCCAACATGGAGATTCATCGCCATTCCTTCAACGTTAGGTCAAAATCCTGGAACTCCCTCCCTAACATTTTACCCTCACCCGAAGAACTACAGCAGTTCAGGGCACAAGCTCACAGCTTTCACTCAGAATTAATTAGGGCCAGAAAATTTGTGTCTTGCTCCTAAGTGAATGGAAAGTAAACCAAGAAACCACAGACCTTTCAACATAACATTCATTAGTGACCTTTGAAATTGTGCCATCTACCAGGTCGATGTGCAACTCTTAATTGTTCTAAGATCATAAGACATCAGAGTAGAATTATGCCATTCAGCTCAGAGGTCTACTCAGCCACTTAACCCCATGGTTGATCTTTTTTCCCCACTTAACCCCATTCTCCCAGTAAACTTTGATCTTCCTAATTAAGAACCTATCAATCTCTGCTTTAAAGATACCCAATATTTTGGCCTCCACAGCCATCTGTGGCAATGAATTCCATTTACCACCCTCGGGCTAAAAAAAAAAATCCTCATCTCCATTCTAAAGGTCTGAGACTGTGCCCTCTGGTTCGAGATTCTCCTTCCCATGTCCACTCTATCTAGTCTCTAACATGACAGCAGGTAGGATCAATTAAACAGGAATATCAGCATGAATAATACACCAAATTAGAGATTATAACTAGAAAGCAGGAGCAAGGAGCTGATGCACTTAGAAACATAGAAAATAGGTGCAGGAGTCAGCCATTTGGCCTTTCAAGCCAGCACCACCATTCAATATAATGGCTGATCATCCAAACCCCATTCCTGCTTTCTCCCCATATCCCTCGATTCTGTTAGCCCTGGGAGCTAAATCTCTCTTGAAAACATACAATGAATTGGCCTCCACTGCCTTCTGTGTCAGAGAATTCTACCAATTCACAATCCTCTGGGTGAAAAGCTTTTCCTCATCTTAATCCTAAATGGCCTAACCCATATTTTTAATCTGTGACCCCCGAGTCTGGACTCTACCAACATCAGGAACATCGGGAATATTTGTCCTGCATCCAGCCTGTCCAATCCCTTAAGATTTGTATACGTTTCTATAAGATCCCCATTCAACCATCAAAATTCCAGTGAATACAAACCCAGTCGATCCATTCTTTCAATGGAAATTCCCCCAAGATGAAAGGAGGCATTTCCAATCGGAGTAATGTAATTACCCATCATAAAAATCATTACCAGGGCTCTCGCTTAACTGTTTTCCCCGGTTGCCAGCCGGGCAACCGTGACAGCTTTTTAGGTTGCCAAATGACAGTTTAGGTGGTCATTGAAGACGGTTTGCATGACGCGTGCGATAATGTGCTCGGACGAAGTGCGTAGTTACCAGTCGGAATAATGCTCAATGAAGCATTCACATATTATGTTCAAGAAGGAACTGCAGATGCTGGAAAATCAAAGATAGACAAAATTGCTGGAGAAACTCAACGGGTGCAGCAACATCTATGGAGCGAAGGAAATAGGCAACGTTTCAGGCCGAAACCCATTAGGCTGAATAAGGGTTTCGGCCCGAAATGTTGCCCATTTCCTTCGCTCCATAGATGGAGCATCCGCTGTTTCTCCAGCACTTTTGTCTACATTCACATATTATTTCTGCTTCAAAGAACTCACAAACTAAAGATATTCACCAATCAAGACATGGCAATGACATGCAGCAAAATTAAAATACAATATCTCAACTCTTTTTACATTGCAATTAATGCAATTTCTATTAGTTCTTTCCACTTCCAAACAAAAATGTGGTTGGATTATTCAGCATATGATCAACCCGTGTCAATAAATCCTGCACCATGGTAACGTATATGCTTAACCATACACACTACAGATTTATGGCCAAAGGACATAACCTCTCTCTGTCCACATTAGTGAAAATGTCTCTTGGCACTGCAATCACTGCCTTTTTTTTAACATGTAGTTCCAATTTTTTGAAGCAATGTGTGGGAGGAAATTATAAAAGTTAACGTGCACATCACCCTGCGTGATGTGATTAACCCTCTTATGATTGCCTCAAGAGTATTAGTTTAGTTTAGAGATACAGCGCGGAAACGGGCCCTTTGGCGCACCGAGCACGTCGACTAGAGATCCTCACACACTGGGAACAATTTACAATTTTACCAAAGCCAACTAACCTACAATCCCACACATCCTTGGAATGTGGGAGAAAACCCACACAGCTCACGGGGAGAATGCACAAACTCTCCACAGACAGCACCTGTACTCGGGTTCGAAACCGGGTCTCCGGCGCTGCAAGGCAACAACTCTACTGCTGCACCACCATGCCGCTCCAAGTCGCATGGTTTCAGGAAAATAATATCTCTGCTAGGTTTCTCGGTATTCTCCGGCCAAGGAAGCTTGAATAAAGCCTGGACTTCACCAGAGGTTGTGCCCGGCAACATGGCCAGTGTCAAAGTCATATATCCTCCTTGATCGGCACGGTGGTGCAGCTGTAGAGTCACCGCCACGTATGATATGTTTTAGTAGCCATTTACTATTCAAATGTTGTTAAATTCCCATAATACAACATCTGTAAAGATATTGTTGCCAACCCATTCAGTAACTGATGAAATCAATGCACAAAAAGTTTGAATGTGCATCTAACAATCATATTCAATCTCCTGACAGCACAGTATCACTACAAAATGCTACTGTCAAAGATAAATTATAAAATGGTAGGCCAAGAACTATTTTATAAGGTACAACAAAGAAAATAGGTGCAGGAGTAGGCCATTCGGCCCTTCGAGCCTGCACCACCATTCAATATAATCATAGCTGATCATCCAACTCAGTATCCTGTACCTGCCTTCTCTCCATACCCCCCCCCCCCCCCCCCCCCCGATTCCTTTAGCCACAAGGGCCACATCTAACTCCCTCTTACATATAGCCAATGAACTGGCCACAACTACCTTCTGTGGCAGATAATTCCAGAGACTCACCACTCTCTGTCCTCATCTCAGTCCTAAAGGAATTCCCTCTTATCCTTAGACTGTGACCCCTTGTTCTGGACCTCCCCAACATCGGGAACAATCTTCCTGCATCTAGCCTATCCAACCCCTTAAGAATTTTGTAAGTTTCTATAAGATCCCCCATCAGTCTTCTAAATTCTAGCGAGTACAAGCCAAGTCTATCCAGCCTTTCCTCATATGAAAGTCCTAACATCCCAGGAATCCGTCTGGTACTAGTCTGGTACAACATTTAACTAGTGCACATTGATTACTTGTTAATCAATCAACAGACAAAACAAAGACAGTGGAGTAACTCAGCGGGTCAGGCAGAATTCTTGGAAAACCTGAATAGGTGACGTTTCGGGTCGGGTTCAGTCTTCATGCTGGTTGGGGTGTGGCAGGCAAGGAGGGTTTTATGATAGGCAGGTGGTTGGACAAAGGCTGGAGATGAAAAACAGGTGTGAGACAAATGGATTGAAGAATTGAAAACTGAAGCCAGAGGAAGGAATGTTGTTAAAGGGGGAGAAATAGCTATGAGTTTATGTGGGGCGCGGGGGGGGGGGGGGAAGAGACTGTTGAAGGTTACCTAAAATCAAATAATTCAATGTTCATACAGTTGGGTTGTAAGCTATCATCACGCAGAATATGCAGTGCGATTCCTCTGGTTTACGATCATGATGGAGGCGGATCGTGACAGAAAGGCCTGTATGGGACTGGAAAGGGGAGTTAAAATGGTTGGCAGCCAGGAGATCTAGTGGACTTCTGTGCACCGAGCACTTGTTCTGCGCTTGATACCAGGTGCAGTAGATAAGGTTATGAGGGTCCACAAACACGCATTTTGACCCATTTGGTTTGTGGCTAAAACATCACTAGATGAGCCATATAAACACATACTGGCCACAAAAACTGCACTCTACAAAAATGAACAATTACCCAACTCCCAAACCTTCCTTAACTCAAGATGGGTACAAGTCATGAAGAAATAATGTTCGCCAACCTTGAGGGCAACCAAAATGATTTATTCCATCCAGATTAGAGAGCAGCACCACACCCACCATTCATAACATTCACTTCCTTCACCGCCATTACCATGTGGTTATGATGTCTACCAACTGCAAGAGGCTACATAGTAACTTGCCACTGATAACATCCTACAGAGAATTATGGCCACTTACACACTGAAACACAGTATCATGTATCACAGTCAAAGAACAAGCTTCCAACAATTGCTTAAAGAAACCTCTAAAAATTGCAAGATATACTAACCAGAATTAATTCAAAGAGAGTGCCCTGGTCAACTTTCAGAAACTCTTGATCCCACACAGGAATGTCATCAGTCCTTTTCTCTTTGTTTTCATCATCTTCTGGTGGTGGAGGATCATCCCGGTGATGTGTGCACCACTGGATAACCTGGGTACATAAACAATGGGTCAGTTAAATGTCTGTCAGAGTCTGTGCACGTCAGTCAAAACGACACACACTTAGCGAACAGAACTTGTGCAAGAAGGAAGTGCAGAAGCTGGTTAAAACCAAAGATACACAAAAAGCTGGAGTAACTCAGCAGGACAGGCAGCATCTCTCGAGAGAAGGAATGGGTGACGTTTTAGGTCGAGAAGAATGGTCTCTAACCAAAATGTCACCCATTCCATCTCTCCAGATGCTGCCTATCCTGCTGAGTTACTCCAGTTTCTTGTATCTATCTTTAGTTATCAGAACTGTTTAGCCAACTGGGTCAACCGTATGCTCAAGAAAATAGGAACAGTTTTACATGGTTTACAAGAGGAACTACTTGTATTTCTTCAGCAGTTTTTACCACGTTAGAAAACCATTGCAGCTACCAGCAACGAAGACGCACCACCATTTTGAGTTGCTAAACTTTGAAAAACGGCTGGCGGGACTTAACATTTCTCACGCTAACAAAAAAGCAACAATTCAATTTGCCCAAGGCTTCCAGATCTCCTCCATTCTGAATGGGTGGGGGTGGGAGTGGAGGGTGACAGCAGGTGGAGAGATAGTAGGAAAAACAGGGCACACCAGTACAAGTTGAATCAGTTGTGATCTTATTGAATGACAATACTAGTTCAAGGGACTAATTGAGGTTACACGCGCTGACACAGGAGTAAGCTCCACCGCCCGCTGCCCTGTTATCCATCGCCCGCTGACCCACTCCGCTCTTGATCTTTGCTCTTGAGCTGGTCCCCTCACCGTCCGGTCTCCGAGCTAGGTCAAAAATAGGGTTAACGAGAATTTTAAAACTAATACCAACTTTTGTGTGCGTCTGTTGACAAGGCAGCAACATTCTTATTCTCTCCGTTCTTCTCAATTGACCGACAACCGCCACACACCTCCCAAGCATGTCGCCATGCAGATTTACATTGAAAGACACGGACCAGGCAGTGAATGCCATGCAGTGTCACCCAGCGCTTCAAGTGAAGCCATGTCCTGCGAGACTGGCGAGCAGCAAGAGAGAGGTGTTCAGACGGAGAGCACTGCCAGAGGTGAACGGGCCGGCAGAAGGCACCGAGGTGGCAGCCAGTTTCGCTGTTCCGTCCCGGCGGCAGCTCGCAGCCACCCGAGCTACTTCCCTCCCTGACCACAATGCGGTGGCTCCGCGGCCCGGAGCGCCGTGGCAGCGGTGAGCGAGTTGCTGGCATGATCCCCGACCCCCTCCTTCTCAACGCTCTTGCCCTCCCCGCAACTTTACCTCTGGCGGTCCAGCCAATTTGTCCTTTTACAGCCGCTTCCCATCAGCTGCCAGCAATGAAGGATAGACTTGGCTATCCCTTAGTACAGCAACATCGTATTTGATGTTGCATTACTGAGGGATAGCCAAGTCTATCTTTCTTGGCTAACAACTTAACCTTCGGCCTCCAAGACACAGGTAAATTTTCGTGCCTTATTTTTGGGTAAAAGAAGTGTCTTCATTGCCGGGAGATACGGTAATTATTTTTGGGGCAGCAGTGGTACAGCTGCCGTCTCACAGCACCAAAGACCTGGGTTCGATCTTGGCCTAGGGTGCTGTCTGTGTAGAGTTTGTGAATGCACACGTTTCCTCCCACTTCCAAAAGATGTGTGGGTATGCAGGTTAATTTGCCTCTAAAATTACCCCTAGTGCGTATGGAGTGGGATAACATAGCACTAGTGTGAACAGGTCATTAATGGTCGCCATGGACTCAGTGGTCTGAAGACCCAGTTTCCAAGCTGTACCTTTCAACCAATCAATGTAGCTACTATTGCAATGAAGGAACACATTGTACACAACATGGCAGCATAGAAATAACACAACAGCTTTCACCGCATTAGCTTTGAGACTGTCAGGATACCAGAAATAACTCCTTTGGGGGTGGCAAAACTGTCCTTGATTTTTTAGATCCGCCTCAAGCACCATGCTGGATTGAAAGATATTATAGTCAACAGTACACACTTAACAGACAGCCTGAATTAGGTGTTCAAATCTCTGCAGCGAGGTTTGAACTCAACCTCCCAAGGATGACACTCATCAACTTAATCAAATGGTTGTACATCACCAGAAATTTTAGAGAAAACAATTTGCCATCTTACCTTTTTCAGTATAGCAGCATTCACATTTGGTAGTGGAACTGGATCATCATCACCATCATCCATTCCTAGATCTGGGATATGGAACAAAGCAGATGGCAACTCAATCACTCATAGTGATGCAAAAATCAGAAATGTGTAGTTCTAGTCCAGCAGAATTTTACAATAAAAACAGAAAATGTTCAGCATCACAGGAATGGAATAGAATCTGAAATTCTCAGTGGCTCTGAGACACATGATCAGGTACATGGATAAGAAAGGTGTAGATGGATACAAGGTAAATGCAGGCAGGTGGAACTAGTGTAGATGGGACATGTTGGTTGGCGAGTTGGGCATTTTGGTGAGCATGGATAATATTGGGCTGAAGTGCCCGTTTCTGTGCTGTATGGTTCTATGATATTACCAGACACGCTGTGTATTACTGGCACCCACTCTCAAGGTCAGTTTATTGTCACATTACCAATTAAGGTACACACTTAAGCTTTTGTGGATTTTTTCCACTGCAACTGACTAGACAATTGCCAATGTTAAAATAGTATTGTTTTCAGATTAGATTTTGCTGTATGTGTCACCAATTCTCTCCCTACTCTTTCAGAACCACTTACTACTATTAACGATCAATTCCTATCTGATTTTTCATAAAAAATTAAAGATTCCCATTGCAGAAAGGCTGTTGCCAGTTTATTTACTGCGCAGTCACGTTATCATCACTGGATAGCTGCCACATCTATCAATAGTCTCCCGCTTTGGCATTGCGGTCTGTTAATCCCCTGCTGCGTTCAGCATTGTTTCAGCAGCAGTAAGCACATTCTGTCAACTCATAGCATAGTGCGCAGAATGATTAGCATTTGGTAAGGGGAAAAAAAGCATAAACAGAACAAAATACAGTCAAGCAGCGGCTAGTTGATGTATAGACATTTTTAATTATAGTTTAAATATTGGTAAAACAATAGTAACTGCCTGTAGACAGACCCACCTAAGAAAACAAAGTCAATCCTTTCTGGTACTATGTCTATGAAGAAGGAAACAATTTATCTTTGACTTGGTAATGAAAACTGTGCTTCTGTGTTGGGGAGGAAATGGGGGGGGGGGGGGGGGGGATTAAGCCCGGACATACAAAACTAGGCTGTAGGAGATCTGCTAATTTATTATGCATATTAAGAATCACTGGGAAGCTTCTAGAATCTGTTATTCCAAAAATTCAAACTCAGTACTGAGAATAAAAACACAAACTATTCAAATTCCAGCTAAGAAAAAACAATTCTTCATTAGAAAACAATTATGCAATTACCTTGCAATACATACTGAATAACGAAACAGTCACTGTAAATCTGAACACTTAAGCCTTCACCCAAATTTTACACAACAGTAGCAGGTAAACATTTAATGTATGAAATCCAGCCAGTTAGATATTTAAAAATATTATTTCAGACCTTCCAACATAGTCTTGATAGTGATAGATTGTTTTGCTATTTCTACGTCGACCTCAAAGATCTCTCCATCTGAACTCTGCAGTTTAATGGCTGGCATTTTCTAAAAAGAAAGAAAAATATTAATACTGAAGTATCTGTATTTGCCTGCAGAATTATACCATGATGTCAGATTGCCGATATTAAACCAAGTTCAAAGCTCCACATTCAATAGCACCCTTGCAGCTCATATCATACTGTTCATTACCAGAAGGGTCCCATCCAGAAACATCGCCTATCCATTCCCTCAACAATGCTGCTTGCTCTGCTGAGTTACTCCAGCACTCCGTTTTGCTCAAGATAACAGGATTTGCAGTTCCATGTGTCTCCATTATCCTTCAACCTTACTATCCACGGATTGGCCTTACCTTGCCATCCACAGCGATATCTAACTTCCATCCCCCAATTTAATCCTTCAAATCATTACGTCAAGGCTACAGGGTCCAACTTCACCTCTGCTTCTACTAATGTCTCAACTCTTGGTGGCTTACTTTTCCTTCTACTCCCCTCCCTACGGTTCACTTTTCCTTTAAGTAATCGTATATCTTCAACCAGGAACACTAGACTTTATAAATAGCAATAAATATTTAAAGCATGGTAAAAGCATCCAGATTTTTTTTTTAAATGGTAAACTATTGCTCTCAACACAAATAGAAAATGTATGCCAAAATCACATTTTAATTTTCAAAGCAAATGTTTTACAGCAATTCTCATTAGTAAATACAGCTCGGCCTGGAGATTATACCAAAATAAGACAGCTACCCAGAGTGAATGACAGTTAAAGTACATGTGGAGGCAGGGTGAGGGATGATGCTGCTGCAAACATTGGACTTTGCCTCTGGAGCTACTGCACTACAACATTGAGAACAAAATGTTGCACTCCATACCTTCCCCCTCACTACCTATTGTACTTGAGTTCAGGTTAATTGTATTTATGTAGAGCATTATCTATTAGTATGCAAAACAAGAATTTTCATTGTAGCTCTGTACACGTGACAATAATAAACCTAAACCTGTCGCATGTAAGCATTGCCAACCTCCACAATACACTGCAGGTACTACGGGGGGGAGATAATATATTAAACCCTTTCCTCGAAAAAATACACAAAATGCTGGAGTAACTCAGCCCGTCTAGAGAACATGTATAGGCGACGGTCCAGATCTTGAGACAAGCAGTTTCTTGTGTCTACATTACACTCATCCATCTGCTCCATTGATTGCACTAGCGATGCAGCACGCCGGCCCCGCGCGGGCCGAGAGCATGGAACGCGGCGCGGGCGGTTTCCACGGTTACCGGTGGAGTGGCAATCAGCTCGCGCCCGCTGGCCGATCGACCAGTCCCACGTTGCTGCTGCTGCTGCTGCAGTAACACTCATTGTATTGACACCGCTGCTACACACCCACTGTACTGACCTCGATGCTGCACACTCCCGCCGCACTGGCCGCCGCTGCTGTTGTTGTTGTACACTCCCGCCGCACTGTTATTATTGTTGAACGCTCCCACTACTGTTGTTGTTGTTGTTGCCGCCGCCCCGCGCTATTTATAGCCCGCGCCCCAACCCCCCGCCGGCCGCCGCCGCGATGACGTCACAGGCCTTGCTGCGCAACGCCAGGACCCCAGAGAGGCCGCCGCCGCGATGCCTACTTGTCAATAAATGTTCGATTAAAACCAAAGGCGGCCCTTATTGCCTTGTTTCAGGCGACTGTAAATCGCACACATTTCTTCGTTAAAATCGCCGCATATGTTTCTGAGAACAGAGCAGAGTGGAGGGCGTTGGCATCGGTAAACCTGTTCGCCAAACACAGCGGGGACGACGCGGCCATCGATGTCATTTATAAAACTCGGGGGGCCAATGTCCAGTGGCAGAACATATTTACCTCAGCGGTGAAGCGCCGGTTGCGGTGTCTCCCTCGGAAAGGGTCGGGGACGGGGAGAGATGTCCAACACGTCCGTGGGCGGCGCAGTTCGCCGAAGAACGAGGGGAACCGGAAGATGTGGTCACGTGACCGCCCGGTGCCTTCTGGGAGTTGTAGTTAAGTGTAGATGGGAGAGGAAGTGGGGCCGTAGACTGAATCACATGACCGCCCGGCGTCTTCTGGGAGTTGTAGTTCTCTTGAGGTGGGAGAGGAAGTGGGGCCGACGACTGAATCACATGATGTTGTTAAAGAAGGAACTGCAGATGCTGGAGAATCGAGGGTTATACAAAAAGCTGGAGAAACTCAGCGGGTGCAGCAGCATCTAAGGAGCGAAGGAGATAGGCGACGTTTCGGGTCGAGACCCTGCTTCAGACTGATCAGGGAAACGAGAGATATAAACAGTGATGTGGAGAGATAAGGAACAATGAGTGAAAGATATGCAAAAAAGTATTGGTGATAAAGGAAGCAGGCCATTGTAAGCTGTTTGTGGTGTGAAAATGTGGTGTGAAAATTAACAGAATTGAGAAAATTCAATGTTTAAGCCCAGAGGATGTATTTTCTGCATCCTCTGGGCTTTCTCAATGTTCTCAATTCTGTTAACCCAGACTGCCTCCCCCCCCCCCACCTCTCCCTCAGCCCTCTGGCCCTGACATTCCTTCTCCATCTCCCCCCCCCCAGTCGCACTAGCTTCTCTTTTTCACACCACAAACAGCTTACAATGGCCTGCTTCCTTTATCACCAATACTTTTTTGCATATCTTTCACTCATTGTTCCTTATCTCTCCACATCACTGTTTATATCTCTCGTTTCCCTAATCCCTGACCAGTCTGAAGAAGGGTCTCGACCCGAAATGTCGCCTATCTCCTTCGCTCCTTAGATGCTGCTGCACCTGCTGAGTTTCTCCAGCTTTTTGAATCACATGATGGCCTGGCGCCTTCTGGGAGTTGTAGTTCAACATGAGCAAGCGCGCCGACAACCCCCATGATGGCGACACGAGGAACTGCAGATGCTGGAGTCCTGAGCGAAAGATAAAGTACTGGATGAACTCAGCGGGTCAGGCAGCATCTGTGGAGGGAATAGATAGGAGATGTTTAAGTTCAGGATCCTTCTTCGGACTGATTGTAATAGAGAGGAGAAAGCCGGAAGAGGGGTGAGGGCAGGACAAAGTCTGACAAGCGATAGGAACTGCAGGTGAGGGGGAGGGTGGATTGGCAGATGGTGGTCATTGACTCAAAGGGGTGTCTCCTTGCAGTTTAGAAATCTGGAGGGTATAAAATCACGAGGGGAGTAGATAGGGTGAATTTGTAGTCATTTACCCAGAGAAAGCAGGAAAGGGGGTGGGAAGGGAGGAAGGCTGGCTCGCCCGCCCGCTCGCCTGCAGTCCGTCTGTTGTTTTCTTTTCTTTGGTGTTTTGCTTATGTCTGTTTTACTTTAGTTTAGGATAGTTAGTTTATTAGATTGTGTAAGGGGGGTGTGGGAGAAACAGGGTTTAGTATCTTCCTTCGGGGGGGATATGACTATTTCTTGTCGTCTGCCCTGTCTCCGTCTGCACTGAGGCCTAATGGCGGAGCTGACGGCCTCGGGCGGCAGTTCCGGCAGCGGCAGTGGCCCGACTGGCCCGACCTGGCAGCAGCAGTGGTCCGACTTGGAGCTGTGGCGGCGTTCCGGCAGCGGCCCGACTTGGAGCTGTGGCCTGACTTTGGAGCTGTGGCGGTGTTCTGGCGTTTCGGCAGCGGTGGCGGCGCGGCTTCCGAGGCCCGGCCGCAGGCCCAGTGGACGACATCGTCGGGAGCTCGCAGGTCACAGGTTGGTGACCTGTTTTCTGGCGCTCCCGCAACAACAGTTGCTACCGCTGGACTGGAGGGCGGCAGCTTTGACCGCCCCGGGCCGCGGAGTTTGAATCGGCCCGTTCGTGGAGCTGGATTCAGCCGCGGGACTGACTCATTTATCAACACCCGGCGGGGTCACAACATTGGAGGCCTGAATCGACTCAGCGCAGAGGGAGAACAAGGAGGGAAGAGACAAAGACTAAGACTTTTGCCTTCCATCACAGTGAGGAGGTGTTTGGTGAACTCACTGTGGTGGATGTTAAATTTGTGTTTAATGTGTGTTTTTGTTACTTTTAATATATGTATGACTGCAGGCACGAAATTTTGTTCAGACCGAAAGGTCTGAATGACAATAAAGGTAAATCTGAATCTGAAAGGTAGTTAAAGATTTGGAAACTGGGTTGGCTAAACACCAACAGTGATAAAATCTCGACCATTTGGAATTGCGAGATAAAGACTTGGAAAACGAGTCGGCTGAACACCGACAGTGATAAAATCATCCCGACCATTTGGAATGGTGGGATGTAGTTAAAAACGATTTAATTCAGATCCAGTAAAAAGTCACGGTTGCTAAATAAGAAATAGTAAAACGTTAACGTCATTATTATATTGTTGTAAGAATAAAGCATAAGAATATTAATACTGTGTATAGAATAAGTTGGTTGTGAATATAGTAGTAATAATTAATAGTAATAAAGTAATACGGACAAAGTAATAAGTAATAGTTAAAATATATTAACTGTGATAAGTATATTAAGATGGGTAATCTAATAGACACCACCAAGAATCCTAGCAGCCCCATACAAAATTTATGTGACAAACATCCCGAATATTCTCAGCAATTCCGAGAAATTGGGTAGCCCCTGGGTGGTCCAAAAAATCCAGATCTGCTAAAAATAAGCCCAGGAGTTAATATGGAAACGAAATACGAGTAAAAAGAATAAGAAAATGATTGAATGATGGCTAAATTAGTGTGAAAAAGAACGAGATAAAATTATTTTGGCCAGTTGGCAAGATAATGCAGTCAAATTAGACATAAAATTAACAAGTGGAGGAATTCCGAAACCTGTAGACGTATTGAAATGAGAGTGTGCACACAAAAGGAATAAATGAGAGAAGGAGAAAAAGAAGGAAAAAGATAAGATCAAGGACAAACAGGCAGTAGAATTTAAAACTGGTGAAAAAGGGCAGCGCAGTTCAATGGTAGGCTTTCAGTTAGCAGAGGGAGATGAAGGAGAAACGTGGGGAAATGATTGGAATTTGGCTCTTAGCGCCCCATCACAAACAAACAAGGAGAAGCCCCAGTTTACAGACCCCGTAGCATGACGTACTAGGTCCCAGTCTAGAAACCAGGCACAAGAAGAACCAGGAAAGGAGGTCCCACAGTTGGGACTATAGAAGGGAGCACTTGGCTGAGAAAGCCAAACCCCAGAAACAAGAAGGGAAGGTGCATCCACAAGCTTTCATTGATTTTTTAAAGAACAACGATATCTGTATATCACGCCGATTCCCGAGATTTATGGGCACTAGCTCAGCAAGTATTAGCAGCGATTGAGTATTATAGCTTATGTTGGCAGCCATGGGCCTCACTCTCCAGCAGCCAATCGATATATCAAAGGTTTTGGATATGAAACCAGAGGAAGGAGAGGCTGGAGAAGATTTTCTGGAAAGGTTTAAAACCATCTACGGCAACCTGTCAGGTAATACTCAGTATCAGCAAGGAAATGACTGGCCACAGTTTTGTGCTATGTTTATGAACTGTTTGTCTTCCAGCGTCGCAATGACTATTAAAACCAATAATATGGACTGGTCAGAGTCATCACCGGCCCGCATGTTAAGAGCTGTGAAAGCCTTTTGGAAAAACTGTCCTATTGGAGACGGGGAAGCCCAGGTAAAGGTATAAAATGAATATGTGAGCAAGCTGAACTATTTGCACTGACAGAGCCTGCACCCTGGCCGAAGGACTATCTACAAATATTTACACGGACTCCCAATATGCTTTTGGAGTGGTTCATGATTACGGACAATTATGGAAGAATGGGGAGGTTTCTAACCTCTACAGGGACAATGATATCTCACAAAAATTGGTTTCTAATTTGCTACAGGCCATTACCTAGTCAGCATGCTGTTATCAAAGTTAGAGCCCATACTACGGGCTAAAGCCCCAGAGACATAAGAAATCGCCTTGCCGACGAGGCAGCTAAGAAAGTTTCTAGGAGTCGTCAAAATGTTGTGCCCTGAATGATGAGGCAGATTAAAAATTATACTGGGAATAAGTCGCCCTCGGAAAAAGGAATGCCAACCATCCAAGAAGTACTTCAAATACAGGGGGACGCTCCTGCAGAGGTGAAACAGCTGTGGCAGGACCAAGGGTGTATGTATGATCCTGCCACTAGCTTATGGGTTACGCCTGCCGCTCAGTCTTCATGTCTGACAAGCTTGCATTGCGGGTTATTGAATGTGTATACTTTGCAACTCATTGTGGAGTCAAGGCTGTAAGTGATATGCTTTTAGAGACCTGGTAGCATCCAAATCCTCTGGACTTGTCCCAGCGTATCAGCCAGCGATGTCTGATTTGCCAGCAGCATAATCCAGGTAAGGGCTTGCCCTGTGAACCAGGTAAGACCCCTTTACAAGCAGGTCCCTTTGAGATCTTGCAAATGGACTACATTGAGTTGCAAAGATGTCAGTGTTATAAGTACAGTGGCTTGCAAAAGTTTTCATACTCCTTGAACTTTTCCACATTTTGTCACGTTACAACCACAAACGTAAATGTATTCTATTGGGATTTTATGTGATAGACCAACAGAAAGTGGCGCATAATTGTGAAGTGGAAGGAAAATGATACATAGTTTTCAATTTTTTTTACAAATAAAAAAACTGAAAAGTGTGGCGTGCAAAAGTATTCAGCCCCCTTTACTCTGATACCTCGAAATAAAATCCAGTGCAACCAATTGCCTTCAGAAGTCACCTAATTAGTAAATAGAGTCCACTTGTGTGTAATCTAATCTCAGTATAAATACAGATGTTCTGTGAAGGCCTTAAAGGTTTGTTAGAGAACATTAGTGAACAAACAGCATCATGAAGCCCAAGGAACACACCAGACAGGTCAGGGATAAAGTTGTGGAAAAGTTTAAAGCAGGGTTAAGTTATAAAAAAATATCCCAAGCTTTGAACATTTCACGGAGCACTGTTCAATCCATCGTCTGAAAATGGAAAGAGTATGGCACAACTGCAAACCTATCAAGACATAGCTGTCCACTTAAACTGACAGGCCGGGAAAGGAGAGCATTGATCAGAGAAGCAGCCAAGAGGCCCATGGTAACTCTGGAGGAGCTGCAGAGATCCACAGCTCAGGTGGGAGAATCTGTCCAAAGGACAACTATTAGTCGAGCACTCCACAAATCGGGCCTTTATGGAAGAGTGGCAAGAAGAAAGCCATTGTTGAAACAAAGCCATAAGAAGTCCCGTTTGCAGTTTGCCACAAGCCATGTGGGAGACACAGCAAACACGTGGAGGAAGGTGCTTTGGTCTGTTGAGACCAAAATTGAAGTTTTTGGCCTAAATGCAAAACGCTATGTGTGGTGGAAAACTAACACTGCACATCACCCTGAACGCACCATTCCCACTGTGAAACGTGGTGGCAGCATCATGCTGTGGGGATGTTTTTCTTCAGCAGGGACAGGGAAGCTGGTCAGAGTTGATGGGGAGATGGATGGAGCCAAATACAGGGCAATCTTGGAAGAAAACCTGTTAGAGTCTGCAAAAGACTTGAGACTGGGGCGGAGGTTCACCTTCCAGCAGGACAACGACCCTAAACTTACAGCCAGAGCTACAATGGAATGGTTTAGATCAAAGCATATTCATATGTTAGAATGGCCCAGTCAAAGTCCAGACCTAAATCCAATTGAGAATCTCTGGCAAGACTTGAAAATTGCTGTTCACAGATACTCTCCATCCAATCTGACTGAGCTTGAGCTATTTTGCAAAGAAGAATGGGCAAAAATTTCTGTCTCTAGATGTGCAAAGCTGATAGAGACATACACCAAAAGAATTGCAGCTGTAATTGCATTGTGTTTGTGGGTTCGGTGGGAGGGACCTAACCAGGTTCTCCTGACAATCCCAACTGCGGTTAAAGTAGGAAAAGGAAAGAATGCGTGGGTTCATCTTCAGCATTGTAAGAGTATTGGTGGGAGTGTAAGCTGCAAACTTGTTTTCGTCAAGGAATTTCTTAGGTATAGGAACATCGTACCCATCGAGAGTCAAGAGTACATTAAGCTAACGAGATGGACAAAGAGGATTCGTGCCCATGCAAACTCGGGAGATGGAGAGTCGTCAGTCAGAAGTCATGAAACTATGCCCATGCAAACTCAGGAAGTTACTTAGAGTTCTGATGAATCTTATTTTTTTGTTGTTTGTTATCATGTATGATAAAAGAGGGGAATGATAATATTGGGCATTTTGGGTACCTGACAAAATAGAGGATTTCTGCTTTTGTAAAGCCTGCTAGACATCTTTTGCAAAAACTGCAAAGACCATGAGGATCATAGCTGGAGTGTCTGGCCTGGGACGAGGTTGAATAAAGGTTGAAGTCCAGATGGCCTTTTATTGTTAATATGTATGAGGTTTTGCAGAAGGAGCTAAGTCCTGCTGCAATTACATGTTTAGGATTGGTTGAGAAATGATGGGTTATAATAATGTTGCTAATGGTCTTCGTGCCATTACTCGTGATTGGTCAAGGAGAGGGGCCTTACCCAAATTGTTTACCTGGTAGAATGTTTCTTTGCTTAATGGAACTGTTTCTCATTAAGTGCTTTCTTTCGAAACTATGTTATGTGATGTTTTGTGATTGGGTTAGGGAACTGTTAATTAATGTATTTTGTAGTCCTTATTGATAATTGACATGTAGGGGGTGCCCCCCCCCCCCCCCCCCCTCCCCACCCATGTATTTTGTGCCAAGGGTTCGCGAAGGTATAAAAGAGGGGAGAGCACCTTGGGATGTGCCGATCTTCTGGGATAGCGCATGGGAGTGTGCCGATCTTCTGGGATAGTGCATGGGAGTGTGCCGATCTTCTGGGATAGCGCATGGGAGTGTGCCGATCTTCTGGAGTTGTTCTATTCACACGAGGCTGAAGGGCTTGAACGAGAAAAGATCAGGATCGGACCCGCGGTGTTGGACTAGGTATTGTATTGGTGTTGGATAATAAAGAGAGTTGATTACCAGTGCTTCGTATTCGGTGTTTGACTGAACCAGACTAGGGGGGTAAGATTAGAACCGGAATTACAGTGGTGAATGGAATTGAACTTAACCAATCCACTTTCTGATGTTATGAAGGAATGGTCATTGATTAGATAGCTGAAGATGGTTGGTTCCTGGAGTGATATACTGGGGTTGGAGTAATTGACCCCTGACAATCACAACCATCTTTCTGACTGAAACCAGAAGGAGTTTAGAAGGATGAGGGGGAACCTCATTGAAACTTACCGAATAGTAAGAGGCCTGGATAGAGTAGATGTGGAGAGGATCTTTCCACTAATGGGACAGACTAGGACCAGAGGACATAGCCTCAGAATAAAAGGATGTATCTTTATAAAGGAGATGAGAGGAATTTCTTTAGTCAAAGGGTGGTGCACTTGTGAAATTCATTGCCATTGACGCCTGTAGTGGTATGTTTAAGGCGGAGTTTGACAGATTCTTGATTAATAAAGGTGTCGGGGTGATGGGAAGAAGTCGGGAGAATGGGGTTGTGAGGGAAAGATAGATCAGCCATGATTGAATGGCGGAGTAGATTTGATTGGCCAAATTGCCTAATTCTGCTCCTATAACTTATGAACCACAACCATCGTTATTTTTCAAGCACTGAAATGTTTTCCCATTGATGCCCCTTGATTTTAGCTACATCAAGTCTCATTGTTGCCACTCTTGCTCAAATGCTGTCTTGGCATCATGGCATCTCAATTCACCATTGGAACTCAGCTTTTTGGTTCATGTTTGGACCAAGAATTTATTTGAGGAGATCTGGCGCCATGAGATCCTGGCAAGACCCAAACCGAGCATCAGATTAACAAACTGAGACTTGCACTTTTAGGCAAGTTGGACCAATTTAATCTGATTTGGTCTCCATTCCTTGAATATCTTAAGGGACCAATATGACTCGGTTTGTGGACCTGATCGAGACCTGAACGAAGGATTGAACGAAGAATAATACATTATTGATCACGGATATATTATTATATAAATTCTGTTTGTAGAATATACCACTGTTATTTTATTTACTTTTCTCTTTTGGTTACTTTATAACTATTTTTATGTTAACCATTTTTCACACTTTCCTACTTTTCACTAAAAAAAAACTACAATAAAATGTTTAGAAGTGTATATATAAGAAAATATGGTAATTATTACCTATCTCTTTAGCAAGAACGTTGTTCTTATATGTACTTATATTTGTACTTACACTTGTACTTATACTTCTAATAAAAAAATTATTCGCAGATTAACAAACTGTTACCATTTACTCCAAATTACACCCAACATGCCAAGCAAGTCATTTAATTCAAGAGCTGTTGGGATGTTGTCCATGTCTCATGGAAAAGCAGGAATGAATGACAGGAGGTGACTCAGGGAAGTGATAATAGCAGAGAAAATGCACTGCCAATTGGGAGTGTTGGATCAATGGTCATTTTGAATTAAAGATGTATGAGTACATCCACCACTATGCTCTCACATGAAACTCGCATCGATATTTTTAACACAGAAATACTGTAGATTCTTGTGTGTTTCAGTGTGGTTACTGCCAGGGCTGGCCTTAAGCCAATTGGACCAATTACGCCCAATTGGGCCCCTCGCCTAGGGGGGCCCCACGCTATCCCCTCAGCAGTGACCCCAGTACGTGAAATTCCTCACCTACAACACAGCCCCGCAGTTAACTCTCAATTGGGAGGTTGCACGCAGTCGAGGTCACGACCCGTGACCTGTACTGTTACCACACAACAGCAACTGGAGTACATGCGATGAACTGCAGGTAAGCATTTACTATGGCTGCCAGCACAGTGGGCCCTTCTTCTGGCCCAGCATCCGGACTGGTTGTACACTCACGGACCCTGGGCTGTTTATCCCCCCCGGCCGGGGTGGGGGGGGGGGGGAGGAGGTTGGGGGGGTGGAGGTCGGGGGGAGGAGGTCGAGGTGTTGGAGGAAGAGGTCGGGGTGTCGGTGCAGCGCGGTCAGTAACTCTGGGTGGGTGGAGGGAGCAGACCATCCCCAACTCTGCTGCAGGTTACGTTGCCCAGAGCCGCGGCCCTGCTCCACCCGGCCCCGTGTGTGGGCGCTGCCGACCCACAGCCCCTGACAATGCAGCCACAGGGGGTGACGGGGTAGAGGGCGGCCGAACAGCGCTGACCCGGAGGGGGGGGGGGGGGGGGGGGGGGGACGGAGGGAGAGTGCGCTCCTTCGGCTGCTTACACCTTGGTGCTCGGTTTCAAAGCAAAGATACTAGAGCATCTGGTTCTGAGTGCTTAGTCACCCAAAAAAATAACCCACAATATTGCAATCAAATTGCTCTGACTGAGTTTGCTTTATATAGCGAAGGCTTATCGCGATGGTGCTCTCTGGACACGACAATGAATGCGGCTATTAGTCGCGTATTGTAAAAGATGCTACACCATGAGATAACACCAGGTTAAACCTGATACCTTCCCGCATTCAATAACAGCACCCACAATTATTTACAGGGTAAAATATGACCATTTTGGCGCTTTTTAACAGGTAAGAAAGTACGCGTTTTGTGTGTTAACAGTGTATACCAAGGCCGCCATGTCCTCCACATGCATTGAGATGCTCCGTGCGTCACGCCCTTTGACCGATGACTTTGCGTACAACACGCCTATACTGTCACCACTTTCCGGGATACTATTCCTGTATCCCTTTCTGCACCCACACTTACCGGTATTTTACACCCGGGGCACGGGGGACCCGTTACTACAACTTTACTTCAGACAGTTACAGTGAGCCCGCCAGCGGATGTGTACACACGCCTGATGTTACCAGGATAGTCCCTGACCGAGCAGCTGACTCTTATCTGGAATTAGTCAGTCAAGGTGCATCTGAGGCAAATAGCGCCGTCCTCTCCCAAAAGCAGTAGTTACCAAACGGAATAGCGTTTGATTTACACCGCACACTCACATGCATAAACGTGTGGACACAATAGTTCCTTCATTGTCACGTCAACCAAGGTACAGTGAAATTATTTTGCATAGAGATCAGTGCGATTATTGTTGTTCCCATGTACACTGCCCGGTTAGCACATAATGCACAGAAACAGGCACTGAGTCTATATGCAATAGTCACCAGGTGTTGGCGCCATTTCACGGTCCCAACTGCAGGTGGCTATGAAGGCCTGTTATAGCCGTTGTATCAACAGAAACATCACGTTCCCTTCTCCCCCCATTCGCACACAAAACACGTGTGTGTGTGTGTGTGTGTAATACAGGACCCAGTGGTAAGCCATGGCTATGATTGGTATGTGTAGTAACTAACAAGTGTGTCGGACAAACAGGCCCTTCGGTCCACCGTGTCCGTGCCGACCAACAATCCCCACATATTAACATTATCCTACACACACTAGGGAGACTTTTTACATTTACCAAGCCAATTTACCTACGTACCTGTACGTCTTTGGAGTGTGGGAGGAAACCGAGGATCTCGGAGATAGGGAGAATGTACAAACTCCGTACAGACAGCACCCATAGTCGGGATTGAACCCGGGTCTGCGGTGCTGCAGGCACTGTAAGGCAGCAACTCTACCACTGCACCACCGTGCCGCCCTGGTGTTGGTAGTTGTTGGGAAGAAGCTACTCTGGAACATGGTGATCATGGTTTTCAGACCCGCTGGTAGGAGTGAAATGAGAGCCTGACCTGGGTTTGTTGGTCTTTGATGATATTTACTGCCTTTTGAGGCAGCACCTCCTATAGATCCCTTCAATGGTGAGAAAGTCAGTACCCGTGATAGACCAGGCAGTGGCCAATTCTGTCTGTAATCTTTCGTTCCTGGTGTTCGAGTTACTGAACCATCCACATTGATATGGTTCTGGAGTCACAGCTTGCCAATGACAGCTGATACCATAGAAATAAAGGAACAAATTGATAACTTGCGAACCCTGGGCCAGGATAGAGATGTGAAGATTGAAAAACTGGAATGGAGAATTAATGAAAATACTCGAGCACTCCAGCAATACAAAATTAAAAATATGGATCTGGAAAACAAAAGCCGTCAACTGAATTTGCGAATTGTTGGTTTGCCGGAAGGTCAAGAAGGAAATAATGTTATAAAATATGCTTCTAAAATGATAAAAGAAACATTCAACATTGAGCACTATGAAAATCTTCAATTTTGGGATAACGCACACAGGATTGGGAAGAAATCTGGGAATAAACCGAGACATTTGATTGTTCGGTTTCACTTCTTGCAAATGAAGGAGAATATTCTCCAGGCAGCAAATAAGTTGGGCATGGTTGAATGTGAAGGATGCAAGTTTCGGTTTGTTCCTGATTATAGTTACAAGCTTTTGGAAATAAGAAAGTCTTTCCATAATGTAATGTCTGATTTGTTTAAGAAAACGTTGTGCCCAGCCTTACTTTATCCAGCTAGTCTGCGTATATGACTCTTTAATGGTAACATTCGATATTTTAACAATCCTCAAAGCGCTTCGAGCTTTCTGGAGGCATATGATGGTGAAGTTGACCGGGAGCAATAGATAGCTGATTAAGTTATAATTGGAGATTTACAGTTCTTATTTTGACAATATTTCGTTTGGTAATGATTAAGAATTTAACTGGATGAGTTGTTTTTCTTTTATATATATTAACTTTTAAGAATTTCTCTGTTAGTTTTTCTATTTTTAAAATTGAAGGAATTTTTTCCCCCCCGTGTTTAGACAAATTAAGTGAACGCAGTTCTTGTTTTTCATATTTTGACCTTGGATAAATAACATGAAGTAGCGCTTGCTCTTGAGCTCCACTGCCCACATGTACTTTTTTTTAAAACACAACATTGACCGTGTTTTGACTATTGAGTGGCAAATATGCTTTTTTTTAACGCTGGGTGCTGTTGTTAGGAGAGATGGGGGTAGGGAAGGGATTAGGTAGTGTACTGACTGTCTATTGGTCAGTTTTGGGCTTTACATGGGGGGGAGGGGTCTTTTGTTTCTTGCTTAGTGTTTTCCATTTGTGCAGAATCTGAACTACAAAAATGTCTGAAACGTCATCACTTCTGGCTCCGCCCTAGATTTTTCTTCTTCCAGTATCATGAACTATTATGCTTTAAGAAATTAACCCTTTACATCCCACATGATTTTTACAAACAATATGGATAAAGTTATTAAATGGTCAGATTATTTTTGTTCAGGAAACTCATGTAAGGCAAGATGATTTTTCAAGTTTTGGAGAGGACAGCAGTTTCATTCAAATTCACAGGCTAAGGTGAATGGAGTCTCTATTTTTATTGACTTCTCAATTCCATTTGTTCATTATGAAACCATTTCTGATCCATATGGTAGATTTTTGGTGATTACTGGTGAGTTTATAACCAAAAAGTTGCTATGGTGAATGTTTATGCACCAAATATTGATCACCCTGAGTTTTTAAACAGTAATTGCATCCTTTCCTAATTTAAATGAACACTTTTTAATAATGGGTGGAGATGTCAACTGTTGGTTGAAGCCCTTGATTGACAGATCTACATCTGATCATGTGCTTCCAAATAAATCAGCTAGTTTTATCAATTATTTTTTACTTGACTCTGGAATGTTAGAAGTTTGGAGATTCTTACACCCAAATGACAAAGAATTTTCTTTTTTTTCTCATGTATATCATAGTTATTCTAGGATTGACTACTTTATAATAGATTCTCGGCTAGCTTCATCGGTCACTGCATGTGAGTATGATGCAATTGCTATTTCTGATCACGCACCATTGAACCTATCAATCAAACTACCTGATTCCAAGTTTAGTGCTAAACAATGGCGATTTAATGCTACTTTGCTTCAAGATTTAAATTTTGTTAATTTTATTAAAGATCAGATTGCTTACTTCTTCTTAACAAACTCTACTGAAGAAATATCCAATGGTGTAGTCTGGGATGCTTTTAAGGCATATATTCGTGGACAAATTATTTCATACTCCGCAGGATTAAAAAAACAAACTCAAAAAGAAATACGTATATTGGCTGAGATTAAAGAAATTGATAAAAAATATTAAAAAGCTCCAAGTTTAGAGCTCTATAAGAATAGAGTTGAACTTCAATAGAGATATGATTTGTTATTAGTATCACCGATTGAGAACCAGCTACTTAAAACCAAAAGTCAATTTTATATACATGGCGAAAAATCTGGTAACTGACTCGCTAATCAGTTGAAAGCAGTGTCGGCCAAATGTCAGATTACTAAAGTGAGTAAACGGGATGGTACACTAACTGTAGACCATGACGAAATTAATAAATCATTTCAGGAATTTTATACCTCCCCACACCAATCAGAATTTCCTACTGATTCCAATACAATGCATGAGTTTTTAAAGAAACTGAACTTGCCAAATTTACCACATAATGAGTCTCTGTTGTTAGATGAACCCATCACGGAGGAAGAAATACAGGAAGCAATCTTTTCAATTAATTCTGGTAAAGCTCCTGGTTTAGATGGGTTTACAGTAGAATTTTTAAAGTATTTTTCAAGTTTATTGTCTCCCTGACTCTGCAAGGTTTTTAATGAAGCCTTTTTCATGAATAGATTACCACAAGCCTTTTATGAATCATCTATTTCTTTAATTCTTAAAAAAAGATAAAGACCCTACTGAAGTGACATCATATAGACCTATATCACTGTTAAATGTAGATTCCAAAATTATTTCCAAAATATTAGCTATGAGATTGGAAAATATTGCTGAAGATCAGATGAATTTTATTAAAAATTGTTACTCATACTTTAATGTTAGATTAATGAATATCGTATATACAGCGCCAAATAAAACCCCAGAATGTGTCATTTCACTTGATGCCGAGAAGGCGTTTGATAAAGTAGAATGGGAATACTTATTCAATACACTTGAAAATTTTAAGATTGGTCCAAAATGTATTTATTGGATCAAGCTGATATATCATATACCTCGGGCTTCTGTACTTACCAATAATCAGAGATCCCCTTTTTTCAGGCTCTTTCGAGGTACTAGACAGGGCCATCCTTTAAGTCCTTTACTGTTTGATATTGCTTTGGAAACTTTGGCCACCGCTATTAGGGAATCCCCTAATATTTTTGGTATTGTCTGCGGGAATAAGACACATAAGCTATCTCTTTATGCAGATGATCTGTTATTATTCATTTCTAACCCTGAGAAATCTATTCCGGCAATAGTAGCATTACTTAATCAATTTAGTAGTTTCTCTGGTTCTAAACTAAATCTTAGTAAGAGTGAGCTTTTTCCATTAAACAATCTAGTTTCGAATTATGGACAGTTTCCACTTAGATTGACTACTGAAAGTTTTACTTATTTAGGTATTAAGATTACCAAGAAACACAAGGATTTATTTAAAGCTAATTTTACGCCTTTAATTGACCATATCAAACAACAGTTTACTAAATGGTCACCAATCTCCTTATCTTAAATTGGCTGAATCAATGCTATTAAAATGTTTATCTTACCTAAATGTTTGTATTTATTTCAGACAATACCAATTTTTATTGCCAAATGTTTCTTTGATATTAGTGATTCCAAAATGGCTTCATATATATGGTAGAATAAAAATTTCAGACTTAGTAAAAAATACTTACAGAAATCAAAAAAAGATGGTGGTTTGGCACTGCCAAACCTTAGATTCTACTATTGGGCAGTTATTGTTTATTTTTTAACGTTTTGGACAAAAGATTTAGAAGATACCTAATGCCCAGGATGGATAAATCTTGAACGTGATTCTATACAAGGGCTATCATTGGCTTCTATCCTAGGGGCTTGCTTACCTTTTACAATTACGAATAAATATACGACTAACCCAATAATAAGACATACATTTCGAATATGGTTTCAATTTCGTAAGTTTTTTGATTAATGATTTTGACTAAATGATTTTATCTTATCGAGTCCTATCATATCTAATTTTCTCTTCCAACCTTCTAGTACTGATCAAGCCTTTCTGTTATGGAAGAGGAGGGATTAGTAGCTTTTCGTGATTTGTTTTTGGACAGTTGGTTTATGTCTTTCGAACAACTTTCTAATAAATATAATTTATTTAATTCACACTTTTTTTAGATATTTACAAATTAGACCTTTTTTGAAGGCTACTCTACCCTTTTTTCCATTAACACATCAACCCGAAATCTTGGAAAAATTAATACATTTGAACCCTTATCAGAAAGGATTAATATCGACTGTTTATATTGATTTTGAAATTACAAATAGATATATTTGATAAAATTAAGAATGACTGGGAAAAAGAACTCCAAACTTCTCTATCTATAGAGAAATGGGAGAGGATTCTTCAATTAGTTAATGCTTCCTTAATGTGTGCAAGACACGCTCTGATACAATTCAAGGTGGTTCACAGAGTTCATATGTCAAAAGATAAGTTAGCTTGTTTTTATGGTCATATAAATCCTACCTGTGACAGATGTAACTCTGAAGTGGCCTCACTGACCCATATGTTTTGGTCCTGCCCACTTTTGGAAAAATATTGGAAAGAAATCTTTCATACTATTTCTGTAGTTTTAGGTATTGATTTACAACCTCATCCTATTACTGCAATTTTTGGGCTACCAATGTTAGATTCTATTCATTTGTCCCATTCCGCCCATCGGCTGATTGCTTTTACCACATTAATCACCAGAAGATCTATTTTATTTAAATGGAAAGACACTAACCCTCCGACCACACTCCATTGATACTCTGAAACGATATCGTGTTTAAATTTAGAAAACATTAGGCGTGACATTGTTGAACCCTTGGTTAAATTTGATAAGACTTGGGGAAGATTTATTCAACATTTTCAAACAACATAAATTGTCCCCTCTCCAACCATTATAAAAATTATTTTACCTTTATATGGTGGAACGGACTTGACAACAAACAGGGACTTAAATTGTTGAATTTCTCAGCTCAGATTATGTTTTGCTTTTTTTTTCTAGTTTAGAGGAGTTTTGTTTCTTACTTTTTTCTCTTTTTTGTCCTTTTTCTTTTCCTCTTTTTTTTACATATATAAGTTTTCTTTTAAACATTTAACTATATTTACATAGAGACCGGGAGGTCTATATTCAAGGTGTATTTTGATACTGGACTCATATTTAGGTTATACCTGTTATTAATGTAATCCTGGTCCTCATGTATCAATATCATTGTTATGTTTATCATTATTCTTTTTGTTTTGTTTTTTGTTTTTGTTTTTGGAAAAAAAGCTAATAAAAAGATTTTAAAAGAAAAGAAAGAAATAAAGACGGTGGAATATAGTCCTTATGAGAAACGAGGATATGAGAAGGTGTATATCGATAATTGCAGTGGATATCATTTCCTAATCTATCCCTTGAGATGGAAATAGAAGTTGAGGTAGGGAAGGATCGAGTCAGAGGTGGACCGCATGAAAGTCAAACCAGAATGAAAACTGTCAGAAATTTTGATAGGATTTTTGATCTGCTTACAAGTGCAGGAAGTGGCAATGATACACCAATCAATGTATCCTGGAAAAATTATCTGCCCATTATAATTTCTGAGAACACAAAGAGCTAGAGTAACTCAGTGGGTCAGGCAACATCTCTGGGGGACATAGATAGGTGATGGTTTGGGTTGGGAGCCGTCTTCGGATTCTGCATTATGTCTCAGTTTTACTGTTTCACTGCAAATGTGTCTGGAGAAAGGTCCCGACACGAAACGTCCCCTGTCCATCTCTAGAAATGATGCCTTCCCCACTGAATTATCCCAGCACTTTGGTTGTTATGGCTACTTTGGTTGCATGCAGAAGAATGGAGTTAAGAGGGAAAGATAGATCAGTTATGATTGAATGGCAGAGTAGACTTGATGGGCCAAATGGCCTAATTCTGCTCCTTTTGCATACGAACATATGAACAATGCAAGATTCCAGCATCTACAGTTCCTTGTGTCTTCATCACTTGTGAGAGCTTGCTATGCATAGATTGACATTTCTTGCAATGTTAATGTCAACAATGCCTACACTACTAGAGTACTTCACTGGCTATTTATAAACCTCAATTTATTTCTTTATTCACACTACCAGCCTCCGTTCCCTCGTCTCCAATGGTTTTTAGAACTAGTTAGCAGATGCGTTTGAAGAAAATGAAGGAAATGTTCCATTATTTTTGAAGCCTCTTTGATGACTCTCTTGCCTTGTTGGCAGCAGTGTCCAGGACATCAATCATCAGTTCCTGGAGACTCCACCAGTGCTGGGGAGTTGGCAGGCATGAGTGCAACTGACTCCAAACAACACAGCTAATTCTGAAGCTCCAGCCAGTATTTAGTTGGATCAGCCACAGATCCATTTGCTGTTAAAACCCTCGCCTTGTGTACACGTCTCCTTTTATCCGCCAATTTCTGGCTTCTTGCTCAATAAGCTTCCTTTTCTCTGAAAATGTTAAACGTTATCCTTACATGACCATTTGTACTGTAGTCTAACTGGTGCCAATGTATTTTTGACATTCGCTAGCCGAAGGATCATATGATCGATTTGGAAGTGGGGGCTGTCGGTGTTACTGGTGGTGGTATTAGAGATCATTATCCAGTCTACAAGTACTGGCTGACTGTGAGGTAAGTGGATCTCAACTGGCTTCTTTAGAGTATAAAATATGATGTCCTCAAACTTTAAAAAAAGAGCTTTGAAAATAAGTAGTTAGAAACGACACAAGCTGCTTGTACAGGCTAATCTACTGCTGGAGAAAACATTTGGAGAAAGTAAAATGTGCAACGTGTTCAAAGAAAGGCACAAAATGCTGGAGTAGCTCAGCAGGTCAGGGCAGCATCTTAGGATAGTTGACGTTTCTGGTTGGCACACTTCTTTAGAGTTCTCTGAAACGCGTTGGTTTCTCTGTGCCTATCCCATGAGTAAAAATGCCACAGAGAGGAATGGCTATAAGCATCAAAGGGTGAAATGGATAGCATCACCTGGGAAAATGCCTGTACTGTTGAAACCACAGCAAAACGAAGTGTCCTGAAATCTTAAATTATTATTATAGTACATATTTGAATAGTAATTTAGTAATAATTACTATAGTACATAATAACATAATTAATATATATATATATTTCTTTAATCACTAATTATTATAATATGATTGGTATACAATAATATAATTACTATACATATACTATAGTCATTATTACTAAATTACTACTAAATTATTACTTAAATACCAAAATATATGTATTATATATAATATACTATTATATTTATTACTAAAATACTAATATATAATAATATAGTATATATTATTGTAAGATATACTATATTATTATATTTTATAAATACTAATTATATAGAATATAATAATATGATTAATATATTATATATATATGACTATATAGTATACAGTAATCTTAAACATAACAAAAATTGTTGAAGGTGCTCATCAGGTCGGCAGCAGATATCCCTCCATTTAGACCATAAGATATAGCAGCAAAATTAGGACATTCAGCCAATAGAAACATAGAAAAATAGGTGCAGGAGTAGATCATTCAGCCCTTCGAGCCTGCATCACCATTCAATGTGATCATGGCTGATCATCCAACTCAGTATCCCGTACCTGCCTTCTCTCCATACCCCCTGATCCCTTTAGCCACAAGTGCCACATCTAACGTCCTCTTAAATATAGCCAATGAACTGGCCTCAACTACCTTCTGTGGCAGAGAATTCCAGAGACTCACCACTCTCTGTGTAAAGAATGTTTTCCTCATCTCGGTCCTAAAGGAATTCCCCCTTATCCTTAGACTGTGACCCCTTGTTCTGGACTCCCCCAACATCGGGAACAATCTTCCAGCATCTAGCTTGACCAATCCCTTAAGAATTTTGTACGTTTCTATAAGATCCCCCTTCAATCTTCTAAATTCCAGTGAGTCTACTCCGCCATTCATTCGTGGCTGATCTACTTTTCCCCCTCAACACCATTCTCCTGCCTTCTCCCCGTAACATTTGATGCCCCTGCTAATTGAGAACCTATTAATCTCTGCTTTAAAACTACCCAAAACGTATCTTTAGGTTCCTCCAAATACGGCACTACTTACAGACACATGTAGATTGGGAGCAGATATGTAGATTACCTTCAAATTTGGAAAATGCTTTCTTGATGACTATCGAGGGAGTGTTACAAAATAATTTGATATCCCATTTATATCAAGGACTTCAAGACTATATAAAAGGAAATACTATAGAAACAAAACAGAAATTGGAATTGGAAATGAACATTATTATTACAGATGAAACATGGGAAAGGACATGCCTCTTGGGCCATAAGCTGACAAGCAGCCCATCTTGGAAGGAGTTCGACTGGAAAATTAAAATGAGAGTATTTAGGACCCCTTTAGTGTTGGCAAGATACAGTAACACCTCAAATTTATGCTGGAGACAATGTGGGAAGGTCGGTGATCACACACATTTTTTGGGATTGTCCCAAATTGTACCAATACTGGAGAGACATCCAGGTAGAGATTAAATTAATTCTGGGAGTGGATCTACCTTTGGAACCGGCTTGTTTTGTATTAGGAGATACTCCAGCAGCGACAGATATTCAAAATCAGAAATATTTGCTTGGGGTGATGCTGTTGATTGCTAAAAAAATGATAACAGTGCTATGGAGAAAGGAAATGTCACCAAATGTTCAACAGTGGAGGGAAAGATTGAAAAATGTATACTTGATGGAAAGTATAACTGTTAAACTCCAGTTGAGGACCGATGCCTTTAATATTATATGGAAACCGGTACTATTACAAATGCCAAGATTGATTAAGGATATGAATAGATGAGCTTGCTCTCGTGCCTGTGAATAAGATAGAATGTTAAGAGGATCCGACGTGATGCAAATGGAGGTTAGGTGATTTGTATTTTGTCACTTTGAAATTGTCTTTTGTGTGTCTCTTTGTTTTGCCTGTATGTGTATTTTGTTATGTCAATAAATGTGGAGTCCAAAAAAAAAAACCAAAACCAATGTCGTGGCCTCCACGGCCGTCTGTGGCGATAAATTCCACAGATTCACTACCCTCTTGCTAAAGAGGCTAAAATGTGCCTGTCCAAAAGCCTCAAATGCCATTATCATATCCGCCTCTACCATCGCTCCTGGCAGTCTATTCCAGGCACCCACCAATAGCTGTGTAATAAAACTTGCCCTGCGTATCTCCTTTAAAACGTGTCCCTTGCACCTTAAAGCTCTGTCCCCTAGCATTTGACATTTCCATTCTGAGAAAAAGGTTCTGACTGTCTACCCTATCTATGCCGCTTAAAATTTTATAAAGGTCTATCAGGTTTGCCCTCAGTCTCCAACGCTCCAGAGAAAACAATCCATGTTTGTCCGAACTCTCCTTGGGACTAATAATTTCTAATCCAGAATCTTGGAATCTAGATGGTGATGTTATCCCTATCAAGATGTCATTGTTATCTTCTATGGTATGGGTCACAGATAGCGGAGATACTGTTCAAGCAAGTGTGAAAAATTACTACAGCGCAACTTAATCAGGCATGTGCCATCAGGGTAGGCAAGTTAGGCACTGCCTACCCTGACTAAAATTATAACATAGTAATAACTAAATATAAATAATAAAGGCATGGGAGAATTATGCCTATGTAAGAGATCGATCTCTTAGGTAGGCATAATTCTCCATGCCTTTCATCCGCAGCGCTTGTTACACGGAAAGCTCTGTGCAGCCCACGTGCCGTCAGCGCTGCCTGAAGCCGTCAGTTTCAAGCGGGGCTGAAGGCAGAAGAAATTCTGCCTTTGCTGTACTGCGCATGCGCATCAGTCTACTGATTCTTGGCGGGGTTTTGAAATATGGATTGTCAATATTTTAAGTGTATGTTAGGTAACAAAGAGAGAAGAATGGAGTTTGTGTACCAATAATGTGGTAAGTACATTTTGTGTTTATGTTTTTAAATACTGTATTTCCCAGGGTGTGGGGGTGGGGGGAGAGCTCCTTTCACAGCGTTTGGGGAGTCTGGCCCGGGGTAAAGTTGCAGGGAGGGCACTAATGTTATGAATGAGGGGATTGGGATAATGCCACTTGCGACGCTCCTTGCACTGGGGCGTGCAATGACACCGCATTGAGACGGGGGGGGGGGGGGAGAAAGAGAGAAGTAGCTCGGGTAGCTGAGCGGCCGCCGGGCCGGACAGCGGAACCAGCCGCCACCTTAGCTCCTTCTGCCGGTCTCCACTCACCTCTGGCAGCTCTCCGTCTAAAAACCTCTCTCCTGCCGCTCGCTGGCCTCACTCATGTCCTTAAATTCCGAAGCGCGATTAAGGTTACTCAGCTGTGCGAATTTAAGGATTTGCAGGAAGCTGCTGACATGAGCGAAGTCGGCGAACGGCGGGTGACAGGTGTTCCGACGGAGAGCACTGCCAAAGGTGAGCGGGCCGGCAGAGGTGCTGAAGTGGCGGCCAGTTCAGCTGTCGGGTCCCGGTGGCCGCTCGTAGCTCCCCGAGCTGCTTCTATCCCCAGCTACAGTGCGTGGCTTTGCGCCCGGAGAGCTGCGGCAGCGGTGAGTGAGTTATCTCTGGCAGTGTCCCTGACACCCTCCTTCTCAACACTCATGCCCACCCCACAACTTTACCCCTGGCACAGACTCTCCACACGCTGTGAAAGGAACTGTTCCCCCAATTGGTCTAGGACTAGCAAGCCTTGGGCAAATTGAAACGTCACTTTTTTTTTTAATTTAACGGGGAAAACAATCTGCGCATGCGCGGTTTATATATTTTTTAAAGCGGACTGAGTGCCTACCCTGAGTAATTACTCACGGCACGTGCCTGAACTTAATATAGCAACTATTAAGCTGTTCATCTCTAATCGGGTTTCTCACAGATTCGTTGCCACGGTTGCAGGGCTTGCATTGCAAATTTAGCAGAAGACAGTGGAGTAGAAACGATGAATTTATACAGTTAGCTAGCTTAATCTTGTTTGAAATTTTCCTTGATTTTCCTCCATTGCTTAATATTTCCTTGAATCTAGAGGCATTCAGTTGATTAAAACAACTTCACTGTCAAGGAACTCCTGGGCAAAAGGACATTATTTTTAAATTGGAACTGGCGATTGAAATTAAGAATGACTTTCTTATTAAACTTGGATGGCACATGTATATTTTCGTCACTGGTGGCTCTTTCCCTTAAGTTTAAAAATGCAGCCATCTTTTAATTGATTAATTGACAGGAATAAGGTAGAATCGGGCTCTTCAGTCTGTCGAGTTCACACTGGCACTCGATCACCTGTTCACACTAGTTCTACGTAATCCCAATTTCTCACCCACTTCCTACACAAAAGGGGCAATTCTGCAGAGGCCAATTTACCTCCAAACCCACACGTCTTTGAGATATGAAAGGAAATCCACGCAGTCACAGGGAGAACATGCAAACTCCACACAGACACCACCCAAGGTCAGTATCAAACCAGGGTGTCTTGCACTAGCTGTGCCATAGGGCCTCCATGTCTATAGAGGTGATATGATCAAAATGAACTGAGTAGTTCAAGCCTGGTTTGACTAACTTATTGTGCATTCAAGGAATTTCAAATGCTGGCTAACAAAAAAGGACAAAAAGTGCTAGAGTAACTCAGTTGGTCTGGCAGTATATCTCGAGAACATGGGCAGGTGACGATTCTGGTCAAGACCCTTCTTCAGACTGACATACTGAGCGCATTCCCACCTTTAGTAAAACAATTCTCTGCCACAGAAGGCAGTGGAGGCCAATTCACTGGATGTATTCAAGAGAGAGTTAGATATAGCTCAGGGCTAATGGAATCAAGGGATATGGGGAGAAATAAGGAACGGGATATTGATTTTGTCATCAGCCATGATCATATTATGGACAATAAATGGTGCAGGAGTAGGCTATTTGGCCCTATGAGCCAATTCAATGTGATCATGGCTGACCCATAATCAGTACCCCGTTCCTGCCCTCTCCTCATATCCCTTGACTCCGCTATCTTTAAGAGCTCTATCTAATTCTCTCCTGAAAGCATCCAGAGAACCAGCCTCCACCGCCCTCTGAGGCAGAGAATTCCATAGACTCACAACTGTGTGAAAAAGTTTTTCCTCATCTCCGTTCTAGATGGCTTATCCCTTATTCTTAAACTGTGGCACCTAGTTTTGGACTCCCCCAACATCGGGAAAATGTTTCCTGCCTCTAGTGTGTCCAAACTCTTAATAATCTTATGTTTCAATAAGATCCCCTCTCATGCTTCTAAATTCCAGAGTATACAAGCCCAGCCGCTCCATTCTATCATTCTAGCTCCATTCATATCGAATAGCGGTGCTGGCTCGAATGGCCTACTCCTGCACCTATTCTGTATGTTTCTATGAAAAGGTTTAATCTGCTCATTGTTTTAGTTTAGAGATATAGCATGGAAACAGTCCCTTTGGCCCACAAGAGTCCACAGCATCCAGAGATCACACATACACAAGTTTATATCCCACACACAATTTTTCAGAAGCCGATTAATGACGTTGGGAATGCGGAAGGAAACCAGAACACCCGGAGAAAACTCACGCAGTCACAGGGAGAACATACAAACTCCATACAGACAGCACCCATAGTCAGGATCAAACCCTGGTGATGCTGTAAGGCAGCAACTCTACCACCGTGTGGCCCCAGCTTTGTGATTTTGTACAATTACAACTGTGTACGTGGGTAATTCCCCATCAATCCTCTGGCCAATTACAAGGGAAATGGGAAGGATTGGATATCTAGATCTCTCATGTGCAGGGCATTTGGTTTAAGTCAGGATGACAACAGGCGAATGAACTTCCCCAAAGCTTGATATTGGCAATGGCCCAGATTTCTCACCCCAGCTGATGGTGGTGTTATATTGCTACCCTTTGAGATAGCAGCTAAAATACTAGGAAACTCTCTCAACGTACTTAAACTCTCAGATTGGAATGGCTTGTTTTATAAACAAGATCAATTGAAGGTCAATTGAGAAAGTGTAGGAATTAATCTTTGAAAAGTAGCGCAAATCGAATACGAGAGTGTTAGCAGCCAGCATTAAACTCCACTCAATTATGTGTTCAGCTGGACAAATCTTACCAGAAAGCACCTTATATAAAAAAAAAGTAAGAATTGAATTGCTTTACAGTTAACTCTTATATTTGACTTTTTAAATGGATTCGTAAGTGGAGTAAGTTTATTGCTTCTTTGTGATTTAGTATTTCACATTGACTTTGATTATGGTTGAGAAGTGTATACACTGGTGTAGTTACCTGCTCAAGAGATTCTTCCCACCCCTTCAATCAATTTATTGCAGAACTCAGATATGGGCTCTTTGATGCGCACTCTGCAGAATTGAGGCTGAGGAATATGAACTACACTATCTGTGGGAAAACCAACCAGAGAGGCTGCATGCAGTCTAAGGGAATAGGAGGAAACTGAAGTATCTCTGTGCAGGTAAAATCCACTCTTCATCTTTGGATTGGCAACAGTCATGATTCACATATTGCAAAGTCATAGAGTTATTTAGCATGGAAACAGGCGCTTTGGCCCAACTTGTCCATGCGACCAAGATGCCCCATCTACACTGGTCCCACCTTGGAGAGCACCAGACCTTTGCAAAACAGTAACAAAAGGCAATAGAAATAAGCTAGCAATTAACTTGCAAGTAGTTTCTTTTCCCTAGAGCAGAGGTGACTGAGGGATGATCTGACAGAACGATATAGAGTAATGAAGGGGATTGATAGGGTTGATAGAATCAATCTGTTTCCCATGGTAGGTGTAACCCTGAATTTCTGTTGTAGATTTTCCTTTAATCACTGGGCTGAGGGTAATATTTGGGCTATGGTTGTGTTCTTTACATTTTAATCAATGGCAACCACAGCAGCAAGTAACACAACATGCAGCCTCCAGGACTTCTTGCTCTGCACAAAATAAGTCCCCAACACAAAAATTGCAAGCTGAAACCAAAATTAATCTGTTGAATTCAGACTGACTAACCAAAATTGCACACAATAGTCATATAACAATAACTACACCAATAATACATTGTATAGTATTCTAAACCAGACAAAAATAAATACCCTCAGAATAAAAGGATGTACCTTTAGAAAGGAAAAGGGGAGGCATTTATTTGGTCAGAGGGTGGGTGCCTGGAACATGCTGCCTGGGGCAATGGTAGAGGCAGATATGATGATGGCATTTAAAAGGCTTTTGGACAGGCACATTTTAGCCTCTTTAGCCAGAGGGTAGTGAATCTGTGAAATTCTGTGGAGGCCAAGACATTGGGTATTTCTAATGCGGAGATTGACAGATACTTGACTGGTAAGGATGTCAAATGTTATGTGGAGAAGGCAGGATAATGGGGTTGAGAGAGAAAGATAGATCGGCCATGATGGAATGGCAGGGTAGACTTGAATGGGCCAAATAGCCTATTTCTGCTCCTATGACTTATGAATTTGTAAATTCACAACAATGAACTAAGATTACAGTGGCCATGTCTAAGACAAGAGGGCATAAGTTTAAGGTGAGAGTTAGAAGGTGTAGAGGGGATCTGAGAGAGAGTTTTTTTCACACGCTTATGTTGTAGTCTGGAGTGTGCTGTCAAACAAGGATCTCAGGGGGACACATGAGTGTGCTTGGTATAAGGCTAAGGTTTAGTTTGCAAACACTACCAAATATAATGAGGTTAGTGTAGTTTGGGGATTATGGGTCGCATGGACGTTGTGGGCTGAAGGGCCTGTTCCTACCCTCTACAGGATCTATAACTCAAGCTGATGATCCCTTTCAAGATGATTGGTTGGTGTGCATGTGGGGATGTTCTTGCTGCTGAACCAGTGTTCAGTTGTGGAAGGTTGAGGGTGGCACGGTGGTGCAGTGGTAGAGTTGCTGTCTTACATCGCCAGAGTCCCAGGTTCGACCCTGACTACGGGTGCTGTCCGTACAGAGTTTGTACATTCGTTCTATGACCACAGGGGTTTTCTCTGGGTGCTCTGGTTTCCTCCCACTTTCCAAAGATGTACAGGTATGTAGGTTAATTGGCTTTGGTAAAGTTTAAAATTGTCCCTTGTGCGTAGGATAGTGTTAGTGTACGGGTTGATCGCCAGTCGGCACAGACTTGTTGGGTCGAAAGGCATGTTTCCGCGTTGTATCTCTAAAGTCTAAAGTAAAGTCTAATATCTAAAGGGTAATGTTTAAATAATAGCTGGAGCATGTTCGATTTCAGCAGCACTGGCATCAAAGAAATGTTGCCTGCTCTGAATTTTCACACAGCTAGCATTACCATACTCTGAAACAGCTTATTCCCCTATATTATCAGGCTTCTGAACGGTCCTTTCATATGCTAGGGTACTCTATATCTATCCCATTGCAGACATTGGACTCTCTATGGAGCTGATGTGCCACAATGGAGAACTCTATGCTACACTATATATATTTGTCTTTGCTCTACGTATTGTGCTTGAGTTTGGCCTGATTGTATTATGCATTGTATTATCTGATCTGATCGGATAACATGCAAAACAAAGCTTTTCACTGTACCTTATTGCACTTGACAATAATAAACCTAGACGTTTATGTGGAAACCCTCATCCTTGCAAAGCTCGGTGGACACTCCATCTACACCTAGTAGCAGGAAAAATGAAAGACTAGAGATTGAATAGAGATTGTCAATGGATGACAAAATTAGAGGCATTGCGACCTTCCTCCTAGGAGAAGCTTAAATATTCATGCCAACAGTAAATTTTTATGTTTTATGCTTTTCTCAACCAGCATAAATGTAAAGGAGCAGGAACAACTTAACCATATAACCATATAACAATTACAGCACGGAAAAAGGCCATCTTGGCCCTTCAAGTCCGTGCCGAACAACTTTTTTCCCTTAGTCCCACCTGCCTGCACTCATACCATAACCCTCCATACCCTTCTCATCCATATGCCTATCCAATTTATTTTTAAATGATACCAACGAACCTGCCGCCACCACTTCCACTGGAAGCTCATTCCACAGTGCTACCACTCTCTGAGTAAAGAAGTTCCCCCTCATGTTACCCCTAAACTTCTGTCCCTTAATTCTAAAGTCATGTCCTCTTGTTTGAATCTTCCCTATTCTCAAAGGGAAAAGCTTGTCCACATCAACTCTGTCTATCCCTCTCATCATTTTAACCTCTCTTAACCTTCTGCGCTCCAGAGAATAAAGACCTAACTTATTCAACCTATCTCTGTAACTTAGCTGTTGAAACCCAGGCAACATTCTAGTAAATCTCCTCTGTACCCTCTCTAGTTTGTTGACATCCTTCTTATAATTGGGCGACCAAAATTGTACACCATACTCCAGATTTGGTCTCACCAATGCCTTGTACAATTTTAACATTACATCCCAGTTTCTGTACTCAATGCTCTGATTTATAAAGGCTAACATACCAAAAGCTTTCTTTACCACCCTATCTATATGAGATTCCACCTTCAAGGAACTATGCACGGTTATTCCCAGATCCCTCTGTTCAACTGTATTCTTCAATTCCCTACCATTCACCATGTACGTCCTATTTTGATTTGTCCTGCCAAGGTGTAGCACCTCACATTTATCAGCATTAAACTCCATTTGCCATCTTTCAGCCCATTTTTCCAACTGGCCTAAATCACTCTGTAGACTTTGGAAATCCTCTTCATTATCCACAACGCCCCCTACCCTGGTATCATCTGCATACTTACTAATCCAATTTACCACCCCTTCATCCAGATCATTGATGTACATGACAAACAACAAAGGACCCAACACAGATCCCTGAGGCACCCCACTAGTCACCTGCCTCCAACCCGACAAGCAGCCATCCACCATTACCCTCTGGCTTCTCCCATTCAGCCACTGTTGAATCCATCTTGCTATTCCTGCATTTATACCCAACAGTTGAACCTTCTTAACCAACCTTCCATGAAGAACCTTGTCAAAGGCCTTACTAAAGTCCATATAGACAACATCCACTGCTTTACCCTCGTCAATTTCCCTAGTAACCTCTTCAAAAAATTCAAGAAGATTAGTCAAACATGACCTTCCAGGCATAAATCCATGTTGACTGTTCCTAATTAGACCCTGTTTATCCAGATGCTTATATATATTATCTCTAAGTATCTTTTCCATTAATTTGCCCACCACTGAAGTCAAACTAACCGGTCTATAATTGCTAGGTTTACTCTTAGAACCCTTTTCAAACAATGGAACAACATGCGCAGTACGCCAATCCTCGGGGACTATTCCCGTTTCTAATGACATTTGAAATATTTCTGTCATAGCCCCGGCTATTTCTACACTAACTTCCCTCAATGTCCTAGGGAATATCCTGTCAGGACCTGGAGACTTATCCACTTTTATATTTTTCAAAAGTGTCAGTACTTCTTTTACTCTGAAACTCATAGTATCCATAGCTACTATACTAGTTTCCCTTACCTCACATAATTCAATATCCTTCTCCTTGGTGAATACCGAAGAAAAGAAATTGTTCAATATCTCCCCCATCTCTTATGGCTCTGCAGATAGCTGTCCACTCGGTCTCTCCAATGGACCAGCTTCTTTCCCTCTGCTATCAGGATTTTGAATGGTCCTGCTATAAGCTAGGGGACTGTCTCATTCACCTCTACCCGATAAAGGATATTGGACTTTATTTATGGAACTGTTGTGCTACAATGCTGAGACTTATATTCTGCAATTTGTACCTTTGCTTTATCTATTGTACTTGAGTTTGACTAGATTGTATTTATGTATAGTGTTCAATGAGAAAGTACAAGGCAGCATTAGATTTGCAGATGACACACGATGTGTGGTTTTGTAGATAGCGAAGATGGCTATCAAAGATTACAGCAGAATCTTGACCAGGTGGGCTGAGGAATGATTAATGGAGTTTAATGCAGATAAGCGCTAGGTGTTGCATTTTGGGCAGTCAAAATAGGCATGACCTTCGCAATGAGTAGAAGGGCTCTGGAGAGTTTTATAGAGCAGAGGGATCTAGGGGTGCAGGTATATAATTCCTTGAAATTAGCGTCACAGGTAGTTAGGGTGGTCAAGACGGCTTTCAACACATTCGCCTTAACCAGTCAGAGTATTGAGTATAGAAGTTGGGATGTTATGTTACATTTGTGCAAGATATTGGTGCGGCCACATTTGGATTATTGTGTTCCGATTTGGTCACCCTATTATGGGAAAGATGTTGTCAAGCTGGAAAGAGTGGAGAGAAGATTTACGAGGATGTTGCCAGGACTTGTGAACCTGAGAAATACGTTGCGGTTAGGCAGTCTGGGGATTTATTCCTTGGACAATAGGAGGATATAGGGTGATCTCAGAGGAAGGAATCAAGTGGGGTGGGGGGGGGGGGGGAGAGAAATAGGTGCAAGTCTAGGTGGGGTGTAAGGGAAGGGAGGAGGGGGGGGGTGATGCAGAGGGGGGGAGGAGTTGTTTGTGGTTATCTAAAAGTGGAGAATTCAATATTCATAACGTTGAGTTGTAAGCTACCCAAGCAGAATATGTACACTTGTAAACTGTACAACTTCCACATTCTCCAATGTCCCAAAGTGTTTCTTGGCACGACTGTGTATTTTAGGGTGTATTAGTGCAGTCACCGTTATAATGAACATGTCCTGCTGAGTACACCCACTTCTTTGAGTAAGAAAGGTTAATCAATAAACACTGGCCTTCTGAGTAGCAAGCTGGTCACACAAAAATCTTTAAAAAGTACTTGAGCATAACACCAAGTGCTGCTGCTCTCTTGCCATTCAACTGTTCTGCTCAAGATTCCATCATGTGCAGTTTCTTGTGTCACTCTTTCAAAAATACCTCTCTGTTTCCAGCTTGTGACTTCTTAGAACTAAATATTTTCTTTATTTATTTCTTCTTAGAAGTTGAACCCCTGATGGGTTTTTATTTTTTTGATAAACAGCAGCTGTCTTGAATCCTTCAAACGCAGACAAGGTCTTTTCAGGATACCAAGACTTGTGTTACATATTCATGCGAGAGCTGCCAAAACAATTTTCAAAGCATTCCTGATATAAACATGAGCGGCTGCAACTCCCAGCTCCCCACTGACAATGACTCATCAAGCTCGATACCAGAAGGAGGCTCTGTCTGTAACTTGCTGAAGAACCCTCAGTCAGAAACCCCGAACTCTTGGGCAAGACAACACCTCTCTGAACAAACTTTAGCTGAAAGCTTACTGTCGGCTAAAAAAAGGCCCTGAAGAAAACACTGCTGCATCGTCTCTCAAAAACCAAGCTTGCGAAATCTAAATCGTTTCTGAGATCTGTCTTCTTTTGGATCTTCCTCGACATCTCTGTTTTGAAGTGGTGGACCATCCAGCCTTTGCTTAGAGATTCACTGCCCCACATGTGACTGAGGTAAAAAAGTCAGCAGAATGATAGTTGAGAATGCTTATCTGGTCTCTTCACCGCCGTTCCCCATCGGGATTTCTACAGAAACAGATCTACCTACAACGGGGAAAGCAATATAAGAGAGAGTCCTGCCAGGGGCTAATATTACTTCATACAAAAGGTGGGTAATAATCTATGTCGTCTCCAGAGACAAGTAGTTGAGGCATTCTCAATAACAACATCTATAAGACAATTGGATAGATACATGGATAGGAAAGGTTGAGTTGGACATGGGCCAACCACAGGTAAATGGGACTATCTTAGATGGGGTATCTTGGCCAGCATAGGCGAGACGGGCCAAAGGGCACGTTTCCATGCTGTATGAATCTATAAATTCCAATCATCCAGAGGGATTGGAGAAAAATTTCCCAGGCCTTTTTCCCTAATCGGCCTTGAGTTTTTAATCTGTGGCTTTCAGCACTCCCAAGGCATCCTCATAGCAGCAAAAGGTTAGGGAGTCTTTTGACCTGATGATAAGATGTTCCAACTGCACGGTACAGGCTAGATGGATGAGCTGCTCTTTTCCTGTTTGAGCTTTCTATTGTAGTAACATTAGGAATAGAATCAGCCTTGAAGTCTGCACTGGCATTCAATATCCTTCTGACTGGCCCTGTGCTTGTTTGCTCGCTTTCCCAACTCCCTTCTGATTCCCTTTGTGTTCAAAGATTTATCAGTTCCAACCTTGAATATAACTTGATGGAGCATTCATAGTCAATTGGGTAGCAAATTTCAAAGGTTAACAATACTTTAGAACCTTGAACCGTACAGCATATGAACAGGCCCTTCGGCCCACAAAGTCTATACCAAACATGATTCCAAGACCAACGTTTACCTGCCTGCACATTATCCATATCCCTCCATTCCCTGAATAAGTATGTGCCTATCGAAAAGTCTCTCAAATACCTCTAACATATCAATAGACAATATTTGCCTCAACCACCCCATCGGCAGCGCATTCCCGGCACACATTTCCTTCCATGTAAGTAAAGTTGCCCTGCACATCTCCTTTAAACTTTATCCCTCTCACCTTAAAGCTATGGCTTCTAATATTTGATTTATCCATCCTAGGGAAAAATACAGTTCCTAACTGCCTACCCTATCTGTGCCTCTAATAAATTTATATATAATGTGTAAAGAAGATTCACCATCAAGAACGGCTTTACCCCCCGCTGTTATCTGACTCTTGAACAAACCTCTTATGAGCTAAAAGGCCTGTCTCACTGTGCGAGTTGTCCCACGAGGTAGCCCGAGTTTTCACTCGCAGTAATCCCGTACAATCAATGTAGCGGGAACGTCGGAACTCGCACGAGCAACTTAGCGACTCATGGCGCTAACGGCAGCCACCCGTGAAACTTGTTAACTAGTGAAAAAAATCAAACATGTTTGATATTTTCCACGAGTCAAATTTACTGTTCAAGTTTAAAATGGTAACATTTAAACTCGTTGTAATAATGTAGTGGCCCATGCGTTTACCTTGGTGATTCGTGAGTCTACCGTGAGAACTCTTTAACTCAGCGGGTAGGCAGCATCTTTGGAGAGAAGGAATGGGTGACGGGATGACTTTTCCAAATTTCTCCAGCCCCATGTGTTCACTTTTTGTCAACCAGCATCTGCCCTTTCTTGTGTATGACATTATTTGTATCCGTGGCAGTTGATTGTCGCTCCCTTCAGTTTCCCAGGGGGTCGGGACGGGACTGGACTTGGGAGGGAAAGGTGGGGGGCGGGGGGGGGACGGTAGTGTTTCACTAAATGCTTAAAAAAAACTTTAAGTTCTAGATTATGGACAATTTTAAGTTGAGTATGGACAAATCCAATGAACCACACTACATTATTCTTGAATAGATAACTTTGAATTCATGATTTTTTTAAAAGGAACCAACATCTACAGTGTTTTGTGTCTTGGCAATTCATGATTCTCCACGCTGGGCAGAGAATGGGATTTGTAAGCGGATAACTTCATTCTAAAACTTGGAATGTCACATTGGCGGCGCAGTAGTAGAGTTGCTGCCTCACAGCGCCAGAGACTCGAGTTCAATCCTGACGACTGGTGCTGTCCGTACGGAGTTTGCACGTTCTCCCAGTGACCACGTAGACTTTTTCCGGGTGCTCCAGTTTCCTCCCACATACCAAAGACGTGCAGGTTTGTATGTTAATTGTCGTCTGTAAATTGCCCCGCAGTGTGTAGGATGGAACTAGTGTCCGGGTGATTGTGGTCAGCATGGGCTCGGTGGGCCGAAGGGCCTGTTTCCACACTGTATCTAAACTAAACAAAAGGCCCTGAAGAAGAGTCCCGACCCAAAAGTCAACTATCCATTTTCTCCAGAGATGCTGCCTGACCCGTAGAGTTATTCCAACATTTTGTGACCTTTTGTGATAAGTTAATGCTTTAAACCCTTTCTCGAGAGGAATGGGAATTAGGGGCATCAGTAGGAAATATGTTGCTTGGCATTTAAAATAAATAAATTAGTCAGTACAGGACGAGGGTTTGTTTGATGCCCAACACAAAATGCTGGAGTAACTTGGCAGGTCAGGCAGCAACTCTGGAGAGAAGGAATAGGTGACTTCGGGTTGAGATCCTTCTTCAGAAGGCAAGCCCTTATCCGAAACGTCACCTAACCACATTCTCCAGAGATGTTACCTGGCCCGCGTTGTTACCCCAGCTGTTAAAGAAGGAACTGCAGATGCTGGAAAATCGAGGGTACATAAAAGGCTGGAGAAACTCAGCGGATGCAGCAGCATCTAAGGAGCGAAGGAGATAGGCAACGTTTCGGGCCGAAACTCTTCTTCGGTCTGAAGAAGGGTTTCGGCCCAAAACGTTGCCTATCTCCTTTGCTCCTTAGATGCTGCTGCACTTGCTAAGTTTCTCCAGCCTTTTGTGTACCCTTGTTACCCCAGCTTCCATCTAAAGCCTTGGGATCGTCGCCGACGTGAAGACGGTGAGAAGCCCCCACGCCTGGTGCAATGGGCGGGGAGCTGGAGAGGGGAGGGAAGGAGTCACACACATGGCCGGGAAGCAGAGGGGTGGGTGTGGGGGTGGCGACAGACAGGGTCAACAATGAGATGGAGAAAGACAGAAACACCGACGTGCTAAGGAGACCTACAATAGCGCATGATCTCTCTCGCGTTATGGCGGGTGATTGTCGCCTGCCCGCTGTTTCTGACCCTAATGCCTTGGGATCATTGCCCTTTGTGTTGGCATGGAGGGGGAGGGGGGTATTGTGCTGTTTGATTGCCCCCTGCTATCCCAGGGACAGGGAGACACAGCGGCTTTTGAGACTGGTGGGCAATCACTACCAAAGTGTCTGCCCACACACTCAGTACACCTCTCCTACACATGTCTCCCACACTAAGATTAGCCCACAGAGATGATCCCAGCCTAACCCAAGAGCCTTGTTGCCCCAGACCGATGCAGCTCAGGATGCGAAGCCTGAGCTCCGTCTCCCAACAATCTGATGTGCAACTGATATGAAAGAACAGCGGCTGCGGCCGGTCGGCTGCCACCCGGCATGGACTTCTCACACCCTCACACACTTACCTTCATTCACGGTTGGCTCAAGAGTTACGGGAGAGGAACTTGGCAACTCGGGAGAGCACCTTGGAACATCGCAGAAATGACATACCCGTGGGAACTTGATTAAACACTTGAACATAAACTTTGAATCTCGTGCATAACCACGAGTCTGTTTTTTTTCTTTCACTTGGGGTCACTCGTGGGTGGACTCGCACCGTGAGACAGGGCTTTAAGGATTACGTGTTGAAAAAAGATGCACTAGGTTTAATCTTCTTCAACAATATTTCCTTTAACCATTCAAAGAAGACACAAAATGCTGGAGTAACTCAGCTTGTCAGGCAGCATCTTTTGAGAACATGGATAGGTGACGTTTCGCAACCTTTCTTCGGATGGATTGCAGTCGGTCGGTTGTGTCTACTATCTTCACTAGCATCTCCAGATCCTTCCTACGAAAGATTGTTCAGGCCTTTGGTGAGAACTCATATATGAGGTAAATTTTGATGTCTCCTAGTGAGGGATGATTGAGAGGATTGCCCTACCAAGGGTAAATCTTGTTTCGGCAACAAAGGTGCTATGATGCTTCGTAAAATGCTAATATTGAAATGTAAGAGAATAAGAAGATGGGGGCAAAAATAGTTAATTTGGCCCCTTAACAGTCATCGGGTTGTTCAACGCTGAAACAGGTCATTCCAACAAACTCGTCCTAACCAACTTGAGTCACTGAGCTACACAGCATGGAAGCAAACGCTTCGTCCCAACATGTCCATGCTAACCCGGTTGGCATTCGGGGTTAGTTTCATTTTGTTTTTGTTTCGTTTAGAGATACAACATGGAAACACGCCCTTCGGCCAATGAGTCCATGTCAACCACTAATCACCCATTTATACTAAAGATAGACACAATATGCTGGAGTAACTCAGCAGATCAGGTAGCATCTCTGGAGAAAAAGATGTTTTGGGCCAGAACCCTTCTTCTGAATCAAAACGTAAAGACTGACTATTCGCATTATCCTTGCCGCTCATGATTTTATATACCTGTATATGGATAGCGTGTGTGTTATAAGGAGCACTAAAATCTTCAGTCGTCTCAAATTTATTTTGAGCAAAAAAAAACTTATCTTGTTTAAATTACACGAAGTGCTGGAGTAACTCAGCGGCTCAGGCAGCATCTCTGGAGAACATGGATAGGTGACGTTTGGGGTTGGAACCCTTCTTCACATGAAGTGTCACCAATCTATGTTCTCCAGAGATTCTGCCTGACCCACTGAGTTACCCCAGCATTTTGTGTCCTTTGGTGTAAACCAGCACTGCAGTTCCTTGTTTCTATACTCTATGAACACCTCACTGGGTAATCAGGGACAGTGTCTTCCCAGCTGTTATCAGGCAACTGAACCATCCTATCACCAACTAGAGAGCGGTCCTGACCTACTATTTACCTCATTGGAGACCCTTGGACTATCTTTAATTGGACTTTACCGCACTTACCTTGCACTAAACGTTATTCTCTTTATCATATATCTGTACACTATGGACAGCTTGATTGTAATTATGCATTGTCCTTTAGCTGACTGAATAGCATGCAGAAAAAAGCTTATTATTGTGTCCATTATTAGATTATTATACATGACAATAATAATCTAAATTAAACTAAATTTACGCAATTTCTTTATTTCTTGATATTTAGCAGAAGGCGGAACAAATGAAGAAAGAAAGCAAAACTTGAAGATGCCTGAGCTGGCATTGGTAATAATAAGATGAAAAGTTTTCTGGTGAAACATTTTTGGTGCTGCTAGCGAGTGAATCTATGGAGACACACAGCAAGTTTGGATCTGGGCCTTTGTTGGCGAGGTGCACTGTGATTTGCAACAACTGGCCTGCAAAGTCCCAGTTTTAAGCTGGCACTATCTGCCCCTTCCTGGAACGGGTCTGAATTGTACTCCATCACATTTATTAAGCACTTTGGAATGACCTTTGCTGCAGGTTACTGAGGTACATTGTGTGTTTCATAACAACATGTGTTGAAACAAAGCCAATCCATTTGAGTAAGTTTCAGTGCCATGTTGGTGGCTCACTGCACAGTTGTACCAGACTTAGATCAGGGCAGGGTCTTTCCCATTGAGTCAGAGATTCAGATACCACCCCAGAGACGTGCGCGTAAAAGCATCTAAGGAGCGAAGGAGATAGGCAACATTTCGGGCCGAAACCCTCCTTAGATGCTGCTGCACCCGCTGAGTTTCTCCAGCTTTTTGTGTACCCTCGATTTTCCAGCATCTGCAGTTCCTTCTTTAACAAAACTATTTACAACGTTCAGTTATTCCTACATCACCAGCAAAGGCAGCAACGAGTTGTCAACAAAATGTCTCACCAACAGCTAATGAGTATAAAAAATATGTTACAGTGAAACCCCAACAATTCAGACTTTCATGTTGCCAACAAGTTTTCTGAACTATCGGATGCTACTCATATCAATACCCCAACACTCCATTCAATTTTTATTTGCATGTGTCTAAAACAGTGGTATTTTAGTGGTCTGAGAAACGACTACTGGAGTTTTAAACAGATCTTTATTCAAAAGTTTGATATCCAGTATACAGGTTCTACAGACACGTCCGCCCACAACGGTGGTCAGTGCTGAACTAACACGCGCAAGTGAAAAACCGCGCAAAACTAGCAGCCACTCCCGAGTCACGTGACTGCGGCTTCCGAACACCGGGTTCGATATATGCGTGCGCTAGCGGGCGTCGCTACAGTATAATATATCTTCCAGTGAACCCAGTGAACTTAAAGGGAACAGGAGCCCCAGTGAGTTGAAAGGATGTATGGGAATCAGGATTCTGGTGAGTTTCAGCTGGTAAATTTCTGCTGGTGAGTTTCAGCTGAGAAGTTTCAGGTTGCATTTATCAACTTGTCAGCGTTTTAAACATGCAACCACAGTTACCCTGCCCCCAGCAGCAAACCTGCTCATGTTTCTGACCCCCAATGCTGAGCCCCCCTCCCCATATCCTGGCACATAGCTGGCGAACATGTCTTGTGTGCGCACACCGTCTTCATAGGGTGTGGGTGATGCTGCCACTGTTCACCATTATACACAGGCCCTATGGGACCCATAGGTTTCATTGCACCTTCCCTACTGTAATGAACACAGTGGTTTCACCAGCCCTTGGGTGTGCCATCACAGAGAGAACTCTGGGCGAAGGGAGGGCTCTGCAATCAAACAAAGAGGGGGTGGGGGGGGGGGGGGAAACACAACAGTTTCCGTCATATCCAGCAGGAGGATATGAGAGAGGCTGTATGATTGAGGCAGGCCGCAGGATGCTGCCGGTGTCCAGCAGCGACCGGGCGGCACGGATGCACAGTGGTAGAGTTGCTGCCTTACAGCGCCAGGGGGCCGGGTTTTATCCTGATCACGGGTGCTGTCTGTACGGAGTTTGTACGTTCTGCCTGTGACCGCATGGGTTTTCTCCAGGTGCTCCCACATTCCAAAGATGTGCAGACTTGTAGGTTAATTGGTAAAATTGTCCCTAGTGTGTAGGATGGTGCTCATGTACGGGTATCACTGGTTGGCACGGAGTCAGTGGGCTGAAGGGCCTGTTCCTTTGCTGTATCTTGAAACTAAACTATCAGTGGGCCACTCTATCTGTGCCTGACAGGGTACAGTCCAGAGCACCATATCCCTGTGGCCCCACCACTCGCTCCAGCCCTCTCCTCATTGACTCAAGGGTGAGAGTTCCTAGGATTCAAACCACAACCTGAGCTGACCTCTTCCACTCGGGTTCAATGATCAAGATATTAAAAGGACCACACCTGGTTCACGATTTGTCCACCTGGACCTTGGTTCAGGAGGTGCCGTCTGTACCTGCAAGTGTACTTGCGGCAGCACGGCGGCGCAGTGGCAAAGCTGCTGCCTTACAGCACCAGAGACTCAGGTTCGATCCTGAGTATAGTAACAATGTTACAAAATTTTGAGGTTTTAAAAATCAAGTCTGCAATTTATCCCATCAGATAAAGCATAAAAAGAAGTTTAATTTGACACCTAATTCACTTTCATATCTTCAGTATTAAGAAAGTTATGGCCATTTTCATACTCGGAAATTAGCATCTTGTTCCCCATTGCCTTTCAATTGACTTAACTCAAAAGCTGTGATCTGGAAAAGTTAAAAGCCCATAACTTTCTTAAAAATTAAGAGAACTCAATGAAATTTTCAGTTATTATAGATTGAAGCATTCTGAAACAAATATGAAACAATCTTACTTGGATGACCTGAAATTAAAGCATATAATTAGTTAGTTATCTAATTGTAGCTAATTACAAAATTCAATGAGTAGATCTAAACATCTATCCATTTCTTAAGAAAAGATAAACTTTTTTTAAATTGCCTAAGTGTCCAAATAACATTCACACAATAATCCACAATATAACATAATTTTTAAATCTCATTTTCATGAATTTCTGGGCCAAATGGAAGGAATTTAGTGTTTGATTCCTGTAAATTAATGGCCATTTAAATCAACTAGCGAGTGGGTTTTAGTGGAATGTGGTGGATTGGAACGTTGCGGTTAGCGGTGAAGTCAGGAGGAAAAATACTGTTTGTTCATACATTTTTTTGGACCCCATTTCGCAACATGAAAATGTTATTAAAGCCTCCCGAAAAACCAACTTTTAATATAAAAATAAACTATTTACCTTTTTTTCTCCCCTACGCAAAATCCTTCCGGTTGTCGTCGCTCACGGCTTTTGAAGGTGATTTTTAAATTACTCTAGTTAATAAATAATTTAGAGTAATTTAAAAATACCTTCATTCATGAAATGGCGGAGTGATTTTTCTTCCGCAACGAAATTGCCCAATATTGATCGATTTTCCCTGCCTGTGGAAAAACGGCACTTTAAGCCCGCCCCCCTCTGAAAGGCGCCAAAGTCACGCACACGGGGAGCGGCAGAACTGCAACGCTGCTCAAGGTAAGTTTTGTAACATACCTAAGTATAGGTGCTCTCTGAACAGAGTGTACATGTTCTCCCTCTGACTGCGTGTGTTTTCTCCAGGTGCCCCGGTTTTCTCCCACTCTCCAAAGAGGTACATGCTTTTAGGTTAATTGGCTTCTATAAATTGTAAATTGCTGCTAGCATGGCGGATAGTGCTAGTGTATGGGGTGATTGCTGGCCGGTGCGGACTCGGTGGGCTGGAGGGCCTGTTTCCCCGCTGTATCTTAAATCTAAAGTGTTCCCACAGCCAGGGCCGTCTTAACAGCATTGTAGGCCCCCGGGCAAAGCAGTGTATTGGGGCCCCTACACTTCCAGTTTCTTCATGCCAACAAATATGCTGTCATGCACTTGCGATGCTCTGCTCCGTTTTCATGTTCTACAATAACATTTGACAATACATAGATTAGCATGGGGGCCCTATGCTCATGGGGCCCCGGGCAACTGCCCAGTGTGCCCATGTGTTAAGACGGCCCTGCCCACAGCAGAAGGAAGATCCCTCTAATAAATCTGTATTGCTGGTGCAGTGTGTTTAATGAAGTTCTTTGATGTCGTCAGCATTGGCAATGAAACTTCCCCTGAGAGGCAGCTAAACAGCAAGAAAGATAAGGGTTTTTTGGGGACAGATATGTTCTTCTTTCATAATGCCCCTTCAAATCCCTATTTTTCTTGCAATCATCAACATTAACGTTATATCACCACAAAAGAACATTTCTTCCCGCAGGCTGTGTTAAGTACGAACTCGTGATTCCATGTAATTTTGTGATCTGGTAGAAGGGTCTACTTCCTGCCATGAAATTAACTCACTTCAAACTGATCCAGCAATATAGAGTAAAGGTTCTGCGGTTGACCAGGAGAAGGAACAAGTATTAATAGCATGGTTTTCGAGTGCTCATCAATCTCCAGAAGATAACGGTGGATCAGAGGACGAGAATCCCAGATAGAGGGTACGGTTAATGTTCAGCACATCAAGTCCGTACGACTGGGTAACAATCCAATAGTTGCCCACAGTCCCCCTGATAGTCCCTTCCTTTCACATACTATCCAGCTCCCATCTGAATGCTACTATTTGCCTCCACTACTACCAACAGAGAGAACATTGTAAACACAAACCCCTCGTTGTACAAAATATTTCTCCTTGTTTTAGATTTAGTTCATTACATAGAACAAGCACAGTAGGAGTGCTTCCTTATGACACCAGAGACCTGGGTTCGATCCTGACTATGGGTACTGTCTATATGGAGTTTGTACGTTCTCCCCGTGACAGTGTGGGTTTTCTCCGGGTGCTCCGGTTTCTTCACACACTCCAAAGACGTACAGGTTTGCAGGTTAATTGACTTCTGTAAATTATAAACTGTCCTTAGTATGTACTTTGGTACTAGTGTATGGGGTGATTGCTGGTTGGTGTGGACTCAGTGGACCGAAGGGCTTTTTTCCACGCTGTGTCTCTAAAGACAAAAATCTAATGTCTAAAAAATGTAACATTTAACACATGAACAGGCCCTTCCGACACACAACGTCTGTGTCAAACGTGATGCCAACATAAACTAATCTCATCTTTCTGCGCATGATCCATATCCCTCCATTCCCTGCATATCCATGTGCCTAACTAAAACCTAACTTGAACACCGCTATCGCATCTGCCTCCACCACCACCCCGACAGCGCATTCCAGGCACCCATCACCCTCTGTGTAAAATTCTTTCCTCGCATCCCTCTAAACCGGGGGTTCCCAACATTTTTTGTCCCATTTACCCCTGGCAACTTTAATAGCACATAACAATGTTATTTCACTTATTTATGAACAACTAATGATGAACAGATATACCAGAACCAAACACAGTCAGTCAATGAGTAAAAATATGTACAAATCCAGAATAAACAAATTTACCCCCTGGGTAGGCGAAATTTACCCCAGGTTGGGAACCCTTGCTCTCAACTTTGCTTATCTCACCTTAAACAGGCTAGGGCCGCTGATCTTTGACAGTTTCACACAAGGAAAAAGTATCTGACTATGTTTCTCATTACAGGCATACACAATTGTTAAAAACACAAAGTAGGGTTTAGGGTAAGGGGTAAGAGATTTGGAAGGTACCTGAGGGGACCTTTCTCACCCAGAGAGTGGTGAGTACCTAGAATACACTGCTGGAGAAAGCAGTGGAAGCTAACTGCATTTAAGAAGTGTCAGTCAGAATCGGCAAACCTAATATCATATATATATATATATAATATTATTCTAAATGCAGAAATACCAACACCAGATGGTATCAGGAGAGACTGGGAAAAATAATGAAGTATAAAAATTCCCAAAGAAAGGTGGGAAGAATATTTATTAAATGTGCATAAATGTTCAATTAATGTAAGACGCACCTTAATACAATTTAAAATCTTACACAGATTATACTATTCAAAAACTAAAATAAGTAAACTTTTTCCCAACATCTCACCTATATGTGATAAATGTCAATATTAAGAAGCTAATATAGCACACTCATTTGTCTTTTGTACAAAAATTCAAACATTTTGGACTGAAATTTTTGAAATTTTCACAAAAATATTTAATATAAAACTGACTCCAAAAGCAGACTGGATTATCTTTGGAATATCGGAAGATAGCCCTGAATTAAATGTGTTTCAAAAGACTCTATTTGAATATGGCTTAATAACTGGAAAAAAGCTAATCTTAAAATTCTGGAAATATTCTCCTCTCCCAACAGTTAATATGTGGATTTCAACTATGTTCGAAACACTACACTTGGAAGATATGAGACTCTGACTAGCAGGAAAATCAAACTGTTTCTATAAGACGTGGTCTGCATTTATAAATCTATTACAAGGATAAGGTGCAAGAACACCTCAAAAAAGTACCGGTGTCGGGTCTTGGTAAAGGGGGAAGAAAAACTGTTGAGTTGGTAGATTCCTTTTGCGAGATGTTTATCATAAAGTAACTGGCTTTTCTTCTTTCTTTCCCTTTTTTCTTTTTTTTTTCCTTTCCAGGGTCTATCTCTTAATGTCTGGTCTCTAACTCCTCAAGGGTTTCCTTTCCCACTGTCATGCTTTTGCACTTTCACATCTCTTTTTCACTTTTCTACTTTCTTTGCTGGTATTTCTCTCTCTTTTCTATAGCTTTAAAATAATCAAGGGGTACAATGACTGTAATACAATATAAGGGATGTACACTGATGTAACTTAAGGCACGTCTAATAAATAAAGATATAATTTTTTTTAAAAAAGGACAGCACTTGGGTCATCAGAACATAAAAGAGCTGAACGATGCGATTAATATAGATGGTGCCCACTGGTCAGTGTGGACACAGTGGGACGAGTGGCCTGTTTCCATGCTGTATGACTCTGTGAAGCAGCAAATGATCAGTATTTAATAACAAGGAACTGCAGATGCTGGTTTACCAAAGAAAGACACAAACCACTGGAGTAACTCAGCAGGTCAGGCAGCCTCTCTGGAGAACATGGTTAGGTGACGTTTAGGGTTAATAACAAGGAACTTGAGATGCAAATGAATGATCATTATTGTGATCATATATGATCATATATCAGTCTGAAGAAGGGTTTCGGCCCGAAACGTTGCCTATCTCCTTCGCTCCTTAGATGCTGCTGCATCTGCTGAGTTTCTCCAGCCTTTTGCATACCCTCGATCATTATCGTTTGATCTGTGGACTTAAGAACAAGAACAGAAATTCCCCGCATGTCCTCAGGGAATTGCCCTCCCTCGGTACTTGTAACTGAGATTCAAACTTTAGACTTTCTACAACGGCCTACTGCAACGCTGCTTCTAATTTATCCAATTTTCCCTTAAAAGGTGCTGTTTTCACTGTCTCAATCATTCCCTGAGGTGAACAAAAAAATAATGTCCATGGTTTACTGCCAGCTTTACTGGTTAAAAACTCAGCAGCATTTGATCAGTGTACTTTCTTGCACACCACTTCCTCCTCTCTGGTGTTGTGTGCCAGCATTCACTGAAACAGAGTTAAGTGTCAACTTGCATATCACGAGCACCTGGCATTGAAAGTGTATTTCTGAACAGTTGTATGTACAAGCCCATTGAAAAACTGATAGCCCATTGCTCTCATTTACAGCAAAGCTTTAAAAAAAAACTACAATGTGCAACGTTTTAAGAATGGTAAACACAAGGAACTGCAGATGCTGTTTACAAAAAAAATAAAGTGCTGGAGTAATTCAGCATCTCATGCAGACATAGACATAGTTTTGCCACCTTTTGGTCAGATTCACTGAAGAAGGGTCCCAACCCGAAATGTCCATGTCTTCCAGAGATGCTGCCTGACCCGCTGAGTTACTCCAGCACTTTGTGTGTCAAGAACGGTTATAAATATTCACTGATGCAGTGACAGGAGTAACTCGTGAAAGCAAAGTGATTCTGAATGCCTGAAGATTGAAAACTCTTGAAAGGTATATTGTAACATCAGCCTTCAAACGTCCTTTACGCATGACATAGGACAGTGAACCAATCTGATGTGACTGATGATGACAGTACAATGATCAACACAGACTGACATAATAAACAAATGTGCTCAAAGTATTTGTGCCACCAGGGTTACACAAAAAGCTGGAGAAACTCAGCGGGTGCAGCAGCATCTAAGGAGCAAAGGAGATAGGCGACGTTTCGGGTCGAGACCATTCTTCAGACCCTAAACGACAAAGAGGCAGGCGTAGCTAGGGCCCATGCGTGTGCCCATAGCTACGCCTTGTGTGTGCCACCATATGTCTTGTGTGCATCACAGTTGGAAATGTCCGGTCATTTACAATTGAATTGCTCTTTTCACTGCCCTCCTAAAACAAGTCCTCACCCTCTCTGCCAGTCATCCATTCAGAGCCCAAAATGTATTAAGTTCATTGACATATTTTCTTATAAAAGCTACACACCTAAAGTAGGTTGGTTGAATTGGGGGAGAAGTGAATGGATGTTAATGGGAGTAGGACAAAAAGCAAAAGAAAGCATGCAAAAGTCCTTCATGTTTACACACATTACATAGAACAGTTGGGCCAAATAGACCATCAGTCCCATAATTTCTATGTGAAGAACATTCATCACTTCCATCAGCATGTTATATTTCAGGATGTAAACGTACTACTTAATATCTATCTATAGTAAAGGACACATCAGGAATCTATTATTTAAGTTTTGGTTCTTCACAACAAGCAGCTGGTACAGCCGCTACCTCACCGCACCAGAGACCCGGGTTCAATCCTGGCTTCGGATGCTGTCTGCGTGGAGTTTGCATGCTCTCCATGCGATCACATGGGTTACCTCTGGGTTCTCCGCTTTCCTCCCACAAGACATACAGATTTGTAGGTTATTTGGCCTCCGTAAAAATTGTCTCTAGTGTGTGGGGAGTGGATAGCAAAGTGGGAAAACATAGTACTAGTTTCAACAGGTGATTGATGGTCGGCATGGACTTGGTGGGTCGTAAGGCCGGCTTCCATGCTGTATCTCTAAACTATAAAATGAAACAATGAACATAGCATTGGAGGAGCAGCAATATTTCGCTTGGTTCGTTTACACCAAAGCGGTATGACCATTGACCTCCAATTTCAGGTAGTCCTTGCCTTCTCCCTCCTTCCCCTCCCCTTCCCAGCTCTCCCACAGCCCACTGTCTCCACTGTCTTCCTTTTTTCTTCCCGCCCCCCCACCCCACATCTGAAGAAGGGTCTTGACCCAAAATGTCACCTATTCCTTCGCTCCATAGATGCTGCCTCACCTGCTTAGTTTCTCCAGCATTTTTGTCTACCTTTGATTTTTCCAACATCTGCAGTTCTTTCTGAAGCATTGTTCTTTGGTCAGGAGCTCATCTTTTATGTTTTACACACCAAACAATAACAACCTCCCTCGTTTCATGTTCACAAATCCAACAACGTCCTTGTGCCCCTTCCTTTATCCTTTAACCTTCTGGGTTATGAGCCAGAAGATTACATTTATTTGAATTATGAGCAAGAGGTTGGACAAAATCCGGTACTGAGGTTGAAAGAAGGAGACAGATACTTTGCAATGAACACAATATGCTGGAGTAATTCAGCGGGTCAGGCAGCATATCTGGAAGACATGGACAGGTGATGTTTCAGATCGGGACCTTTCTTCAGACTATACCTTCAATCCGAGTCTGGCTAAAATTGGGAGCTTGGAAACGGAGTTGGAAGCCATGTCGGACAATATGTCGGCGCAGACAAGTGCTGAGGAAACACACGTGGCCGTGGCCGTGGTAGTGAGTCCGGGTCCAAATACTGTCCATGAGTAAGAGAGCAGTAGGAACAACAGAGGGGGAGCAGGAAGAGCAAGTCTCATCGTACTCTTTCTTTGAATAGTGGCTTTGTGATACTGGTTTCCCGGTGCCTGATACACTAAATGCAGCGAGCTTTGGAAACAGAACACAAGGGTTGGTTTCATTTTGTTCAGTTTAGAGATACAACATGGAAACATGCCCTTCGGTCAACGAGTCCATGTCAACCACTAATCAACCATTTATATTAAAGATAGACACAAAGTGCTGGAGTAACTCAGCGGGTCAAGCAGCATCTCCAAATAAGGGCCAGTCAGAAGAAGGGTCTCAACCCGAAAGGTCACCCATCCTTTTTCTCCAAACCCGCTGAGTTACTCCAGCACTTTGTGTCTATATTTGGTATAAACCAGCATCTGCAGTTTCTTCCTATTCATTTCCTATTAGGTCCATTTAATCATGAGAACATAAATAGTACAACAAATTCATATGCATTGATTTTCAAAATGTTGCAGAGGATATTACAATAAAAAATATAAATAAAACCAATTGGATTCAGCCGATAACAGTCCATTGATTCACACATCATATGATTTCTCTGAAATGCTGCTGATAATTTGCCATTTAGGTCAATTGAGAGAGAGCCTATCAACAGACCGAGGACATACAGTGAATCCATCTTGAAAAACTGTACATTGACACTCCTAATCCCGCCATCTTGACATTATTAACTCATATTTTAGATCTCCTTCCAAGTCATTCTGCAGCTTGGCATAACACTCAGTTTAACTGGGCAAAAGGTGGATTTCTCTGTTGCTTGTGACTATCAACTCGCCACAACTGTGCATTCTCCACTTCAAAGAGAGCTCAGCAACATGTACTTATTGCAACCGGGCTACTGTGTTGAGAACAATATTTCAGTGCACTAGGGATTTTCCATATGGTTACTGGTGTTAAAGTACCAAAACTAAATGTAGTCAGGTGAAACATTTTAGTGGAAGAAGATGATTGCCTTGTGATGTTAAATATAAATATTTATTGTCAATTAACTACGTACTATAGCTGGGGCCTTGGGCTATAATGATATCCATGTAGTTTAGTGAGGTGTCATGTACTACAGATCGAAAGTGACAGTAATTGAACTACTCAGCATGTTCATTTAACCTCCTCATATTGGTCTGTGTTAAATCCCCCACTAAAAAGATGCACAGAGAGTTGTGATCTGGACACTTTACTGTTTATTCCTTTCAACCCACAAATTTGGCCGTATGTATTGCTTTAACTTACTTTGCATGTTGAAATCTTTGCCCTATTTTTGATCGCTAAGTCATAGCCAATAAAATGTTACATTGGAATACAGGCCACTGCACAACCTGCAGTGTATTAAGGATGCATTAAATCATAAATTTTAAGTGTTTTATTTAAATGTCAACACAATCTTCAGATGGCACCCTGCCTTGCAACACAGTACATACAAATGCAAGTGATTATTAACCATTTCTCCTCTCCTATGGTAGGAGTTTGTTTCTTACCAGAAAGTGACTCCCCAGAATTAAAGCGTGTGTTGCAAGAGTAAACCTGCACTATCTTTAAAGCAGGAAAAAATCCCCAGTTGGTGGAAGGAAGTAAAACCAAATAACAACTGGCGCCAAAAAAGAGGGAGCGGGATTGAGTAAAGGAGAGTCTTCAACGAATAGAAGAGAGGGAAAAATGCAGATTAATTATCTCATTCCAGAGATATAACCTGACATGCTACATATTTTTTCAAACTTTTCTGTTATTCATTTTCCATTTTTACAGTGTCAGATGTATATTGCTTTCATGATTACGAGAAACACATAGGAAACACACATGGTGGCAGATTAGGAAAGGGAGAGATGCAACGAGACCTGGGTGTCTTGGTACACCAGTCATTGAAAGTAGGCATGCAGGTGCAGCAGGCAGTGAAGAAAGCAAATGGTATGTTAGCATTCATAGCGAAAGGATTTGAGTATAGGAGCAGGGAGGTTCTACTGCAGTTGTACAGGGTTTTGGTGAGGCCACACCTGGAGTATTGTGTACAGTTTTGGTCTCCAAATCTGAGGAAAGACATCCTTGCCATAGAGGGGGTACAGAGAAGATTCACCAGACTGATTCCTGGGATGTCAGGACTTTCATATGAGGAAAGATTGGATAGACTTGGCTTGTACTCGCTGGAATTAAGAAGATTGAGGGGGGATCTTATAGAAACTTACAAAATTCTTAAGGGGTTGGACAAGCTAGATGCTGGAAGATTGTTCCCGATGTTGGGGGAGTCCAGAACAAGGGGTCACAGTCTAAGGATAAGGGGGAATTCCTTTAGGACCGAAATGAGGAAAACATTCTTTACACAGAGAGTCGTGAGTCTCTGGAATTCTCTGCCACGGAAGGTAGTTGAGGCCAGTTCATTGGCTATATTTAAGAGGGCGTTAGATGTGGCACTTGTGGCTAAAGGGATCAGGGGGTATGGAGAGAAGGCAGGTATGGGATACTGAGTTGGATGATCAGCCATGATCACATTGAATGGCGGTGCAGGCTCGAAGGGCCGAATGGCCTACTCCTGCGCCTATTTTCTATGTCTATGTCTCTATGAAAGTGGGCTTGATAATCTGGCTTCAAGCAAAGGGTAAGCTCCACTATAAGAATACACCTTTCTTTCTCTTGCACTCCAACTTCACAAACTCATTTAGAGTCATAGAGTGACACGGTGTAGAAACAGACCCTTCGGCTCAACTGGCCCACACCGGCCAACAATGTCCCAGCTACACTAGTCCCACATGCCTGCCCTTGGTCCATATCCCTCCACACCTGTCCTATCCATGTACCTGTCTGACTATTTCTTAAACAATGGGATAGCCCCAGCCTCAACTACCTCCTCTGCCAGCTTGTTCCATACACCCACCATCTTTTGTGTGAAAAAGTTACCCCTCAGATTCCTATTAAATCTTTTCCTCTTTACCTTGAACCTATGTCCTCTGGTCATCGATTCCCATATTCTGGGCAAAAGACTGCATCTACCCGATCTATTCCTCTCATTATCTTATATGCCGCTATAAGATCCCCCCTCATTCTCCTGCGCTCCATGGAATAGCGCCTCCATAGCTACTCATTCATAGCTACTCAACCTCTCCCTATAGCTCGCACCCTCTGGTCCTGGCAACATCCTCGTGAATCTTTTCTGAACCCTTTCTTGACAATATCTTTCCTATAACATGGTGCCCAGAACTGAACACAATATTCTAAATGCGGTCTCACCAACATCTTATACAACTGTAACATGACCTCCCAACTTCTATACTCAATACTCTGACTGATGAAGGCCAATGTGCAAAAGCCTATTTGACCACCTTATCTACCTGTGACTCGACCTACAAGGAACCATGCAGCTGCACTCCTAGATCCCCCTGCTCTACAACACTACCCAGAGGTCTGCCATTTACTGTGTAGGTCCAGCCCAAAGATCCTATAGCGGAGGAAGATAGGCCACTCCTGCGAAAATGCAATGGGCTGACGTGTAGTACGCAACAGAGAGGAACATGGTCATTTTTTTTGTCCATTTCAGTAAACGGAACCTACCCGACCCGACCCGACTCGCAGTGTAATCAACGTTGTGGGGGAACAGTTTGTTAGGTTAGATTCATGGGTTAGATTCATAATTCTGTTCATTCTTGTTAAAGAATAAAATGTTTATAAATTTTGATTCTGATCATTTTTTTGAATATCTGATAATGACACATCAGCACCAGCACCCTGGCACCAATATTGCCAGGGGCCAGTTCAAACTCCGCGGCCCAGGGCAGTCGAAGCTGCCTCCATCCAGTCCAGCGGACGAAGCTGTTGCCGCGGGAGCTCCGGAAAAACCAAGGATCCTATAGCGGAGCTATAGGATCTTTGCCTAGGAGCCCCGGGATCCGCAGCGCCCGCCCGCACAGTATAGCACAGCCCAGGAGCGCCTGCCCGCCCGCACAGCTCAGCACAGCACACACCGCACGGTTGAAGGAGCGCCCGAACCGCACAGCAGCGCAAAGCCCGCCTGCCCGCCCGGTGAAGGAGCGTCCGTCCGCCCACCCGCTCCTCGCTGGTTGCTGAAATGGGTCCTATAATTACCAATGAATCTTCCCATGACCGTACTACGCGTTTTTTGTGGGAGTGATCCATCTTGGTCCGCTATAGGATCTTTGGTCCAGCCCTTGTTCGATGTCCCAAAATGCAACACCTCACACTTCTCTGTATTAAATTCCATCAACCATTCCTCCGCCCAGCTGGCCAATCAATCCAGATCCTGCTGCAATCGTTCGCAACCATCTTCTCTATCTGCAAAATCACAAACTTTTGTATCATCAGCAAACTTGCTAATCTTGACCTATATGTTCTCATCCAAGTTCTTGATGTAGATGACAAACAGTAACGGGCCCAGCACCAAATCCTGAGGAACACCATTAGTCACAGGCATCCAGTCTTAGAAGCAACCTTCCACCATTACAATCTGTTTCCTTGTTGAATATTTTTTATTAGAAGTATGTACAGGTATAAGTGCAAGTATAAGTACATATAAAAACAACGTTCTTGATAAAGAGATAGGTAATAATTACCATGTTTTCTTATATATACTTCTAAACATTTTATTGTAGTTTTTTTATATAGTGAAAAGTAGGAAAGTGTCAAAAATGATTAACATAAAGATAGTTATAAAATAACCAAAAGAAAAAAGTAAATAAAATGACAGTGGTATATTATACAAACATTATTTATATAATAATATATCCGTGATCAATAATGTATTATTCTTCGTCTAATCCTTCGTTCAGGTCTCGATCAGGTCCACAAACCGAGTCATATTGATCCCTTAAGATATTCAAGGAATGGAGACCAAATCACATTAAATTGGTCTAACTTGCCTAAAAGTGCAAGTCTTATTCTTTCCAAGTGTAAAGTCTCCGCCATTCCTGAAATCCACAATTTGATTGTAGGGGGTATGGGGCCTTTCCAAAATTGTAAAATTAATTTTTTACCAATTATTAAACTATAATCTATGAAAGTTCTTTGTGCTGTCGTGAGTAATTGATCCCTTTCTAATATTCCCAATATTATTAATTTTGGGTCTGGGACTAGATTCTTATTTACAACATTCGAGATTACCTTAAATATTTCCAACCAAAAATTCGTAATTTTTATACAAGTTGTAAAAGAGTGTGTTAAATTAGCTTCTGGATATTGGCATTTGTCACATATAGGAGATACATTAGAAAATAATTATCCAGAAATCTGAATCCCTGCCCACTGGATGAAATCCTCAGCCACACATTCATTTCCCCAATCTTCCTATTCTTACCTTCACTAGCACGAGGTACTGGAAGCAATCCTGAGATCACTACCCTGCAGGTCCTGCTTTTCAGTCTTCTACCCAATTCCGTAAATTCTTGTTGCAGAACCTCCTTCCTCTTCTGACCTATATCATTTGTGCCAACATGCACAACAACCTCCGGCTGCTCCCCCTCACTCTTGAGGATGCTATGCAGCCGCTTCGAGACGTCCTGCACCCTGGCACCCGGGAGGCAACACACCACCCTGGATTCTCGCCTGTTGCCGCAGAATCTCCTGCCCGCACCTCTGACGATGGAGTCTCCCACCGCTATGGCTCTGCCTGACGTCACTCTGCCCCGTTGAGCCTCATCACCAGGGTTGGAATCACAGCCCTGGCTATCACAGAGGGCAGTGGAGGACAAATCACTGGATGGATTTAAGAGAGATTTAGATAGAGCTCTAGGGGCTAGTGGAATTAAGGGACATGGGGAGAAGGCAGGCACAGGTAATTGATTGGGAACGATCAGCCATGATCACAATGAATGGCGGTGCTGGCTCAAAGGGCCGAATGGCCTCCACCTGCACCTATTTTCTATGTTTCTACTCAATCTTGTCGTGTCATCCACTCCCAAGAGGGTATACCTGTTTTCAGTAGGTATACTGAAAGCCGGGGTCTCCTCCACTCCACGTTTACCCCTCTTTCTCACAGTCACCTACTTCGCTCTTCCTGTATCCTTAGTGTGAGAATCTCACTGTAGGTCTTGTCCAGGAAACTCTAATTTTCGCGGATGACCCTGAGGTCATCCAATTGCTGCTCCAGTTCCCCAACATGTTTATTCAGGAGCTGCACCTGGACACAATTTCTGCAGGTTTAGTTTCCAGAAGCACCAGCGGTGTCCCTGACTTCCCACATCCTGCAGGAAACACACTGCACTAACTTGCCTGTCATTTCTTCAGTGGCCAGAATTTATTTAAATCTTATCAAGTGTAGCCTCCTTGCCCCAGCCTCCTTGCTGAAGACTCCTCGCCGAAGGCTTACACTTCACCTCAACAAGGCTGCTCCGCTACAGCCGCCCTTTTTTATCTGTTGCCTTATCAACTACATTAAGTAATTTGTAAATTACTCAAACCTGGGCCTTTGGTGCTCTTTTTAAATCTTCTTTCCCTCTGACTCACCTAGTTCCAGCCAATACTCGCTCTTGCTGCTTATGGCTCCTGCTTCTCTCCGACCTTCACGGTATACTTGACCCATTGATTTACTCCAGCACTTTGTGTCTTTTTTTTGTAAACCAGCATCTGCAGTTCCTTGTATCATCAATTCTTTCCAGTTGTTTAAACTCCAGTGTTGTATCACTTTAAATTACACTGGCACACTTAATATAGTTCAGTTTATTGTCCCGTGTACTGAGGTACAGTCTAAAGCTTTTTTAGTTGCGTGGTCTGCAGTCAGCGGAACCACTATACATGATTACAATCAAGCTACTCACAGTGTACACATACAGGATAAAGGCAATAACGTTAAGGGCAAAAAAGGTCCAGAAAAGTCAGATTAAAGATAGTCCGAGGGTCTCCAATGAGGTAGACGATAGCTTAGGACTGCTCTCTAGTTGGTGATAGGATGGTTTAGTTGCCTGATAAAACCTGGGAAGAAACTGTTCCTGTATCTGGAAGTATACATCTTCACACTTCTGTACCTCTTGCTTGATGGGAGAGGGAAGATGTGGAAAGGTCCAAGGTGAGATTCATCCTTGATTATACTGGTGGCCTTGCCGAGGCAGCGTGAAGTCTAGATGGAGTCAACAATAGGAAGGTTGGTTTGTGTGATGGCCTGGGCTGCGTCCACAATTTTCTACAATCTCTTGCGATCGTGGACGGAGCTGTTCCCAAACCATGCTGTGATGGATCCAAATAATATGTTAAGGCACATCTGTAGAAGTTGATGAGAGTTGTTGGCGACATGTCAAAATTCCTCTGCCTTCTAAGGAAGTCGAGAACTTACAAGTGCTATCTCCTGCATCAAAACGAGCGGCAGCGAGTTACTGGGAATTTGTCCCTCCCTGCGAGTTGTGACCATCCTCTGGACATTGTCAGCAAACACTCAGGTGGTTTGTGGGTTTAGCTGTATAGTGGTGGTTCTCTTGCTGAATGAGGCAGAGCAATTTGCAGTGTCTTTGGCAATCCACGTGCAGCACTTACATCGATGTCTTTGGCGTTTTAGATAATTTTTCACACAACGCACACGCCAGGCTTTGGAAAAATATGACATGATTACAATCGAGCCATCCACAGTGCACAGATCCATGGTAAAAGCAATAACGTTTAGTGCATGATAAAGTCCAGTAAAGTCCGATTAAAGATAGTCCTAGGGCTTCCAATGAGGTAGATGGTAGCTCAGGACCGCTATTTAGTTATTGATAGGACGGTTCAGTTGTCTGATAACAGCTGGGAAGAAACTGTCCCTGAATCAGGAGGTGTACATTTCTCACATCTGTACCTCTTGCCTGATGGGGGAGAGGAGTAACCAGGGTGAGACTCATCCTTGATTATGTTGGCCTTGCCGAGGCAGTGTGAAGTGTAAATTGAGCCAATTTAAAGGAGGTTTGTGTGATGGGTTTGGGCTGTCTCCACAATTCTCTGCAATTACTTGCGTTTTCATGCTGAAGCCCGTGAAGCCACTAAATCATGGGCTATGGCAGGTAGACCCAGACAGGGGCCTGTGTTTGAGTACAAGAAGCTCACTAATGCAAGATATAAGTATGCTGTTCACTTCATCTGTAAAAATGAGCTGATTTACTCCTGGGGGCTGATTTCATGGCGAAGAAGCTGCAAAGTAACAATGATACTGATTTTTGGAAAGAAGTGAGAGCTCTTAACAGTTATAAAACATCTCTACCATGCACTGTGGATGGAATCTCCAGAACAGCTAATATCACAGAGTTATGGCGACAACATTATAGTACTTTATTCAACTGTGTCCAAGGTGATTTGTATATGGTGGAAAATATTGAGAGTAATGACTCAGTGGTGATTATGTCACATGAGGTGTATCATGCCATGAACAAGCTGTCCAACACCAAAGCAAGTGGCTTGGATCATATTTCTGCTGAACATCTTAAGTATGCGAGTATGAGGATAGCTCCTCTCCTTGCTATTTGTTTTACTGGCTTTATGATTCATGGCTTATTACCAGACTCAATGTTGTCTGTTCTGTTAGTGCCGGTCATTAAGGACAAAGCTGGTAAAGTAGGCAGCCTTAATAAATCTTTCTGTCCTGGGCCTCCTCCACGGCCAGAGTGAGCACCACCGGAAATTGGAGGAGCAGCACCTCATATTCTGCTTGGGCAGTTTGCACACTAGCTGCATAAACATTGACTTCTCCAATTTCCGGTAGCCCTCGCTGTCTCCTCCCCTTCTCAGCTCTCCCTCAGCCCTCGGGCTCCTCCACTTCCTTTCTCCTTTCTTCCCCCCCTCCACCCCACATTAGTCTGAAGAAGGGTTTCGGCCCAAAACGTTGCCCATTTCCTTCGCTCCATAGATGCTGCTGCACCCGCTTAGTTTCTCCAGCACTTTTGTCAACCCTAAATAATTACAGGCCCATAGCTTTAGCCAGCATATTGTCAAAAGTCTTAGAAAGAGTTCTGCTGGATAGAGTAAATGAGTTTGTTAACTTCACAGATAACCAGTTTGGTTTTAAAGCTAAATATGGCACTGACTTGTGCATATATGCCCTAAAGTAGATTGTAAACAAATATAGAGGCAAAAACTCTTTGATTCTTATGTGCTTTATTGATGCTTCCAAAGCCTTTGATCGTGTTAATCACTGAAAGCTGTTTGATAAAATGAGTCAAAAAGGAGTGCCTAAATACATTGTGAGAATTCTGGCCAACTGGTATGCCCCCCAGACTATGCAAAAAAAATGGGGCAATAGGTTCTCTGCCCCATTTGGGGTTAGCAATGGTGTTAGACAAGGGGGGATTTTGTCCCCAGTCCTTTTTAATCTTTATATTGATGATCTGTTCAAACAATTGAAAGCCTGTAATACTGGATGCATGATTGGTAATATTTTTAGTGAACCATATAATATATGCAGATGATCTTGTGGTTTTTAGTCCACCTAGCGCTGGTCTCCAGCAGCTCCTTACTATATGTTCTGTGTATGGTGTGGAACATGATAATAAATATAATGCTTGTAAGAGTGCTGTTATGGTCTGTAGAACCAAAGAAGATAAATGTCTAAAATTTCCTTATTTTTAGTTGTGTGACAATAATCTTAGTGTCTGTAATAAGGTAAAATATCTTGGGCATTTTATTTCAGAACAAATGACAGATGATGAGGATATTTATAGGCAACAACGTATGCTGTATGTACAGGCGAATATTCTCTTGCGTACGTTTGGTGCGTATACAGATGTGGTGAAGATGTCACTGTTTAGAGCATATCGCACACCACTCTACACTGCGCACCTGTGGTCGAACTATGGGAAGACAAGTTTGCAGAGACTAAAGGTGTCCCATAATGATACCATGAGAACACTGCTAAGGAAACCTAGATGGTGTAGTGCTAGTAACATGTTTGTGGCTGCAGGAATCAGTACTTTAGAAGCTATCCTAAGAAATCATATGTATAAATTCATTTGCAGGATAAATTACTCTAAAAATGTAATTATTGTGGCCTTGTCAAACATAAGGTTTAGCACTACACACTACGATTCCCAGTTGTGGAGACACTGGAATCGTTGTCTCGTTGTAGGACATTGATCATTCTTTTTTATTCTGGATTGTGTTTTTCATGTATTGTGTTTTTTTTAAATATATAATTTTCATGTATTGTATTATTTTAATATACAATTTATGATGCTTTTATATGTGATATACTAAGATTTTATATGTATTTTCTGATGTTTTTATATGCAATGTATTTTTATGTAATCTTGTCCCTTGTCTGGACCTTGATTCCGAAATAAATTTTATTATTATTATTATTATTATTACCTATCCTTTTCCAATTCTCATGAAAGATCACCGACCTGAAAAGGTTAATTTTATTCTTTGTTCTAAACAGCTGCTGCCTGGTCTGCTGAGCTTTACTGGAACTTTGTCTTTATTTCCTACTGTAGCCAAACCTATTTGTTCTTTCTCCATTGAGCTGGTCTATCAGGTAATCCGCCTCTTTCTCTGGGACACAGAATAATCAATTACAAGCAGCACAGAAAAGGCAAGCAAACTTAATGTTCTCCCAGACTACATTGAGCTTGTAATCTGACTTATTTGATCTGGAAACGTATGTTGAAGTCCAATTAACTTCCCAACAAACCTGCAAGTGGTTAAAGCTCCATACTATTCTGTGCATGGTTCACGTTAAGAGCTATTTCAATGATTACATTTTCCACTGGAGCTGTGAATCCTTCCATTGAATGAATGGGTTAAGGGGTTGGGCAGGCTAGATGCAGGAAGATTGTTCCCGATGTTGGGGAAGTCCAGAACAAGGGGTCACAGTTGAAGGATAAGGGGGAAGTTTTTTAGGACCGAGATGAGAAGATCATTTTTCACACAGAGAATGGTGAGTCTGTGGAATTCTCCACCACAGAAGGTAGTTGAGGCCAGTTCATTGGCTATATTTAAGAGGGAGTTAGATGTGGCCCTTGTGGCTAAAGGGATCACGGGGTATGGAGAGAAGGCAGGTACAGGATACTGAGTTGGATGATCAGCCATGATCATATTGAATGGCGGTACAGGCTCGAAGGGCCGAATGGCCTACTCCTGCACCTATTTTCTATGATTCTATGAATGAATGAATGAATGAATGAATGAATGAATGAATGAGAAGAAGAATGAATGAATAAATCTATTGGCCAAGTATTCACATACAAGGAATTTGCTTTGATGCTCTGCCTGCAAGTGACAACATGACATACAGTGACAGTTAGGAATGACACATAAAACATTAAACATTAATAATAAAACATTATTGATTAAACATGTGAATTAAATAAAATACCTGAGCAAAATGAAGCTACAGATTTTTGGTTATTGAGTTTTTGGTTATTTTGTGGAAAAAAGTTGTTTTTATATCTAGCTGTGGCAGCTTTGACAGGTCAGAGTTGCCTTGCAGAGGGAAGTGATTCAAAGAGTTTGTGGCCAGGGTGAGAGGGGTCAGAGATGATCTTGCCCGCTCGCTTCCTGGCCCTTGCAGTGTACAGTTTGTCAATGAAGGGAAGGTTGCAGCCAATAACATTCTCAGCTGATCGGACGATTTGCTGCAGCCTCCGGATGTTGTGCTTGGTGGCTGAGCCAAACCAGACCATGATGGAGAAGGTGAGGACAGACTCTACGATGGCTGTGTAGAATTGGACCATCATTGCCTGTGGCAGATTGTGCTTCCTCAGCTGCCGTAGGAAGTACATCCTCTGTTGTGCCTTTTTGACTATGGAGTCAATGGTAGCCCCCCATTTAATGTCCCTGGAGACGATGGTTTCCAGGAACTTGAAAGACTCCTCAGATGTGACTGCGGTGTTGTTGATGGTGAGTGGGGTGAGGAGAGTGGGAGCTCTCCTAAAGTCTAAAATCAATTCCATGTCTTAAGAGCACTGAACTCCAGGTTGTTGCGATGGCACCAGGACGCCATCTGTGTCACTTCCTGTCTGTAGGCAGATTCCTCCCCATCCTGGATCAGTCCAATCAGGGTTGTATTGTCCACAAACTTGAGAAGCTTGACAGAGGAGTCAGTGGACGTGCAGTCATTGGTGTAGAGAGTGTAGAGGAGAGGGGAGAGTACGCAGCCTTGCGGTGCTCCAATGCTGAGGGTCCGAGATGTGCTTTCCCAGCCTCACATGCTGCTTCCTGTATGCCAGGAAGCTGGTGATCCACTGACAGAGGGGTTCAGGCACAATCAACTTGGAAAGTTTGGAGTGTAGTTGCTCTGGCACAATGGTGTTGACTGCAGAGCTAAAATCAACAAAAAAAATCCTTGCATAGGTCACCTGGCATGGTGGAGGATGAAGTGCAGGCCCAGGCTGACTGCGTCATTCACAGATCTATTGGCCTGACATGCAATTGCAGATCAATCTCTCTCTTGATATCTGAAGTTGTTGACTGATAAGTTGTTTTATTGTGTTTCACCATTATTTTACACAAACCCTATTGCAGTGTTCGAAAAAAACAAACAGACTTTGTGGTTGCTAACCTGTCTTTTATTTTTTGCTGGAGTAACTCAGCGGCTCAAACAGCATCTCTGGAGAAAATGGATATGTGATGTTTCGGGAAATATCACCTATCTAGTTTCTGGTCACCTATTTAGTAACCCACTGAGTTACTCCAGCATTCTGTGCCAATCATTTTACTTTTTGCCTCCTTCTTATTATTCTCCCTATTGCTTCTACCTATTATGCTACCTATTGTTCCAAGAAAACATTACTATTGGTGTTTAACCATTTCCCATCTTACAGGTCATTCTAAGCATTTTCCTCCTTCCCTTGGGTTTACTGCTCTTAAAGTGATCAACAGCTGTTAATTTGTTGGTAGGCTGGGGTTCTGTTGAACACAGTCTGTCACAGTGGATGAAGTCCAGGAGGTATGCATTTCCATCAACGTAGAGGTAACGTGACCTAGCAGCTAAATTAATTCCAAGAAATTAAATGAAAGCTCTAATTTCAAGTAACCCTTGGATCCCCTCTTGCTCCAAGCCTCCTCTACCCTAGTTGTTCTGCTACTTTAACTGTTCATATCCCTTCATTATCACCTCTTCCACAGCCAACAATGGTCCATTGTGGGCACCTTCCCCTGGTCATCGGTGCTGGCTCTGATCTGTTCTGTACCTGTTCATACCTCGTTTCTCTTAGACTTCGACCTGAAACGTCTCCTATTCGTTTTCTCCAGCGATGCTCCCTGACCCATTGATTTACTCCAGCAGTTTGTGTCTATCTTAACTGAAAGCTAACTGGAAGCGGAAGCTAATTAGGCAGCCCATCTGACAATGCGTGGAAGACACAAACAGTACATGTGATTGGAAACTGATGGCTCAGAAAACTCCTCATATAGTTTGCATTGGAAATCTGAGTATCAACAAAACCAAAGTCGCACCAGGGCATTTGTGATCAGATCTGTGTCCACTCAGCTGACTCTCTCTGTATATTACTGTTTACAGCTGGTTCTGTGCCAGTCATCTGAGGCGACATCATGTGCAGTCCTGAAAGAAGCGTCTGTACTTTAGCAGCTGAACTACTGTTGATTTGATTGCAGGCACCTTGTGACACTTCTAGATCAGGTGTTTACAGACCGGCTTTCAGTTCTTTTAAATAAAGCAATTGCACGTGGAGTGTATCTCACAGAGAGAGTTTCAATTCGTTTGCATTTAACTTTAAACATGTAGAGGCTAGTCTTTCTCTGCAGGAGCAGAATAAATATGGTTCTCACCACATTTAGTGCAGCTCAGTGGTAGAGCTGCTGCCTCACAGCACCAGTGACCCGGGTTTCATCCTGACCTCGGCTGCTGTCTCCGTGCAGTTTGTACGTTCTCCCATGGGTTTTTTCTGGGTGCCCCAGTTTCCTCTCACAATCCAAAGGCGTGCAGGTTTGTGGGTTAATTCGTCCCCTCTAAGTGTGTAGGATTAGTGTACGGGAGATCGATGGTTGGAGTGGACTCGGTGGGCCGATGGGCCTGTTTCCATGCTCCATCTCTGAACGAAAGCAAAGTGCTTTCCTTCCCCTCCTCTCTCTGATGTCAACTTCCATTTTCATGGCCTATCATGTGGGCCCCTGACCCCTTCACCTTTTGCTGATTACCTTCACCCTCCATCTGGTCTTATGTAGCCCTGGTGCTACAACAGCAATATCTCCATGCAGGCAGAAAGCCAGGGAGAGGTCTAGCATTTTCCTTTGTGTGCCTTAGCTATGACAAGTGCCTCCTGATAGTCATACAGCAGGTAACCAGGACATTTGGTCCATCTCATCCATACCAACTAAGATTCCCCGATCTAAACGTCCTATTTCCCCGCATTTGGCCCATATCCCTCCTATCCATATACCTGTCCACGTGTCCATTAAATAATGGTAATAATACCTGCTTGACGAATAATAGTCTGAAGAAAGGTCTTTTCCCAAAACATTACCTATTCCTTTTCTCCAAAGATGCTGCCTGTCCCAGAGTTACTCCAGCATTTTATGTCTACTTGCCTCAACTACCTCCTCTGGCAGCCAATTCCATATACCCTCCACCCAGTCATTAATTTGTCCCTCAGGTTCCTATTAAGCTGTATGGTGAGGATGTGCAGGCTATGACCATTCTGTGGAGTGCAGAAGGCCAAGGGGTGACCTTATATAAGTAATAGTGGTGGAAGTGGCGGCGCTGCCCTGCAGCTGCGGCTCGACTGCAGTCCATTTGTCTTTTCTTTTTTTGTTTTCTTTTGTCCTGCTGTTTCAGTTTATTTTCAGTTGTAAATGTGTGGGGGGGTGGGAGAAACTTGTTTTTAGTCTCTTCCTTCGGGGTGATGTGACCTTTTCTTGTCGTATCCCCCGTCTCCGTCTCCATCGGTGCTGAGGCCTAATGGCGGAGCTGGCGGCCTCCAACTGGGACCGACCTCGAGGCTCCGGAGGAAGAGCCAGGACTTACCAACGCGAGGCTACCGACTTCGGGGCTGTGGTGGCATTGCGGTGGCGATGACCTGACTTTGGAGCCTCTGAGGCTCGGCCACGGGCCCAGTGGATGACAATGTCGGGAGCTCGCAGGTCCCAGGTTGAGGACCTGTTCTCCGGAGCTCCTGCAATGACAGCTTCGTCCGCTGGACTGGAGGGTGGCAGCTTCGGTAGCTTCGACTGCCCCGGGCCGTGGTTTGAACTGGCCCGTTCGCGGAGCTCGGATTCGGCCGCGGGACCTACCATCACCCGGTGGGGTCACAACATCGGAAGCCTGGATCGCCTCAATGCAGAGGGAGAACAAGGAGGGAAGAAACAAGGACTTTAAGACTTTTACCTTCCATCACAGTGAGGAGGGCCTGGTGGACTCACTGTGGTGGATGTTAAATCTGTGTTTATTGTGTGTTTTGTTATTTTATTCTATGTTATGACTGCAATGCACAAAATTTCGTTCAGACTGAAAAGTCTGAATGACAATAAAGGATACTTTACTTTACTTATAGAGATGCATAAGATCATTAAGGGTATAGATAGGGTAAATGCACAGATACTTTTACATAGAGAAGGCAAAACAAGAACCAGAGGATTAAGGTGAGAGCGGAGAGATTTAATAGGAACCTGAGGGGCAGGTGTTTTTACACACAGAAGACGGTGGGTTCATGGAACAAGCTGCCAGTGTACCGATTGAGCTTGAAGCTCAGTTAGAAATTGGCAAGTATGATGTTGTGGGAATTTCAGAGACATGACTGTAAGAGGACCAGGGCTGGGAACTGAATACTCTGGGAGGTATACGTCCTAACGAAAAGACAGACAGGTGGCAGAGGGGGTGGGGTAAGGAATGAAATTCAGGCCCTTGCGAGGGGTGACATAGAATCAGGAGATGTAGTCAGTATGGATAGAACTGAGGAATTCTAATGGTAAAAATACCCTAATGGGAGTTGCTACAGGCCCCCAAACAATAGCCTGGATATAGGGTGCAAGTTGAATCAAGAGTTAAAATTGGCATGTCGTAAAGGTAATGCTATAGTTATTATGGGAGATTTCAACATGCAGGTAGACTGGGAAAATCAGGTTGGCACAGGACCCCAAGAAAGAGAGTTTGTGGAGTGCCTCCTTGATGCATTCTTAGAACAGCTTCTACTGGATCCTACCAGGGAGAAGGCAACTCTGGATTTAGTGTTGTGCAATGAACCTGATTTGACAAGGGAACTCAAAATAAAGGAGCCATTAGGAGATAGTGACCATAATATGATAAGTTTTAATCTACAATTTGAGAAGGAGAAGGGAAAATCAGAAGTGTCAGTATTACAATTGAACAAAGGGGACTATAGTGCCATGAGGGAGGAACTGGCCAAAGTTGACTGGAAAGAGACCCTAGCAGGGATACCAGTGGAACAACAATGGTAGGTATTTCTGGGAATAATTCAGCAGCTGCAGGATCAGTTCATTCCAAAGAGGAAGAAAGATTCCAAGGGGAGTAAGGGGTGACCGTGGCTGTCAAGGGAAGTCAGGGACTGTATAAAAATAAAAGAGAAGAAGTATAACATAGCAAAGATGAGCGGGAAGCCAGAGGATTGGGAAACATTTCAAGAGCAACAGAAGATAACTAAAAAGGCAATACGGGGAGAAAAGATGAGGTACGAAAGTAAACAGGGAATTATAGACCAGTTAACCTGACATCAGTGGTGGGGAACATGCCAATTATAAAAGATGAAATAGTGGCACATTTGGACAGCAGTAACCGGATCGGTCCAAGTCAGCATGGATTTACGAAGGGGAAATCATGCTTGACTAATCTTCTGGAATTTTTTGATAATGTAACTAGGAAAATGGACAAGGGAGAGCTAGTGGATGTAGTGTACCTGGACATTCAGAAAGTAGTTGATAAGATCCCACATAGGAGATTAGTGGGAAAAAATAGAGCACATGGTATTGGGGGTAAGGTACTAACATGGATAGAAAATTGGTTGGCAGACAGGAAGCAAAGAATAAGGATTAACGGATCTCTTTCAGAATGACAGGCAATGACTAGTAGAGTTGGTGCTGGAACCGCAGCTATTTACAATATACATTCATGATTTAGATGAAGGGATTAAAAGTAACATTAGCAAATTTGCAGATGACACAAAGCTGGATGGCAGCGTGAACTGTGAGGAGGATCCTATGAGGACACAGGGTGACTTGGACAGGTTGGGTGAGTAGGCTGATGCCTAGCAGATGCAGTTTAATGTGGATAAATGTGAGGTTATCCACTTTGGTGGCAAAAACAAGAAGGCAGATTATTATCTGAATGGTGTGAAGTTGGGAAAAGGGAAAGTACAATGAGATCTGGGGGTCCTTGTTCATCAGTCACTGAAAGCAAGCATGCAGATACTGCAGGCAATGAAGAAAGCGAATGGCATGTTGGTCTTCATACCATGAGGAGTTCAGTATAGGAGCAAAGAGGTCCTTCTGCAGGGCCATAGTAAGACCACACCTGGAATATTGTTTACAGTTTTGGTCTCCAAATTTGAGGACGGACATTCTTGCTATTGAGGGAGTGCAGCGTAGGTTCACGAGGTTAATTCCCGGGATCGCGGGATTGTCATATGTTGATAGAACAGAGCGGCTGGGCTTGTATACTCTGGAATTTAGAAGGATGAAAGGGAATCTTAGTGAAAGATATAAGATTATTAATAGTTTGGACACACTCGAGGCAGGAAAGATGTTCCCGATGTTGGGGGAGTCCAGAACCAGGGGCCACAGTTTAAGAATAAGGCGTAAACCATTTAGAACAGAGATGAGAAAAAACTTTTAAACTCAGAGGGTTGTGAATCTGTGGAATTCTCTGCCTCAGAAGGCAGTGGAGGCAAACTCTCTGGATGCTTTCAAAAGAGAGTTAGATAGAACTCTTAAAGATAGCAGAGTCAGGGGATATGGGGAGAAGGCAGGAATGGGGTACTGATTGGGGATGATCAGCCATGATCACAGTGAATGGCGGTGCTGGCTCAAAGGGCCAAATGGCCTACTCCTGCACCTATTGTCTATTGTCTATTAGAAACATAGAAACATAGAAAATAGGTGCAGGAGTGGGCCATTCGGCCCTTCAAGCCTGCACCGCCATTCAATATGATCATGGCTGATCATCCAACTCAGTATCCTGTACCTGCCTTCCCTCCATACCCCCTGATCCCTTTAGCCACAAAGGCCACATCTAATTCCCTCTTAAATATAGCCAACAAACTGGCCTCAACTACCTTCTGCGGCAGAGAATTCCAGAGACTCACCACTCTCTGTGTGAAAAATGTTTTCCTCATCTCAGTCCTAAAGGAATTCCCCCTTATCCTTAGACTGTGACCCCTTGTTCTGGACCTCCCCAACATCGGGAACAATCTTCCTGCATCTAGCCTGTCCAACCCCTTAAGAATCTTGTAAGTTTCTATAAGATCCCCCCAGTCTTCTAAATTCTAGCGAGTACAAGCCAAGTCTATCCAGTCTTTCCAATTGTAGTTGAGGCAGGTACGATAACAACATTTAAAAGACATTTGAACAGGTACGGATAAGAAAGTTTGAGGGATATGGGCCAAATTAAATCAGGTGGGACTAGGGTAGATTGGGCATCTTGCTTGGCATGGACAAGTTGGGCCAAAGGTTGACTGTCTCTTTGACTCTAAATCTTGCTCTTCTCACCTTAAAATAATTAAAGGGCGCTCTTTTAGAAAGGAGGTGAGGAGGAACTTCTTTAGTCAGAGGGTAGTTAAACTGTGGAACTCATTGCCACAGAGAGCTGTGGAGGCCAAGTCAGTGGATATTTTTACGGCAGAGATAGACAAATTCTTGATAAGAACGAATGTCAAAGGTTATGGGGAGAAGGCAGGAAAATGGGATTAGGAGGCAGAGATCACCCATGATTGAATGGCGGAGTATACTTGATGGGCCGAATGGCCTAATTCTACTCCTATAATTTATGAACCTGTCCTCTGGTTTTTGATTCCCCTGTCACTGATAAACAATTCTGTGCACTCACCCTGTCGATTCCTCTCTTCTTTGGGATTTTATTCTGGTCTGGCAATATCCTTTCCAAATCTGCAGCTGCCTTGCTGCATCAACCACCCATGTACAATTTGAATAGCAAAAATTTCAGTGAGCACCTTTCTTGCCTCAATTAGTAAATGGTTTGAACCTATCGTAAAGGTGTTTCACAAGCTCCTGTCACCTTAGGTCTTACCATTTAGAATGTGACGAAAGTAAAGAAACTGCAGATATGAGAAATCTTAAATACAATCAGAAGAATGCAGGAGATTCCAGGTCACGCATCTGTGGAAAGAGAAACAGTTCACACTTCAGATCCAAAACCCTTCATCAGGATGATCAGAAAGCTCATTCTTCCAGATTCACCAAAGGTTATTATTAACTAGCCACAAAGATCCACAGGTGGTGCAGGCAACTCACCATTAACAAACTCATGGCCAGTGAAAGTGCATGGGTCAAAAAGGCACAACTTCGCAGCTTTTAACTGAAATAATGGCTTGTTTGATTAATGAGAGTAGCACTCCATCTAAAATCAAGGTTCTTGTTCCTGAATTATATTACTTTTGGCACCAGTTGAAGTACCACAAGAGACGGAACAAATGATTGTAAATAGAATATTTAACATTCCAAATAAATGTTCAAGATTGGAAACGATAAACCAGACAGTAAAATAATAAGAAAAAGATTTAAGTTTATTGGTAACAATTGCCATCGTAAATAAAAAATCTTCTCATAAAATGTCAGAAAATAACACATTTTTACATAAAATGCCCAGTCCCCTTTCTTTGAATAGTTTATGAACTGATACTTGAAAAAGGAATAATTCCCATGGCTCGGGGAAGGGCAGGGAATTGGGACTAACTTGTTAGCTCTGTTGGCAAAAACATGGTTGAACTCGCAGGCCTCCTTGCATGGTAAGCTTATGGTATTGTCTGCTCAAAATTATAAAGACATACTTGTTACATATTTTCAGTCGATCTGAACCAGAGGAGACTGGAACTCTGGTTAAGGACATATCCAGTCTCACCACCCACCATTGAGCAAACCTTTGCCTTGATGCCCAGGCAACAGATAGATGAGGGAAGTATGCTCTTGTCATATTTCTTGGCACTTGAGTCTGATGCTGTTCTATGTAGGAGTAAGCTTTCATAGTTTAGTGGGGTCAGGGAAAGAGCGTTCACGTCATGGCCCTATTTCCACCAATCTTTCCACCACCACGCACAAGAAGCAATAAAACAAACACCATTGTGTGCAGATGCTGAGAAGTGTGTTTAGCTATGGCTGAACAACGTCTAATCTTGTGTGCGGACTCGATAAGAAGAAGTGATATGATGGAAGAATGAATATCTGAAGTGAAGACCAATGATCAGGCAATCAGATCATTAAACAGAAAGGTGCTTTAATATTCAATTCCCCACAGACTGCTTGGTTATATAGATGAACCAGTCATCTGTTTTGCTGTTGATTTTTTTCAATGTCTTTCCACACTGCTGTCATTTATTATATAAATAACCTTACAGTTGTATATTCCAAAGTGGATAGGATGGCTAAGGTGGCTTTCACATTGTGACCTTCATCAGTCAAGGGCATCAAGTTTGGGCCAATATATTTTGCAGTTGTACAAGAGGCTGGTGAGGCCACACTTGGGAACACTGTGTTCAGTTTTGATTACCCTGCCATACGAAATATGCCATTATGCTGGAAAGAGTGCAGAAAGATTTGAGGATGTTTCTCGGTTTCAAGGGACTGAGTTTATATCAGAGATTGGACAGGCTAGGACTTTATTCTGTGGAATGTAGGCAACTGAGGGGGTGATCTTATAGAGGTATATACAATAAGGATTTTGTACACCTCTATAAGATCACCCCTCATCCTCCTGCACTCCAAGGAATGGTCAGCAGAGAGGAGTTGGACCCAAAGGCCTGTTTCCATGCTGAATGGTTCAATAAAGTAATAACAGAATCTGTCAGAGATTCAGCGGGGATTAACACTTTAAAAAGTACAAGGATACAAACCTAAAGAGCAATGGAATAATATCTGGTTATTTACATATCACTAAAGATTCTACACTTTCGTGCAAGAAGCCAGTCGTGTTAATCAGGAGTACCCAAGGTGAACCAATTTCTTACTCATTAATTAGCTGTGGTCATTTGCCATCAGTGTGGTCATTTGTCATCAAGCCGAAACCACTTACACCATGAATCATTTAAAGGAAAATGGGCCAGGCTCACTCAGAATTCGACATTACAATTAAATCTAGTAATTTAAATGTACCGCAGGACTTGTCTGACTCCTGAATAAACAGAGGTTTTCAACCAATCATTATTATTTGAGACTTGAAAATTCAGACAAAAAATCACTATACAAAGCATGAAAAAAACATGATCAACCACAACAGATGGACATGTTTTAAATGATACAAATGCATGAAGCATGGTTCATAAATATGTTTCATGTGCACAGTAAACCCCAAGACATTGCAGACCCTCCCTGGGTTATGAACAACTGACTTATGGACACATTCCCTACATACAACATGGATTTTGGAGATTGCCAGGATTGATTTGCTGGCTGCGGCAGGCATCTTCTGCTGGGTGGGAATGGGGATTTCAGACTGCCTTCTTTCCTCACCCATTCCTCTCTCCCATTTCTGAGAGGCAGGGATGAACTGAGCAGAACTGGAACTATTATAAGTTATAAGTGTTATGTTGCAGTTGTACAAGATGTTGGCAAAGCCATACCTGGGGTATTTGATCACCTTGCTATGGGAGAGATACCATTAACTTGGAAAGGGTGTAGGAAACCCATGCGCCCATATAAGATCATTTGTTTATTCTCCCTGCGTCAAGGAATAAAGTCTCAGCCTGTCCAAACTCTCCCTACAATGCAATCCTTTGTTTCCTGGCAACATCTTTGTAAATCTTTCAGATTCAGATTCAATTTTAATTGTCATTGTCAGTGAAAATTGAATCTGAATCTGAAAGATTTACAAAGATGTTGCCAGGAAACAAAGGATTGCATTGTAGGGAGAGTTTGGACAGGCTGAGACTTTATTCCTTGACGCAGGGAGACTAAACAAATGATCTTATATGGGCGCATAAAATCAGGAGCTGCATAGATTGCGTGCATTCACCCTGTCTTTTTCCCCGGGGTGGAGGAATCAAGAGACAGAGGGTATTGGTTTAAGGTGAGTGGGGAAAGATTTAATAGGCGCCAGAGGGACAACCTTTTCATAGAGTATGGTCTTCTTCTTGCGTATGGCGCTCACAGCCTAATAACTGTAGGACAACTTGTTCTATTTGATCTTATTTGATTGTGCACGCCAGGTTGATTGTATTCGTCGAAACAGGGCGGACCACATGAAGGTTGCAATCTCCCACCCCAGAGTGTGTTGCATATATAGAATGAGAAACCAGATAAAGTGGCGAGGCAGTTACAATAACAAAAAGACATGGATAGAAAATATTTAGAGGGATATGGGTCAAATGTAGGCAAATGGGACTAGCTTAGATGGTTATCTTGGATGGCATGGACAACTTTGGCCAAAGGGTCGTTTTATGCTGAATGAATCTGTCGCTGAGCTGTCCCACTTACTCACTCACCGAGTCAGAGACTGGCTGGCAGCAACTCTTCCCGCATCTGCCTGCTCTTCTGTCACAGCTGATGCTGCAATCCTGTTTTTGCTAATTTCCAAATTTCCAATAATGCGTTCACAGTGGCGCAACGGTAAAGTTGCTGCCTGACAGCTGGTTTGATCACGACTACGGGTGTTGTCTGCACAGAGTTTGTACATTCTCCACATGATCTTCAGTTTCCTCCCACACTCCAATGACGTACAGGTTTGTAGTTTAATTGGCTTGGTAAATGTAAAAATTGTCCCTAGCATGTGCATGATAGTGTTAATGTGCAGAGATCGCTGGTTGGCGCGGACCTGTGAGCTGAAGGCCCTCTTTCCACGCTTAATCTCTAAACTAACGAATAATCCTCAGGAAGGCAACACTGTTGTAACAACATTTCTCACCTCCTCAGTTAAATGTGACGTACGTTTGCCTGGAATTAAACATTACATTGTCATAGTCATACAGCACAGAAAAAGACCCTTCAGCCCAAGCTACCCATGTGGATTATGATGCTCCATCTAGACTAGTTCCACCTTCCTACATTTGCCCCATATCCGTCTAAACCTTTCCTATCCATGTACTTGTCCAAATGCTTTTTAAATGTGGTTATAACACCAGTCTCAACTACTTCCTTTGAGCCTGAAGCTACTTCCTTTGAGTCTACTTCCTTTGAGTACTTAGCAGTCTGAAGAAGGGTCTCGACCCGAAACGTCGCCTATCTCCTTCGCTCCTTAGATGCTGCTGCACCCGCTGAGTTTCTCCAGCTTTTTGTGTAACCCTCGATTCTCCAGCATCTGCAGTTCCTTCTTTAATGCTTCCTTTGACAGCTCATTCCATATATCTAACACCATCTGTGCGAAAAAGTTGCCTCTCAGGTTCCTATTAATTCTTTCCCCTCTCACTATAACTCTATGTCCCCTTGTTCTTGATTCGCCTATTCTTGGTAAAAGATTGTACATTTACCCCATCTATTCCCCACAGAGCCCTAATGCAAAAATTACAAAAAAATAACTACATAAGGGATTCAATTTTTTTTAAATTTGATTAAAAATTACCTTGGCAAATGAACAATGTGCATGCCTTTCATTCATTCCTTTTACTAATTTCAGATTCCTCATTATGATTGTCTGTACAATTAAATGTTTTATATTGAAAAGATACTAAGTTAATGATAATTTAGAATTTCCTTTAAATTCTGTCTGAATGAAACAGTGCTGAAGAAACTCAAAATATATTTTCCAATTACAACAAACAGTTAAATCAAGAAAATAAAATGAAAGTAACTTCAAATTACAAACTGTTGTCAATCGCTTCTTCCCACAAGGATGTGAATTCCCAACTTTATTCATCAGCATCATCAAACTGTCCCTGCACAATGGGTATTTCTACAATTTTTGCTCTTGATGATGAGAGAACGTGATCATGGCTTGGGTTGTACGTTTCCCCGTCCTGCCAAACAAGAGGCACTTCACAACCAGGGTTTTTAGTGATCACCTCGAGGTCATCTTCATCTGGAAGAAAGCACATGACAACAGTTAAGGGGCTTCCCAATAGCTACAATTCAGGTATCAAATGGATCATCTTAATGTGACCTACAATAGTGCAGCAGCATTAAAGTTTACAATTCTTAAAAATATTCCCTTTAGGGACATAATTTACTCTGACGGAAATCTGTTGATCTGTATGTAAATGTAGCATCTTTGTTGCAATTAGTTTTGGTTTAGTGTTTAGTGATACAGTGTGGAAACAGGCCCTTCGGCCCACAGCCACACAGACCAGCGATCACCCCATACACTATTTCTATCCTACACACTAATTTACAGAAGCCACTTAACCTACTAATTTGCGCATCTTTGGAATGGAGGAAACCAGAGCACCTGGAGAAAACCCACTCGGCCAAAGTGAGAACATTCAAACTCTGTGCGGACAGCACCCATAGTCAGGATCGAACCTGGGTCTATGGCACCAAAAGGCAGCAACTCTACCGCTGGACATTAAAATGTGCTAGTCAGCGCTGAACTGAAAATACTGGAAATGCTCAGCAATTTCTGTATATATATCTTTAGTAGACTTCTGTGCCTTTGTCAGAGACTTAATATTTCTAAGTGGAATATTTGCACCTTTCACCCAGTTTTATTTATTGAACAGAATGATAAGTACATGCAAACACATCACAACCTTATATTTTCTTTATTAGCTACCCAATTGGTCATACCATTACTTCTTCCCCCATCGAGCTCTACAACATTTTTCCCTCATAACTTATTCATCAAATTCCCATTGGAAAATAGAAAATAGCAAATTTATTTTTTGTGATGCAACACATCCTTCACCAATGATCCCAATGTCTCCCCTGACTAATAAACTTCCCACCAACTACTATTGATGATAATAGTAGCTCTATTTGACTTCATGATGCAGCTCTGAACAAGACTTTGTTTAGGCCATATTTGGAGTATTGCACACAGTTCGGATCACCCCATTACAGGAAGGATGTGGAGGCTTTGGAGAGGGTGCTGAGGAGGTTTACAAGAATGCTGCCTGGATTAGAGAGTTTCAACTACAAGGAAAGGTTGGATAAATCTGGATTGTTTTCTCTGGGATGTCCGATGTTGAGGGAAGACTCGATAGAAGAATATCAAATTGTGAGAGGCATAGAAAGGGTAAGTCAGTTGGAACATTTATACCCCCAGGACAGAAATATCCAACATTAGAGGGCATGGTTATAAAGTGAAAGGGGGAAACTCTAACGAAGATGTATGGGGCATTTTTTTTTTTTTACACAGAGCGTGCTGGGGGCTTGGAACGCACTGCCAGGGGTAGTGGTGGAGGCAGATACAACAGTGATGTTTAAGCGGCTTTTAGATAGGCACATGGGAGTGCAAAGCCCAGAGGGGAATAGATCATGTACAGATAGATGAAATCAGTTTAATTTGCAATCCATGTTCGGCACAAACAGTGTGGTCCAAAGGGGCCATTCCTGCGCTGTAATGCTCTATGTTCTACTGGGGACAGTTTTGAGTTACTTAGTCTATTAAAACCCTTCATTAATCTGAACATTTCACAGCCTTTAAAGCCCTGTCCCACGGTACGAGTTCATTCCAAGAGCTCTCCCGAGTTCAAAAAAAAATTTAAACTTATGGTAAGCACGGAGAATGAACGTAGCGGGTACATCGGAGCTCGGGGACGTCTCTTAGCGGCTCGTAATGCTAACGGCAGGTACTCGGGAAGACTCGCTAATGCTATGTAAGCACGGGAAGACTCGTGCAGATTTTTCAACATGTTCAAAAATGTCCACGAGAGCCCCGAGTACCGACGAGTGGCCATTACCTTAATTCTCCGAGTTCCAATCAGGGCAAACTCGGGAAAACTCTTGGAATGAACTCGTAACATGGGACAATGCTTTAAGGATTACTGCAGAAAGGCTCTAGTTTCTCCATGTAACCAATGAAGTTCAAATCTTACAGCTCTGGTCCAAGAACAGTAAATCTCCTCTGCACTTTAAGGGCATGATATCCTTTCCAGGTGTGACACCCAGAAATGGGCACAATAATGGAAATGTGAATTTTTCTCCCAGCTCTAGTGGGCTCTCAGGTTCCAACGCTTGAAATAAACAGGCAATCAATCTGTCTTCCAGCCCACTTCATCTTTCCCAAGAGTCCATCACTAACTTGATGCTTGAAACTACAGGCAAAATGACTTATTCTTCCAAGTTGCACGAACCAGATTTGAAGTGCACCGCTAACCCAACCAATAACAAGCCTTTAAGAAGTTTATTTAGTTCAGTTTAGATACGGTGTGGAAACAGGCCCTTCAGCCACCAAGTTCACACCAGCCATTGATCACATGTTTAGTTCCACACTACACATGAGAAAATGTACAGAAACCAATTAACCTACATCTGTGCACATCTTTTGAACGTGGAGTTTAAACATAAGCCGCAGATAAAACCCACGTGGTCACAGGGAGAACCTAATACCATTTTAATCTCCATTATCCATATATCTGATAATTGCACAAACCATAAGCCAAGCACCTACTTTTTTTTATCCCCAATAAAACACAAGACAGCCCAGGCTAAACAAGCAGTGATATAGAAGCAATTTTCAATCATTACAAGACATTTTGCAAAAAGTTTTCAATCGCTGAATCCTTTGCAAACACATTACCATAGGGACAAGCTTCATTAACTTCTTTCTCCCAGTCCTCTTTCTCAGAAAATAGCTCAACACCTATTCCAGCCACTTGGGTGGTCTCTGGAGATGATGAAATGTAATAGTCACTCAGGTCACTATCTGGATATTCATGGTTATCAGCTTCATCATCATCTTCCTGTTCATTTTCATCTTTTGCCCAGGAGAGAGAAGTGATCTGTCGTTCCAAATATCGAGAATCTAAATCAAGAACACCGATCTATTAAAAAAGTGAAAATATCCAATATTCTGAAATTAACAGAATTTTGACAGCTAATTTTAATGATGATCCATGGTAATTTACAACAATTGTTATGACAATTATTACATTCAAATCCAACCTGGAGGAACGCAACACATAGGGTAGATGCAGAAAATATTTTACCCAGGGTAGGGGAAACAAGAATCAGAGAACATAGGTTTAAAGTGACTGAAGATTAATAGGAACTTGCAGGGCAACCTTTTGCACTCAGAGGTGGTGGTATATGGAACGAGTTGCCAAAAGAGGCAGTTGAGGTAGATTCTAAAACAACATTTAAATGTCATTTAGGCAGGTACACAAATAGGAATGGTTTAGAGGGATATGGGTCAATCACAGGCAGATGGGACTAGGATAGATAGGGCAGCTTGGTCAGCATGGGCAAGTTGGAACGATGGGCCATATACCTATCCACTTTACTTTTAAATGTTAAAATCGATCCTGCCTCCACCACTTCTGCTGGAAGATCATTCCACACAGCCATCACTCTCCGATTAAGAACTTCCCCCTCATGTTACCCCTAAACCTCTGTCCCTTAATTCTCATGTCATGCCCTCTTGTTTGAATCTTCCCTACCCTCAATGGGAAAAGCTTATCCACGTCAACTCTGTCTATCCCTTTCATCATTGTAAAGACCTCAATCAAGTCCCCCCTCAACCTTCTGCCCTCCAAAGAATAAAGACCTAACTTGTTCAACCTTTCTCTGTAACTTAGTTGCTGGAACCCAGGCACCATTCTAGTAAATCTGCTCTGTACTCTCTCTATTTTGTTGACATCCTTCTTATAATTAGGCGACCAAAATTGTACACCATACTCCAGAATTGGTCTCACCACTGCCTTGTACAATTTTAACATTACTTCCCTACTCCTATATTCAATGCTCTGATTTATAAAGGCCAGCACACCAAAAGCTTTCTTTACCACCCTATCTACATGTGTTCCACCTTCAGGGAACTATGCACAGTTATTCCTAGATCCCACTGTTCCACAGCATTCCTCAATTCCCTACCATTTACCATGTGCATCCTATTTTGATTTGTCCTGCCAAGATGTAGCACCTCACACTTATCATCATTAAACTCCATCTGCCATCTTTCAGCCCGCTCTTCCAAATGGCCCAAATCTCTCTGTAGACTTTGAAAATCTACTTCATTATCCACAGCACCACCTGATCTTAGTATCATCTGCATACTTACTTATCCAATTTTCCACCCCAGATCTTAGTATCATCTGCATACTCACTTATCCAATTTTCCATCCCATCATCTACATCATTCATGTACATGACAAACAACAGTGGACCCAACACAGATCCCTGAGGCACCCCACTGGTCACCGGCTTCCAACCTGACAAACAGCCATCCACCATTACTCTCTGGCATCTCCCATTCAGCCACTGTTGAATCCATCTTGCTACTCCGCCATTAACACCCAAAGATTGAACCTTCTTAACCAACCTTCCATGGGGAACCTCGTCAAAGGCCTTACTGAAATCCATATAGACAACATCCACTGCTTTACCCTCATCAATTTCCCTAGTAACCTCTTCAAAAAATTCAAGGTTTGTCAAACATGACCTTCCAGGCACAAATCCATGTTGACTGTTCTTGATCAGACCCTGTTTATCCAGATGCTTATACATATTATCTCTAAGTATCCTTTCCATTAATTTGCCCACCACTGACATCAAACTAGCAGGTCTATAATTGCTGGTTTTCAAATCAGTTTGTCATGGACATGGATCCAATCTGAACTTTATATCCCCATACACTTTCCAATATTCAACATTAGCTGACATTAAATTACTACTTTCATTCAGAAGCCCAATACTGGGCATGATGTTTTAAGAGCAATATCTTTGGAGATATCTAGGCCACAATTAGATTTTCTGATGCATTTAAAATTAAGCCGGGTTTAGATAAATACACTATATTTAAAAGCTGATAATAAATTTTAAAGATAAATTTAAGCAGACTGGCACAACAACCAGAAATGACAAGATAAAAATATCTTCTAATTACCAACACAAGGAACTGCAGATGTCGTTTTTTTTTGCTAAATACAAGTGATTAGGATTTGGAATGTTCTACCCAAAGATTTATTAAAACTTTCAAGAGAGCTGGGTGTATACTTGATTAAAAAAAACTCCAACTACATCCAAGAGATCCGCCACTAACTCAGTAAATAGATTCAACCATCTTTTTCCACGTGTCCGATTCTAAAATTGGTGCAGCTTTGGCAAGAGTGTGCACCAATAAAAACCCAAATTTTCATTTTCATTCACAGGAATAAATATTGTATGCAACAAATCCTTAAATTGAGAACAATGTTCATACATAGTTGCATCATATTAGTTCCTCCACCAGTTACAAGAGAGATCGACCTTCCCAAAGCCAATCTGCCTGAGCACCTCTCATGATGGATGGGTGGCAGTACAGCCAAAAGATAGGAGCATTAAGAGATACATGGCTCTGATCTGTTCTACTGTTAAGAAGAAATTATGTTCTTTTCGCAAGGAGTTTGTTTTTCTAGCTATGCAGCGGTCTGTAATTCTGGCTATGATATTGATCTGTATCTTTAGTTACTGACAGACTCTGTATGTTCCAGATAACCTCTCTGTGCCTTATGCGTAGCAGTTCAAACAAGACTCAATAGTTGGACATTGATATTCTCTATTCTCCATTTTTAGGTGACTTCTTACAACCCCCACCCTTTTCTCCTCCCTCCCCCTCCTCATCGTCCTTCCCTGTGCCCCACCTGGATTTGCACTCATTTCTCACCTTCCTTACTTTCAAGGTCTGTAGAGGAGCAGCAGGTGAAGGAGCAAGTGCGGGGTATTGGCTGCAGAAGTTAAAGCCTTGGTAAGTTTTCAAGAGCGGGTCATTTAAAAACTGGTCGGAGCCAGCCTGCAACATACAACGGCTTGCAAAAGTATTCATATGCCTTGAACTTTTCCACATTTTGTCACTTTACAACCAAACGTAAATGTATTTTATTGGGATTTTATGTGATAGACCAACACAAAGTGGTGCATAATTGTGAAGTGGAAGGTAATTTTATTACAAATAAAAAACTGAAAAGTGTGGCGTGCAAAAGTATTCAGCGCCCCCAAGTCAATACTTTGTAGAACCACCTTTCGCTACAATTACAGCTGCAAGTCTTTTGGGGTATGTCTCTATCAGCTTTGCACATCTAGTATTTGAAATCTTTGCCCATTCTTCTTCGCAAAATAGCTCAAGCTCAGTCAGATTGGATGGAGAGCATCTGTGAACAGCAATTTTCAAGTCTTGCCACAGATTCTCAATTGGATTTAGGTCTGGACTTTGACTGGGCCATTCTAACACATGAATATGCTTTGATCTAAACCACTCCATTGTAGCTCTGGCTGTATGTTTAGCGTCGTTGTCCTGCTGGAAGGTCTTTTACAGATTCTAACAGGTTTTCTTCCAAGATTGCCCTGTATTTGGCTCCATCCATCTTCCCATCAACTCTGACCAGCTTCCTTGTCCCTGCTGAAGAAAAGCATCCCCACAGCATGATGCTGCAACCACGTTTCACAGTGGGGATGGTGTGTTCAGGGTGATGTGCAGTGTTAGTTTTCCGCCACACATAGCGTTTTGCATTTAGGCCAAAAACTTCAATTTTGGTCTCATCAGACCAGAACACCTTCCTCCACATGTTTGCTGTGTTCCCCACATGGCTTGTGGCAAACTGCAAACGGGACTTCTTATGGCTTTGTTTCAACAATGGCTTTCTTCTTGCCACTCTTCCATAAAGGCCCGATTTGTGCCCGATTTTTTATTTGGTGTTCAAGGCTTTAACTTCTGCAGCCAATCCCTCGCATTCGCTCCTTCACCTGCCGCTCCTCTGCCGACCTTGAACAGCCGGAAGTTGTTGTGTATATGGGCACAAACAAAGTCAGGAAGGAGAGGAAGGAGGTTCTGCAACGTGAGTTCAGGGAGTTGGGAAGGCGGCTGAAAAGCAGGATTTCTAGGGTGGTTATCTCTGGATTGCTTCCTGTACCTCATGCTGGTGAAGGCAGGAACAGGGAGACAGGGGATCTGAATGTGTGGCTGGGGGGCTGGTGCATTGTGCAGGAATTTAGATTTGTAGACCACTGGGGTCTCTTCTGGGATAAGGGGGACCAATATTCTGGCAGGCTGGTTTGCTAGTGCTACATGTGTGGGTTTAAAATAAATAGTGGAGGGAGGTTGAAAAATTGGGAGTATGAAGATGAAGTTAAAGGAGAAGTGAGTACAGGAAAAGTTACAAAAGACCCGAATTAATAGGAAGGAAAGTTTGAGAAGGGATAAGAGAGAAAGGTCAGGGGCAATAGAGAGGGGAAGTAAATACCAAAGTTAAAATGTTGTATATGAATGCTCAAAGTATAAGAAATAAGATGGATGAGCTTGAGGCTCAGTTGGAGATTGGCAAGTTTGATGTCATGGGAATGTCATGGATGCAAGAGGACCAGGACTGGGAACTGAATATTCAGAGGTATACGTCCTATCAAAAAGACAGACAAGTGGGCAGAGGGGGTGGGGTAGCACTGTTGGTGAGGAATGAAATTCAGTCCCTTGCGAGGGGTGACAGAGAATCAGGAGATGTAGCGTCAGTATGGATAGAACGTAGGAATTGTAAGGCTAAAAATATCCTAATGGGAGTTATCTACAGGCCCCCAAACAGTAGCCTGGATACAGAGTGAAAGTTGAATCAAGAGTTAAAATTGGCATGTCCTAAAAGTAATGCTACGGTTGTTATGGGAGATTTCAAGGTAGACTGGGACAATCAGGTTGGTACTGGATCCCAAGAAAGAGAGTTTATTGAGTGCCTCCAAGATGGATTCAGAGCAGCTTGTACTGGAGCTTACCAGGGAGAAGGCAATTCTGGATTTAGTGTTGTGTAATGAACCGGATTTGATAAGGGAACTCGAGATAAAGGAGCCATTAGGAGGTAGTGACCTAATATGATAAGTTTTAATCTACAATTTGAGAAGGAGAAGAGAAAATTGGAAGTGTTAGTATTACAGTTGAGCAAAGACTATGGTGGATGAGGGAGGAACTGGCCAAAGTTGACTGGAAAGATACCCTAGCAGGGATGGCAGTGAAACAACAGTGGCAGGTATTTCTGGGAATAATACAAAAGGTACAGGATCAGTTCTTTCCCAAGAGGAAGAAAGATTCTAAGGGGAGTAAGAGCTGACCGTGGCGGATAAGGAAAGTCAAGGACTGTATAAAAATAAAAGAGAAGTATAACATAGCAAAGATGAGCGTGAAGCCAGAGGATTCGGAAACCTTTAAAGACAACAGAAGATAACTAAAAAGGTAATACGGGGACAAAAGATGAGTTACGAAGGTAAGCTAGCCAAGAATACAAAGGAGGATAGCAAAAGCTTATTTTGGTACGTCAAAAGAAAAAAATGAGTTAAGACAAATGTGGGTCCCTTGAAGACAGAAACAGGTGAATTTATAATGGGGAACAAGGAAATGGAAGACAAATTGAACAGGTACTTTGGATCTGTCTTTACTAAGGAAGACACAAACAATCTCCGAGATGTACTAGTGGCCAGAGGACCTAGGGTGACGGAGGAACTGAATGAAATTCACATTAGGCAGGAAGTGATATTGGGTGAATTGATGGGACTGAAGGCTGATAAATCCCCAGGACCTGATGGTCTGCATCCCAGGGTACTTAACGAAGTGGCTCTAGAAATTGTGGATGTATTGGTGGTCATTTTCCAATGGTCTATAGATTCAGGATCAGTTCCTGTGGATTGGAGGGTAGCTAATGTTATCCCACTTTTTCAGAAAGGAAAGAGAGAAAATACAGGGAATTATAGACAAGTTAGCCTGACATCGGTGGTAGGGAAGATGCTAGTCAATTATAAAAGAAGGAAATAGCAGCACATTTGGATAGCAGTAACAGGATCGGTCCCAGTCAGCATGGGTTTACAAAGGGGAAATCTTCTGGACTTTTTTGAGGATATAACTAGGAAAATGATCAAGGGAGAGCCAGTGGATGCAGTGTACCTGGATTTTCAGAAAGCATTTGATAAGGTCCTACACAGGAGATTAGTAGGCAAAATTAGAACACATGGTATTGGGGGTAGAGTACTGACATGGATAGAAAATAGGTTGGCAGACAGGAAACAAAGAGTAGGGATTAACGGATCCCTTTCAGAATGGCAGGCAGTGACCAGTGAGGTACCGCAAGGCTCGGTGCTGGGATCGCAGCTATTTACAAGATACATTCATGATTTAGATGAAAGGACTAAAAGTAACATCAGCAATTTGTAGATGACGCAAAGCTGGGTGGCAGTGTGAACTGTGAGGAGGATGGTATTAGGATGCAGGGTGATTTGGACAGGTTGTGTGAGTGGGCAGATACATGGCAGATGCAGTTTGGTTGTGAGGTTATCCACTTTGGTGGCAAGAACAGGAAGGTAGATTATTATCTGAAATGTGTCAAGTTAGGAAAAGGGGAAGTACAATGAGATCTGGGTGTCCTTGTACATCAGTCATTGAAAGTAAGCATGCAGGTACAGCAGGCAGTCAAAAAAGCTAATGACATGTTGGCCTGCATAACAAGAGGATTTAAGTAAAGGAGCAAGGAGGTCCTTCTAGGCAGTGGGGGGCAATTCTCTGGATGCTTTCACGAGAGTTAGATAAAGCTCTTAAAGATAGCGAAGTCAAGGGATATGGGGAGAAGGTGGGAACGGGGTACTGATTGTGGATGATCAGCCATGATCACAGTGAATGGCGGTGCTGGCTCGATGGGCCGATGGCCTACTCCTGCACCTATTGTCTCCCCTTAGATTCCTTTCCTCTGGCTTCACAATTTGCAACTCTTCAATTCTTCTGTCTCACACCATCTGCCTTTGTTCCAATCATCTGCCTATCACCCCCGCCTATATCTACCTACTACCAAGCATACTTTGTCCTGCCTCTCTGAGCTTTCTCCCCTTTCCCCCCCACCCAGCACATTACATAGTGACAGGAAGGGAAGGGGTGATGAAGATGTGTGTGTGTGTGTGTGTGTGTGTGTGTGTGTGTGTGTGTGTGTGTGTGTATGCGTTAGCTGTCTGTGTGTGATGTGTGTGTGTTAGTTGTGCGTCATGTGTGTGGGAGGGAAGGAGAGAGGGGAGGGAGGGAGAGAAGGGAGGAAGGAGAGAAGGGAGGGTGGGAAGGAGAGAAAGTTTGGAAGGAGAGAAGGGAAAAGAGAGAGAGGGAGAGAAAGAAGGGAGGGAGGGAAGAAGGAAAGGATAGAAGGGGAGGAGAGAAGAGAGGGAGAGGGCCGGCGGCAGGAGTGGATGCCGGGGTCCGGGTGTGAGCTGAGGGCGAGGTTTGTAAACGTTGCTCCAACTCCCGGCCCTCCCTGTATTGTTCACTGCATCTTCCCGGGGAGAGAGAGAGGGGTGGAGCTGAGGCTGTGTGTGTGAAGCACGGCGACTGGAGGTGCGGGAGAACTGCCCGGGACCATGACGGAACGACCCACCTCCCCCTTCTCCAGTCACCCTCACACCCTCTCCACGTCTACCCCTTTGTTACTCTAGCACGGGGCATCCTTAGGCGCGGGGCCCAATTAGGACCAATTGGTCCAATCAGCTTAAGGCCTGTCCTGCCTCGCCCCCCCCCCCCCCCCCCTTTCATCTGACATAGATACGGAGCGATCGCCAGCCCCCTTTTCTTTGTTAAACATCTATTACCTTCGGGTGTTTTTTTTTTTTTTTAATTCCCCCTTACCATTTCCGTACTTTTTCGATAGCTGCCATGACCCGTTTGATGTCATCCTTCGCCCTGCTCCTGGTCTCGGCCCGCACCGGGTCGCGGAGTCTGAGGGGATTTGCGCTGGCACCAAGAGCGAACAGACAGATGAAAGCAACGATCATGGAGCGGAATAGGTGACATTTCGGGTGGTGACCCTTCTTCAGATATAGTCAAAGGAAAGGGAAACGGGAGGTATTGGCATATCTTCCATTCATTTGTCCTTAGAACCGTCTATATCTCTAGTTCCTCTTTCTCCTGACTCAGTCTAAAGAAAGGTTCAGACTCGACCCCTCGACCCGAAAAGTCATCTATTCCGCTCTATGATCGTTGCTTTCGTCCGTCTGTCCGTGCGTTCACTCGCCCACGGATTAAGTAGTGCAGGATAAAGTTGCGAATTCACGCACAGGATGGAAACTGGAAACTGAAAAGAAGGGGAACGCTGTCCCCCTGTGCACCCCCCCCCCATTTCCACCACTGATTAGTTAATGACATGTAGTCATTATTTTAATATAGAAAATGGATAATAGGTTACACATGTTATGGATAAGTAATGGCAAATTTCAGTCTATAGTCCAACATACCTACTCTGGGCCTCCAGATTGGTCTTCCATTTTTATGGCAAACTGATGTAATGTGCATCTCTTCAAGTCCTTGCGAAAATCCCTTATTCTCCTTAACTGAAGTCTATAAAGCAGGAAATATAAGACTCAAGAATATGCACAAAGCTTTAAAAAAACTATTGCTCAAAGCTCAGCTCCAATCCAACACTTATTCTCAGAAAAGCACGTGGGATTGCTACAGCATGATTTGCAGCGTTGAGGTTTAGTGTCAGGTTGGCGCATGGCCCAGGGAATGAATAGTGTGTCATCAGCTGGCCACCAGTCATCCTGAACCCAGTCATTGAAATGGATATCCTTTGTAAATAGTGTATCTCTACTTGATAATTTAAGGGACTGGTCCCGTCTTTCCTATTATAAGGATGGTGTGTAGTATGTACCTCCCGCAGGGCGTGGGCGCTGGCGCCAGCTCCACGCAGCAACACCCCGGCCTCACCCGCCATGGGACGTCCGCACCAAAGATTATCCGCACGACCTTCCCAAAATGGCGGCTGCCTGGGCCGACCATCCATAAATGGCGGCTGCCCGGGCCGACCTTCCCAATATGGCGGCTGCCTGGTCCCACCCACCCATGCAGCAAGTGGCATCGAAGCCCGCCATTCAACACACCAGCATCGCCATTGCAAACTGGACACGCTTTCAAATCTTAGCTATGGTTCTTCGAGGCCGTTGGACACAGGGAGTGAGCAGAAAACCTCAAAAGCAAACCTCCCTTCGCCTCGCCTCCTTCGCCCAACAACACGGTGGCTCCTGAGCGGTAGAAGGGTGGGGACGGAAGCGCCGCCGTGCGCATGCGCGTTTGGTCCCGGCCGCGAGGCGCTTGGAGCCTCACGTGTTCTGACGCTCCTGCTGCTGGCCATCGCACCGTGCGCCTGCGCGTTGCCTCTAGAGGGAGCAGCGTTGGTTGGACGTCGACAATGAAATGCTGGAGAGGCAGCAACTATGGAGAGGAGGAATTGGCGACGTTTCTGGTCGAGACCCTTCTTCAGACTGATGTTGGGGTGGGGGAAGAAAGGAAGTAGGTGGACAGTTGGATGTGAAAGAAATGAGAAGGGGATGGAGAGAGAGGGAAAGCAAGGGCTATTTGAAATTAGAGAAGTCAACGTTCATACCGCTGGGGTGTGGACTACCCAAGCAAAATATGAGGTGCTGTTCCTCCAATTTGCGCTGGGCCTCACTGACAATGGAGGAGACCCAGGACAGAAAGGTCAGATTGGGAACGGGAGGGAGTGTTGAAGTGCTGAGCCACCGGGAGATCAGATAGGTTAAGACGGACTGAGCGGAGGTGTTCAGCAAAGCGATCGCTGAGCCTGTGGTTGGTCTCACCATAATGTTTGGGACACAGCAATAACATGTAAATGTAAGTAGTCATGTTTAGTATTTTGTTGCATATCCATTGCATGCAATAACTGCTTGAAGTCTGCGATTCATGAACATCACCAGTTGCTGGGTGTCTTCTCTGGTGATGCTCTGCCAGGCCTGTATTGCAGCCATCTTTAGCTTATGCTTGTTTTAGAAACATAGAAAATAGGTGCAGGAGGAGGCCATTCGGCCCTTCGAGCAAGCACCGTCATTCATTGTGATCATGGCTGATCGTCTGCTATCAATAACCCGTGCCTGCCTTCTCCCCATATCCCTTGACTCCACTAGCCGCTAGAGCTCTATCCAACTCTCTCTTAAATCCATCCAGTGATTTGGCCTCCACTGCCCTCTGTGGCAGGCAAATCCAAAAATTAACAACTCTCTGGGTAAAATTTTTTTTTTTCTCAGCTCAGTCTTAAATTACCTCCCCTTTATTCTGAGTGTGGCCCCTGGTTCTGGACTCCCCCAACATTGGGAACATTTTTCCTGCATCTAGCTTGTCCAGTCCTTTTATAATTTTATATGTTTCTATAAGATACCTCCTCATCCTTCTAAACTCCAGTGAATACAAGCCTAGTCTTTTCAATCTTTCCTCATATGACAGTCCCGCCATCCCAGAGATCAATCTCGTGAACCTACGCTGCACTGCCACAAACACAAGGATGTCCTTCCTCAAATTAGGAGACCAAAACTGTACACAATACTCCAGATGTGGTCTCACCAGAGCCCTATACAACTGCAGAAGAAGCTCTTTACTCCTGTACTGAAATCCTCTTGTTATGAAGGCCAACATTCCATTAGCTTTCTTCACTGCCTGCTGTGGGGGCTAGTCCCCTTCAGTTTTCTCTTCAGCATATAAAAGGCATGCTCAATTGGATTCAGATCAGGTGATTGACTTGGCCACTGAAGAATTAACAATTTTTTAGCTTTGAAAAACTCCTTTGTTGCTTTAGCACTATGTTTGGGATCAATGTCTTGCTGTAGAATGAACCGTCGGCCAATGAGTTTTGAGGAATTTGTTTGAACTTGAGCAGATAGGATGTATCTATACACTTCAGAATTCACTATGCTACCACCATCAGCAGTTGTATCATCAATGAAGATAAGTGAGCCGGTACCTTCAGCAGCCATACATGCCCAGGCCATTACACCCCCACCACGATGTTTCACAGATGAGCTGGTATGCTTTGGATCTCAGGCAGTTCCTTCCCTCCTCGATACTTTGCTCTTGCCATCACTCTGATGTTAATCTTCGTCTCATCTGTCCACAAGACCTTATTCCAGAACGGTGGTTGTTCTTTTAAGAACTTCTTGGCAAACTGTAACCTGGTCATCCTATTTTTGCAGCTAACAGTGGTCATTGACAAATCCACACCTGAAGAGTGTTTCTGATCTGTCAGACAGGTTTGGGGATTTTTCTTTATTATCGAAAGAATTTTTCTGTCATCAGCTGTGGAGTTATTCCTTGGCCTGCCAGTCCCTCTTTCTTCTTAATATTCCAAATAGTTGATTTTGGTAAGCCTAAGGTTTGGCTGATGTCTCCAACAGTTTTATTCTTGTTTCTTATTTGACTTTCATTCGCACAACTTTGGTCCTCATGTTGATAAACAGCAATAAAAAATTCCAAAAGTGATGAAAAGACTGGAGGAAAGACTAGGTGCTGAGAGCTCTCTTATACCTGAATTAAGGTGGCAATTAAACACACCTGAAAAATCACAAACACCTGTTAAGCTATGTGTCCCAAACATCATGGTGCCCTGAAATGGGGGTGCTATGTATAAACACTGCTGTAATTTCTACATGGTGAAACCAAAATGTATTAAAAAAAATGGCCTTCATTAAAATCTGACAATGTGCACTTTAACCACATGTGATTTTTTTCTATTACAAATTTCAAATTGTGGGGTCCTTGTCCCAAACATTATGGAGGGCACTGTAGTTCTCTGCTGATTAGAAGAGGAACTGCAATGAAAACTTCACTTACTACTTTAACTGGCACAGCAAATTTATGTTTCAAATAATTTTGAAATATATAGATAGGCCGAAAAGCCTTGGCATCCAAATATTCAAAATAAGGTGACAAGAATAATTACATTTACAATTAAAATTTAAACTGAAAAATAACCAATATTTTAAATATCTTCAGATCTGCGACTTCATGAAGAAATCCATACAAAGATATCAAAACATAACTTTAGATCCACTGGAAGAAGCAATGAACATTAAGAGTGACTCACAGAAATGAATATCATATTTATATAATAGTATTTTAAATATAGATTTACCATCGACAGAGGCACTTAGAGAAGAGTGGGAACGAGAATTAATGATAAAAATTACGAAGGAAACATGGGAAAAGTATTTGATATATACACACAAATGTTCGATTAATGTAAGACAATTTAATTCAATTTAAAATTTTACATAGATTATATTACTCAAAAACTAGATTGAATAAATTCTATCCAAATACTTCCCCCATTTGTGATAAATGTCCATCCCAAAATGCAACTATAACACACTCTTTTGTCTCCTACATAAAACTTTAGAAATTCTGGAGTGTTATTTTTGAAATATTTACAAAATTATTCAAGATAGAAATGGAACCTAATATTGAAATGATTATATTTGGAGTAATGGAAGATGGGAATAAATTGAACTCATCTCAAAATTTATTTTTTAATTATGGGTTAATAACGGCAAAAAAACTTATACTTAACTTTTGGAAAAAATGCAGCCATACCAACGCTTAAAAAGTGGATTTCAAACATGTTGGACACCGCACATCTTGAGGAAATGCAATTCCTCCTAATAGATAAATCAGACCAATTTTTACCGAGTTGGTCTGCGTTTGTCGATTTTTTGGAAGCATATGGTGCAACAAAACCGTAGAAGCTAACTGTTTCAGGATTGGGTGAGGGATGGTCAAGAATATAGATAACGATCTCCTTAATCTCTTACTTTCTACTCTTTTTCTTTCTTTTTTCTTTTTCTTTCTCAACTTTCTTCTTTCACACTTTTTTCTTTCTGACACACTACATATCACATTTCGCTATCTTTTATTATCTATTCTCTCTTTTTCTTTTTCATTATTAAAAAATATATAAGAAGCTGTACATAAAATATAATATGTCAATATATACTAGACACCATATTCCTGTACTTCAAATAAAATATATATATTTTTTAAAAGTATAAACTAGTTTGTAAATATATTGAATATAAATGATTATGCAAACAAAAAAATCACTGCTTAGGTCTTGAGTTTGCTCACACTAAGCATTATAGTTCACTAGACCAGGTGCAGACCGCTGGGTCTGTTCCCACCAACACATGGGGGGGGGGGGGGGGTGCTACGGCTTCACACACACACAAGGGGGGGGGGGGGAAGGGGGTGAGAGGGGGGAAGGGAGAGACGGGGAGGGCAAGGGGAGACCGCTGGGTCCCGTTCCCTCAACGTGCAGTTGCGGGGAGGGGGGGGGCCTGCGGCTTGACACGCAGACTAACCACCAGCCATACACACAGGAGAGGGAGGGGGTAGGGGGAGATGGGAGGGGAGAGGGGGAGATGGGGAAAAGGGGAGAGAGAGGAGGAGGAGAGAGAGGGGATGAGGATGGGGAGGGGAGGAGAGTGGGGAGGGTGAAGAGGGAGACTGGGGTAGGGGGAAGGGGTGTGGTAGAGGGGGGAGGGAGGGAGAGAGGGGTGGGTGAGGGGGGTAGAGAAGGGTGGGGGAGGGGGAGGAGAGGGAGATTAGAGGGGAGAAAGAGTAGAGGGAATAGAGGGGGGAGGGATGGTGAGAGAGAGCGGGTGAGTGAGGGGAGGGGAGAGTTGGAGGGGAGAGAAGAGGAGGGGGAGAGTTGGAGGAAGGAGAGAAAAGGGGGGAGGTGGAGTGGGTAGAGAAGAGGAGGTGGAGGGGGGAAGAGAGGAGAGGGGGGTGGAGAGGGAGGAGAATAAGAGGTGGAGGGGGGTAGAAGAGCATCTTGAGAACGGGGTCGGGTGCGTGGGTGATTCCAGCTGCGGGAGGCGCAGCGCAAGCGTAGTTGGAGGGGATGAGGGAGATGGAGTAGGGGAGGGAGGAGGAAGAGTGTGGAGGGAGGGGGAGAGGGGTGGGGGGAGAGAGGGGAAAGAGTGGGGAGGTGGAGTGGGAGGGTCGGGGCAGTCCATCTATTCCCCATTCCCTATCACCCCCAATCCTCTTTCTCGATTCCCACACACGTGATCACGTGCTTCGACACAGCCTGTGGCGGGGGGGGGGGGGGGGGGTGCTGGGGCTGGTGCAAAGGCATATGTAAATGAGATCCATTCGGATTGGACATCTGTGAGGGATGGCATTGTAACATCACACAATGGAATGTGCTGCAACATCAGGCGGGGAGAGGGAGGGCTGGGGATGGAGCAAAGGCATATGTAAATTAATCCATTCCGATTGGACAGCTGTGAGGGATGGCATTGTGACATCACACGATGGAACGTTCACCAACATTCTACGGGTGAGTTGATTTTTTTAACATTCTGAAATTTTTGGGTGGGGGGAGAAAGGATTTTATTTTAAATGTGTACATAAAAATGTCTAAATGTAATGAGTGCATTAGTGAATGTAAAGGTGTAATGTCTAGCAAAATGGAAAAAATTTTGGCGTTTGAGCATGTGGTTTTGGCGGACCATGAAATCAAAGGCCAAAAATCTTATCTGAAAAAAAAATGGTATGTGACATACACCCACACAGTGTTTTAAACGTATACTAAGTGCAGACCCGTTGGGTCTGGTCCCCGAACATGCTTCAGTACCTGAGCGAGGGGAGGGGGGGGGGAGGGAGGGGAGAGGGGGAGGGAGGGGAGGAGGGGAGGTTGTTAGCAAACTTAACTCAATGTGGAGCGACTCTGCTGGTGGATTGGAAGATGTCCCCGCCTTTCCTCTGGCTCAAGGCAAAGATCAGCTGTTCCCCCGCTGTATTTCAGAGCACGGCGAAATGCAGCGGTGGAAGAGGCGATCTTTGTCTTGAGTAAGCGTGATAGAGCCAAGCCGGGCCGGGGGGGATGGGGGGAGTGGAGGAAGTGAAATCGGCCGCGGGGAATAAAAATTGTGGCATTTTTGGCATTTTTGGAGGAGAGCGCGCTGCAGCAGCTGTCGTTATGGTGTCTGGCCAGCAGGAGGCCACAAAATGAGTGAGTGTGGTGGGGGGGGGGGGGGGGGGTGATGGGTTTTATTTAAAAATGTGTACATAAAAATGTCTAAATGTAATGAGGAGTGAATCAGTGAATGTAAAAGTGTAATGTGTGGCAAAATGGAAAATATCTCGGGGTTTGAAAGTGTGGTTTTGCCGAACCATTAAATCAAAGGGCAAATCTGACATACACCCACAAGACACACACAGAGTTTTAATGGTATACTAGACCAAGTGCAGACTCGTTGGGTCTAGTCCCAGAACGTGCTTCAGTCGCGGAAATCGGTCGCGGGGAAATAAAATGCGGGTTTTCGAGGAGAGCGGGCTGCAGCAGCTGCCGTTATGGTGTCTGGCCAGCAGGAGGCCACAAAATGAGTGAGTACGTGTGTGCGGGGTGGGGTGAAGGATTTTATTTTTAAAAATGTACATTAAAATGTCTAAATGTAATGAGTGAATGGGTGAATGTAAAAGTGTAATGTGTGGCAAAATTGAAAATATCTCAGGGTTTGAAAGTGTGGTTTTGGCGAACCATGAAATCAAAGGGCAGAGAGAGATAGTTAAGATAACAATTGCACAAGTCTTTGATGTGGGACAAGAGCATCAGTTATAAAGGTTCGAAAACCTGTCCAAACATTTCTGAGTCTTTAGTTTAGTTATACAGCGCAGAAACAGGTCCTTCGGCCCACCTGGTCCGCGTTGACCAGCGATCACCGCACATGAACACTATCCTACACCCACTAGGGACAAATTTTACATTTACCAAGCCAATTAATCTATGAACCTGTATGTCTTTGGAGTGTGGGAGGAAACCGATGAACTCGGAGAAAACCCACGCAGATCACGGGGAGAACATTCAAACTCGTACAGACAGCACCCGTAGTCAAGATCGAACCCGGGTCTCCAGCGCTGCATTCCCTGTAAGGCAGCAAGTCTACCGCTGCGCCACCGTGACGGCAGGTGGCCATCAATCATTCTGAACTCAGTCACTGAAATGGATATCCTTTGTAAATAGTGCATCTCTACTTGATTTCTCAAGGAATTGGTCCCGTCTTTCTTTTTCTATATTTCCTATCATAAGAAAGATATGTTCCCAACTTGTTCTGTAAAATATTTGTGCCGGTTTAGCTCCAAGACTGGGTATTTATAGTAATATTTATAATTATAATTTAAAAAAATGTAAAAACTCAATAGTCAAATCTGTGCAATTAGTTGAATGGTCAATATCACTTTATCGTATATTGTGTCACAAAACCATGCAAATGATGAACACAGAATATTTTCTTTAATTACAGTATGAAAAGTGTTGCAATCAAAATAAGGATTGAAAAAGAGAATTTTCCTTAATAAAAGCACCAACCACGATTCAATAATGCGGAGATACCCAACTAACTGCAGAGATCAAAATATCTTGCGATGAATGGATCAAACCACAATCAATTAATTCTTAGTTTAAAATGTGTACTTTATTATGGGAAGAAAACTTAAGAGGGGAAAAAAGTGAAGGTGGTTTTCATAAAGCATGTTGCTTATAACTAATTGCATTTGCACCTGGAGAGAAATGCGATGTACTTATCTAAAGTATCTTACAGAAACCCAGTGACTGATTACTTGAAGTAGTTTATTGTTCAAATACACCAAGTTAAGTTGCAAGCACTTTTTATGTCAAATATATACAGAAAAAAAAAGTACAGTAACACAGAACAGTGATTCAAACATCGAAACAGGACATTTTCTCAAACACTCCAGAAGGAACAGCATGTGTCTCCTTCAAGCATAGGTAGCATACATTCAGAACAGGTGTGTGTCTTAATTCAAAAAAGGGTACTGGAAACCAATACATGCCTGTTAAAACTACAACTTATATTGTCATGACTGTTGCACTTAGACCTGCTTATCATACCATGTTACATCAATATTTCACAGTATCTGGGTAAAACAATGACAAGTGACAGCAGGCAAAATTTGACTGTTATGACCAAATATCATTTACTTTCAATTTAGAAGCAAAAAATAGTAATCACTGCCAAATTGTGCTCAATGTTCCAGGCAGTGAACTGCCTTTAGTACGGCATATTTGGTCCGTGTTAATGCTATTATGTTGTGACAAACTGAAGTAATTTTAGAAAGACATTTAAATTATTGTTGCTTTTTTCTGGAGCAGGTGATCTGCCGGCGTGGTTTTAGTGTACTAATCAATTCTTTATAAGAAATAGTCTGGAGTACGTCGAGTGACGTGAGGTTCTCCACGGCGTGGTGCTGGATCAAACTGAAGACTGTAAGAGACGAAAAGTTGCCTTAGCATGTGAGCCAATGAACATCTAACAACATGATACAGATTTAACACTTAAAGATTGAGTGGTGTACACTAGCAGGAATAGCATTAAGAATATCCATTATACTTACAATGAATACTTCAGCGTGTCGTCTAGTTCCATAATAGCAGCCTGGTTACCACAGCGATAACAATAGTTTGGAGCACTGAATATTGTCACTACATTTCGATCATGGCACCAGTTGTATCCCTGAGATTAAACAGATGAAAAGATATTTATTATCTTGGAAATGAGGATTATACCAGATACAAAAATCCCATTAATTTGCAGTGTTCTTCTGTATAGCATTTGAATGATTCAGCATATCATTCAGTCCATTTATAACTCCTCAAATTTTCCAAACCAAGTAATATACATACATTTGAGGATTTATTGATTGAGGATTGGAAGGTTATAATAGTAAGCTAATATGACAGCAACTCAAAATACTAGATTTGTATACTCTAATCTTTGTAAATGACAGATTATCCCCAGAAACATCAAAATTGCCAGTGATTTATAAAAACAGACAACATTACCTCAGGGTCAGAAGATTAAACACCTTTTAGCCGTAAACGTTTAATGCCAATAGCTCCTCTCTACCGAGCCCCAAATGTTGACAGTGGCTAAGTTGTATTTGCAGACAGTTCCTCAGTCTCAACTATCATGCACATTTATGATAAACAGGATTCCTTATACACATAAAATAAAATCTAAAATTTATATCTTTACATATTTTATCCCAAGAAGCAATTTTTAAATTCAGTATAAATTAGACTTGCTAATCCCTTGGTTTGAAAATTTATCAACACATTTACATCCTGACAATTGCCAACAGCATTTACATAGTGGGTTACATATAGACCAGAAAGAATCATATACTGGTTAATGTCACTCGGTTCTACTATTGGATTTTTTTTTTTTTAAATCAGCTATTTAACCTCTTAAATTCGTTGTTAACCATGGGATATTAGTGTGCAAGCTAATTGAACTCAAGCCAAAGTTGGGAATATACATTTCATCAATTACAAAATTCATTGGTAAAGATCATAAGATTGGTAAAGATCAAGGGCCATGGTACTTTACTAGGCTTCAAATGGGCAATTTTCAAACTTCACCTCCCCCAACCCCAACTCCAACAGGCCTGTAATGCCAATGTACCTGTTGGTTTGTCATTATGTTAAAAATATACTTGCTGCACCATGTACCAGCTTTAATCATGTTTGTAAGGCAGTACCATTAGAAGACAATTATAGAAAGTATTATTACGTGCATATTTCTAACCCAATCATATAGAGCTTATCTATTAAAAAAGGTCACTCAGTTAACAATTTTTTAGGCTTCCGGTAGTTGACAGACCTAGACCAGCTACAGTTAAACTATATAAACAATTATCAATTGTCCTATCATCCAATCGGAATTGAAACTGGATTACTCAAAAGCTTTTAAAGTCTACAAATAGGATATTTTGTTTATTAGACTTTAAAGTTATAAACTGAAGAGTACCATCTTCTGTTTAAGAACATGATACAATAGTTCAGGTGCGAATACCCTACCTCCATTACAAGTTGATGAGCCCTGGACACCAGAGTGAGGCCATTTGCATGGTTAAAAGTTTCAGAAATGTCCTGTCCAAAAGTGTAGCCTGCACCTCGAGGAGAAATTCCCCAACCACCACGATCATCGGGATCCGACCACAGCAAATCACACATTGGGCCCTGTTGAACCAAGCAGAACAAAATATTACAAAGAACTCAGGTCAAATGTAAGACATTTAAGACAAATGTGGGTCCCTTGAAGACAGAAACAGGTGTATTTATTATGGGGAACAAGAAAATGGCAGACAAGTTGAACAGGTAATTTGGATCTGTCTTCACTGAGGAAGACACAAACCATCTTTCAGATGTACTAGTGGTCAGAGGAATTGGGGTGACAGAGAAATTTAAGGAAATTCACATTAGGCAGGAAATGGTGTTGGGTAGACTGATGGAACTGAAGGCTGATAAATCCTCAGGGCCTGATGGTCTGCATCCCAAGGTACTTAAGGAAGTGGCTCTAGAAATCGTGGACGCATTGGTGATCATTTTCCAATGGTCTATAGATTCAGGATTAGTTCCTGTGGATTGGAGGGTAGCTAATGTTATCCCACTTTTTAAGAAAGGAGTCGAGAGAGAAAACTGAATTACAGACCAGTTAGCCTGACGTCGGTGGTGGGGAAGATGCTGGAGTTAATTATAAAAGATATAATAGCGGCACATTTGGATAGCAGTAACAGAATCGGTCCGAGTCAGCATGGATTTACGAAGGGGAAATCATGCTTGACTAATCTTCTGGAATTTTTTGAGGATGTAACTAGGAAAATGGACAAGGGAGAGCCAGTGGATGTAGTGTACCTGGAATTTCAGAAAGCCTTTGATAAGGTCCCACATAGGAGATTAGTGGGAAAAATTAGAGCACACGGTATTGGGGGTAGGGTACTGATATGGATAGAAGATTGGTTGGCAGACAGGAAACAAAGAGTAGGGATTGGAGGAACAGCACCTCATAGTTCACTTGGGTAGTTTATACCCCCAGCAGTATGAAAATTGACCTCAAATTTCAGGTAGTTCTTGCTTTCTCCCTCCTTCCCCTCCCCAGCTCTCCCACAGCCTACTGTCTCCATCCCTTCCTTTCTTCTTCCCGCCGCCCCCCACCCCCACATCAGTCTGAAGAGAGGTCTTGACCCGAAATGTCACCTATTCCTTCACACCATAGCTGCCTCACTCGCTGAGTTTCTCCAGCATTTTTGTCTACCTAGGGATTAACAGGTCCCTTTCAGAATGGCAGGCAGTGGAGGCCAATTCTCTGGATGTTTTCAAGAGAGAGTTAGATAGAGCTCTTAAAGATAGCAGAGTCAAGGGATATGGGGAGAAGACAGGAACGAGCTACTGATTGTTGATGATCAGCCATGATCACAGTGATTGGCGGTGCTGGCTCGAAGGGCCGAATGGCCTACTCCTGCACGTATTGTCTATTAAATATTACCTAGACGAAGAACAAGTTAACTTTTTAGGTTGATAATCTGATGAGACATCTACAGTAAAATATTTGCATATTTGCTCTTCTCCCAGAAGCTTATGTATAAAATAGATCTTAAATCTACAAACTGAAATAAATGTAAATTGAATTATACATTGGCCCCTAAAATAATGGTCACTGAAAGCCAAGGCTCTCCGCAGAATCAATACATGTCGAAATGCCGTGCATTTAAAAAATAAATCGAATTCAAGAGACAGCACACCTTAAAGTGCTAAAAACAAACACACTCAAACTGGGAAAAAATTATAAATTAACAAATATTTTAATATCTCAGAGTTGCCCTCCAGTTCAAATTCAGCAGAGAGTAGTCTTTGTGCCAGGTTCAACCAAGACAAGGATGTTTCTGCAGATTCACCCAAAATAAGTGATGTTGATCTGTTTGATTTCGTCCTAGACTGGGTCATCCAGTGCTGTAGGCTCAGAAAAATACAACCAGCAGCTGATTGCAATTTTGGAGCCAAGAACACATTTACATTAATCAGACTTAGCATCAGTAAATTTACATTGAAAACCCACACAGCACTGAGACATTACTTTGACACCATGCAGCAGAAGGCAGCAGTTCATCTGTGAACTCAAACTGCTCAATGTGAAATAGAGACAAAACAGTTCTCAGATCAATATGTAATGTCATAATGTAAATTTGGCCGCAATGCTGCAATTGTTTTTTGAAACCTTCCTTCAAATTGCAGTCATGACTATTAAACACTAAAAACCTGAAAGCAACCGTACTGAGGCAAAGTTAATCAGATTAATTAACTATTGTACATTTGGTATATTAGTGCTCAGACATCAACCCTTTACCATTGTCTCTAAAATGTAGGAAGCCACTTTAGCTCACCATTAACCTATTTTACTTCAGAGTCATGCGAGTGTGGAGCTCCCACTAGCGGTAAGTTTAACCCGCAGGTAAGTCACTGTTGAACTTTCTTGCTATTATTTTAAACTCTGTAAGTCTGCAGAGCCAGCTAGATTGCCGATGTATTTTGAAAAAATTAAAAAACTCTGTAACTCTGGCTCGAAATACGGAGCCAGCTAGAGTGAAAGTATTTTAAACTGCGGTAATTCAATAGAACGCACTGGAACTGCAGTTTTCGATTTAGATCAGATCGGGAGATAAGGGCTGCTTTAAAAACCGGCTCCCGCTATTTGGATCGGGTTTGGAGATAACGGCTGCGCTAAATGCCGGCTCCAAATACCCACTAATTGTAAAATAAAGTCTGCTCAGAGTATATGTTACCAGATGCAGTTTTCTTTATGGAAATGTATATAACCCTGTGAGATACTGAGGTTAATACAAATATTCTGCAAGCAGAATGTGCCAGTCAGAATTACAATTTTAAACATATATGGTTTATGCACAAATACAAAACAGTAAAGAAGTTACTCTCCTCCAAGGGACGACAAGAATGTGGGGGAGGCTGAAAATGAAGAAAATGCTCCACACTTGACTTAGTCAAGGGTTCTGAGACCCATGTATGTTCTTCCTGTAGGCCGGCTCCGAAGGAGTTTCCATACGCCGAGTATGGTGCCTATGAAAATGGGATTCTGATTCTCCAGTACCTTGGTTAGGTCTGGATGAGGTCCCCAGAGCAAGATAAAATGCTCCAAACTCTAATCAGTCAAGGGTTCTAAAGACCCATGAGATTCTAAGGCAGGCTCCGAAGGAGTTTCCATACACTGAGTATGGTGCCTATGAAGAATGAGAATCTCATTCACCAGTGCCTTGCATAGGTCTGGATGAAGTCTCCCCAGAGCAAGACTCGGGAGTAGCAGGGCAGGATGAAACTGACCCTGAAGCTGGTGTCCCTACTTATGTGTATACACCAGAGCACAATAGAAATGATCCGGATGTTCCCGATGTAGCACCAGGTTTTGCTATATCGGTATGGACTGGTGAGGCTATGGATGAACCTGGCGGCCAACATTATTTGGTTTCTCACCTACTCCAAGAAACTGTTATGACTGAAACAGTAAAAAATATATAAAATACCCGTCTATTGTGCCTCGCTCAGGATGCCAACAGTAACTCAGTAATTGGGCACCCATGAGTGTAACGATGCAAGGACAGGAAATGTGTTTCAGCATGTCCTCTAACTGATAATTCGGTTGGCATCACTGCATTTGGGGAAGACATACATGGGTCGATAATGTCCAATACCTTTAAGACATGCTTGCGTTACTCTGCAATGCATATTCAAACCCAATTGTATGATGAAAATTGCCATTTGGCTAACATTATACCCAAAAAATGCTGGATTATGTGGGCAAGCTATAACCAGATTTATGATTGATGAAAAACTGCGCAAACAATTAAGGATATTTGCCTTATAAAACTTCTCATCCCTGCTCTGAGGTTGAATACGAACCCCTATATTAAGAGAAAGGATCTTCGGGTTAATTTACGGAAGTACAGAAACGTCATTCCATCACACATGGAATTTCTGGGAAACAACCTCTGGTTGGTCGTAAGATTACAATTGTTTTGTAATTCTGCATTAAATCTGATCGGCTTGGTGTTTGAATGTACCAGGAACTCATCAGGTAGAGATAATATATCGCAGACACAAGTATTGAGGTTGCAGTCATTCTGGGACTCAAACTTAAATTTATAGTTCAGTATAGGCATTTAAAAAAGTACACTTCAACACTGTAACGAAGTTGTTATCACAAGGCTGCAAATGGCTATTATTAGACCTAAAAAAATGCCTTATTATTCAGGAACTTAAATTAATTGGATGGGAAGGAATTACCTAATGGGTTAAATTCAGCCCTCAGATTGCTCACACAATTATTGAAATCAGCACTGGTGTTAATGAGGTGTTAATGAATCACATTGTAATGACTTATCTAGAGGATATGTTAATTGTAAATGGGAGACAGCTGAAGAACTGGGTTCAGCAACCATAAGCCTATTAAAAGGCTAAGGTTCTGTTCATCCAAACAACATGTAAGTTACAGGCATCCCAAACAATTGATTATTTGGGGTTTGTCATTAATACAGTTGATATGTCAGTAACTTTACCAACAATTAAGGTTGGGGATGTTACAAATGCCTGCACTTGTCTTGGTAAAAAACATCCCACCATCCAAGAAGCAACTACGGTTACTGGTAAAGTGATAGCAGCATTCCTGTTGTCGAATTGGGACCTCTGCATGATCAAAGTCTTCTAAGACCAGAGAATAAGCGTAAAAGCGCACAGGTCATTGATTAGGTCCATGCAGTTACCAACTAAAAAGGTTGAGATGAATTGCAATGATGGATTCCCAATGTTGCACAAGTTACTAGAAGTACAAATGTGCTTGTTCAGCAGTCTTCAGTGGTATTACAGACTGATGGGAGTGCTCTCGGATGGGGAGCCAAGGACAGCGACACCAGTTGTGGTGGTCGATGGACTGTCCAAGATGATTTAATTCTCCAAACATATGGTATGAATTATTTGGAGTTATTGGGGGCATTTTATGCATTGATAGCTGTTTGTTATACAATAAAGAACTTACATGTTCAATTACGAGTAGACAATACCACAGCTGTGGGAGAAGACAATATTGTGGTAAGACAACAGATCACAAAAGTTCAATGACAATACAGAATGAATGTTAAAATTCAAAAAGATTGTCAGACAGTATGAGTACCAAATGTTGATCTGTTGTGGCTGGATTAAATCTCCAGTGGTCTAAATGTGTCTCATGGGAGCCAGACCCAGGAGCATTAGCAGTGGATGCATTCTCGCTACATTGGGGAAGTATAATCTTTTATGTTTTCCCCATTGCCTGATTAGGCAAAGCGTCACCAAAATAGAGCAAGTCTCGGCCGAAGGCGTTTGGTGGTTCCAAACTGGCATTGCTTCTCGGCCTTTTGGCTAAGATCAAGTGTAGTATCTGTTCTTATCAGTTAATGTCTGATACGTCCCTTATCTAGGGACCATTACCACACAGCCATTGTTCCCATTGGTGCTCAGAATGATGATTCAGACATTCATGACAAATTCCAGGTGCAGTAATTGTTGGTACATCCAGTAACAGCAGAAGTCATCCATTACATGACCGTACTAATTGTTAATCTGCATGTTTTCCCCATTGCCTGATTAGGCAAAGCGTCACCAAAATAGAGCAAGTCTCGGCCGAAGGCGTTTGGTGGTTCCAAACTGGCATTGCTTCTCGGCCTTTTGGCTAAGATCAAGTGTAGTATCTGTTCTTATCAGTTAATGTCTGATACGTCCCTTATCTAGAGACCATTACTACACAGCCATTGTTCCCATTGGTGCTCAGAATGATGATTCAGACATTCATGACAAATTCCAGGTGCAGTAATTGTTGGTACATCCAGTAACAGCAGAAGTCATCCATTACATGACCGTACTAATTGTTAATCTGCAGGTTCTGATGGAATGTCGGATAGGACCATGGATGTCATAACTGCAGCTTGGATAGCACTAAGAAACAATATATGTTTCATATAAGGAATGGGAAATCTTTTGTATACAGTCAGATATATTTTATCATACTGCAAACATATTGGATGTATTGGAGTTCCTTGCTATGTTGCACCTGAGTTATAGTACCATTAATGGAGCTCGGAGTGCTTTGTCCTCCTATTTAGGACAATTTTCAGAACGACAATTTATCGGTTCTCATCCGTTAATATCCCTATTTATGAGAGGAATTTAAATAAAATCCTACCAAACCCAGATATACAGAAATCTGGGATGTCAGTATAGTTCTCACATTGCTTCGGCAATGGACTCCAATTACGTCACTGTCTTTTCAGAAGTTAATATTTAAAGTGGTTAAGCTCATGTCATTAATATCAGCACAATGAGTACAAACATTACAAATGTTGTGGTTAGATTGTATGCAGTTGTCTGTAGATAAAATAATGTTTTATGTCAATGATCTAAGCAAGCAAAGCAAGCCAAGAAAGGCTGGAACCAATGTAATCTTTAAGACATACTCTGTCAACTAAACATTGTGTGTGGTTAAGCATCTGACTTAATATATATTGAATTAAGAGTCCCCGAGATTGTGTGACACCAATGTTCATTACCAACAAGAAACATATAAAAAAGTGACAGTACAAACTATTTCTAGATGGATAAACAGGTTATGGATTAACCTGTAGACACTGATGTGTTTAAATCTCACTCCACAAGGGCGGTATCAATGTCCGCGACGAAGGTGCAGGACGTGCCGCTCGACCAAATTCTGGAGATCGCAGGATGGATTAAAGAAGAAACTTTTCTAGATTTTATGATAAGCCTGTTGTTACAGTGCCAGGGTTGCACATGCTGTGTTGGGTTCTGTTCAAATTGTTTGCTTTGTTGCATATGATTTGTTGTTATTTCCCCTGAGATAGAGGGGTTATTACTTTTCTGTTTATTATTATTATTAAAATATTTATTGCATAATTTCAAGCAATATATATTATTTACTCACTACTGTGTAAACTGAAGCAGTGTGTCGTATGGAATGATCTACGGCATGAAAATCACAGAGCTTTGAAATCTTCACGTAGTCACTCACGTGACTCCGAAGTAAAATAGTAAGATTAAACGAGAACTTACCTGTTAGAAGTTTGATCTTTATGTTATGAGGAGTTACGATGAGGGATTACGTGCCCTCCGCTCCCGACCCTCATAATCTAAATGATCATCTGGTAGTTCTAGTCTTTGTGAGCCTTACTATCTTACTCGGGCTATTGGTTCTGTGTTTTTCACGCCGCTACTTTGAAGTATGCCGAGCATGCACCTGGCGGGGCTTCTTCACGTAATTCCTCATCGTAACTCCTCATAAAATAAAGATCAAACTTCAAACAGGTAAGTTCTCATCTTACTATTCAAATCTTACTATTTTCCCTGCATTCCCATCAATTTCCCCCCCCCCCCCCCCCCACGTTCTACCTCTCACTTGCACACTTGAGGCAATTTACAGGAGTTAATTAACCAACCACCCTGCACATTTTTTGAGATGTGGGAGGAAACCAGTGCACCCAGGGAAACCTAAACAGTCACAGGGAGTACGTGTAAACTCCACGTAGATAACACAAACCATAGGATTTACCTTGGGTCACTCAAGCAGAGAGAGAAACTTGACAACATGTGCCCATTGGGTCACTGTGTCACCCCAAATCTGTCGCACTACTTCAGAATAATTTTTGACTTGGTGACAACCAGACAGAATTGCAGGGAGTTTACCTCGTGTGGTACTTCTTGCAGACGATCTAAGGCTCGAATATGATCCAACGTGTCTATCGATGGGGAAAGCCCACCATGCAGGCAAAATATCTGTGGATGGCAAATCAACAAATTAAAAGTATTGATATCTACCAAGTGTACCAAAACAATTTCCGTGTCATAAAATCATAACTTTCAAAAAACCTCACAGAAAAGATACCAGACCAAAATCACTTTAAATATAGTGGAATTAATTTCTTGATGCACATCTCATTTCTTTAACTATGTTATAACATATAACCATATAACAATTACAGCACGGAAACAGGCCTTCTCGGTTCTTCCAGTCCGCGCCGACCATTTATTTTCCCCTAGTCCCATCTACCTGCATTCAGACCATATCCCACCATTCCCTTCCCGTCCATATACCTATCCACTTTACTTTTAAATGTTAAAATCGATCCTGCCTCCACCACTTCTACTGGAAGATCATTCCACACAGCCACCACTCTCTGAGTAAAGAAGATCCCCCTCATATTACCCCTAAACTTCTGTCCCTTAATTCTCATGTCATGCCCTCTTGTTTGAATCGTCCCTACTATCAATGGGAAAAGCTTATCCACGTCAACTCTGTCTATCCCTTTCATCATTTTAAAGACCTCAATCAAGTCCCCCCTTAACCTTCTGCGCTCCAAAGAATAAAGACCTAACTTGTTCAAACTTTCTCTGTAACTTAGTTGCTGGAACCCAGGCAACATGCTAGTAAATCTCCTCTGTTCTCTCTATATTTTGTTTACATCCTTCCTATAATTAGGCGACCAAAATTGTACACCATACTCCAGAATTGGTCTCACCAATGCCTTGTACAATTTTAACATTACTTCCCTACTCCTATATTCAAAGCTCTGATTTATAAAGGCCAGCACACCAAAAGCTTTCTTTACCACCCTATCTACATGTGTTCCACCTTCAGGGAACTATGCAGTTATTCCTAGATCCCTGTTCCGCAGCATTCCTCAATTCCCTACCATTTACCATGTACATCCTATTTTGATTTGTCCTGCCAAGATGTAGCACCTCACACTTATCAGCTTTAAACTCCATCTGCCATCTTTCAGCCCACTCTTCCAAATGGCCCAAATCTCTCTGTAGACTTTGAAAATCTACTTCATTATCCACAGCACCACCTATCTTAGTATCATCTGCATACTTACTTATCCAATTTTCCACCCCATCATCTAGATCATTGATGTACATGACAAACAACAGTGGACCCAACACAGATCCCTGAGGCACCCGACTGGTCACCGGCTTCCAACCTGACATACAGCCATCCACCATTACTCTCTGACATCTCCCATTCAGCCACTGTTGAATCCATCTTGCTACTCCGCCATTAACACCCAAAGATTGAACCTTCTTAACCAACCTTCCAGGCACAATGACCTTCCAGGCACAAATCCATGTTGACTGTTCTTGATCAGACCCTGTTTATCCAGATGCTTATATATTATCTCTAAGTATCCTTTCCATTAATTTGCCCACCACTGACCTCAAACTAACAGGTCTATAATTGCTAGGTTTATTCTTTGAACCCTTTTTAAACAATGGAACAACATGCGCAGTACGCCAATCCTCCGGCACTATTCCCGTTTCTAATGACATTTGAAATATTTCTGTCATAGCCCCTGCTATTTCTACACTAACTTCCCTCAATGTCCTAGGGAATATTCTGTCAGGACCTGGAGACTTATCCACTTTTATATTTTTCAAAAGTGTCAGTACTTCCTCCTCTTTGAATCTCATAGTTTCCATAGCCACTCTACTTTTTTTCCCTTACCTCACAGACTTCAATATCCTTCTCCTTGGTGAATACCAAAGAAAACAAATTGTTCAATATCTCCATCTCTTTTGTCTCTGCAGAGAGCTGTCCATTCTGGCTCTCTAATGGTCCAATTTTATCCCTCGTTATCCTTTTGCTATTAATATAGCTGTAGAAACCCTTTGGATTTACTTTCACCTTTCTTGCCAAAGCAACCTCATATCTTCTTTTAGCTTTTCTTATTTCTTTCTTAAGATTCTTTTTACATTCTTTATACTCATCTAGCACCTCATTTACTCCATGCCTCCTATAATAATTGTAGATATCTCTCTTTTTTCGAACCAAGTGTCCAATTTCCCTTGAAAACCATGGCTCTTTCCGATTTTTACTATTTCCTTTCAACCGAACAGGGACATAAAGATTCTGTACTCTTACAATTTCCCATATAAATGTCCTCCATTTCTCTTCTGCATCCTTCCCATAAAACAAAATGTTCCAATTCACTCCTTTTAAATCATTACGCATTCCCTCAAAGTTAGCCTTTCTCCAATCAAAAATCTCAACCCTAGGTCCAGTTCTGACTCTCTCCATAATTATATTGAAACTAATGGTATTGTGATCACTGGTCCCGAAGTGCTCACCAACGAATACCTCCGTCACCTGACCTGCCTCATTTCCTAACAGGAGGTCCAGCATTGCCCCTTCTCTGGTCGATACCTCTATGTATTGCTGCAAAAAACTATCCTGCACACATTTAACAAACTCCATCCAGCCCATTTACAGAACGTGTTTCCTTGTCTATTTTTGGAAAATTGAAATCTCCCACAATCACTACCTTGTGCTTACTACTAATATCTGCTATCTCCTTACATATTAGCTCTTCCAATTCTCGCTCCCCATTTGGCGGTCTATAATACACCCCTAAAAGTGTTGCTACAATGTTCCCACGTCTCAGTTCCACCCAAATAGCCTCCCTAGACGAGCCCTCTAATCTATCCTGCCATAGCACTGCTGTAATATCTTCTCTGACAAGCAATGTAACACCTCCACCTCTGGTCCCTCCAATTCTATCACACCTGAAGCAACAAAATCCTGGAATATTTAGTTTCCAATCATAACCCTCCCGCAACCATGTTTCACTGATTGCCACAACATCATATTTCCAGGTCAATCCAGGCTCGAAGTTCATCCCCCTTTCTTACAATGCTCCTAGCATTAAAATATACACATTTTAGAAACCCACCATCCCTTATTCTCTGTTTATTATCTTTTTGGGTCCGAGTGCTTCCCTTCTCTGCCTTTTGCCCTTCACCCTGTCCACTAGCCCCCTCTACCCGAGTCCCTCCCCCCAGCCTTTCTAGTTTAAAGTCTCCTTTGAAAATTTCCCCGCCAGGATATTGGTTCCCCTCGGGTTCAAGTGCAACCCGTCCTTTTTATACAGATCATGCTCCAGCTCAATTTGGCATTGGTTACAGGTATAAAATGGTCAAACAATTCAATCAAAAAAATGCCATCATAATCCTTCCTGATTAAACCAGCGTCATGAGAAAGAAGCCTATAATAAGTAGTAATTTCCAAGAAATGTCATAGGGGTAAACCCAAAATATCCATGAAATGGAATGAAAAGAGGATATGAATGCAGGAAAATTACTCAATGAAGTCTTAAATTTTCTTTAATGAGAACATTCCACTCACTTGACCATCTACTAACGCCGTCAAGGGCAGATAATCAAACAGATCTGTGAAGTACTTCCAAACACTAGCATTTCCATATTTTCTTAGGCATTCGTCATAAAATCCATACACTTGTGTGATTTGTCTGCTTTCATGGTTCCCTCGTAATATTGTGATGCGTTCTCGATATCGAACCTTTTTTTAAAAAAAGAAATGGAACATTGAGCAATATTCCCAATAGCTGCATTGCAAAATTAAGTATAACTGAATCAGTACTACTTTTATCAGTCGTTCAAATAATAATGTGCATGGTAAATATTTGTGAGAGAACCAGATATAATTGCATAATATAAAGGATGTAAATTTGAAACCGAGTCATACCTTCAGTGTTACAAGTAATGTGACAGTTTCAACCGAATAATAACCTCTGTCAACATAATCTCCCATGAAAAGATAATTGGTGTCTGGAGATCTGCCCCCAATTCGGAACAGTTCCATGAGGTCATGAAACTGTCCATGAACGTCACCACACACTGTGACGGGACATCGTACTTCCTGTACATTCGACTCCTTTGTAAGAATTTCTTTAGCCTACAAAAGTAAGGATGAAAGGAAGGGTTAATTCAAGAAATCCAATGAAATAAAAAAGTGAAAGATAATTGCTAGAATTGACTAAATTCCTTTCTCACTTTGCTAAATATCATGATGTAAAGCAACTTGGTATTCCAATGAGTCCTTAGACGACAGCTTGGTGCATTTGCTTTTCCGTAAAATCTATTTACTATGTACCCTTTTAACTTGGGACTAATGGTGTCCTCAGGATTCGGTGCTGGGCCCATCGCTGTTTGCCATTTATATCAATGGTTTGGATGAGAACGTACATGGCGTGATTAGCAAGTTTTCAGATGACAAGTGGGTAGCATTGTAGATAGTGAAGATGGTTGTCAAAGATTACAGCAGGATCTTGATCAATTGGGCAGGTGGGCTGAGGAATGGGCTGATGGAATTTAATACAAATAAATGTGAGGTATTGCATTTTGGGAAGTCGAGCATGGGCAAGACCTACACAATGAATGGTAGGGCTCTGGGGAGTGTTGTAGAAGATCTTATAGAGGTGTACAAAAATCATGAGAGGAATAGATCGAGTAAACAGAGAGAGTAGGGGAATTGAGAACCAGATATAGGTTTAAGGCGGGGGTGAAAGATTTAATGGGAAACTGAGGGCTAACTTTTTTTTTTACACAGATAGGTGTTGTGCTTGCATGGAATGGGTAATTCAGGCAGGTACTATTGCAACATTCAAGGCGTTTGGACAGGTCCATGGATAAGGTAGGTTTAGAGGGCTATGGGCCAAAAGCAGGCAGGTGGGATGGGCAAGTTGAGCCAAAGGTAGACACAAAATGCTGGAGTAACTCAGTGGGACAGGCAGCATCACTGGAGAAAGGGAATGGGTGATGTTTCGGGTCAAGACCCTTCTTCATATTATACAAAAAAAGTCTGGGGGAGGGGGGGGGGGAGGGGGAGGGAGGGAGATAGATAAGGACATGTGAAAACAGGGCCAAATTCCCTTGTGTGGGCAAAGGGAATCTGGCCCAAGGGCCAGTTTTCATGCCGCATCACTCTAAAATAAATATCAACAATGTGAGAATACATTAACTTTTGAGCAATGATAAGCAGTACAACAGGAGTTACAAGAAAGAGTACATTGGCATTAAATGTAAACCTGTACAGAATCTGAAGAAAGATCCTAACCCAAAATGTCATCTGTCCATTCCCGCCATTGATGTTACATGACCCGCTGAGCTTCTATCCCATTTTGTGTTTTGCTCAAAGCAATAATTAGATAGTTCATTATTGTCATTCAGACAACTGAGACATCCAGACAAATCAATGCAATACTATTGAACTAATTTACACTCTTTAGTTTAGTTTATTATTATTGTCACGTGTACCGAGGTACAGTGAAAAGCTTTGTTGGCATTCATTTATTATGTCATAGCCAAAGATTATTTTGCTAATGATACCAGCTCCCTGACCCAGTCTGTCAGCAGGAATCACGACATTTGCATGACCACATCCATGATCTTGTTTTTCTGATATAGCACTGTTTGCAATAGGATATAATGCAGAAAGGAAAGCAAAACTATGCCAACCTGCAGCTTCTACTGCATGAAGACCTTGATGCATCACACTGCTATTCAACCAAAGACACATCTTTCAATCATGGTATTCAGCTTCTCGAAATCAATTGAAAATTACTTTAATCTATCAACAATAACTTAAACCAAATAGGAACAAATTAAATGCTGGATTCATTTGCAGTTAACTGAAGGCCTCCAGCTGGCCGTGACATGTATTCATAGGAGAGTGCTTATCTGTGTTTCAGGCCAAGCAACATATCCCACTGAAAGGATAAAAGAAAAACATTGTGGTTGAGAACACAATGATTTACAAGCCCTGCAATTTCAAAATCTAAAATTGCTACTTGGCATTGTATGTGGCTTTAAATAGCAGTTTAACAGCAATTGGGAAAAAAAGGCTTTGCATAAACCCTCAACACGTGGTTTTGGAACGTTTTAGAAGTGATTAAATCTGTCTTTTCAGTGGAATACAGCAATTCTGAAACTAGGCTGTTAAACCAAAATTAAAATGGTTCAAAGAAGATGAAATACTCAGCGTCAATTCACAGATATATTTCTCAAATCCACATGGATTTGCTATATGTATACATGTTCAACTGATTGGGACATGTAACACCCGAAACAGATGTACTCAATATTAACTAGATCCTTAGAAATTCATTATTGTATTTTGACAAACACAAAAGGCTATCAGCAGATAAAGCAGTGGAAAATATGACAATGACAGTCTACTTGCTGACTGTACCTTAATTACTTTAAAAACATTTTCTGTTTTCCAATTTCTCTTCCCTTGCACATCCTGCTCCACCATCATAAGAAAGAAACCACTTCTGGCTTAATAGTGGTCTAGGTTATTGACCAAGAAACATTCTACACAATTTACTGGGGTCGGTGGAGGTACAGCGATGGTTACAGGTCGAGAATGTCGACCATGTCTCTGCTGCCACAGATGTCACCCGACCCACTGATTTTCTCCAACAGTTTTTTTTTGCTCCAGATTACTGTATCTGTAGCCCCTTGTTCTATACAATGGTATTATTTTCATTTTGTGGCACTGGATGCTCAAATACGTTATTCTTTTGGGGGGAAAAAAAACACGTTAATGTTACTAAATTGGTAACGGCTCAGTTATACACTCCTGAACAGGGCTCTCGCTTAACTTTTTTCCGCTGTTGCCTGCCGGGCAAACTTGGCGGCTTTTTAGGTTGCTAAATGACAGTTTCGGTGGTAATTTAAGACGGCTTGCATGACACGTGCGATAATGTGCTCGGACAAAGTGCGTAGTTACCAGTCGGAACTATGGTTAATGAAGCATTCACATATTATTTCTGCTTCAAATAAAATCGCAAACTAAACATATTCACCAATCAACACATGATATATACCACAATGACATACAGCAAAATTACAATACAGCATCTCATCTATTTTTACACATTACAATTAATGCAATTTCTATTATCTCTTTCCACTTCCAAACAAAAATCTGGTTGGATTATTCAGCGCATGATCAACCTCAGTGAGACCAAGCGCAGGCTTGGCGATCGCTTCGCACAACATCTCCACTCAGTTTGCAATAACCAACCTGATCTCCCGATGGCTCAGCACTTCAACTCCCCCTCCCATTCCGAATCTGACCTTTCTGTCCTGGGCCTCCTCCATGGCCAGAGTGAGGCCCACCACAAATTGGAGGAACAGCACCTCATATTTCGCTTGGGTAGTTTACACCCCAGCGGTATGAACATTGGCCAATTTCAGGTAGTCCTTGATTTCTCCCGCCTTCCCCTCCCCTTCCCAGCTCTCCCACGGCCTACAGTCTACGCCTCTTCATTTCTTTTTCCCGCCCCCCACCCCTCCCAACATCAGTCTGAAGAAGGGGCTCGACCCGAAGCGTCGCCTATTCCTTCGGTCCATAGATGTTGCCTTACCTGCTGATTTTCTCCAGCTTTGTCTAGCAACGGAATCCCACCACTGGCCACATCTTCCCATCTTCTCCCAGCGGCTTTCTGCAGACACCGCTCCCTCCGTAACTCCCTGGTCAATTTGTCCCTTCCCACCCAAACCACCCCCTCTCCTGGCACCTTCCCTGGCAACTGCAGGAAATGCTACACTTGCCCCTTTACCTCCCCCCTCGACTCCATTCAAGGACCCAAGCAGTCTTTCCAGGTGCGGCAGAGGTTCACCTGCACCTCCTCCAACCTCATCTATTACATCCGCTGTTCTAGGTGTCAGTTGCCCTACATCGGTGAGACCAAGCGTAGGCTTGGCAATCGCTTCACCCAAATCTTCTGCTCGGTTCGCAATAACTTGATCTCCCGGTGGCTCAGCACTTCAACTCCCCCTCTCATTCCGAATCCAACCTTTCTGTCCCGGGCCTCCTCCACGGCCTAGTGAGACCACCGTAAATTGGTGGAGCAGCACCTCATATTTTGCTTGGGCAGTTTACGCCACAGCGGTATGAACATTGACCTACAATTTCAGGTAGTCCCTGCTTTCTCCTGCACTTCCCAGGTCTCCCTCAGCCCACTGTCTCCGTCTCTTCCTTTTTTCCACTCCTCCTTCCCTCCCCCCCCCCCCCCCCCAAACACCCTCACATCAGTCTGAAGAAACATAGAAAATAGGTGCAGTAGGCCATTCGGCCCTTCGAGCCTGCACCATTCAATATGATGTCTGATCATCCAACTCAGTATCCTGTACCTACCTTCTCTCCATACCCCCTGATCCCTTTAGCCACAAGGGCCACATCTAACTCCCTCTTAAATGTAGCCAATGAACTGGCCTCAACTGTGGCAGAGAATTCCACAGATTCACCACACTCTGTGAAAAATGATTTTCTCATCTCGGTCCTAAAAGACTTCCCCTTTATCCTTAAGCTGTGACCCCCTGTTCTGGACTTCCCCAACAACGGGAACAATCTTCCTGCATCTAGCCCGTCCAACCCCTTAAGAATTTTGTAAGTCTCTATAAACCCCCCCCCCCCCCCCCCCTCAATCTTCTAAATTCCAGCGAGTACAAGCCGAGTCTATCCAGTTTTTCTTCATATGGAAGTCCTGCCATCCCAGCAATCAGTCTGGTGAACCTTCTCTGTACTCCCTCTATGGCACGAATGTCTTTCCTCAGATTAGGAAGGGCCTCGACCCAAAACATAGCCTATTTGCTTCGCTCCATAGGTGCTGCCTCACCTGCTGAGTTTCTCCAGCATTTTTTTCTACCCATTCACACCAGTTCTGTTATCCCACTTACGAAGCCAATGCGTCTTTGGGATGTGGGTGGAAACCCACATGCTTGCAGGGAGAATGTGCAAATTCAACACAGACAGTGCCCGAGAACAGGATCGAATCCAGATCACTGGCGTGTGAGGCAGCAAGTCCACCAGCTGTGCCACTATATTTTATTTTCCAACACACAAAAAATTATACATTGATAACTTTGGTTACTATTAAAAAAAGAAACTATCCATTATCAGTCTTAAATCTCTAAGTGATGCTATGTCCCCCTTTACAGCTACTGTATGTTTTAATTCAGTTCAAGCCTATGGGACAGTACATTGGCCATAAAGTTGCTGCCTAAAATTGCCAGAGACCCGGAATTGATCCTGAATATGGGTGCTGTCTGTATGGAGTTTTGTTTTCTCGTTTATAACATTGTTTACAGAGTACTATGTTTACATATTCTGTTGTGCTGCTGCAAGTAAGGATTTAATTGTTCTAACTGGGATGTGAGAGAATAAAACACTCTAGACTCGTCGCTAATGTGTGGGATAGAATTAGTGTACAGGTGATCGGTGGTCGGCGTGGACTCGGTGGGCCGAAGGGCCTGTTTCCACGCTGTTAATTAAACTAAAAACACTAGAACCAGAGGAAATCTAAAGAAGGGTCTCTACCCGAAACGTCACCCAATTTCTTCTATCCAGAGATGCTGGCTGCTCCATGGAGTTCCCCGCACAATTAAAGCATGGAATAGTCTTCACCCTACCAAAACCAGACGCAACTAAATTTAAGGTAGCTCTTTTTTCCCCCCCAAGAACCCTTTTTTGCTTAAGTCCAAGTCAAGAGTCAAGAGAGTTTTATTGTCATGTGTTCCAGATAGGACAATGAATTCTTGCTTGCTGCAGCACCACAGAATATGTAAACATAATACAGAACAGGAGGTAAAAGTTCAGTGTGTCTATATACCATAGACTATATATATGCACAATAAATAAACAGATAAAATGCAATAGACTGTTATTTTTCGGAGTTTGGAGTTTGGTTGTGCTGGGTCCACTCCAGTTTAAATTCCATTTGGAATAATTTTGGAGGATCTAGAAGCAAGAGTTACTCCAGCTCCAGGGAGCAATTCTGCGTTGGTTTTCAGCGGTCGCAATGAGGCGGCAACCAGACCCCAATGGCGGCCTGATCTCCCACAATGCAAATGGAGGGAGAAAGTGGCGGACGCCGACCAGTTGCCATGGCAATGCGCATGACCACGGCCGATGATGTGCTGGCGGTGGTTGTGCGCAAGTGCAGGGGGAGGATGTGCAGGCCGTGGGAGTGCGCATGTATAAGGCGGCCTGCTGAGCCGAGAGCCGGACACGAATGGCGGGCGGAGGTAGAGAGTGACAATGAGAGAGATAGAGAGGGGGCCCGCTGCCAAGCCGGGCAAAATGGCATGGCTTTCAGGTTACCCAGCGGGACTGTAGGCTCTTTCTTCAAAAATACTTAGTAGCAAAATATTTCATTCACATTACAGTTGCTCCTGATAGCAAGAACATATTCTAAAAGCATTCCCTAAACATCAAAATTGTCTGTCAATGCTGACAGCATACAATATATCCTCAAATGCCGTTGATATAACCGACCTACTGGACCCTGTCGTTTCACAACCCACTCCCCTTTATACTGGCCACATTCCCTCTCCACTCATAGGCCTAATTAAAGGTTCTGAAGCGTTACCAATTCCTAACCACCACCACCCACCCCCCTCCCCCCCTCACAAATGCTGCTTGACCAGCTGTCCTCGTGCAGATTATTTGTTGTTATATATCCTGGATGACTGATAAATAAAGCTGAGAGGATTTAATGCCCCTGCGACATGAATATTCCTGCAATTGATCTTTAATTGACTACTTGGTTAAATTTAATGTGCATGACCTTCAAATAACGTTTCCAAGATTAAGATCAAGGGGTAATGACAAAAAAAAATTATTGGTGGCGCCAAAGATTTTTTTACACTAAAAATTTCTCAATTCACAACCAATCATTTAACCATCAGCGCTGTACACTGATGGTTTATATTAGTGATTTTCAATAGAAGCTACAAATCTAAATCAGGACAACAGGAGAAAGAAGATTTGTTTTTCTACTCACTGTTACCATGCACAATCTAGCATATGATATAATCTCAGCTGAGATTTGCACAAACAACCGCTCTTAGAACATCAAAAACTAATAGCAGACGTCTGGAAAGTCATCTCGTCATTTCTTTGATGGTCTATAAACAACCTGAATAGAATTCTACAATACATGACATTCATAGGGAGAATAAGCATGCAGATCATCAAATTATTCTTTTAACAAATAGTGTGTTGAATATAAATATCAAAAGACAAATTATTTACACAATAGCCAATGCTCAGTTTTTCCAATATTGACAAATGATGGCATAGGGACATGTTTGCATGAAATAAACAGGAATAAAAGATCACACCAAATCAATGAAATGCAGCCTGTAAAACACCGGTCTGAACAGAGATCATTTTCTTGGAAATAACATCTTGCTATGTGGAGATTAAACAGACTGCACTTCATCACCCCATGAATACATCTATAGTTGATGTTATAGTAAAAAAAACTATGTTAACAATTTCTCACTGGGCAAAAAATTTGGATTATAGCTTGGCTAATACTGGCGGCGCTGCGTGGCAGCTGCGGCTCACCTGCAGTCCGTCTGGTTTTTTTTTGTCTTCTTGTGTCAGTTTTAGTTAGAATTTTGGTTTATTAGGATGTGCTCGTGTGTGTAGGGGAGAAAGAAGGTTTTAGTCTCTCCCTTCGGGGGGATGCGACCTTTTCTTGTCGTGTCCCCCGTCACCGTCTGTGCTGAGGCCCAATGGCGGAGCTGGCGGCCTCGGAGCTGTGGTGAGCGCTCAGAGCTCCAGTGTTCCAGCGGCGGCAGCGGCCCGGCTTCAGAGCTCCGGTGCTCCAGCGGCGGCATGGCTTCAGAGCTCCGGTGCTCCAGCGGCGCTCCAACGGCGGTCCAGCTTCAGAGCTCCGATGCTTCAGCGGTGGCATGGCTTCAGAGCTCCGGTGCTACAGCGGCGGCACGGCTTCAGAGCTCCGGTGCTCCAGCGGCGGCCCAGCTTCAGAGCTCCAGCGGTTGCCCGGCTTCAGAGATCGGTGCTCCAGCGTTCCAGCAGTGGACCCCGATTCAGAGCTGTGGCGGTGTTCCAGCATTCCGGCGATGGCAGCCCGGCTTCGGAGGCTCGGCCGCGGGCCTAGTGGACGATAACATCGGAGGCCTGGATGGCCTCAGCACAGAGGGAGAACAAGTAGGGAAGACGACAAAGACTTTAAGACTTTTGCCTTCCACCACAGTGAGGAGGTGCCTGGTGAACTCACTGGGGTGGATGTTAAATACGTGGTTTTTTTTTTAATGTATTATATGTTATGACTGCAAGGTAACAAAAATTTCGTTCAGACCGAAAGGTCTGAATGACAATAAAGGAATCTAATTTATCCTGTCACTTCTGGGTCTTATTCCAGCCATTTCAAATCGGATCGTACTTATTTCCAGATATAATGGTTTTTAAAAGATTTTCTCACAGAAATGTTTGCTTTCAGCATCAAACCAGCTGCAATTTGCCTATAGCTTTACATGGTTTGAACCAACCTCCTTTCCCCCACTCCCCTTATTAGCTGTAACTTAAAGTCAAGCATTCACTAACAAATTCATTAGTATTCAGTTGAAAGATAAGGACATAGAGTAATACAGCACAGAAATCCACCCTTTGACCCACTATGTCCTCGCCAACCTTTTGTCTACCAACACGAGTCCAATTTGCTTGCATTTGATCTATATCCTTCTTTGCCTTGCCCATTTGTCAAAATGTCTCTGGCAGTGTATTCATTCCTCTCAGCTTAAACCCATGCTTTTTTTGTGTTTTTGACTCTACTCTACCTACGCCACTCATTATATGCATATTTTTATCAGGTCGTCTCTCAGCCTAGCCAATCTTTTCCCATTAATAAAGTCCTCCAGTCCATGCAATAATCACCTCTACACTCTTTCCCGTGAGTGCAATAACAGAATAAGAAACGGGGCACACAAAAATAATTGATTCTAAAAACAAGTAACTATTCATATTCATTTCAGTTTAAACTACAGGAACACAATTTCATCACTATAATTTCAGTTTCAATTTAAAGGAGACAATGATTCACACTGTTAAATACAGCTACTATAATCCTATTATAATACTATAATTCGGTATAACCCAGCATCTGCAGTACCTCCCTACATTATTGTCCTGCAATTTGATAGAATTGGTGAGAATAGAACAAGCATTTTTTTTTAAATGTAAGTTACAATATTACCCCATATTCTTAATAATTCACAGATTACTTGGAATATCTGTCCAATTAAATAACACACTTGAAGAACGATGCAGGTAGTGGAGAAGGTAGTGAAATTACAAAACAGTTTCAGGGACGAGGGATATATTTTTCATTATTTGGAGACATTCAATGACGTGTTATCCCCTCTGTAGCACATCGGGCTACGGGTGTGATTTAGCGGGATGTTCAAAGTTATTTGTAAAAGAACCAGAGGGGAGACCAGGAGAAATTATTTATACAGTGAGATGTTATGATCTGGAAGATAATAATCAGACGGTCAAAGCTCAGCAAATTCAATGTCACCTTTCTAAAAGAAAATTGGTGCATTTTTATGCAATATAGATTTGTAAGCCACGGGAAATCATGAACAAGGGATTGACAGGACATATTTTTGAAAGGCCAGCTCAGAAACAATGGCTTGAATGGCTGCAATACCGGATGATTCTCTAAACAAAATGCAGACATTACAGAATATCAAAACAGATTTAAGACTTTGAAAGGGTAATAAGCTTTCAAACTGCAAAAGTTTGCGTGCAAAGCCAACAAAATTCAAAAGAGATCAAAATCAATAAACTGCAAATGTCGGAATCATAAGTGACAACAAAATGCTGGAAATATTCAATATGTGAGGAAGCATTTTTGGAGGGACAGAGCTGAAGTTTCAGGTCCAATGAATGACATATGATCAGATTTGTAAAAGGGGTGGAAGATTGCAACCTTCACGTGGTCTGCCCCGTTTCGACTACTGCAATCAACTCGACATGCAGTAGATCAACAAACGGAAGACCAAATAGAACAAGTTGTCCAAGAACTTTAGGCTGTGCACGCCACACGAAAGACGAAGAAGATTTGTAAAAGTAAAAAAAAATATCAAAAGTTTTTTTTTTATTACGCCGTAGAGAAGGATATTTAAACCCACCTTTTTTTCCCCTCATTATTTCAGGGTTATCACCCTGAAACATAACTTTATCTTTCCACAGGTTCAACAAGTTATTTTTCTTTGAAGGAAATGGCTTGGAACTAGTAAAATAACACTGAATGCTGGAAATCTGACAGACAATCACAATGTTGGAAACATTGAACAGATTAGTCAGCATTTCCGGAGGAACGGATTTGCGGAGACCTCAGCAACGGAGGAGAAAACAAAACTTGCAGACTTGTGACTGAACCATTTCGGCAAGTCCACTGGAACATCAATAGAATCAGAAATGCTGAAGATACTCAGCATGTTAGATAGCCTCCGTGTAGAGAAGCATTTAGGAAACAAGCAGAACAAAGGACAGTCAGTGGATGTTGTTTTCTTGGATTTTCAGAAAGGCTTTGTTAAAGTGCCACGTGGAAGGCTGTTAAACAAGAGAGGAGCCCGTGGTATTAGAGGGCAGGTACTAGTATGGATAAAAGATTGGTTTACTGGCAAAAGGCAGAGTGGGAATAAAATGGGCCTTTTCTGGTTGATGGTCTGTGACAAGCAGTGATCCGCAGGGGTCGGTGTTGGGTCTGCTAATTTGCAAGTTATATGTTAATGATCTGGATGGGGCCAGATAGAAACATAGAAAATAGGTGCAGGAGTAGTCCATTCGGCCCTTCGAGTCTGCACCACCATTCAATATGATCATGGCTGATCATCCAACTCAGTATCCCGTACCTGCCTTCTCTCCATACCCTCTTATCCCTTTAGCCACAAGGGCCACATCTAACTCCCTCTTAAATATAGCCAATGAAATGGCCTCAACTACCTTCTGTGGCAGAGAATTCCACAGATTCACCACTCTCTGTGTGAAAAAATATTTCCCCCTTATCCTTAAACTGTGACCCCTTGTCCTGGATTTCCCCAACACCAGGAACAATATTCCTGCATCTAGCCTGTCCAACCCCTTAAGAATTTTGTACATTTCTATAAGATCCCCCGTCAATCTTCTAAATTCTAGCGAGTACAAGCCGAGTCTACCCAGTTGATATGAAACTAGGTGGAGGAGCAGTGAGTAGGTGGGTTGCAGAAGGAAGGAATTCGACAGGTTGGGAGAATTAACTAGGTGCCAAATTGAACACAGCATAGCAAAGCGTACAGTCACGACCTTTGGCAGGAGAAATAAAGGCTTACACTGCTTTCTAAATGGGAAGGATTCAGAAGTCAAAGGTGCAAAGCGATTTGGGAGTACTGGTGCACGAATCCCAAAAAGTTAATTTGTAGGTTGAGTCGGCAAATACCTATGCAAATTTATTTTGAGGGGACTAGAATAGAAAGGATTTAATGTTGAAGCTTTATCAGGTACTGGTGAGGACACATTTGGAATATTTTGAGCAGTTTTGGGTCATATATCTGAGAAAGGATGCACTGACTTTGGAGAGAGTCCAAAGGATGTTTACGAGAATGATCCTGCGGACAATTGGGTTAACTTACAAAGAACGTTTGAAGTCTCTGGACCTGTATTCCCTGGAGTTTAAAGGAATGTGGGGGATCACATTGAAACCCACTGGATAACAAAAGGCCTAGATTGAATGAACGTGAAAAGGACGTTTCCAGGAATGGAAAACCCTAGGACCATCCTAGACATGGCCTCAGAACTAAAAGTACCTTTAGAATGGAGACTAGGAACAATTTATCTAGCCAGAGGGTGTTGAATCTGTTGGAAGACGGCTGTGGAGGCCATGTCATTAGGTATTTAAAGCAGAAATTGATAGATTCTTGATTAGTAAAGATGGTGGCGCCATCGAGTGTGACTGCCTCGCCTGCAGCTGTCTGTCCTCTCATCCCTTTTGTTATTTTTAGTCTGTTTTAAAGTTTGTTTTGGAGGTCTTTAATAGGGAGGGGGGAAACCGTTTTTCTTGTCACTTCCTGATCGAGGATGGGTCTATCCTCCGAGCCGCATCTTCCCCCCCCCCCTCCTCGCGGCCTACCATCTGGATTGCCGCGACCTTTCCTGCCGGAGACCGACCAGAACTTCAGCGCCGCAGCATTGGATTCCATCGCGGAGCGAGCGATGCCTTACCAGGAATCGCCGTGTTGGAGCTCCGGAGTGCTGCGACTGCCGACTTCAACACTAAGGAAGACATAAATAATCTGCCGGAAATAGCAGGGGATCGCGGGTCAAATGAGATGGAGGAACTGAGTGAAATCCAGGTTAGCCGGGAAGTGGTGTTAGGTAAATTGAATGGATTAAAGGCCGATAAATCCACAGGGCCAGATAGGCTGCATCCCAGAGTACTTAAGGAAGTAGCCCCAGAAATAGTGGATGCCTTAGTGATACATTTTCAAAACTCTTTAGATTCTGGAGTAGTTCCTGAGGATTGGAGGGTAGCTAATGTAACCCCACTTTTTTAAAAAGGGAGGGAGAGAGAAAACGTGGAATTACAGACCGGTTAGTCTAATATCGGGAAACTGCTAGTCAGTTATTAAAGATGGGATAGCAGCACATTTGGAAAGTGGTGAAATCATTGGACAAAGTCAGCTTGGATTTACGAAAGGTAAATCATGTCTGATGAATCTTATTGAATTTTTTGAGGATGTAACTAGTAGAGTGGATAAGGGAGAACCAGTGGATGTGTTATATCTGGACTTTCAGAAGGCTTTCGACAAGGTCCCACACAAGAGATTAGTATACAAACTTTAAGCACACGGTATTGGCGGTTCGGTATTGATGTGGATAGAGAACTGGCTGGCAGACAGGAAACAAAGAGTAGGAGTGAACGGGTCCTTTTCAGGATGGCAGGCAGTGACTAGTGGGGTGCCGCAAGGCTCAGTGCTGGGACCCCAGCTATTTATAATATATATTAATGATTTGGACGAGGGAATTGAATGCAACATCTCTAAGTTTGCGGATGACAAGAAGCTGGGGGACAGTTTTAGCTGTATAGAGGATGCTAGGAGGCTGCAAGGTGACTTGGATAGGCTGGGTGAGTGGGCAAATGCATGGCAGATGCAGTATAGTGTGGATAAATGTGAGGTTATCCACTTTGGTGGCAAAAACAGGAAAGTATTATTTGAATGGTGGCCGATTAGGAAAAGGGGAGATGCAACGAGACCTGGGTGTCATGGTACACCAGTCATTGAAAGAAGGCATGCAGGTGCAGCAGGCAGTGAAGAAAGCAAATGGCATGTTAGCATTCATAGCAAAAGGATTTGAGCATAGGAGCAAGGAGGTTCTACTGCAGTTGTACAGGGTTTTGGTGAGACCACACCTGGAGTACTGAGTACAGTTTTGGTCTCCAAATCTGAGGAAAGACATTCTTGCCATAGAGGGAGTACAGATAAGGTTCACAGATAAGGTTCCCAGACTGATTCCTGGGATGTCAGGACTTTCATATGAAGAAAGACTGGATAGACTCAGCTTGTACTCGCTAGAATTTAGACAATTGTGGGGGGATCTTATAGAAACTTACAAAATTCTTATGGGGTTGGACAGGCTAGATGCAGGAAGATTGTTCCCGATGTTGGGGAAGTCCAGGACAAGGGGTCACAGTTTAAGGATAAGGGGGAAGCCTTTTAGGACCGAGATGAGAAAAACATTTTTCACACAGAGTGGTGAATCTCTGGAATTCTCTGCCACAGTAGGTAGTTGAGGCCAGTTCACTGGCTATATTTAAGAGGGAGTGGCCCTTGAGGCTAAAGGGATCGGGGGTATGGAGAGAAGGCAGGTAAGGGATACCGATTTGGATGATCAGCCATGATTATATTGAATGGCGGTGCAGGCTAGAGGGGCCAAATGGCCTACTCCTGCACCTATTTTCTATGTTCCTAACACCGTGGAGCTGTGGTCTGTGGAACTTCCAGCCGCTGGCGGCGCTGACTTTGACATTGCGGAGCCTGGGCTCTCTCGCCGAGGTCGCCAATGTTGAATCTCCGCCCAGCATGGCCTGTGGACTTCAGGAGCCACAGTCTCCGGAAGGAAGCATCCGATTCAGAGACTCCAGGCCACTGAGAGTATTCTTCCGTTCGAGGGCCTGAAACATCGGGGCCGCCATAGCGGCTACTGCGGAGGCCTCAATAGGCCCCGACCACGGGTGAACACAGGAAGCGGGCTGAACTTTGGTGCCTTCCATCACAGTGGGAAACATTGATTCCGCTGTGGAGGGATGTTTTTTATGTTATGTTAAATTCTAAAATGTTGTGTTTATCTTATTTGTGTGCTGCATGGAAACTCAAATTTCACTGCACCAATTGGTATATTTGACAATAAATGTCCTTTGTCAAAAGTTACAGGAAAAAGGCAGCAGGGGAAAAATAGATCATTCGTGATTGAATGACAGAGTAGACTTGATGGGCTGAATAGCCTAATTCAGTTCCTATGTCTCATCGTAGAGGCATCCTCCACCACTGAGTCAACACTTTTTATGGTTCTCAACTCACAAATTCCTATCGGCTCGCTATTTCCCCACACTTGTTCCTGCTGGTCTTGTCACCATGGATCTGGAGCAGCCAAACGCCGCCACTCCCAGAGACTGCAGTAACGTGCCCGCTCGCACTCATCCATGCGGGAGGGAGGGGGGGGGCACAGCGGGAGAGGAAGGCGCCCGCTCTTTGGCGGCAACCCGTCTGGTCTATGGCGCACTATGTGGCAGGGGGAGTGCGGCCTACTCGAGGAGGGTGACCGTTGCCTACCCGTGGGCCGGCCAGCGAAGCCGACCTGTGGGCGCACGGGAGGGACCCTCGCTGCTGCGCCCACCCCTCAGTCAGTAGAAGGCCCGACTCAAGCCTCGGCCTCGATTTATACCCACGCCATCACCACCTCACCTTCTCACACAGAGTCCGCACTTGGTTCTCGTTCAGCTGCTTGCACTCGTTCAGTTGCTCGACCCATTGGTCCAGCTCCTTGGCGAACGCCTTGTTTTCCATGGTCACCGGCTTTTTAAAACAAATTCTCCTTGTTATTCACCGTGAAAGGGGAAGCGGCGGACACGTTACATGGAGTCGGGAGCCCCGAGGAGCTCGGCGGCGGCGTCCGCGAGAAGAACCAGCAGCGCGCCAGAGGGCGGGGGGCAGGGGGCGCGCACGCACCAACCGCGCGCTTCGGGGGCGGGGGCGGGGGCGGGGGCGCGCACGTACCCGGTCGCGTCGTGGAAATGAGAAGGCACGTACACGATCGCGCGCTTTGATGTGGGGGCGCGCGCACGACCGTCGGTTGGATTTGAATCGGAGGGAGCGGGCGCGCGACTGACGTGAACCTCCCGCGCGCCACTGACGTCACCGCTCCGGCATTTGCGCCTCTGCCGCGTGAGGGGGAGGAAGAGGCACACGTGATCTCTCTCGGAGCCCCGCCGCCCCGCCGCAGGTGGACACAAAGTGTTGGAGTAACCAAGCGGGTCAGGCAGTGTAGATACATGGACAACTGGTGCAGGAGTACGCCATTCGGCCCTTCGAGCCGGCACCGCCATTCCATGTGTTAAAGAAGGAACTGCAGATGCTGGAGAATCGAGGGTTACACAAAAAGCTGGAGAAACTCAGCGGGTGCAGCAGCATCTAAGGAGTGAAGGAGATAGGCGACGTTTCGGGTCGAGACCGCCATTCCATGTGATTATTCAGTGTGATTATGGCTGATCATCCACAATCCACAAAAAGCTCACAATGGGATAGGAGAGCATGGCCAAGTGTAGTAGGAATCGGTGTGAATGGTGAGATGCGTAATGAATTAAAAGTACTGTATTTGAATGCGCGATGTATAAGAAGTAAAGTAGATGAGCCTGCGGCTCAGTTAGATTTTGGTCGATATGACATTGTGGGGATTACTAAGACGTGGCTGCAGGAAGATTGGGTCTGGGAACGTAATATTCACAGTTATACATCCTATAGAATGGACAAGCAGGTGGGCAGAGGAGGGAGGGTAGGTCTTCTGGTGAGGAATGTAATTCAGTCCCTTGCGAGGGAAGACATAGGGACTGACGAGGTAGAGTCACTGTGGATTGAGTTGAGGAATTGCAAAGGCAAGAAGACACTAATTGGTGTTATCTACATACCCCCCAAATAGTAGCCCGGATGTAGGGTGTAATTTGCAGCAGGAGTTAAAACTGGCATGTAACAAATGTAATGCCACTGTGGTGATGGGGGATTTCAATATGCAGGTAGACTGGGAAAATCAGGTTGGTTCAGGATCCCAAGAGAGTTTGTCGAGTGCCTCCGAGATTGATTCTTAGAGCAGCTTGTAATGGAGCCGACCAGAGAAAAATCAATTCTGGATTTAGTGTTGTCCAAGGAACCAAATTTGATAAGAGAATTTGAGGTAAAGGAACCGCTTGGAGGTAGTGATCATAATATGATTAGTTTTAATCTGCAATTTGAAAAGGAGAAGGTTAAATCGGAAGTGGCAGTGATGCAGCTGAACAAAGGGGATTATGAAGGCATGAGAGAGGAGCAGGGCATGGTACACTGGAAAGGGATACTAGCAGGAATGACAGTGGAACAGCAATGGCAGGAATTTCTGGGCATAATCCAGAAGACACAGGATAATTTGATTCCAAAAAGGAAGAAAGATTCTAAGGGGAGTAGGAGGCAACCGTGGCTGACAAGAGAAGTTAGGGATAGAATAAAACTAAAAGAAAAGATGTATCACACAGCAAAGAGTAGCCGTGAGCCAGAGGATTGGGAAACTTTCATAGGACAACAGAAGGAAACAAAACGGGCAATATGGGGTGAAAATATGAAGTACGAAGGGAAGTTGACCAGTAATATAAAGATGGACAGTAAAAGCTTCTTTAGATATGTCAAGGGAAAATGAGTAGCAAAGTGCTTGAAGGCAGACACGCGTGAAATTATTATGGGTCTGTCTTCACTAAGGAACACACAAACAATCTCCCAGAAGTACTGGAGGACAGACAATCTAAGGGGGTCAAGGAACTGAAAGAAATTTTAATTAGGCGAGAGATAGTATTGGGTAGGCTAATGGGACTGAAGGATGATAAATCCCAGGTGCCTGATAGACTGCATTCCAGGGTCCTCAGGGAGGTGGCTCTAGAAATAGTGGACGCATTGGTGATCATTTTCCAATGTTCAATAGATTCAGGATCAGTTCCTGTGGATTGGAGGATAGCTAATGTTATCCCACTTTTCAAGAAAGGAGCGAGAGAGAAAACAGGGAATTACAGACGAGTTAGCCTGACCGGTTTGGGAAAGATGCTGGAGTCAATTATTAAAGAGGTAATAATGTGGCATTTGGATAGCAGTAAAAGGATTAATCCAAGTCAGCATGGATTTATGAAAGGAAAATCATGCTTGACTAATCTTCTGGAATTTTTTGAGGATGTGACAAGTAAAATGGATGAAGGGATCCAGTGGATGTAGTGTATCCAGACTTTCAGAAGCCTTTGATAAGGTCCTGCACGGGAGACTGGTGACTTAAATTAGAGCACATGGTATTGGGGGTAGGGTGTTGATGTGGATAGTAAATTGGTTGGCAGACAGGAAGCAAAGAGTAGGAGTGAACCGGTCCTTTTCAGAATGGCAGGCCGTGGCGAGTGGAGTGCCGCAAGGCTCAGTGTTGGGGCCACAACTGTTTACCATATATATTAATGATTTGGAAGAGGGAATTAGGAGCAAGTTTGCGGATGACACAAAGCTGGGTGGCAGTGTGAACTGTGAAGAGGATGTTAGGAGGTTGCAGGGTGACCTGGACAGGTTGAGTGAGTGGGCAGATGCATGGCAGATGCAATATAATATAGATAAATGTGAGGTTATCCACTTTGGTGGCAAAACCAAGGGGGCAGATTATTATCTCAATGGGGTTAGGTTAGGTAGGGGAGAGGTACAGCGAGACCTGGGCGTCCTTGTACACCGGTCACTGAAAGTTGGTGTGCAGGTACAGCAGGCAGTGAAGAAAGTTAATGGAGTGTTGGCCTTCATAACAAGAGGATTTCAGTATAGGAGTAGAGAGGTTCTTCTGCAGTTGTATAGGGCTCTGGTAAGACCACATCTGGAGTATTGCGTACAGTTTTGGTCTCCCAATTTGAGGAAGGACATCCTTGTGATTGAGGCAGTGCAGCGTAGGTTCACGAGATTGATCCCTGGGATGGCAGGACTGTCATATGACGAAAGATTGAAAAGACTAGGCTTGTGTTCACTGGAGATTAGAAGGATGGGGGGATCTCATAGAGACATATAAAATTTCAAAAGGACTGGACAAGCTAGATGCAGGAAAAATGTTCCCAATGTTGGACGAGTCCAGAACCAGGGGCCACAGCCTTAGAATAAAGGGGGGGCCATTTAAGACTGAGGTGAGAAAAACCTTTTTCACCCAGAGAGTTGTGAATTTGTGGAATTCACTGCCACAGAGGGCAGTGCAGGCCAAATCATTGGATGGATTTAAGAGAGAGTTCGATAGGCTCTAGGGGCTAGTGGAATCAAGGGATATGGGGAGAAGGCAGGCACGAGTTATTGATTGGGGATGATCAGCCATGATCGCAATGAATGGCGGTGCTGGCTCGAAGGGCTGAATGGCCTCCTCCTGCACCTATTTTCTATGTTTCAGTACATCGTTCCTGCCTTCTCCCCACACCCCTTGATTCCGCTAGCAATAAGAGCTCTATCAAACTCTCTCATGAAAGCATCCAGTGAATCGGCCTCCACTGTCAGAGAATGCCACAAATTCACATCTCTCTGGGTGAAAAAGATTTTCCTCATCTCAGTTCTAAATGGCTTACCCCTTATTCTTAAACTGTGGCCCCTGGTTCTGGACTCCCCCAACATTAGGAACATATTTTGTACATCTAGCCTGTCCAATCCTTTAATACTTGTATATGTTTCTATAAGATCCCCTCTCATCCTTCTAAATTCCAGTGAATACAAGCCCAGTCGCTCCAATCTTTCATCATATGTCAGTCCCGCTATCCCTGGAATTAACCTCGTGAACCAACATTGCACTCCCTCAATAGCAACAATGTGCTTCCTCAAGGCAGCATCTCTGGAGAACATGGATAGATGGTGTTTAAGGTCATGATCCTTCTTCAGATTGATTGCAGAGGTGGGGAGGGGGGAGGTAGGGGGAAAAACAAAGCTAGAAGAGCGGAGGGCACGGTTCATAAGTCATAGTAGAAGAATGAGGTGACCCGGCCCATCTTTAGACTTAAACATAGAAAATAGGTGCAGGAGTAGGCCATTCGGCTCTTCGAGCCAGCACTGTCATTTAATATGATCATGCCTGATCATCCTAAATCAGTAACCCTTTCCTGCTTTCTCCCCACATCCCTTGATTCCGTTAGCCCTATGAACTAATTTTATAGATACAGTGCAGAACCGGGCCCACCGAGTCCATGCCGACCAGTGTCGTGCAGGTATGTTACAAAACTTACCTTCAGTGGCGCTGCAGTTCTGTCACTGGCCGTGTGTGCGACTTTGGGGCCTTTGAGGGGGGGGCGGGATTAAAATGACGTTTTCTCCTGCCTGTCCGAGATATATTTTCTCGGGCTACTACCTGTTGCTGAATAATCGTTCCGACTGCCGTTCTGTGAATTTTATTTTAAAACCCGCGGGACAATTTAAGCGCTGGAGTAAAATAAAAATCTACTTCTAACACTGTCAATGCCGAAAACAGGACGGATCTCCCGTACGGGACAAAAAATAAGGTAAGTTGTTTATTTTACATATAAACTTGCTTCTTAGGGTTACTTTAATCAAAATTTCATCAGCGAAAATGTGATTATGTAAATATACGAACTGGCAGTGTTTTTCCTGACGATATGGGGTTTAAATTCACCGCAAACCGCAACGTTCCAATCGATCGCGTTCCACAAAATCTCACTCGCAAGATGATTAAAATGGCTATTAATTTACGGGAATTAAACACTAAATTCCTTCCATTTGGCCTATAAATTCATGACAAAGATTTAAAAAACATGTTATATTGTGAATTCTTGTGTGAATGTTATTTGGACACTTAGGCTATTTAAAAATGTTAACCTTTTCTTAAGAAATGGATAGATGTTTAAATCTAGTAATTGAATTTTGTAATTAGCGACAATTAGATAAACAAACTATTTTTATACTTTAATTTCAGGTCATCCAAGTAAGATTGTTCTATATATGTTTCAGAATGCTTCAATCTATAATAACTGAAAATGTCATTCAGTTCTCTTAATTTTTAAGAAAGTTATGGGCTTTTGACTGTCCTCGATCACAGCTTTTGAATTAAGTAAATGGAAAAGCAATAGGGAACAAGATGCTAATTTCAGATTATGAAAATGGCCATAACTTTTTTAATACTGAAGATATGAACGTGAATTAGGTGTCAAATGAAACTTCTTTTTATGCTTTATCTGATGGGATAAATTGCAGACTTGATTTTTTAAATCTCAAAATTTTGTAACATTGCTATGTAGTGTGGGGCAAAACGGGAGTACCCAGAGAAAACCCACACGGTCATAGGGAGAACGTACAAACTCAGTACAGACAACACCTGTAGTCAGGATCGAACCCGGGTTTCTGGTGCTGTTAGACAGCAACTCTACCGCTGCACCACCGTGTCATCAAATGTACTTCATGAATCATTGCTGATCTATATTTCCATCTCAACCCCATTCTCCTGCCTTCTCTCTGTAAAAGTTGTAGTTGAACACGGGCAAATGCATTTATTTGGCTGGACAAGACCAAAGATGAACATGCACATGAACATGAAAGACAAAAGGGATTAGAGATGCGATTTGTGAAACTAGAGTATTGACATGGTGCGAATTGTTTAGGAATGTAAGGGTAAGGGAGAAATAGATACAAAGTCAGCCAGGCTTCAGGGGACGAGAAGGGATTTATGGGGAAGAAATGAGGTGGGGTGTTTGTCCAGGTTACCTAAAGTTGGATAATTCAATGTTCATACCATTGGGTTGTGAGGTACCCAAGTTGAATATCAAGTAGATGCAAAGTGTTGGAGTAACTCAGCGGGTCTACAACATCTCTGGGGGAAAAAGGATAGTTGACAGGACCTTTCTTCAGACTGAAAGTAGGGGGTGGGGAGGAAGAGAATAACTGGAGTTGAGAAAGGATCAGGGCCAGCCATAAATGACCTTGCCTGGTAGGTCCATTGTTCGCTTGGAAAGGAGTATCTCAAGAGAAACACTGCAGTGAGCTGTGGAACTGGGAAAATGACTAGGGGGAGGCAGGGATAAGAGGGGAGTATGAGATGAAGTTACTTAAAATTAAAGAATTCAATGTTCATACCACTAGGTTGTAAGCTACCCAAGCAGAATATGAAGTGCTGTTCATCCATTGTGCATGTGGCCTCACTCTGGCAATGGGGGAGGCCCAGGACAGACAGATCATTATGGGAATGGGAAGGGGAGTTAAAATGGCTAGCAATTGGGAGTTCTCGCAGGCCTTGGCAGACCGAGCACTGGCGAAACGGTCACAGTCTACTTTTGGTCTTATACAGGTCACATTGGGAACATCGGATGCAGATGAGGTTGGAGGAGGTGTATGTGAACCTCTGTCTAACCTCTGTCTGAGCTGGAAGGGCTGTGCAGAATATAGTTTCTCAGCATTGTAGCACAACAGTTATAGAATTATGGAGTCAGACAGCTTGGAAAAAGACACCTTGGCCCAATTTGCCCATACCAACCAACATGCCTACCTGCCTGCGTTTGGCCTATATCCTGCGAAACCTTTCCTATCCATTACTTTTTTCAGATAAATATCTGCAATAAGGTTAGTTGGAGAATTGGGACCACTACCCTAGCTTAGTTTATTTTAGCTTAGCAATACAGCACGGAAACAGATCCTACAGCCCACCAAGTCTGTGCCAACCAGCGCTCCCCGTACACTAGCGCTATCCTACATACTAGGTACAATTTACAATTTTTACTGAAGCCAATTAACCAACAAACCTGTACGTCTTTGGAGTGTGGGAGGAATCCAACGCACCTGAAGAAAACACACAAGATCACGGGGGACCATACAAATTCCGTAATGACAGCACCCATAGTCAGCATCGAACCCGAGTCTCTGGCACTGTAAGGTAACAACTTTACTGCTGCGCTACCGTGCCTCCAGATGGACTGTTCAGAAGTCTGATAACAGAAGGGAAGAAGTTATTCCTGTGTCTGATGTGCCTGTTTTCAAGCTTCTGTATCTTCTGCCTGACAGGAGTGGAGAAGGAGTGACCCAATGTCCTTCCATCAACTTGTTTTCCAATGCACTGAAGATTGTATTGGTGCTGTTTCTTGTGCTGTTTCTTGTGCTCATACAGAACTCAAAAATGTCATTTACTTTTATTGCTCATTTCCACCTTGCCTAGACCATCTCAGACTCTTCTCTTTCCGATTTCCTCATCACTGTCTCAGGGGATACGTCATTGACAGTCATACATTGCAAGCCCACAGATGCCCAGACATCTTGGTTATTCTCCCTCCCACCCTGCCTTTTGGAAGGTCTCTTATCCCTTCTCCCAATTCCTCAGGCAATTGCTGGAGATGTAGCACTACTTTTCACTTCTTCCCACCCCACCATCTAACATTAAATGAGTGTTCGGTGTTGTAGGTATTGATTTTTAGTGGATACACTTTCTGGCTTTCTTGTCTTGATGAGCAGAGGGGATCTCATACGTCCTGGACAATATTAACCGCACATTGAAGGACACAAAATGCTGGAGTAACTCAGTGGGTCAGGCATGTAGAACATGGATAAGTGACGTTTTGGGTTGGATCCCTTCTTCAGACTGATTGTAGGGGAGGGGGAGAAGAAAGCTGGAAAGGAGGAGAGACAGTACAAAGCATGGCAGGCAATCGGTCGATATAGGCAAGGGTTTTTTTTTATAAGCAGATGGTTGAGTCTGAAGAAGGGTCTCGACCTGAAACGTCACCCATTCCTTCTCTCCAGATCTGCCTGTCCTGAGTTACTCCAGCATTTTGTATCTACCTTTGGTTGGAACAAATGCCAGTGATAAAAACCAAAGGGGTGCTATAGGTTTGAAGAGTTGTGGATTGTGAAGCCAGAGGAATGAAAGTTGTTGGAGAAGGTGGAGAGAGCAGCTGGGAGAAATAGGTGGGGAGAAATAGCTGGGGGGTGGGGGGAGTTTGGAGGGGTAGAGGTTACCTACAATTTGAGAATTCAACATATCATTTGGTTCTAAGTTACCTAAGCGGAATATGATGTGCTGTTCCTGCAATTTGCGTGTGACCTCCAACCCTTAGCGTGGAGGGGTTAACAACATTCAGGTTGGACAGAAGCTACACGTCTGCCGTGAGGGTCAGTGAGGGTTGGAAATAACACCTCTAACATCATCTCTCTGAGCACCGGCTCCCCTCAGGGCTGTGTCCTGAGTCCACTGCTGTTTACCCTGATGACCCACGACTGTTGTGCCAGGTTTAGTACAAACCACATCATGAAGTACGCAGATGACACTACAATGGTGGGCCTCATCCGGGACGACAATGAGCTGGCTTACAGGGAGGAGGTGAAACAACTGGTGGACTGGTGCAATACGAACAACCTGATCCTGAATGTCGAAAAAACAAAGGAGGTCATCGTCGACTTCAGGAAAAGCCGGCACAGTCCCACACCACTTCACATCAATGACAGCGATGTGGAGATGGTCAGTAGCACTAAGTTCCTGGGGGTGCAGATCACTAACAGTCTGACCTGGTCAAATAACATCTCATCAACAGTTAAGAGAGCGCAGCAGCGGTTGCTCTCTTAACTGAGAGAAAAAATCATCGGGACTTCTCTCCCCTCAATCGGGGATATTGCGACCAAACGTTGCGTGTCTAAGGCCAGCAGTATTATAAAAGACCCCACACATCTCCATCACGGACTGTTCACACTGCTGCCCTCGGGCAAAAGATATCGTAGCATAAGCAGTGGAACATCAAGGTTCTGCAACAGCTTCTTCCCACGAGCCATCAGACTCCTGAATGCCATGTAATGGGCTGCCACCATTGGCTATTTTATCCTTTTATCCATTTTTTTCCATTTTACCCTTCTGTTAATTATTGTGTTGCACAGGGAGCCAAATGCAACGGAATTTCGTTTGGAATTACATATATCGATGTATTTCTAAATGACAATAAAGTTTGTTTGACTTGACTCACACTAGCAATGGAGGAGACATATAACCTCACTTTGAAAGTGATTGCAAATCTATCCTTGATTGAAAAGTTAATACTTCATGTCTTCAATATTAATACTTCAATATAATTATGGAGAAGGACAGAACTGGGCCTAGGGTTGAGATTCTTGATTGGAGAAAGGCTAACTTTAACGAGATGCGAGATGATTTAAAAGGAGTGAACTGGGACATTTTGTTTTATGGGAAAGATGTAGAGGAGAAATGGAGGACATTTAAATGGTAAATTTTAATAGTACAGAATCTTTATGTTCCTGTTCGGTTGAAAGGAACCAGTAAAAATTGGAAAGAGCCCTGGTTTTCAAGGGAAATTGGACATCTTGTTCGGAAAAAGAGGGAGATCTACAATAATTATAGGCAGCATGAAGTAAATGAGGTGCTTGAGGAGTATAGGGAATGTAGAAAGAATCTTAAGAAAGAAATTAGAAAAGCTAAAAGAAGATATGAGGTTGCTTTGGCAAGTAAGGTGAAAGTAAATCCAAAGGGTTTCTACAGCTATATTAATAACAAAAGGATAACAAGGGATAAAATTGGTCCATTGGAGAGACCGAGTGGACAGCTATCTGCAGAGCCAAAAGAGATGGGGGAGATATTGAACAATTTCTTTTCTTCGGTATTCACCAAGGAGAAAGATATTGAATTATGTGAGGTAAGGGAAACTAGTAGAGTAGCTATGGATACTATGAGTTTCAAAGTAAAAGAAGTACTGACACTTTTGAAAAATATAAAAGTGGATAAGTCTCCAGGTCCTGACAGGATATTCCCTAGGACATTGAGGGAAGTTAGTGTAGAAATAGCCGGGGCTATGTCAGAAATATTTCAAATGTCATTAGAAACGGGAATAGTCCCCGAGGATTGGCGTACTGCGCATGTTGTTCCATTGTTTAAAAAGGGTTCTAAAAGTAAACCTAGCAATTATAGACCGGTTAGTTTGACTTCAGTGGTGGGAAAATTAATGGAAAAGATACTTAGAGATAATATATATAAGTATCTGGATAAACAGGGTCTAATTAGGAACAGTCAACATGGATTTATGCCTGGAAGGTCATGTTTGACTAATCTTCTTGAATTTTTTGAAGAGGTTACTAGGGAAATTGACGAGGGTAAAGCAGTGGATGTTGTCTATATGGACTTCAGTAAGGTTCCTCATGGAAGGTTGGTTAAGAAGGTTCAACTGTTGGGTATAAATGCAGGAATAGCAAGATGGATTCAACAGTGGCTGAATGGGAGAAGCCAGAGGGTAATGGTGGATGGCTGTTTGTCGGGTTGGAGGCAGGTGACTAGTGGGGTGCCTCAGGGATCTGTGTTAGGTCCTTTGTTGTTTGTCATGTACATCAATGATCTGGATGAAGGGGTGGTAAATTGGATTAGTAAGTATGCAGATGATACCAAGATAGGGGGTGTTGTGGATAATGAAGAGGATTTCCAAAGTCTACAGAGTGATTTAGGCCAGTTGGAAAAATGGGCTGAAAGATGGTAGATGGAGTTTAATGCTGATAAATTAGAGGTGCTACACCTTGGCAGGACAAATCAAAATAGGACGTACATGGTAAATGGTAGGGAATTGAAGAATACAGTTGAACAGAGGGATCTGGGAATAACCGTGCATAGTTCCTTGAAGGTGGAATCTCATATAGATAGGGTGGTAAAGAAAGCTTTTGGTATGCTAGCCTTTATAAATCAGAGCATTGAGTATAGAAGCTGGGATGTAATGTTAAAATTGTACAAGGCATTGGTGAGACCAAATCTAGAGTATGGTGTACAATTTTGGTCGCCCAATTATAGGAAGGATGTCAACAAAATAGAGAGGGTACAGAGGAGATTTACTAGAATGTTGCCTGGTTTTCAACAGCTAATTTACAGAGATAGGTTGAATAAGTTAGGTCTTTATTCTCTGGAGTGCAGAAGGTTAAGGGGGGACTTGATAGAGGTCTTTAAAATGATGAGAGGGATAGACAGAGTTGATGTGGACAAGCTTTTCCCTTTGAGAATAGGGAAGATTCAAACAAGAGGACATAACTTTAGAATTAAGGGACAGAGGTTTAGGGGTAACATGAGGGGGAACTTCTTTACTCAGAGAGTGGTAGCGGTGTGGAATGAGCTTCCAGTGGAAGTGGTGGCGGCAGGTTCGTTGGTATCATTTAAAAATAAATTGGATAGGCATATGGATGAGAAGGGTATGGAGGGTTATGGTATGAGTACAGGCAGATGGGATTAAGGGAAAAAAGTTGTTCGGCATGGACTTGAAGGGCCGAGATGGCCTGTTTCCGTGCTGTAATTGTTATATGGTTATATGTCGGGCAAAAGGTATACAAGCATTGTATTCCTACTCTTAGATGTGGTTCCATTAGCTCCAAATTGTCCCTTTAGATTCATGAACTGAGGATCAATTTCCATTAGTGGAAATTCCCTTTACTCAACGAGGAACAGCTGCATTTCTTACATTCAGCATGGGCAACATTTGAAATTCAATCCGAAAAAGGGTCCCGACCCGAAACATCACCTATCCATTTAAAGGACACAGAGTGCTTGTGTAACTCCGCAGGTCAGGCAGCATCTTTGGAGAACATGGATAGGTGACGTTTCGGGTTGGGACTCTTTTCTGAATAAGTGTCCTGACCTGAAACATGACCTATCCATGTCCTCCAGCGATACTGCCTGACTCGCTGACTTACTCCACCAACTTCCCTTTCATCGACACCTAACGCTACCATCAGCATAATCAAGGACAAGTCACACACTGGCCATTCCCTCTCTACCCTCTCCCATTAGGCAAACGGTATAGAAGCATGAAAACGCACACCTCCTGATTCCGGGACAGGTTTTCCCCAGTTATTATCAGGCAACTGAACCATCCTACCAACAACTAGACAGCAGTCATGAGCTACTATCTACCTCATTGGAGACTTTGGACTATCTTTGATTGGACCTTACTGAACTTGCACTAAACGTCATTACGTTACTGCATTTATCATGTATCTGCACACTGTGGACGGCTCGATTGTAATCATTTATTGTCTTTCCACTGACTGATTAGCATGCAACAATGCTTTTCACTTGCGTGTACACGTGACAATAAACTAAACTCAAACTCCTTTTGTGTTAAACTCGCATCTGCAGTTCCTTGTTTCTACATCACCTATATGGGTTCTCCACAATTGCTGCCTGACCCATTGAGTTGCTCCTGTATGTTGTGTCCTTTTGTGGTAAACTGACATCTGCAGTTCCTTGTTTCTACATCACTTATCCATGTTCTCCAGCACTTTGCATCTTTTTTTGCAAACCAGCATCTCCAGTTCCATGTATCAACATTTGAAAATTACTTCTTTACTTGTGCCGCTCTTTGGAATATCTGGACATTTTGAAGGGCAGAGTGCATATACAAATCTTTAATTGTTTCCATAGTTACGAGCCAGAGTATTGAAAAGTGGCGTAAAATAAATATTTTAAGTACACTGAAGTGGACTGATAGCAATTTCTGCAACAAGTTTGTGTAAATTAATTTCTGCAGAATCAGTCTAGAATGAATTATTTTAAAGTTTAGGATACTTTTGCAGTGTCAGTCATGTTATGTTTTAATTTGCTTTTCAAAATGGAATTCTTTAATAAAACAACTAACACAGAGACTTATCAAATGTGTATTTCCATTAAGTGACATTAGAGAAGCATAAAAATAACATCAACCTTACAAAGGTGTCATTCATCATACAGTATGCATGGCTGGAATCAAACAGTGACAACAGATTGAAAAATAGCAGTAGATCAATGTAAAATCTTCACACATCTTGCAAACAGAAATGAAAAAGAGTAAACTCTTGAAAAAGCAATCAGCCAAGAAAATTATATCAGGAATTTAAATATCCACATAACGAGTATACATACACACAGTATTTTATTTGACACTGTTTATTTTTTGGCTGAAACAAATTAAAGAATATTCAAACAAGAACAACAGATTTTAAAATATCTAGGGTGCTTCAAAGCACTACTGCAAATCTTTTTCTAAATTATCAGGTTAGAATTTGTTTTGTCTCGCTTTATAAATTGTGGAAAGAGCTGCCTGGTACAACCCATCTCCTAAATCATTTAGAAAGTAGTTCAACATCATGTTTTTTTGAAATCCTCCAAAAAATAATCATAACAAATTTTGTTGGGATTAAATTCTGCATTATTTCCCAATCCTAAAGCTTTACACAAGTAAACCACAACAAATGTATTAAAAGTGATGCATTAAAGTAACATCAAACAGTGTTTCAGCAAAATAAGTTACATTTTCAGAGACTAAATATTCTCAAGGTTGAAATTATTTCCAGGTGCCTTCATCATTACCACTTCCAAAATCTATCACTATTCTTTAACAAGCAACCAAATAGTTTGATAAGATAAACTTAATGTATATTCATACATTGCAAACAACTCCTTGTAAGACTGATGGAAAATTCCAAACTTACATTTGCTGGACCTTTTCTAACATGTTTTTATGATCTGCTGGTCATGATTCATTTGATCATTTATTTGGACCTTATGCCATTTATTTTCTGATCATTCTAATTTATCAGAAAGCTTTCCATCTATTATCAGCTTACATTGCCTTTATTCTGTTGATGTTGATGCTCTTGTACAACAATTTTAAATACCAAACTACTCACAATAAAAAATACGCTGAACACAAATCCTGGTTCAAATATAAATCCACTGGTCCAGTATATGACCATTATTTTGTTTGTTGTTTCTTTATTTATTATAGGAAAGGCAACCTTCTATATAGTTTCACAGCAATACTTGTCATTCCACTTTAATCAGGGAAGTGCATACGGAATATAAGGGATTTCCCATATTCTGCGCTCTTTGTATTGGTTATAATCTGCAAATTCAAAATAAACAAACATTAGTTCTCCAATTTGCATAAATGGGAAATAAATCACCATTTCAGAATGATGAGTACAGATCATAGAATCCATTGCCTCACTACTATTATAAACGTGTAAGATAGTAAGATATATTTTCCTCAGGACTGTGTTTATATGACAGTTAGGGTTGACAAAGGGTTGGATGAAATTATTGTCTGTCACTGAGCCTTCTCTATTTGCAGTTTATTCATATAGTCTATGTTGCACTGAATGTAGTTTTAAACTCATTATCATTTCTGTCATCTCTTTCAGTCCACAAGTCTTTCCAATTATCTTAAATTGGTGGAAGGAAATGCAGATGCTGGGTTACACCAAAGATAGACACAAAAAGCGGTGGTCAGGCAGCATCTCTGGTGAGAAGGAATAGGCGACGTTCCAGTTCCAGGTCCTTGAAGAAACGTCACAGATTCCTTTTCTCCAGGGATGCTGCCTGACCCACTGAGTTACTTCAGCTTTTTGTGTCTATCTACCTAAATCTGTGATCTCTATTATCAACCCCCACCCTCATTTCTGTCAGAAATAACTTGCCCAAAATTATAAATAAACTAAGGACTTAACTTTTCCTGATTCTTTATTGATCAATATTGGCATGATCTCTGCTTTGACCGTTGATAGAGCATCCATTACAGAGCCCCCCACTTCCTAACTTAAAGCTTTTACTTTACTCTTTGTCCTCATGATCTAGGCAGAGCAAACATTACTTACATTTCCTACCTACCTTTTCCTATGTCTTTCCCACCTTTTCCTACTTACCTTTATCCATATCAAACCATCCCTGGTTTAACTTTTAAAATGCCCCAACCTTTTCTTCCAGCTGTTAAAGAAGGAACTGCAGATGCTGGAGAATCGAGGGTTACACAAAAAGCTGGAGAAACTCAGCGGGTGCAGCAGCATCTAAGGAGCGAAGGAGATAGGCGACGTTTCGGGTCGAGACCTTCGACCCGAAACGTCGCCTATCTCCTTCGCTCCTTAGATGCTGCTGCACCCGCTGAGTTTCTCCAGCTTTTTGTGTAACCCCCCCTTTTCTTCTAGCTTCCCATTTGTCCTTCACCATGATTCAAGTTAAAAGCAAAGAATAACTCAATAAGATGCATGGGCATCTAGGGAGTGAAGGAGATAGGCGACGTTTCGGGTCGAGACCCTTCTTCAGTCTGAAGAAGGGTCTCGACCCGAAACGTCGCCTATCTGCTTCGCTCCTTAGATGCTGCTGCACCCGCTGAGTTTCTCCAGCCTTTCGTGTACCCTCGATTCTCCAGCATCTGCAGTTCCTTCTTTAACTCAATAAGATGCATGTGAAGTTCAACATACAGTGGCACGGCTGGTAGAGCTGCTACCTCACAACGCCAGAAACCCGGGTTCGAACCCGACCTTGGGTGGTGTCTGTGTGGAGTGTGCACATTCTTTCGAATTTCCTTCCACATCCCAAAGATGTGCAGGTTTGTAAGTTACTTGGCCTCTGCTAAATTGCCCCTAGTGTGTAGGGAGTGGATGAGAAAGTGGGATAACAGAATTGTAGTGGACGGGTGATAAATGGTTGGTATGGTCTTGGTGGGCCGAAGGGCCTATTTCCATGCTGTATCTCTAAACCAAGTATCCTGGTGAATCTGTACTGTACACTCTCCACTGCACTTCCATCTTTCCTGTGGTATGGCCCTTGCATCACACGAAGAACTCCAGAAGTGAAAGCAAATTATCCACTTGCTTGCAGCTATTTAGGAAATAAATGGATGTGCTCTTGCTCAGACAATGCTCTGGTTCACAGCCCTTCCGAAGTGTATCTCCTGAAATCTAGGCTTCTTTCGTTAGAAATCATACAGAGTGGTTTCACTATCCTTCCCTTAAAGTGAAATGACTGGGGATAAAGTGATTGGGGATGATAAGCCATGATCACATTTAATGGCGGTGCTGGCTTGAAGGGCCGAATGGCCTACTCCTGCACCTATTGTCTATTGTCTAAATGCCATAGAACCAAAATAAATGGAGCATTACTTTATTCTTCAAAGGCTTCTACAAACAGCCATGTCTGAACTTCTGAGCAATGGAGCAGAAACAAACTACAGGACTGAAAGAATTTACATCTTATGGTACCAAAGGAGGAGTACAATGTTTCTAAATTACAGACTATATGTCTAGCTTTCTGTCATTGTGCAGAATGATTGCTGGGTAAGTCAAGTCAGGACAATACGGCAGGCAAACTGTAGAGGAGGCCATTGAGTCATTTGTTGCAGCTCGCTCTTGTAGGTCTCAGATTCATCCTTTATAGATATGGCTCTACAGAATGTATTTCTTTACAAACTAGGAACTTCCTTCGCGAACCTATTCCCTGAATAGCTAGCACAGAAAATTTGAATGGAAGACCTTTATATGTCGTTCCTGATTATCGGAACTTCCTTTAATTTAAATGGATAGGAATTACTCCGTAATATGTGCACCATATACCTCAAGGGTATCCTTAATATTCAGTTACTGAAGTTGAAGATCCCTCCAAATGAATTTTAGAGTTCCTTCAATTGATGTTACCTGGTCTGCTGAATATCCTAACAATTTACTGTTTTTATTTGAAGATCCCTCCCAATGAATTTTAGAGTTCTTGCAACAAACACAGATGGAAGTGATGAATAAAACCGTATTGTATTGTAAGACATTTGACATAGTCTGCAGGGTTCCGACCCAAAATGTAACCTGTGGGATTTCTCCAGAGATGCTGCCTGACCCGCTGAGTTACTCTAGCACTTTGTGTCTTCGGTATAAACCAGCATGTGTTACATCCTACACATTCCTTAACATAATTCATGTTTACCTAGCCAGCTCTAACGCAAGGAGTAGTCATAGACAGGTATATCTTTATCTTAGAAGCAAGGAGCCGCAGGTGCTGGTTTATAAAAAAGACACAAAGTGCTGGAGTAACTCAGCAGATCATGCAGCATCTCGGGAGAACATGGATAGGTGACGTTTTGGGTCAGGGTTGGGTCCCATCTTTGGACTGACTGTGTTGTTAAGGGGGAGGGGGGGGGTTTAGAGAAGAAAGCTGGAAGGCGGGGCCAGGACAAAGGCTGGGAGGTGATATGTAGATACAGGTTTGGGGGGGGGGGGGGGGGGGGGGGGCGGGGGGTTAATTGGCAGATGGTTGGACAAAGTCCAGTGAAGTAATGAGCATCGATGAAAAGGTAAGTATTGAAGAGTTGTGCATTGTGAAGCCAAAGTAGGTAATGTAGGTGGAAGGAGACAGGGAGGGGAGAAATAGGTGTGAGTCCAGTTGGGTCAAAGGAAAGAAAAGGGGGGTGGGGAATCGGGAAATTCAAAGTGCAAACTGTTGGGTTGTAAGCTGTGTAGCTCCGCCTCGGTCATGACTGACCATTGGTTGTAAGCTACTCAAGCAGAATATGAGGTCCTGTTTCTACAGTTTGTGTGTGGCCTCATGTTGGCAATGGAGGAGGCCCAGGATAAAAAGGCGAGTATAGGAATGGTAAGCGGAGTTAAAATGGTTAGCAACTTTTGCTGCATCACCTGCTGAGTTATGTACATTATCCAGTAGGCCTTAACAGACCAAGCACTCGTTTGGCGAAACAGTCGGCGACTCTATGCTTGGTCTTGCCGACGTACAGGAAGCCATTTCTGGAACACAGGATGCAGTAGATGAGGTTAGATGAGGTGTATGTGAACCTGTCTCACTGCTGTGATCCCTGGATGGAAACGAGGGAGGAGGTATAGGGGTGGGTGTTATATATCCTTCGGTTGCAAGGGAAAGTACCTGGGGAGTGGATGGTTTGAGTGGAAGGGGGATGAGTAAAACAAGGAGTTGAAGTGGTCTTTGTGAAAGGCGGAAAGGGGTGGCAGTAGGAAGATGTGACTGGTGGTGGGATTACAATGGAGGTACCGGAAATGTAAGAGAATGATGTGTTGGATGTGGAAGCTGGTGGGGTGAAATGTGAAGACCAGGGGAACTCTATCCTTGTTCCATCTGGGGGGAGGGGGAGCAAAAGCAGAGCTATTGGACAGAGAGAAGATGCAGGTGAGGGATCCATCTATGGCAATATGGGAAAACCATATTTACTAACGAAAAAGGACATCTTGGATGTTCCAGAATGAAAAGCCTCATCTTGGGAGCTGATGAGGCTGAGATGGAGAAAATGCGAGTAGGGGACAGTGTCTGTGCAAGAGGCAGGGTGGGAGGAGGTATTGTCCAGATAACTGGAAGTCAGTGGGTTTGTTGTAGTTGTCAGTCGATAGTCTGTTGCCTGTGACGGAGAGAGATCAAGAAAGGGGAGAGATGTCAGAGATTGTCCAAGTAAATTTGAGGACAGGGTGAAAGTTAGTGGTGCAGTTCATTAACTCTACAAGTGCAAGGGGGAAGGCCCGATGCAGTCGATGTAGTGGAGAAAGAGTTGGGAATGGAGTCAGTATATGTTTGGAACAAGGAATGCTTGATGTAACCAACAAAAAGACAGGCATAATTGGGTCCCTAGCGAGTGCCCATGGCTTTACCTTTAACTGAAGAAAGTGAAAGTAATCAAAACAGAAGTTGTTGAGGGTGAGATAGACACAAAGTGCTGGAGTAACTCAGTGGGTCTGGAGAAAAAGGATGGGTGACGTTTTGGATCAGGAACCTTCTTAATTTCTGTCCAGGTTTGGAATACACCAGCTACTGCAGTTATTCGTTTCTACATTGTTGAGGGTAAGGACAAGTTCTGTCAGGCCAAGAAGGGTTTTAGTAGAGGGAAATTGATTAGGACTGTTCAAGAAAGAATTGGAGGGCCTCGAGACCTTCCTGGTGGTGGGTGGAGGTGCAAAGGTACTGGAATCCATTGTAAAGATGTGGCAATTGTGGCCTAGAATTTAAGGTATTGAAGGGTGTGCAAGGTGTCTCGGATGTAGGCCGGCAGGTTCTGAACAAGGGTGGATAGGATGGGATCAAGGTATTTGGAGATGAGTTCTGTGGGGCATGAGCAGGCAGAAGCAATGGGCCTGCCAGGACAGTCCTGTTTGTGGATTGTGGGAAGGATATAGAAGCGGAAAATGTGGGGCTGGGGAACGATTAAGTTGGAGGCAGTGGAGGGGAGATCACACAGGAGGTAAAATCAGTATAAAGATGATAACTTTATCTCATCTGTGAGTATTTTCCCTGAGAAAAACTATCAATAAAAGATTCCAAGATAATTTATCGAATATTATAGGTGACCATTTTAATTCAATCAAAGCACATTTACAGATAAACAAAATTTGGGCAGCACAGTGGGGCAACAATAGAGCTGCTGCCTTATAGCGCCAGACACTCGGTTCGATCCTGACCACAACACTGCTGCTATAATCTTTTGGTACCTCCCGCCTAGCCTTCATTTTCAAGGTACCTGACTACACATCATCACTAGGAGCAACTCTGTGTCCTGACCCGCAACATCATCTATCCATGCTACCTGACCTGCTGAGGTATTCCTGCCCTTTGTGTCCTTCTTTGTAAACCAGCACCAACAGTTCCTTGTTTCTGCATCTCTGTGTTGCTCTATAGCATAGGGGGAATGACATCGGGGAGGCCACAAATAACCTCCAGGGAGGAGGCGGCCGCTCCAGACATTTTCCAAGCTGCTGAGGAGTGTTCACCTGACGCCGCAGTTCCAGCTTTCCAGCAAAGGGGGCCTGAAAACATCGGACTGGCTGCGGAGGCCACAAATAGGCCCCGACCTCGGGTGTTTCACAGAGGAAGAGGCCTAAACTTTTTGATGCCTCTTGCCACAGTGGAAGTTTTTGATTCTGTTATGGGGGGACGTTCATGTTGAATTCTATAATGTGTTGTGTTATTTTTCTTATTTTTAATTTTTTCTATGGCTGTACGGAAACTTTATTATTTATTTTATGTAAAGCACTTTGGTTTCAACGCGAGTTGATTTAAACGTGCTATATAAATAAAATGTACTTACTTACACCACATAATTCTGCATAATTTCTGCTTGCATGCATTGGGATTGCAAGGCCAGAGGTAAAATGATCAGGAGACATCACCACTGAAACATTCCGTCCTTACCCATTCCATGGCGTTAAGTGTCACCTGCTACTGCCATGTCCTTCCCTCCCATTGTCTCCTTTTCTTCTCCAGCCTTTGTCATCTACCCTACCCACCTGCCAGTCAATACCCCCCCTCACCTGTATCCACCTATCACTTGCCAGACTTTGACCCACACTTCCCCCACTGCTTTCTCCCCCGTTACTGCAATCAGTCTGAGGAAGGGTCCTGACCCAAAACGTCGCCTGTCCAATCCCTCCACAGATGATGCCTGACCCATTGAGTTCCTCCAGCACTAATGAAAGAGTTAAAAGAAGTAGGTTACCAAATGGATTCTGCTGTAGAATTAGAAGTATACAAAATGGGTGCTTTGCCCTTTCCTCTCCTTACTCGGCCAGATTGAGTGCACAAACAATCGGTGCTTTGCCCTTTCCTCTCCATAGATGCCAAGTGCACAAACACTGGATCCTTTGCCCTATGATCTAAACACTCAGCAAGATGTAGAGAACACTGGGTCCTTACCCTTTACTCTGAATATTCAACCAGATTGTATTGTACAGACAAGGTAAACAACAAGGTAAAAAACAAGACTGTTTGAATCTGCAGAGATAAGGAATAGCTCCTTCGAGCAAAACCATATATGGACATAACCTTTCCTCTCTCGGAAGAAACTACCGATCTTTAATATTACCATATATGGACAAGGCAAGAGGCTGTACAATGCTCTGTAAGATAATGAATTGCTGACTATTGGGGTATAAGTATATCTGATTGATCATTACATCTTTGTGTGGAACACGAGGAGCTCTGTAGTCTGTATTATCATACTCAGAGTCTATCCTCCCACACCCCGCCGTTATCTGTTTGAAGCAAATTGGACTTTAACACTATGAGTTTTACTCTGTATTATAATTGCTATGACACTTACCACGGTTGTCTTATTGGACTGACAGCCACAAGTTCTTCTCAATTCGGAACCAGCACTGAGTCATTAAGCTGCCTTTTCATCTTGCCGGTCAGGGGCCCACGATGGCACTGGTCCCCTGTAGCAACCAGTCTGTCCCACAGGACTTCCCTTGCGTGGACCAGACTGCTCCTCAGTTTATGCGAATCGGAGTCCTGCAGGAGCTTCCTCTTCTGGCTGTTGAGCCGCATCTGGTAGGTGAGAATATGTAGGGCGGACGACGGGCTTTCCGTGATCGCCTGCCTCATGTCGTCGATGCTCTTCATGGCTTCCATGATGTGCATCATCTTCCCCAGGTCTTTCACGGGCGCCTTGGCCAGCTTCTCCAAAAGCAAGGCCAACTGCTCAGAGTTGTGGCTCAGGTCCGACTCGGTGTTGCCATAGTTTATGGTCGCTGCATAAGGCACAGTATTCAGAAACACACCAACACCAAGACTACGTTGGTGCACGTAGTCCCTGACGGCCTTTACTTCGGACAGCTCCCTTGACAAAACATGGAAAGCATAGGTGTAGTTGCAGCTTTCCCTGTACTTGGAAATCAAATTCAATTCTTGCTCCAGGGCGGAGATTGCCCGCTCCAGGTAATTGGTCGAGTGCCGCGGACATTCCCTATGGCACAGTGAGAAGATGGACTTGTACTGCTGATTGTCAAGAAACTCGGAAAGCAAGGACAAGTCAAACCAGAGCATCGCACGGTACGTCGGCTGGTTCACATGCTGGGCTATCAGGTTCCTCAGGTAGTGCGCTGTCTCCAACATCATGATCAGCTCGATGTAGACTTCAGTGGCTTCGGACTTCAGGAGAATAGGGCTGGTTTCGTGGGCAGCAGATGGGACAGAAAAGCTGGCCTCGCTTAGTAGGATCTTCTCGGCTTGGACCTTTTGGAGCACGTGGAAATGTTTTTTCAAATACTCCGCTTGGCTCTCGCACAGGACAAGAAACTGGCACAGTTCTGCCTGTGGCGCCCCCCGGGAACGTTCTAGGATTCTTCCCACGGAATCAAACTGCTCCGAAAGATGTTGGAAGTCACTCCTGAGGCAACTATCCAGCCCGAGTTCCTGGTGCTCTGGGAAGGTATCTTCTACTGACTGGTCTGGCACTGTCCTAGGGAACCTACCATGGGTGGTGCCCACTTGCTTTTTGCTGTTCGTAGAGGTCCTCCTGGAGTTGCTGCACCCATTGTACAACAAGCAGAATGCTTCCTTGTTTAACTCTGACATTTGCTCCCGTGCCTGGCTTGTGTGGCTCCAGCCCTCACTCACTCTGACCCGATCACCATCCGATGCCTTGCCGTTTCCCCTCTTCTGCCAAACCAGCATCTTGGCTGCATCGAACCGAAGATGCTCGAGGCCAAACCAGCCGAGCTCTTTGCCTGGCAACGAGCTGCCATGGATGACTCGGGTTTTCCCGTTGACAAAGTCAACGATGAGCCACAAATGCAGCAGCTTGGCGACGTCGCGCTGGCCTTCAGGCAGATCGGCCAGTCTGCTTATCAATGCCCAGGTGTTTTTGTGCAGCGCTTCCAAATCTTCCAAGCGGTCCCCATAGTTAACACTTGCCGTCACCGGGATGGAGAGGCAAAAGCGGGAACAGTCAGAGAGGTTCTGCATTATCGACGAACATTCATCCAGTTCCCGTTTCTGCTTCAGGGAGACATAGTAGGCATTTTGCCCCCTTGTTTCTGCCTGGCAGCATGTCAGTATCTGTTTCTGGTAGTCGCTCAGTGCTTCCGAACAGTTGCCCCGCACCCTCTCTTGGAAAGAAGGGTACAGGCTAGACTGCTGCTGGCAGCCCATCTTCGTGGTCAGCAAGTCACCATATAGTGTCTCATCGTACCACAGCAGGCTGCGCAACGTCGGGCCGCCTGTCAGGAAGCTGATCTTGTTCTGCAGGAACTGCACCGTTTCCATCATCATCTGCAGCTCCACGTAGGCTTCCAGCGCGCTGGGCCTCAGGAGCACTGCACCGACAGTGGCCGTCAGGCCATTACGCAACGACCAGTCTCTGCAAATAATGGACTCCGTGAAGGACATGCCCTGTGACTGCTCAAACACTGAGACGAATGCCGGCCGCAACCTCTCACACTTCTCTTTCAACCTTTCCAAGCTTTCCAGTAACGATGTGCTGTCGGCTTGTTGAAGAATCTCTGATATCTTGGATAGAAGAACTTCAGATCTTCGGGCTCCCTTTGTGCTTTCCAGCGGTCTGATGTCATCTGGAAGGCTCTGATCTTCTACTCTGCCTGCCCTGTCATTGCCAGTGGACACTCTGATTTCTACCAATTCATATTCATTTTCTGAAACAATTTCCCCTTCGTCCCTCTCCACATTCTGCTGCGAGTTTGTAGTCTGTTCTGCTACTTTTGATCCGATGGTGACAGATATAACAGGGCATTCACCTTTGTAACATTGCGGTGGATCGTCAATGAGTAACGTTTTCTCCAAGGAAGTGGGTTGGAAGGGTACTGGTTGGGGATGAAGTTGGTGTAGTGATGCACTAAACTTGGCAGAGGATTTGGGCATCGTAGAAGAAAGGGGAATATTTAACTTTTGACATTCATAGGGAGGTGTCAAGTCAGAACCACCACGCTTACAGTAGGTTTTCTGCTCAGTGTCTGATGGTGTTCCTGCTTCAGATTTATTCGGAGAATGTATCATGTGTTGTCCTTCTTTTTGTTCAGAGGATGGCTCTGTTGGATGTCTTGCACCCAAACATTTCACCGATCGAGAAGCAGCAGATGTATTTACTTCTTGGGCCTCTTCCATTTGGGAGTCAAAGTAACCTTCTACCGCTGGAGAAGCAACTGGAGATTCCAATCCTGTTTCCAAGTTTGCGCTCTCCCCAACGCACCTCTTTCCCTCTCGGGAGTCAACACTAAATCCCATTTGGGATTTCCCAAGCGTGGAGTTAGTTGAGGATTCTGATGGCGTGGGATGCACTGCGATGTCCATTACTTCAAAACTTGCCACGTGGCAATCAAATTGAGGTTTGGCCGAGATGGACCCAACTCCAGCTCGGAAAGTCTGGACAGGTACACTGTCGGGGACATGAGCTTTCCTGGGCTTTTGAAGCGGGTTTTGACTTGACCATGGCTTTGTGATTCCCATGTGATTCTCCAGTGTAAACCCAGCGTGAGGATGAGCTTTATTGCGCATCGGGTTTGAAGCCACTCCTGGATTCACCACGCTGCTTGGTATTGACATCACGTTGCTCGTTGCACATGCGGCCCGTTCACTTTTGCCATCCTGTCTTGTGCACTTTACACATGCCCTTTGTTTGCAAGACTGCATCATCTCAGCAACTGAACTCTTTCCATGCTCTTTGCTGATGATCCCACTGCTTTTCGAGTCATTTTTCAGAATGGATTGGTCCCGGCACTTTGTACAAAGTCGTTGACAGTATGAGTCATAACTTTCCCAGAAAGTATTGCAGTTAGTTTGATTGGATTTTGGAAGAAAACTATGGCTCATAGCCACACTAATGCTTCTCACAATTTCTGAAGACTTATCTACTCTATCAAAGGCTTTGTTTAGGTTCTTCACTGCATGGGTAAGCATCTTTGATAGTTGGCTGTTTTTGCTTAAGCAGGCTTCATTCGATAGAACAGTGACGACCTGAGCAATCTGCCTTTGGCACGTGTTGAAGGCATTGATGTGCCCTTCACACACAGAATCAAGGGTATCAGTGGAATTGTCATCCCCTCTGTGATTCCCTTTGTTGGCATCTGTGGAAGATATTTGCATATGTGAGCCAGCCTTGGAACACCTTTTGGCTTGTATTGCAGCCTGGGGTTTGGACTCTAGCTCTTTACGGTCTTTTAATATTTTAACATTTCCATCACAACATGATATGACTTTGGTTTTATCAGTAAACTGACAACAATTGGCTTGTTCAAGGATTTTGTGCTCTCTGTCCGTGAGAAGAGCTTTTCCCTCTAGAACAGACATTCTGTTACTTTTGTGTGTGTCCTTTCTGCTCATACAAAGTTCCCCATTCATGTGCTCAAAGTTCAATGCAATGTCACAGTCTGAGGTCATTTTATAGTCCCTTTTCAAGTGATTTAGTTTATAATGGCGGCTCAGGTTTTTCACATCCTTGCCATGTGGCTTTGATGCAGATATCTTTCGGATCTTTTTCCTCATCACAGATTCTTCACATGGGCTGTCGGATGATGGTTGGGGTCTATCCCTTTTTGATTTAGCGTGATTGCATCTGTGACTGCCTGTGGCATCCTGTTGTTCACTTACACTCTCCACCTCTGCCATGTCAGACTGGATTGATGCCTGCATCCCAACACATTCTGTTGCCACTTTGCGCTCGTGACTATTTTGATTCGGAGAACTACCTCCACATCTGCTCATAGGACGTTGTTTACTTGTGAGCAAGGCATGGAGAAAATGTGTCTTCCTGCAGCTTTTGTTGGTCGGTGGATAGGGCCAACTTTTTGGCGTTCTGTTCAATGCACGGCGTAAATCATTATTAGACATCAGGTCACGCAGTTTACCTTCTGTATTTAACTCATCGATCTCTGTCTGCGATGCTGCACATGATATTGAACTTTCAGACATTGGCTCACTGGCTTCTTGGTGGAAAGCTGCCTCCCAGGCTTTCTCAGCTGTTTTCAGGCAGTTCTCCCCAACTTCATTGATGGAGAAGCCAGGCCGGTTAGCAATTCGATCGGATGGCTCTGTTCGTTCAGGGTATGGATCAATCTTTGCAATAGGGTCACAGTTTAAGGTTATTCGCAGGCTGGGAATCACTTTTTGGCTGCCTGAGATTAGCAGGCTTTCACTCTTTGACACTGAACACTTCTGGATTCCATGATCTTCACCATCTGCATCCTCAAGACAATGAAGAGCCAACTGACTGGCTTCAGTTGCAATTGGTGGGGGAATTGGATGACCACATTTATCAGGTTTTGTAGCTGCTTCTGAGTCCAGATTTTTTTGCAATTCTCCTGTTGTTTCAAAGAGATTCTCCCATTCAATCCGTGCTCCCAGGAAATGGAGCAAATGGTCTGAGTTTGGTGATTTGTCGTAAGATTCTTGCATGCACTTCGCTGAAGTAATGAATACCTGCTCTTCTTCCAAAGCAGTGTCAGGGGGTGACCCTTCTTCATTGCCGCTGGCCCCTCCATTTTCCAAGGAGCTCAGCGCTAGTCCCGCCATTTTGATTTTTTCAGTCAGCCCAACATCTGTACTTCCTTCGGAAAGGGCGCGTGTTCTGTGGTCATCGGAACTCTCTGCGTGCATCGCTGTCTGGTCGCTTGGGAGATGAACGGCACTGATGAAGTTGCACTGAGAAGGTACCGACTGTTCATCTCCCCCGACAGACAGCGATGGTGCCTGCATCTGACAGCTAGTAACGGTTGACACATCTTGAGTCACACTCATCCTGTCATCGTCAGCGGGCCTCCGTTGTGTTCCAGCCACATAGGGAATAATTTTGAAGCACACCTCAAACTCCTCCACGGCTACATCCTGTGTATTGTGCGAAAGGACACTGCCGACACTGTTCTCATCACAGCGAACATTGTTCACTGCTGTCACTGTGGGCTGAGAACCTCCCATTGATTCCTCTTCTATCCCTTTGGCATCACTTTGTCCAAGCCCCTTGCTGGCAATGTCACCAGAGGCCAATTCAATCCCACATGCGGAGGAATTACCCCAGTGTGCCAAAGCATGCGAGCGTGACTGTGCATCTTGAGCTGTGGAACGGTCTGAGTTACACAGAGAATGGGGGCCATGGGGTTTGGACGGAAAAGCATTGCAGCATGTGCCAAGTCCAAGTTCAGTTTTATATCTTTCATAATACTTATCATATACTTTTAATCGGCAGTAGAAGGCCTTTTTATCCATCTGGCTTAGCTTCTGCAGAGAATCGATCTTTGACAGTCTCTCTTTGTTGCCTAACTCCAAGTAGGCTGAATACTTCTTCAACTTTTTCTTCATCTCGCTTTCATGCAAGTTTAAGTCTTTAAAGTAGGGCTGCTCAGAATGTTCGGCTGCGTTTGACCTGGAAGGAAATATAGTCTTCTGTGTGCCCGAACCCATGTTGAGGTTTAACTCTGTCAAGGAGGTCAGGACGTTGTCTATTTCCATTGTCTTAGGCTTCTGGTGATCGTCAGGCTTGGAAACAATCATGGGATGATCCAAGGTGCTTTGTGACCCAGCTCCGGCTGACAACATACCCAGCACAGACGCTCCCAAATTAATACTGTCCACCGCTGCTTCCTTCAAGTCCTGACTCCGCGCTCGATCTTCTCCAGCTCCATCTGCCGCTGGCTGCCTGGCTGCATTTGCAGACAGCAAATGGGAGGAGCACGCGTTCAAAAAGCAAATGGTCTTTATTAAGGTGTTAATGCTCCTTAGTTGTTTAACGGGCAGTGCAATCTTGGTGGGAACTGAATCCTTCTTGTTCTCCTCACAACTGTCCCTCTTCCCTAACCTTGGATCCTGTTTGGTGCTTGATGTGACCACTTTGCCAAGGCTTGGAGACAACTGATCAGCGGAGACAGGTAGACTTTTCTTTTTGGAAATTTGCTGGTAAACAACTTTGGCATCTTTTCCTTTGCCAAGTCTATGGGCGATTGTACAGCTCTCCAGTCTGGAAATTTCTGTTGAGTTTGTGTATGGAATGAAAGAAAAAGAAATTGAACGTTATTTTGAATCTTGTTACTCTATTGAACAGCAATGTTTTACAGTGATTTTTGTTTTTGACAGTCCCAACTTTCTTTGTGCTCACAAAGTCCTTGTGGCCCATCTGGGATGTAGCTTATTCCTGGTCTTACCTAAGGGATTGTTTAGCTATATGGGGAAGCGTTGGGGAAATTAAATGAAGATTCTGAATGGTCCTTCCATAAGCTGTGGTCTTTTCCGGTTCACCTCCACCTCATTGTGGACATTGGACTTTGTCTAAGGAACTGATGTGCTACAATGCTAAGAACTATATTCCGCACTCTGTACCTTCCCATCTGCTCGCTCTATTGTACTTGAGTTTGACTTGATTGTATATATGTATAGTATATCTGATCTGTTTGGATAGCATACAAAACAAAGCTTTTCACTGTACCTCGGTACCTTGACAGCAATAAACTTAAACCTGGACTCTCCACAACAGGACCGGCAGCTCCAGCCTTCAAGTTAAGTTGGCTCAACATCAAAGGCTGGAGTACAAGAGGCAGATGCCTTGGATGGTGGGGGCTGCTATCTTGATTTGGGGAGGGATATTTCCTCCAGCCATTAACTGTGACATGGATCCCCCAGAAGATAATGGTACCTTTTAAAAATGCATTTATATTTTGAGCACCCCACCTTCCATTGCACCCAATAGTTCAGCCATCTTAAAGGAGAACTCTTTTGGTTTTAAAGACGAGCACCCTGTCCGGCATCACACGCAGTCTCACAAGCATGGCAGCTGTGGGGAAAATCCAGAGTACAAATTGCAGCCTTAGGGCAGCATGGCAGCAGAGACCAAGGTTTCATCCCGACCTCGGATGCTCTCCGTGTGGAGTTTGCACGTTCTCATTGTGGACGGTTCGATTGTAATCATGTATTGTCTTTTCACTAACTGACCTCCCCCGCCCCCCTTCCTCACCCCTGGCCAGGAACACAGACCTAAATGATTGGGTGGGCTCCACTTTATAATGAAAGAAACTAGGATCATAAGAAGTCACACGATGAGGTAACTCATGACGGATAGTATAGTGTGGAGGTGCAGCTAATAGAACTACTGCCTCGCATCGCCAGGACGTGGGTTCAACCCTGACCTCGGGAGATGTCTGTGTGCTATTTGTATGTACTCGCACACACTTCCTATTTCCTCTTATGTCCCAAAATTGTACAGGTTGAGAACCTGGGAGGAAAGTAAAATGGGGTGGGATAGGATTATTAATTGGGCTCGGTGGGCCAAAGGGGACATTTTCATGCTGCATATCTCTCTGGCCCATCTTCTTTTACTTGCCTGGAATCCATATATCTTGATAACCAAGGAAAATCTTTCTCAGTCTTGGAATTATTTCCAGAAAGTGCAACCTTCAGTAGGAAAAAGTTTGAGATCTTAATTTTCGTCTATGCACAAAGGCACCCCCAGGTCTCACTCCAGATTGAACCAGCTCGATTTCCAACGCTCACATGAAACTATTTTGGCCACCTTTGCCTAACGAGTACTCATTAAATGACAGCAATGGAGCCGTCAGGCAGAAATTCATCATAAATTGCTTTTGGTTAATTTTATGGATTCCAGCTCCACTGTTTAGAAAGATGATATTAATATTTAATATAAATATTTTGCTTCTTTATTATGAATTCCCAACTAGAGAAAAACATTTCTCTCTGTCCAGCTTATTTCTTTGTTATGTTTAAAAATACATGGAAACAGGCCCTTGGGCCCACTGAGTCCATGCTGACCATTGCTCACCCTTCACACTAGTTCTACGTTATCCACTTTCACGTCCGCTCCCTACACACTAGGAAAAACTTAGAGGCCAAATTAACCTACACACCCACACGTCTTTGGGATGTGGGAGGAAGCCGGAGCACCGGGAGGAAACCCACGTGTTCACAGGGAGGTCAGTATCGATCCCGGGTGTCTGGGGCTGTGAGGCAGCAGCTCAACCAGCTGCACCAATATGCCACCCATCCAAAAAAGATTACCAGCAATATTTTGGTATGCTTCTAAACGTTGTTACGGCATTCTAAAGAGGTCTAAAGAGGAGGCCTACAGGAGCGGAGATGCAGACCTCTACTGGCAGGCCAAGTACAAGCTGAGAAGAGGAATCAGAGCTGCCAAGGTAAGGTACTCTGAGAAATTGAGGAGCAAGTTCTCAGCTAGTGACTCTTCTTCAGCTTGGAAGGGCTTGCAAGAAATTACCAGCTACAAGAGGAAAGCCCCCCCGCTCTTTGGACAATCATCAGCTGATCAATGACCTGAATGAGTTTTACTGCAGGTTTGAACATCAGAAACGTAACCCTGGTACCCCCTCCCCCCCCTCCCCAACCAACACTGCCAGACCCAAGTCTACAAAGAATGGATCCTGCACCCTCTCCTTCCCATTCACCACTTCACACCTACTTAAGGCAAGACTCCAGTATGAAAAGACTCACTTCACACCCACTCACAGCCTGACCTCAGTCTGCAAAGACTGGGCCTTTCTACACCCACACCCCTCCAATCACCACTTCACACCCAATCACCCACACCCTCTGAGCTGCAAAACATCACTAATCAAATATCAACAATAAAAATAGAGGTGGAGAACTTTTCAGAGGACTAAAAAGCCGGAAATCTCCAGGACCTGACAATGTTTCGCCCTCTACTCTTAAGCTCTGGGCCAAACAGCTATCACCGGTCTATACAAACATTTTTTAACCTGTCCCTGCAAACATGTATTGTCCCTGCCTGTTTCAAAGTCTCCACTATTGTCCCTGTACCCAAAAAGGCAAGGATTACTTGTCTTAATGACTACAGGCCTGTCGCACAGACGTCTGTAGTCAAGAAGACACTCGAAAGGCTTGTGCTGGCCAAGCTGAAAAATATCACAAACCCCCTGCTGGACCCGCTGCAGTTTGCATATCGGGCCAATAGATCTGTGGATGATGCAGTCAACCTGGGCCTGCACTTCATCCTACAGCACCTAGACCGCCAGGGGACCTATGCGAGGATCCTGTTTGAATGTGTCAGAGCTACTACACTCCAAATTTTCCGAGTTGACTGTGCCTGAACCCCTCTGTCGGTGGATCACCAGCTTCCTGACAGACAGGAAGCAGCATGTGTGGCAGGGAAAGCACATCTCGGACCCGCAAACGCTCAGCATAGGAGCACCGCAAGGCTGCGTACTCTCCTCTCCTCTACTCTCTCTACACCTCCACAGACACCTGTCAAGATTCTCAAGTTTGCGGACAATACAACGGTGATTGGACTTATCCATGATGGGGAGGAATCTGCCTACAGGCAGGAAGTGTCACTGCTGGCGTCCTGGTGCCGTCGCAACAACCTAGAGCTCAATGCTCTTAAGACAGTGGAATTGATTGTAGACGTTAGGAGAGCTCCCCCTCCCCTCACCCCACTCACCATCAGTCACATCTGTGGAGTCTTTTAAGTTCCTGGGAACCATCATCTCCAAGGACCTTAAGTGGGGGGCGACCATCGACTCCACAGTCAAAAGCACACCCATCAGAGGTTGTACTTCCTACGGCAGCTGAGGAATCACAATCTGCCACAGGCAATGATGATCCAATTCTACATGGCCATCGTAGAGTCTGTTCTCACCTTCTCCATCATGGTCTGGTTTGGCTCAGCCATCAAGCACGACACCTGAAGGCTGCAGCGAATCGTCTGATCAGCAGAGAAGGTTATTGGCTGTAACCTTCCCTCCATTGATGAACTGTACACTGCAAGGGCCAGAAAGCGAGCAGGCAAGATCATCTCTGACCCCTCTCACCCTGGCCACAAACTCTTTGAATCACTGCCCTCTGGAAGGCGACTCTGGACAGTCAAAGCTGCCAGAGCCAGACATAAAAATAGTTTTTATCCACTAGTAGTTGCTCTACTCAACAGCCAAAAATCTGTAGCCTCCCTTTGATCTGGTATTTTGTTGGTTCACATGCTTAATCAATGGTGTTTTATCATTAATGTTTTATTATTATTAATGTTTAGTGTTTTCCGAGTCATTCGTAACTGTCACTGTATGTCATGTTGTTACTTGTGGGCGGAGCACCAAGGCAAATTCCTTGTATGTGAATACTTGGCCAATAAACTTACTTACTTACTTACTGTAGGATCGAGTGCAGTGGCCATCTGGGCCCCTGTGTTTCCTTACCAAACACCGAAGAGTGTGTTGCAGCAGAACTGTGCCAGAAAGGCACCACAGCCGACTTCACCTCTTGACCCACGAATCGCACTGAAACAAGAGCGTAAGGCAGGCAATGCCTTGGACATTCTGTCGTTTCACACAGGTCATTGAACTCATACAGGTATACCTGAGCACAGTAAGGAAAATAACAAGCAATGTAATTTGCAAGCAATATAGAAACAACACACTCCCTGAATTCAGGAGACATGTCTATCGGTTGGAAAATTATTTAAAATTATTTAATGTCACTATTATTTAAAGGGGGAGGAAATAAAATGAGAATATACAGAGCAGGTTTTAAAACAATGGCTTATTCCTTCTTCTAACTTCCATGTTCATGTATATCTGGCCAAAATGGTTAAATATGCTGTTAGATTGGTCATTTTGTCATGCCATAGGCTAATAATGATTTTGATGTGCACTTTATACATTGAAGTATACATTTTATTGAAGTATAGAATTATACATTTATTGTGTGTATTAAACTAGCCTGCAATATTATTGTGGCACAGTAGCAAAGATGGGAAAATGGCTGTCTCACAGCTCTAGAGACCCGGGTTTCATCCTGAGCTAGGCTGCTCTGTGTGGAGTTTGCACATTCTCCCTGTGACTGTGTGGGATTCCTCTGGCTGCTCCTGTTTCCACATCCATTCCAAAGATGTGCGGGGTTGTAGGTTAATTCTAGTCCATCTACACTTGGCAAAGCCACTGGCAAAATCAAGCACCAGTCTCACCCCGGTCACTTCCTCTTCTCCCATCAGGCAAGATGTACAGAAGTGTGAAAACGCACCCCTCCAGATTCAGGGTCAGTTTCTTCCCAGCTGTTATCAGGCAATCGAACCGTTCTCTTACCAGCTAGAGTGCAGTACTGACCTCACACCTATCTAATTGGAGACCTTTCAACTATCTTTAATTGGACTTTATTTTACACACACTGTTGTCCCCTTTTTATCTGTACCGTGGGCTGCTTTGTTATAATCACGTATAGAATTTTTCTTGACTGGCTAGCACACAAACAAAAGGTTTTTTACTTTTAGCAACGATTCTTCAATTTAGATTCAAAGACTCACCGCAGAATTGATGACCTGAATATCAATTGGGTCCTTCAGAGAGACTAGATTCTGGGACATGTGACAATCATATTTTGCCGTGGGTTCTATATCAACCTTATCCTTGAGCTTACATGGTGGAATTGTCCTCACCTTTCCCAACAACACCTTTAAAAATGAAAGAAAATTGAAATAGCGATCATTGATTGTCAAGATTGGGAATGCACCACATCATGGATGACGGATGGGGCAGTCAGCTGAAAGTGCTGTGCAGTTTGAATGCTGCGTCTTGACGGTGGGGGTCAGCATTAGCTCAGCGGCAGCTATCTTGCCTCAGAGTCAGAAAGTTTGCAATCAACTCCACTTCTCGAGACACGAACACATAGGGCTGCACGATAAAGCAACGGTAGAATTGCTGCCTTACAGCGCCAGAGAACCGGGTTTGATCCTGACCATGGATGTTATTTGTAAGGACTTTGCAAATTCTTCCTGTGCCTGGGAGATTCCTCTGGATTCTCCGGTTTCCACTCACATCCCAAAGGCATGTCGATTTTCATTAGCTTGTAAGTTCATGTAAGTTGTCCCTAGGGTTCAGGATTGAATTGGTGTACGGGGTGATCATTGAACGGCGAGGACTCGGTGTGCTGAAGGGCCTGTTTCCACGCTGTATCTTTAAACTAACTAAACAAAACAAAACATAATACAGGTCAGCACCTCCATCTCATGCGGACTGAATATTACACACTCTGAGATGCCAATCTTCAGCTAGGACATTAAAGAAGCTGATACCGTTTGAAGAAGCCAGGGATTTAATCAACCATCACTTGTAGCTCAGATTCCAGTATCTGCAGTTTCTTATGTCTCCAGATTATAACTGTTGTTGTTCACTGGGCCACACTTACATATACACTTACATATTCACAAACTAATCCAAAAGCCTTTTAAACCTCGTAACTGCCTCTCTAAAAGCCTTGTAAACCTCATATTTGCAACCTCATGTTGCAGTACCCACCACCCTCTTTATGAAAGATTTGCCCCACACATCTCCGTACACATAGGGCTCTTAAAGATAGTGGAGTCAGGAGATATGGGGAGAAAGCAGGAATGGGGTACTGATTGAGGATGATCACCCATGATCACATTGAATGGCGATGCTGGCTTTAAGGGCCGAATGGCCAACTCCTGCACCTATTTCTATTGTCCACTTACACTTGTAGAATGATAGAGGAAATGTCAGTGACAATTAAATTAAAAAATGAAATTATATTTCTGTACGGTTTGCTTGACTTCATTGGTTGGGGCACTGAGTGAAACAGTCAGGAAAGTCATGTTACAGCTTCATAAGACTTTGGTTAGGTCACATTTGGAGTATTGCATGCAGTTCTGGACTCCCCATTACAGGATGCTTTGGAGTGGGTGCAGAGGAGGTTTACCAGAATGCTGCTTGAATTTGTGGGTATCAGCTACGAACAAATGGATCAACGCATTGCTTTCTCTGGAATGACAAAGGCTGAGGGGAGGTCTGATAGAAATATATAAAATTATCAGAGGCATGTTAGACAGTCAGAACCTTTTTTCCAACATAGAAACATAGAAAAAAATAGATGCAGGAGTTGGCCATTCGGCCCTTCGAATCAGCACAGCCATGGCTGATCATCTAAAATCAGTACCCCGTTCCTGCTTTTTCCCCATATCACTTGATTCCTTTAGCCCTTGGAGCTAAATCTAACTCTCTGTTGAAAACATCCAGTGAATTGGCCTCCATTGCATCCTGTGGCAGAGAATTCCACAGATTCACAACTCTCTGGATGAAGTCGTTTTTCCTCATCTCAGTCCTAAATGGCCTTCCGCTCATTCTCAAACTGTGACCCCTAGTTCTGGACTGCCCCAACATCGGGACCATTTTTCCTGCATCTGGCCTGTCCAATCCTTTAAGAATTTTATGTTTCTATAAGATCCCCTCTCATCTGTCTAATTCCAGTGAATACAAGCCCAGTTGACCCATTCTTTCATCATACATTATGTCACTCCCTCAATAGAAATAATGTCCTTCCTCAAATTAGGAGACCAAAATTTCACACAATACTCCAGGTACGGTCTCACCAGGGCCCTCTACAACTGCAGTAACTTTCTTCACTGCCTGCTGTACCTGCATGCTTATTTTCAGTGATTGATATACAAACATACCCAGGTCTCATTGCACCTCCCCTTTTCCTAATCTGACACTAGTCAGATAATAGTCTGCCTTCCTTTTCTTGCCACCAAAGTCATTTCTGGGAAATTTATATGCCCTTTCCTTGGAGGCGCAGTCCTCTTTCTTAAAGTTTGGCTTTCTTCCCAACCCATTGTTCAAGCGTTTTTGATTGCAACATGCGCCTTAATTTAGTTCAACAAAGAAACTGACAAGTTACTAAAGAACCTAAATACATTATCATTGATTTCTCTCGTTAGCCACGGTTGAGCCGCCTTCCCCGTTTTATTTTTTCGCTAGACAGGGATGAATAATTTTTGGAGTTCATCCATACGGTCGTTAAATCTTTGCCATTGCATCTCCACCTTCAACACTTTAAGTATAATTTGCCAGTCAGTTTCTGTCTCTTACCAACAAGATCTCCTTTCTTTAAGTTCAGGACTCTAGTCTCTGAATTAACTGTGTCCTTTCCATCCTAATGCAGAATTCCACCATATTATGGTCACTGTTGCCCAAGGGGCTCCGCACAACAAGATGGCCAACTAATCCTTCCTCGTTACACAATGCCCAGTCTGGGATGGCCTGTCCTCTAGTCAGTTCTTCTACTTATTTTTTTAAAAACCATTCCGTATGTATTCCAGGAAATCTTCCTCCTCAGCACTGTTACCAATTTAGTTGGCCCAATCTATACAGTATGTAGATTAAAGTCACCCATGATAACCTTTGTTACACACATCCCTAATTTCCTGCTTGATGCTATCCCCAACCTCAATACTGCTGTTTGGTGGTCTGTATACAACTCCAACCAGCGTTTTCTTCCCTTGGCTATTTTGCAGTTCTACCTATACCGATTCTACAGCATCCAAGCTATTGTCTCTCCTTGCTATTGCATTAATCTCCTCTTTAACTAGCAATGGTACCCCACCTACTCTTCCTTTCTGTCTATCCTTCCTGAATATCGAATACACTTGCTCCCAGCCTTGGTCACCCTGGAGCCATGTCTTCGTAATTCCAACTATATCATATCCCTTAACTACTAACTGTGCATTCAATTTATCCACCTTATTACAAATGTTCCTCACATTAAGGCACAAAGCTTTCAGGTTTGTTTTTCTTATCTTCCTTCTAGCTTTTGTTTCTGTCCTCTCTCCTTGCATTGGTTCGCACCCCCCTGCCCTGTTAGTTTAAACGTGACCTTTCCTACACTCTCTTACCCGTTAACTGCACGCATACGTTTCCACGTTGTTGACTCAAACCCCCCCCCCCCCCCCCCCCCACTGTTTAGTTTAAACCCACCTGTGTAGCACTAGAAAACCTGTCTGCCAGAATGTCGGACTCCTCCAATTAAGGTGCAACTCATCCCTTTTGTACAGGTCACCCCTGCTCCAGAAGAGATCCCAGTGATCTAGAATTTAAAATCTCTGCACTAACCCCTCATCCACACATTCAGATCCCCTTTCTCCCTCTTCCAACGTAGAAATATCAAAGACTAGAGGGCACAGCCATAAATGGGGAGGGTCAAAGTTTAAAGCAGATGTGCGGGCAAGTTTTTTTTACACAGAGGGTGTTTGGTGTTTGGAACACACTACTGGGGGTGGCGGTGGAGGCAGATATGAGGTTTACAAGGCTTTTAGATAGGCACATGGATATGCAGGTAATGGAGGGATATGGATCATGTGCCGGCAAGATGAGATTAGGTCATCATCTTCGGCACAGACATTGTGGGCCGAAGGGCCTATTCCTGTGTTGTACTGATCCAAACTGTTAAGTAGCTGAACTACTTCCCTCATGCATGCAAAACAAATGCTGGGAGGACTTTTATGGTGTCAGTAGGGAGCATCCAGTGTTGAGGCACTAATTACAGTGGGTTCCATTTTACATTCATTTCATTTTATTTACATTAATTTTTTTATGATATTTTACAATTACTATGGGTTCCACATTATATTTCATTTTATGAAATGCCTAGCAAAATAAACTGAATTTATTGCCACCGATGGCTGTGGAAGCTAAGTAATTCTGTATTTTTAAGGTGCAGATTGACAGATTCTTAATTAGTACGGGTGTCAGGGGTTCTGCGGAGAAGGCTGGAGAATGGGGTTGAGAGGGAAAGATAGATCAGCCATGATTGAATGATGGAGTAGACTTGATGGGCCAAAAGGCCTAATTCTGCTCCTATAACCTTTGTACAGCACTGGGAAAGAAGTGAACGGCACAACAATTCTGTTAACGTCGAGTAAGCATACCTTAAAAAACAGAATTGTTTCCGAGACCAGGTTGTTTTTCTGACAGTACTTGAGGAGGACGTCAATGTGCCGATAAAGATACACACCATAAGCTGGATTTCCCAGGACACTTATGTCAGAGGAGTTGATGCTCAATCCATCTTGATACAGTCTTAAAGCTGCGTCATGGGACGTCACCAAGAAGAACGTATTTTGCTCAATTTCTTTGCCTCGCCTGCCCTCCTCACGCATCTTTGATCTGGTGTTCAAAATGGTTAATGTTAAAATTTATCGTGAAATACAATGTAATTATGTCATCACTTGGTGATAGCATTGGAGAGTTGTAGAATTATACAGCATGAGAACAATCATTTGCCTGGGAAGATTGGGTGGGTCTTCACTATCATGGAGCCAGACAGTCATGCAGCACAGAAACAGGCACTTCAGCCCAATTCGTCCATGTCAACCAAGATACCCCATCTAAGCTAATATCCGTTGCCTGCATTTGGTCCATATCCCTCTCAACTTTTCCTATCCATGTATCTGTCCAATCATCTTTTATATGTTGTTATAATACCAGCCTCAGCTGCCTCATCTGGCAGCTCAGTCCATTTCAAGTGAAATAAATTACCCCTCAGGTTCCTATCAATTCTTTCCCCTCTCACCGTAACCATATATTTTCTGGTTCTTGATTCCCCCACTCTGGGTAAATGACTCAGAGCATCTACCCTATCTATTTCATTCTTCCAGGTTGGATTTGAATGCAAGAATGATCTAAGAATTTAAAGTTAATTGTTGTAAATTACCATGCATCAGCATCCTATTAATTCCTCTCATGACATTAGATCTTCAAACAAAGGGTAAAGAACATCTGTACATCACCCCACCCATTCTGAATCCTTACTCTGAACATTCATGAGAAACACTAGGTGGTGGTTCATTTATTATATACATTTCAATATATATAAATAATATATTATATGTATATATACACACACACACACAAATCGTTTGCTTGCATATTCCATACTTATCATTGTTTACATACCTCTTCTCTGCAAATCGTTGCTCAAGTTTCACATTGTGTATGAGCTTAATATCACCAAACTTCCACTGGAGGTTCAAGCCATAGCTGCTGTCAAGCTTTGAACCCTCTAAGGTCGACTGAATAAATCTGTACTCTCGCCAGTCTGTATGGCAGATTTCTAAATAGGCTTTGGAAGAAGATGTGATTCAAGTCAGAACACTAGTAACATTCAATGGCAACAAGGTTTAATTGTACAGTTGTAGTTAAAATTTAGCTAACCACACGGTTAGGGTGGCACAGTGGAGCAGTGGTAGAGTTGCTGCCTTAAGGGCCTGGCCCACTTGGCGATTTTTTTCGGCGTCTGCCGGCATCATTGACTGATGTATCACGTCACCGAAAAAGTTGTGGCGTAATACGGTGGTGACACGGCGTGATGACGTATGACGCGCGGTGTTTCCTCAAGTGTCGCATATCTTTCAGCGACCCTGATACGGCAGTCAATGATGCCAACAATCGCCAGAAAATCGCCAAGTGGGACAGGCCCTTAACAACGCCAGGCACCTGGGTTCAATCCTGACCACGGATGCTGCATGTACTGAGTTTGTACGTTCTACTCGTGACCACGTGTGTTTTCTCTGGTGACTCAAGTTTCCTCCCACATTCCAAAGATTTCCAGGTTTGTAGGTTAATTGGCTTCGGTAAAGATTGTAAATTGCATAGTGCTGGTCTATTAAAGTTTTTATTCATGAGATCTCAGGAGTGATAGATTTTAATTACCCAACACTCGGTCCACCAAATCCACGCCGAACATCCATCCCGTTTATACTAGTTCTATGTTATCCCACTTTCGCATCCACTCCCTACACACTAGGGGCAGTTTATAGTGGCCACTTAAACTACAAACACACACGTCTCTGGGATGTGGGAGGAACCTGGAGGAAACTCATAGTCACAGGGAGAACGTACAAACTCCGTACAGACAGCACCAGGGTCACGATCGAACCCGGGTATCTGGCGCCATGAGCCGGCAACTCTACTCTGTTTTATCTCTGCAAATTGCTTTGAAACTGAATTCAATAAACCCGATATTTTTCTGGATTGGCATCGGAATAAATCATGAATTATTCGCTGAGGTCTGTCAAGAACACCTAGGGTCATACAGTGTAGATATAAGATTTTCGGCCCAACATGCCCCATCAACACTAGTCCCACCCGACTGCATTTGGCTCATATTCCTCTAAAAATGTCCGATACATGTACTTGTCCAAATACCTCCCACCCTTCCTAAATCTGGCCCAAATTCCTACACCCTCCGACCAGGCTAGTTAAATCGAGAACACTTTGTCCGATTGCTAAAGTTTGGAAAGTAAGAGCAAGTCTAGAGAATGACAATAGACAATAGACAATAGGTGCAGGAGTAGGCCATTCGGCCCTTCGAGCCAGCACCGCACGGAAAGTTTTTATGCTCACCAAAGTTTTTATTCATGAGATCTCAGGAGTGATGGATTTTAATTACCCAGATAGTCTGGAGGTAAATGAGCAGAGCAGAGCAGAAGAGGTTGATAAGACAATTTTTATGAAAGTTATCTAGGTCGCAAAGGGTCTGGATAATATGGATGAAGAGAAACTATGACTGCAGGCAGAAGGGTCAAGGAAAGAGCTGATAGATATTTACGGTGATTGGTAAAGGAATTAAATGGCTCGAATCACTGCTTTTTTTTTGCAGACAAAAATCTGCCGTCATGTCGTAAAACAGTTCATGCAACACTATTGACATCTGCAAATCAATCTAGTTTTTAAACTTTTAAGGGTTTTGGTACACCATACCAACATGTACCGCCACAAACAATGCACTGGTTAAACTGTGCTGTTATAACTCTATGTCCCTCACAATGAATGGACAATAAATGTAGTATCACACACATCACCCGAAAAACAAAAATAATGAAAAGACCACACTTTCTGCAAATCAACCTTTGGGTAAATTACCTGTGTCCACTCTCCTTTTTCTCGGTATTGTGAACTTCTTCAAGTCATCTGGGTTCCTGTTGATCTTCAGGATTTCACTCTTGCTGTTTGCCTCCATTCCTCACGGTTTGTTTTTATATCAACACTAAAGAAACGCGGTGTCGGTAACTGACGGTGAAAGGTAATCAATGCACAATTATTTTCCACAATTTCCCACAAAACTACAGCAAAATTCCTTTGTGCTTCCATCCTTTTCTTTCCTTGAGTACTGGTGATTACAACTTATTCTCCTTCAACTCTTCATTTGGGGTCAGCAGTGTACCTATCATCTATTTCAGTAAGGTTTCACCTACCTCTCCTTCTTTGACGTAGGACAGCTTTTTATGTTGCTGTCAATCACGGCATTTCAGGGTATTTCACTGTAGACAATTCTTTAAGGTGCTTTACTCTTGAGACTGGAGACATGGTGTGTGCAAGGATTTTGTTTTAACCCAGCGTAGGGGAATCAAGAACCAGAGGACATAGGTTTAGGGAGAGGGGAGAAAGATTTAATAGGAACCGCAGGGCCAACATTTTCACACTGAAGATGGTGGGTATATGGAATGAGCTGCCAGAGGAGGTAGTTGAGGCAGGTACTTACAACAACATTTTAAAGACCCTTGGACAGGTATATGAATAGGAAAGGTTTAGAGGAATATGGGCCAAATGCAGGTAAATGAATTTAATTAAATAAATTTTATTAGACAAGTATGTATACATACAAGGAATTTGCCTTGGTGCTTTGCTCGCAAGGATAACACAATATTTAAAAAAGATTGCAGCCAACAACCTTCTCGGCTGATCGAACGATGATGTTGAATGCAGAACTAAAATTCACGAACAAAATCCTTGCAATAGGTTCCCTGGCGGTCTAGGTGCTGGACGATGAAGTGCAGGCCTAGGTTGACTGCTTCATCCACTGATCCATTGGCCCAGTATGCAAATTGCAGAGGGTCCAGCAGGGGATTTGTGATAATTTACAGTGGGACAGCATGCCTTTCAAGGGTCTTCATTATTACAGAGGTCAGTGCGACAGGCCTGTAGTCATTAAGACGAGTAATCCTTGGCTTTTTGGGTACAGGGACAATAGTGGAGACTGACGCAGGCAGGGACAGTGCAGGTTTGCACGGACTGGTTGAGAATGTCTGTGTAGACTGGTGCCAGTTGTTCGGCACAGAGCTTGAGTGTAGAGGGGGAAACATTGTCCAGTCCTGGATATTTCCGGCTTTTCTGTCTCCTGAATAGCTTCTCCACCTCCACAATTTCTATTGTTAGTGATGGAGAAGTGGCCAGACTGATGTTGGGCAGCACGGAGGGGCTGGGTAGTGGACAAGGGCCCCGTCTTTGCAGACTGGAGTCAGGCTTTAGTGTGAAGAGGTGATTGGGCTGTGAGTAGGTGTGAAGTGGTGATTGCGGATGAGTGGGTGGGGGAGGGGGTACTGGGGTTATGTTTCTGTCTATTGAACCTGCAGTAGAACTCGTTCAGGTTGTTGGTCAGCTGACGATTGTCCAAAGAGCGGGGGGTTTTCTATACCTTCGCTTGTCCACTTTTTCATTGTTCTGACCACAGGCAGATTTTAATTTCTGCCTGTAGGTCGGAATAATGGGACTAGCTTAGGCGGAATCATGGTTGGCATAGATTAGTTGGGTTGAAGACTACGGTAATGTCTTGTATGACTATGTCTATGTCTTGTATGCTGTATGACCATGGTAATGAAGACCCAAACAATCTTCCCAGGCAAATTATTTTGTCTTCCAACTTATTAAACTACTCAAAATGAGGTAGTTGAGGAAATGAGAAGATCAAACACTGCGATTGATTCACCATCCACGATTGCGATCAGACTTTCAGACAATGATTACTGCAGGAAGTGGTGGACACTGCCCGGTCCATCATGGATATTGAGCTCCCCACCATTGAAGAGATCGACAGGAAGACTTGCCTCAAGAAGGCAGCTATCATCAAAGATCCATAACACACATGCCACACTCTTTTCTCGTGGCTACCATCAGGAATGGCCCAGTCGTGGCTACTATCAGGAAGGGCCTGACCACGGGTGAACATAGAGGAGTGGACTGAACTTTTATTGCCTTCCCTCACATTGGGAAACGTTGATTCCGCTGTGGGGATGATCATGTTAAATTCTATCGTGTTCAAGTTCAAATTCTTATTATTTGTATGGCTGTATGGCAACCCCAATCTCGCTGTACCAATTGGTACAGAGACAATAAATGTAAACTTGAACTTGAAGAAGGTTCAGGAGCCTGAGAATTGTTACCTATCGTTTACGACCAGTTTCTTCCCACAAACCATCAGGCTCTTGAAACACCCTGCACAACCCAACCACAACCCCACCTCAAGTACCACTGTGGAATTGCACAACTATGGTTGCACAATGTACTTGATTTATGCACTATCATGGTCTAGTTTCGTTTAGTTTAGTTTAGAGATACAGCGTGGAAACAGGCCTAGTTGCCCACTGAGTCTGTGCGGACCAGCGAGCACCTGTACACTAGTTCTATCCAATATACTAGGGACAATTGTTTTAGCCAATTGACCTACAAACGTGAACGTCTTTAGAATGTGGGAGAAAAGCGGAGCATCCAGAGAAATCCCACAGTCACAGGGAGAACATAAAAATTCCATACAAAACCCTACAGCGTCCGTAGTCAGATCCTTTTATCCTTTTTATCCATTTTATCCATGTTTATCCTTCTGTTAATTATCGTGTTGCACAGGGAGCCAAATGCAACGGAATTTCGTTTGGAACTGCATATGTCGATGTATTTCTAAATGACAATAAAGTTTATTTGACTTTGACTTGAACCCAGTTGTCAGGCTCTGTAAGGCAGTTACACTACCGCTGCACCACTGTACTATCACTTACAGTGGCTTGCAAACGTTTTCATACCCCTTGAAATTTAGCAGGGGTGCTGAAATTTGGAAAAGTTCAAGGGGTATGAAAACTTTTGGAAGCCACTGTAAATAACTGACAATTTACTGTTATCTACTGTTGTTGTGATGTCAAAAACTGTAGGAAAGCTGCAGCAAGTAAGAATTTCATTGTTCTGATTCACACCAGATATACACTGTAGACACACTTTTTACACTCACTCTGACCTTGCTACCTATTGCATCTAAATTTGCTCCAGTGAAGTTCAACGAAAAATTTCAAAATGCATCTCAATGTTCAACGGGGAATTTTAGAACCTAGCGTTCACTTCAAGGACACAGGTTGTAAATGCTACTTCATGAACACTAGAAAGGCGATGAGGTGGAATTTCTTTAGTCAAAGGGTGGTGATGTGTGCCACAGACGGCCGTGCAGATCAAGTCACAGGGTATTTTTAATGCAGAGATTGGCAGATTCTTGATTAGTTTGGATGACAAGGGTTATGGGGAGAAGACTGGAGAACAGGGTTGAGAGGGAAAAATTGATCAGCCATGATTGAATGGCAGAGTAGACACGTTGGGACGAATGGCCTAATGCTGCTCTTATATGTTATCATCGCATGGACTTCATTTTTGCAGTCCTGCTGTTCCCAATTATTCTTCTCCAACCACACCTTCCTTCTTGACTTATCCCAAACCCATCCCATTTTTTCTTGCACCATCCATTTTAAATTATGACACCAGATGAAAATAATTGAAAGGGCTACCAAAATTAACAAAAAGGAATAAATACGTCAAGCTATTTTGTAATGATGAATCCCTCTTGCAATCAAACTGTCCCTAGTCAACAATCTGCCCATCAGTGATCCTCCCTGCTTGCGGTCATCTTGCCGGCATGAATTTACCCTGGTGCTTTCTTGGTTCCAGTTCCCTCCCACACCCCCCACAATCAGTCTGAATGACCCGAAATGTCACCTATCCATGCCTCCAGAGTTGCTGCATGACCCGCTGAGTTATTCCAGATCTTTGTGTCTATTTTTAATCCATTTAGCTGCTTGTTTTTGTACATGAATATGATGGAATGAATCACATGGCAACTTCAACACGTCAGCACAGTATATGTACCACAGAGCTACTGCAAAACGGAAAGCATGAGAGAAAAACCTGCAAAGACTGAAATCTCTGCACCACAGTCAAATTTCTCAGCATGCCTATCTGTATAATTAATTTCCAAGTGAAGGTCACAGCAGCTACTGGAAAATATGAACTTACCATGCTGCCTTTAACTTGGATACCATCTCCAAATTTATATTTTTAAGCTATTTTGACAATCGTTTCCAAATATGAGACTTCTTCATTCAGAGTTAAGGGTGGTCGGTCCAGTACCTGCAGCTTTCCCTGACATTCACACAAGACCTGACTTGGAGTTAAACTAATGCATAAATTTAGCCCAGGGTCCCGCTGGTTAAAATATACAATGCATTGCAAAAGCCATTCGGACCTACAATATCCATAAAAACGACACAGATTGTTTCTAGTGTTCACTTGGGGGTCAATCAATAACGTCCAAGTGGCACAGCTGGTAGAGCTGCTGCCTCATAGCGTCAGAGACCTGGCATCAGGGACCCCGGTTCTAACCTGACCTTAGGTGCTGTCTGTGTGGAGTTTGCACGTTGTCCCAGTGACCGCGTGGTTTCCTCCAGCTTCTCACCACATCCCAAAGACGTGTAAAATTGGCATTTATGCTTAGGGAGTGGATGGGAAAGTGGGATAACATAGAAGTAGTGTGAACGGTTGATCGATGGTCAGTGTGTACCCAGTGGACCAAAGGGCCTGTTTCCATGCTGTATCTCTAAATACTAAACAGAAGTTTTTACTGTGGACAACTGTGCCTTTTGCAAAGTCTCCATCAAGCACTGTAACAAGGCCGAGCAGCAATGCAAGGAAGATTTTCAGTGTCCGAGTACTAATAAAGCTCTGTTCCACCTGACCTGTACCTCCAGGACTGAAGGGGTAAATCTGTATTTTGGAATTCTACTGTATGAATAATTATCAGGATTTATCTCTACTATTGGAATGTTCACTTCTGGATAAGTGGATAGCAATCGAAAATTAAAATGAAATAAAAATACAGCATGAAAGAGAGCCAATCTTTCAGACAGTTGCACAACACTGCCTCTACCCAATGAGATTGTTCCACACTCGTACTCATTCATGCAAAACTGCTGACTCGCTCTACACACATAAATTCTGAAGGGAAGCACCAAGTGTTTCAAACACGTTAAGGAATTAGAAAAAACCTTGTGGTCAATCTACTTGTCAAAACGGCTACAAAACATTAACTTTGAGAACTTCAACTACCACATTCACACAATGACTTGACCTGCTCCACCTAAACCCAGTTCTATTGCAGAATGTGCCTGCAGAAAAATGACCAACAATCACAAAGCTAATTATAAATAATTTTTTGATGACTCCAATTATTACTTTGAACTCTTCCTTTAAATCTAGTTTAGTTTAGAGCCACAGCGCCGAAACAGGTCCTTTGGCCCACCGAGTCCGCACCGACCAACGATCACCTGTATACTAGTTCTATCCTACACATTAGAGGCAATTTACAGAGGCCAATTAACCCATAAACCTGCACGTCTTTGGAATGTGGAAGGAAACTTAAACACCCGGAGAAAACCCACATGGTCTCAGGGAGAATGTGCAAACTCCATACAGACTGCACCCATTGTCAGGATAGAACCCAGGGTCTCTGGTACTGTAAGGCAGCAACTCTACCGCTGCACCACTGTTCTATCATATTGCTGTATCACATATTAATCATTTTTTCCGATATATATATATATATATAAAAATAACATTATAAATTCACTGTAATTTTTAGCTTTCTGCTCTCATTGCTCTCAATAGTTTAAATCTTAGTTTACAGTTTCCCATCTTCTTTGACACTGCCCAACGTTGAGACCAGTATTCCACCTCTCCCTAAACTTCTCTGTCTTTCAAATCTCATTTCACCCTTGTTGGGTTGCTGCCCTCTCCGCCATTTTCCTCGTCTTTTGGCTTCTACCGTTTAGTTTAGTTTAGAAATACAGCATGGAAACAGACCCTTCGGCCCACCGAGTCCACATCGACCATCGATCACCCGTTCGCACTAGTTTATGTTATCCCACTTTCTCATCCACTCCCTACATACTACGGTCAGTTTTACAGAATGGCAATTAACCCACATGTCTTTGGGGTGTGGGAGGAAACCTTACCACCCAAAGGAAACCCACAAGGTCACAGGGAGAACGTGCAAACCTGTACATCCGTACAGACCCGAGGTCAGGATAGAACCCGGGTCTCCAACGCTGTGAGGCAGCAGCTCTACCTGATGTGTCACTGTGCCTAACTTGTGGACCACTGACCACAATATTCCTTTTGCCTTTTGGCCTTGAGTCCTTCCATATTGTCAGAGTGTTTAAGGATAATAAGCCCTTATTAATGTTTCAAAATGCCATCTATTCAAAATGAGCATTTACTTTAGCACTTACCACAAATTTAGCTTGTTCAACTTGTGAACTTTGAGATTGTCTGATATTCAGGCAGTATCCTTGTGCTGTACAAAACTGCACTGTCTGAGCTCTTTAACTGCTCAAGTGGACTGCCCCTTTAACAACTATTGGACTAAAAAGAATGACAAAACCACATCTTTTCTTGTAAAGAGGGGGCATGTACCGGTTTATTTTGCTGCTCAACAAATCAGCATTTTCCACATGTGTGCTTGGCTACAAAACTGCCACGATGAAGATCCTGTGAGCAACAATTTGCATTCATCAAACTGTCCTTTTAATTTGTGTCGGAGCTGGAATTATATGACAGGACGTGATCTTGCATCAGACATCAGCCGCAGTAAAAAGCAGCTGAGGAAGCCAGGAAGATGCAAGGGATGTAACGTCTTATTCTACGGAGTGGGGGGAACAGGCCCTTTGGCCCACTATGCCAACATCCTATATACTTGCCAGCACTCATCTATACTAATCCTAGAAACAAGAAAGTTCAGAAACTCCTTTACAAATAAAAGACATAAATGCTGGAGTAATTCAGCAGATCAGGCAGCATCTCTGGAGAAAAGGAATAGGTGATGTTTCGGATCGGAACCCTTCTTCACACTTGGACTCAGTCATCTATTCCTTTTTTCCAGAGATGCTGCCTGACCCACTGAGTTACTCCAGCATTTTGTGTCCATTTTCCATATAAACCAACATTTGTAGTTCCTTCCAACATATTGTATATGGTCTCTGTGGACTATTTCTAAACACTGTACTTAAACTGGGATTCCGCTTATGTATAGTGACAATTTTCTGAATTGCTTGGAAAAAATTAATTTCACTGTGTCTCGGTACATGTGATAATAAAGAACCATTGCTTGGAGCACAAAGTTGTCACAATGAAAGACCATACAGTATTTGACAGGCAAAATATCATGAGACCACCAACACCACTGGTACTTAACAGATGATGCCATGGTCAAAGAGAGACTGCAAAGAAGATTAAAACATCAAAGTGTACTCATCTCCTGTATGTTTCCCAAGCATGGACTATTTACAGCGCACATTTCAAAGCACTGTAGACATATACTACAAATGCTGCTTCTCCAATGTTTGCATGTTTTATTTAATTCACATGTTTAATCAATAATGTTTTATTATTAATGTTTAATGTTTGTGTCATTCCTAACTGTCACTGTATGTTATGCTGTCACTTGCGGGCGGAGCACCAAGGCAAATTCCTTGTATGTGAATACTTGGCCAATAAACGTATTCATTCATTCAAAGTTCTCCGGAACCGCTGGCTTCCTACTGTATCACAATAAGCAAGTGATAAGTAAACAAACACTGATGAACTCTGCCAGGCTAACATCCCCATGATTCAGTCCCAAATTTCACTCGGATATGGTAGGTCACGCCACTCCTTTGCCTGACACCAGATCCTTGAAACGGATGGTCTTCTCCAAGTTCAGTCATGGCTAGAGATGATAAAAATTGATACCATACTAAACACAGAGATACGGGGACATGTTCCTCAAGGTTTACGTGAAGTTTAAGGTTTAGGTTATCTTGGTCAGGTCAGCTTATCTTGAAGGGGTGAGAAATGAAGAATCTTAGAGTGGGAATTCCAGACCTTAGGTCTGCCCTAGGTCAAATATGGAGTATGAACTGAACTTATCCACCTAGCCTATCACGCAAACCAACCTCCTTTCCATTGACTACATCTATACTTCACGCTGTCTCAGCAAGGCCACCAGCATAATTAAGGACCTGTCTCACCCCCAGTCACTCCCTCTTCTCCCCTCTCCCATCAAGCAAGAGCTGCAGAAATGTGAAAACGCACACCTCCAGATTCAGGAACAGATTCTTCCCAGTTGTTATCAGGCAACTGAATCATCCTATCATCAACTAGAGAGCAGTCCTGACCTACCATCTTCATGATTGGAGACGCTAGGACTGTCTTTAATCAGACTTAACAGGACTTTATATTGCACTATTCTGTATCTGTACACTCTGGACAGCTTGACTGGAATCGTGTGGCAATAATAAACTAAACTAAACTGCATCTATCTGACACATAGACCAGGGATGTGTCCAGTGGGGTAAACTGAGACCTCAGCTCCTAATAACCCTCAGGCATCCTACTGCTGATGTTAGGGCCCTGACAACCTTTGACAAAAGGCAAAGCATGGCATCGAGTTTTGCCTCCTGACAAAGCTGTAATGTAACTGTTTTCATCTTTGACATTCAAAGATATTTAGAAATGATTAGAATGGATGTAACCAATTAAAATATATATTTAAAAGTCAAACAATAACATTAAAATCAATAAAATTGAAATAAATAAAATCACCCAAAAAAAAACTTGTTTTCTTCCTAGTTTTTAGGCTGGGAATGTGAAAGGGGAGTAGAGGTCTTGAAGCCTTGGGAATGGAGAGGCAGGTTCCCCAGTGCAATGCTGGTGAATCCCCAGCAATACTTTAGTTGCTCAGGAGCAGCTAAGTGGTGGTGGTTCCTATGGGCATTGCCAGACCCAGCCATCATAATTAAATCCACCATGTCCAACTCACTCCATTCATTGTAGTATTTCCATGAAGGTCCCCAATATGAAAAGACTCGCATATACGGCCGCAGTTAAGGCAACTGTAAAGGCAAAGTGTAACCTCCCCATCGCATTTTCTTGATAATCCTGGGACTCACCATGCATGAAAGGTCTTGCAGAAGTCTCCTAATGTTCAAAACGTGAGACTCTGGTACAAGTGGCATAAAGACACTTGGGTTCATGCAGCTCAAGAGCAAATTTAGGAATAGGAAACAGAGAAAATAGGTGCAGGAGGCCATTTTGCCCTTCGAGCCAGCACCGCCATTCGTTGTGATCATGGCTGATAATCCACAATCAGTAACCTGTTCCCACCATATCCCTTGAGCTCTATCTAACACTCTTTTATATTCATCCAGTGAATTGGTCTCTACTGCCTTCCTTGGCAGAGAATTCCACAAATTCACAACTCTCAGGGTGAAAAAGATTTTCTCATCTCAGTTTTAAATGGCCTCCACTTTATTAACCATATATCCATATAACAATTACAGCGCGGAAACAGGCCTTCTCGGCCCTTCCAGTCCATGCCGACCATTTATTTTCCCCTAGTCCCATCTACCTGCACTCAGCCCATACCCCTCCATTCCCTTCCCGTCCATATACCTATCCACTTTACTTTTAAATGTTAAAAATCGATCCTGCCTCCACCACTTCTGCTGGAAGATCATTCCACACAGTCACCACTAAAGAGTAAAGAAGTTCCCCCTCATGTTACCCCTAAACTTCTGTCCCTTAATTCTCATGTCATGCCCTCTTGTTCTTAGACTGTGGCCCCTGGTTCTGGACTCCCCCATCATTGGAACATTTTTCCTGCATCTAGCTTGTCCAGCACTTTTATAATTTTATATGTTTCTATAAGATCCCCTCTTATCCTAAATTCCAGTCAATACAATCCCACTCATTCCAATCTTTCCTCATATGACAGTCCTGCCATCCCAGGGATTAACCTTGTGAACCTACCTCAATAGCAAGGATGTCCTTCCTCAAATTAGGAGACCAAAAATTCACACACTACTTCAGATGTGGTTTCACCAGGGGCCTGTACAACTGCAGAAGAACCTCTTTACTCCTATACTCAGGTCCTCTCGTTATGAATGCCATAAGATTTCTTCACCGCCTGCTGTACATGCATTTTTACTTTCAGTGACTGGTGTACAAGGACACCCAGGTCTCATTGCACTTCCCTTTTTCCTAATCTGACACCATTGAGATAATAATCTGCCTCCTTGTTCTTGCTGCCAAAGTGGATAACGTTACATTTATCAACATTATACTGTATCTGCCCACTCACTCAACTTGTCCAAGTCACCCTGCAACCTCCTAGCATCCTCTTCGCAGTTCACACTCCACCCAGCATTGTGTGATTTGCAAATTTGCTAGTGTTACTTTTAATCCCATCATCTAAATCATTATTACATATTGTAAATTATTGTGGCCCCAGCACCGAGCCTTGCGGCACTCCACTCGACACTGCCTGCCATTCTGACAGGGACCCGTTTATTCCTACTCTTTGTTTCCGGTCTGCCAACCAATTCTCTATGCTTGTCATAGAAACATAGAAAAATAGGTGCAGGAGTAGGCCATTCAGCCCTTCGAGCCTGCACCGCCATTCAATGTGATCATGGCTGATCATCCAACTCAGTATCCCATACCTGCCTTCTCTCCATACCCCCTGATCCCTTTAGCCACAAGTGCCACATCTAACGCCCTCTTAAATATAGCCAATGAACTGGCCTCAACTACCTTCTGTGGCAGAGAATTCCAGAGACTCACCACTCACCACTCATGTCAATACCCTAACCCCAATACCATGTGCTCTAATTTTGGCCACTAATCCCCTGTGTGGGACCTTATGCAAGGCTTTCTGAAAGTCCAGATACACTACATCCACCGGCTCTCCTTCATCCATTTTACTTGTCACATCCTCACAAAATTCCAGAAGATTAGTCAAGCTGGATTTCCCCTTTATAAATCCATGCTGACTTGGACCAATCCTTTTACTGCTATCCAAACTTACCGTTATTACTTCTTTAATAGTTTACTCCAGCATCTTCCCCACCACCAATGTCAGGCAAACTGATCTATAATTCCCCGTTTTCTCTCTCGCTCCTTTCTTGAAAAGTGGGATAACATTAGCTACACTTCAATCCACAGGAACTGATCCTGAATCTACAGAACAATGGAAAATGATCACCAATACGTCCACAGTTTCGAGAACCACCTCCTTGAGTGCCATGCAGACCATCAGGCCCTGGGAATTTATCAGCCTTGAGTCCCATCAGTCTACATAATACTATTTATCGCCTAATGCAATTTTCTTTCAGTTCCTCTGTCTCCCTGGATCCTCTGTCCTCTAGAACATCTGGGAGGTTGTTTGTGTCTTCCTTAGTGAAGACAGAACCAAAGTACCTGTTCACCTCTTCTGCCATTTCCTTGTTTCCCATAATAATATCACCCGTTTCTGCCTTCAAGGGACCCACCTTTGTCTTTACTAATATTTTTCTCTTAACATACCTAAATAAGCTTTTACTATCCTTTTTTATATTCTTGGCCAGCTTACCCTCATACGTCATCTTTTTCACCCAGTATTGTCCTTTTTGTTCCTTTCTGTTGTCCTTTGAAAGCTTCCCAATCCCCGGCTACTTTTTGCTACCTTTTATTTTAGTTTTATTCCACCCCTAACTTCCCTTGTCAGCCATGGTTGCCTCTTACTCCCCTTAGAATCTTTCTTCCTCTTTGGAATTAAACGACCCAGCGTCTTCAGGATTATGCCCAGAAATTCCTGCCATTGCTGTTCCACCATCATTCCTGCTAGAATCCTTTTCCAGTCGACCTTGACCAGCTCCTCTCTCATGCCTTCATAGTCCCCTTTGTTCAACAGCAACACTGACACTTCTAATTTAACCTTCTCCCTCTCAAATTGCAGATTTAAAAAATCATATCATGGTCACTACCTCCTAACGTTTCTTCACCTTGAGTTTCCTTATTAAATCTGATTCATTAGACAACACTAAATCCAGAATTGCCTTCTCTCTGGTAGGCTCCAGTACAAGCTGCTTTAAGAATCCATCTCAGGGGCACTCCACAAACTCCCTTTCTTGGGGTCCAGAACCAAACTGATTTTCCCAGTCAACCTGCTTATTGAAATCTCCCATAACCACAGTGGCATTACATTTGTTACATGCCAATTTTAACTCCTGCTGCAACTTACAACCTATATCCAGGTTGACTATTGGGGGGCCTGTATATATTGTAACTCCTATTAGTGTCTTGTTAACTTTACAATTCCTGAATTCTATCTACAGCGACTCTACAACGTCAGTCCCTATGTCACCCCTCGCAAGGGTTTGAATTTCATTCCTCACCAACGGAGCTACCCCAACTCCTCTGCCCACCTTCCTGTCCTTTCTATAGGACGTGTAATCCTGAATATTCAGTTCCCAGTCCCGATCCTCCTGTAGCCATGTCTCTGTAATTCCCACAATGTCATATCTACCAATCTCTAACTGAGCCTCAAGCTCACCCACTTTACATCTTATACTTTGTGCATTCGTATAATACTTTAAATCCATTACTCACCTTACCTTTCACATCGATTCCTATTTCATTTTGGCCATACGCTCCTCTCCCTTCGTGAGCTTTCTGCCCTGTTAATTCTGGTGTCTTGCTTAACTTTTAGATACTCTCTTTCCCTTTAATTCCATCCTTATATTTCCAATTCGTCTCCCCACTCCACTATTTCGTTTAAATTGTATTTTGTTTAAATGACAGTCTTCCAAAAGGAATAGTTGAATCATCCAGTAACTTGATGGAAAGTGTAGTTGGATGAAGTAGGCTTGTCCTTTAATGGTGAAGCTTGAACACCCTTTTTTTGCTTTTGGTTACTTGTGCCAAAATCTTAAGGAATGCAGAATATGAGAGACACTATGGTCAGATGCAGGGCTGCAACTGTGAGATAGAATCTGTTGTCCTTCAAACGATTTGGAACCCTGATTTATTTTGTAAATTAGAATACAGGTAACAAAGCATTGCTGGACCAAAGTATGGAGACCCCTCATCAAACTTGATGTCGGAAGTTATGCGCCACAGTTCTTTTATTGGAATTACATTCCTACTTCATATTGAAACTTTAAGCGTTTATAAATGTTATACCTGTTGCAGTGCATAACATTAAGGAGATAATAAATATTTTGGAACAGTCATCGTTGTGCATCTAAACTAGGTGTTCATTAATATTTGAAAAGGTTTTAAAAATACATTGATGAAAATAGCAAAACTGTTGTCATTCTGTCTATTAGATGTACTGCTATACGTTCTATATTCTATATAACCAAGTAAAACTCTGAAGATTTGAGAGGACAGTTGGCTATGGTTGATGGCTATGGAGAATGTACTGAGAGCCATGGTGGGGAACAGACAATGGTTAGTATTCAAGGAAATAAGATCATAGTAAGATCAAAGAAATAAGATAACCCAGGATGAGGTTTTCCACACTAGATCATCGGAAATGTCCTAATTCTTTAGGAAACGGGGGTTCCCCTTTTCCATTATAGACGAGGCTCTCACTAGGGTCTCCGCAATATCACGCAGCTCTGCTCTTGCTCCCCCTCCCCCCATTCGCAACAAGGGCAGAGACGCCCTTGTCCTCGCCTTCCACCCCATCAGTCATCGTATACAGCATATAATCCTCCAACACTTTCGCCACCTCCAATGGGATCCCACTACTGGCCACATCTTCCCATCTCCGCAGAGACCGTTTCCTTCGCAACTCCCTGGTTAACTTGCCCCTTCCCACCCATGCCACCCCCTCCCCAGGTACTTTCCCCTGCAACTGCAGGAGATGCAAAACCTGTCCCTTTACCTCCCCCCTCGACTCCATCCAAGGACCCCAACAGTCTTTTCAGGTGAGGCAGAGGTTCACTTGCACCTCCTCTAACCTCATCTACTGTATCCACTGTTCCAGGTGTCAACTTCTGTACGTCGGCGAGACCAAGCACAGGCTTGGCGATCGTTTCGCTGAACACCTCCGCTCAGTCCACCTTAACCTACCTGATCTCCTGGTTGCTCAGCACTTTAACTCCCCCTCCCATTCCCAATCTGACTTTTCTGTCCTGGGCCTCCTCCATTGTCAGAGTGAGGCCCAGCGCAAATTGGAGGACCAGCACCTCATATTTCGTTTGGGCAGCTTACACCCCAGCAGCATGAACATTGATTTCTCTAACTTCAAATAGCCCTTGCTTTCCCTCTCTCCATCCCCTCCACCTTCCCAGTTCTCCCACCAGTCTTACTGTCTCCGACTACATTCTATCTCTGTCCCGCCCACTCCCCTGACATCAGTCTGAAGAAGGGTCTCGACCCGAAACATCACCCATTCCTTCTCTCCAGAGATGCTGCCTGTCCCACTGAGTTACTCCAGCATTTTTAGTGTCTATCTTCGATTTAAACCAGCATCTGCAGTTCTTTCCTACACAGTAAGATCATAGTTGTTTGATCAGAAATGTTTGGCTGCTAAGAAAGAAATAAGGATCATATTAAACTCAAGGAAGACGCTTATAAAATTGCATGAAAATAGTCACAGGGATGGCAGATTTGACATTTGAGAAGAAATAGAATAGATTAGAACAACAATCTCTGGAGGTTAGAAGAATAGAAGAATGAGAGGAATTCACATTGAAACCTAAACGTATTTCCAGAGAGGCTTGACGAGCTAGATGCAGGGAAGATACTTTCTTAGGCTGAAGAGTCTTGGATCGCGGGGCAGTCACAGAGTAGCAGCTAGCCCATTTAGAACTTTATTTTAATTTACTTTAGAAATACTGTGTGGAAACAGGCCCTTCGGCCCACCTAGTCCACGTCGACCAGCGATCACCCCATATACTAGCACTATCCTACACATTAGGGACAATTTACCGAAGCCAATTAACCTACAAAGCTATACGTCTTTGGCGTGTGGGAGGAAACCGGAGCACCCGGAGAAAACCCACGCAATCACAGGGAGAATGTACAAACTCACAGACATCTCCTCTGATCATGATCGAACCCGGGTCTCTGGCGCTGTGAGACAGCAACTCTACCGCTGCACAACTGTGCTTCCCTAGATGAGACAAGAAGACTTCTTTGCTCTGAGGGTGACGAACATTGGCATCCCATACCCCCTAAAAACTGAGAAGGGACAGTTATTGCGTTCATTCAAAACATAGATTGATGGATTTCTGGGCATTAAAATGTTATTGGGGGAGCGTTGAAAAATGGTGCTGAGGTAGAAGATCTTTGCCAAAATATACATCTCAATAGCATAATGATAGAAAACGTACTTTTCCACACACCACTCGTACGTCTGGAGATTTTCTGGGGAAGAGGGATGATGGCACCCAGTGTAACCAAGTGTTTGATTGACAATCGATGCCGACCCAGGAGTGCTTCCGTGCTGTGTGCTTCCCTGACGCTGGTAGTTAGTGGTATTCATATACATGCATATAAACGCATATTCATATATATATTCACATATATATATATATATATATATATATATATGCGCCCCATTAAATCTGCACAATATTTAGCTACATTAATTGAAGAAACCGCATGCTTAGATGCCATTTTCAATGGTGAAGTAGCAATTTTAAAATACTAAATTCCCCATTTCCATTATTTACATTGCTCGTTTTCTTTTAAAATTGCAAACTTTTTTCATCTATTTGGACAATTTCATTTTCAAAGTGCAAGAATGAGATTGTAAGTGGTCATAACTTACGTGGTTTTCGTTTGGAGCGACGCAGGCCGATTTCTGGTTTCGACGGATTCGGTTTAAATGAGGTCTTCTGCAAATTATTGCACTGAGATGACAAGGTAAATAGTTTAATCACACAAAATGCACACTGATCCACTCGTCTTTCCCACCCTCCCTCTGCAGCAGATCCCTGTGCCCTGCCAAGCCGTTCCTCGGTGCCTCCGGCCACTCACCCAGCCGAGACCCTCATTCGCACAGTGGAATTCGCAGGATCCTGGCTCGGCTCACTCCCCACCAAAGATTATAATCTTTGCTCCCCACCTCGCCATTCAAACCCCCACACTAGAATCTCATCACCTCCTCCAAGCACAACAAAACCGTCTTCCCTCCAACCAGATCACACCCAAAAAGTCACTCCTCCGCTCTCAACAAACTCACTACTCACTCCCTCAAACCGCACACATAAGCCTACCCCTCCCAAAGTCAATCTCACCACGCCTATCTGTAATGTAAGGGTTAAACAGACAGTGAGCAAGAATGGAGTTGTCAGCTTATTAGCAGCACCGTATTTCAAACCATGTTGAAAAAACACAAGTTGATGTTTTCGAAGAATGCTTCGGCTAATTCAGAGACCGGTAGATCATGAAGACACATGCGAAGTCGCGTAGCGGTAGAGTTGCTGCCTTACAGTAAAATGCCACGCTAGAGCCCCGGGTTCGATCCCGACTACGGGTGAAAAAAAACAAGTAGAATATGGAAGAACTTTCGAAGAATGCTTCGGCTAATTCAGAGACCTGTAGTTTGTATGGAGTCTCTGCGTTTTCTCCGAGATCTTCGGTTTCCTCCCCTCCCATACTCCAAAGATCTGTTTGTAGGTTAATTGGCTTGTGAAAATGTAAAAAATGTCCAGTATAAAATTGCAGTCCTGGGCGATGCTCCCTAGAGATCCACTGAGATAAGAGACATCCCAGAGACATCCGAGGCTCGTCCACACATAACTCCCATTAGTTGTGTTGTGTCTGATAGAACACATAACTCACAGCATCATGGAGAATAATCTCTTGTTATTCTTAATGATAACATTATTACATAAATACGTGCTGTTTAAGAAAGAACTGCAAGACAGAATGCTGGAGTAACTCAGCGGGTGAGGCAGCATCTATGGAGCGAAGGAATAGGTGACGTTTCGGGTCGATACCCTTCTTCAGATATAAATACGTGCTTCTACCATGAGCTTCACCAAGGGGAGCGAGAGATAGAGAGAGAGGAAGAGGAAGAGGAAGAGTGGTGCCGGTGCCAGAGTACGCAGAGGGGCCTAAGAGTTATTTTGTATTGTTTTCTGTATTGATAGTTGACATTATTTCTGGGTTTTACTTGTGTTTGCTTTAATAAATAGTTATTTGTGTTCTTCACCATGTGTTTCCTCCATTCATTGATCCAAATCCTTCAAATCCTGCATATATTTCATTACACCATCAGACTTGACCGCACGTCTCACAAAACTTATCCACTTGGGACAAATTCACAACCCCACTTAGCAAACTCACTCCCTCATGCCCCCAAACTTCATCATCCCAAACTCACTCCTCAATTACCAAACTCGTAACCCTCACTCCTACCAGAATTACGATCTCATCTTCAAGAATCTCAGAGGGGTTCCCATCAAATTCACAACCTCACCAATCCCAATGGGCTCATTCCACCTCTCCCATTATAAACTCGCAGCCTCACCCCCACCAAACCTGTATTCTCTATTCCCATTAGATCCAACACTCACTAAACAATCCCCTACCTCCATCAATTAATTCACTAACTTCACACCCCAACACTATTTACCCATACCAAACCCATAGACCTTTCAAACCCATTTGCCTAAACCTATCCACCAAATTCATACTCCCAACCTCATAGCTACTGGACGTATGGCCCATCACATTTACCCAAAATCCCTTATCCCCAATTCCATCATTTCCGCACTGAGCCTTCTAACGCCACTCTTAACTAACTCACCTCCCAAACAACACACTTTCACCACCACCACTCTAATCCCACTCCTATTTGGTCCACATTCCTGATTTGTCCTGGGGAGTGTCAAACATCTAATTCAGTTTGTTTGTTGGTCATACACAAAAACGTAATTATATCCAAAAGAAAGTTGCCCACTTATTATCCTCACCGCATATTCCTGATTTCCATTGGAGAACAGTGGTGCAAAACACAAAGTGCTGGAAGAACCCATCGGGTCAGGCAGCATCTGTGGGGAGGAAAGGACAGGCGAAGACTCAATACGAGGAAGGATGCCAACCCATACGGTCATCTGTCCATTCCTGCCACTGAAGCTGCCTGACCCACTGAGTTCCTCTGATAGTTTGTGTTATTCTCATAATTCCAGCATGCAGAGTTAATAAGTGATAGGTGCAGGAGTAGGCCCTTCGGCCCTTTGAGCCTGCACTGCCATTCAATATGATCCTGGCTGATCTATCCATCCCTCAACCCCATTCTCCTGTCTTCTCCCCATAACATCTGACACCCGTACTAATCAAGAATCTACACTATCTCTGCCCTAAAAAAATCCATGCAAGTTTCATGTGAGAGCGTGTACTCATACATCTTTAATTCACCATGACCACTGATCCAATTGGCAGTGCATTTTCTCGGCTATTATCACATTTCCTTAGTCACCTCCTCATCCATTCCTGTTTTTCCATGAGACATGGACAACATCCCAACAGCTCTTGAATTAAATGACTTGCTTGGCATGTTGGATGTAATTTGGGGTAAATGGTAACAGTTTGTTAATCTGATGCTCGGTTTGGGTATTGCCAGGATCTCATGGCTCCAGATCTCCTCAAATCGATTCTTAATCCAAACATGAACCAAAAAGCCGAGTTCCAATAGTGAATTGAGATGCCATGATGCCAAGACAGCATTTGACCAAGAGTGGCAACAATGAGACATGATGTAGCTAAAATCAAGGGGCATCAATGGGAAAACATTTCTGTTCTTAAAGAAGAATGATGGTTGTGGGTCATAAGTTCATAAGTTATAGGAGCAGAATTAGGCAATTCGGCCCATCAAATCTACTCCGCCATTCAATCATGGCTTATCTATCTTTTCTTCACAACCCCATTCTCCCGACTTCTCCCCATCACCTCTGACACCTTTATTAATCAAGAATCTGTCAAACTCCGCCTTAAAATATCTATTGCCCTGACCTATTGCAATGAATTCCACAGATTCACCACCCTCTGACTAAAGAAATTTCTCTTCATCTCCTTTCGAAGGATACATCCTTTTATTCTGAGGCTATGGCCTCTGGTCCTAGTCTGTCCCATTAGTGGAAATATCCTCTCCACATATATATCCAGGCCTCTCACTATATCAATGAGGTCCCCCATCCTTCTAAACAACTTCTGGTTTCAGTCAGAAAGATGGTTGTGATTGTCAGAGGTCAATTAATCCAACCCCAGTATATCAGAATCAGAATCAGAATCATACTTTATTCGCCATGTTTTGCAACATACGAGCAATTTCACTCTAGGAACTAACCATCTTCAGCTAACTAATCAATGACCTCCATTCCTTCATAACATCAGAAAGTGCATTTATTAAGTGCAATTCCATTCACCACTCCTTATGAAATGAAACATATGAAGGATATAACAACATTAAAAAGACATTTGGACAGATACGTGGACAGGAAAGGTTTAGAGGGACATAGGCAGATACATGGGCAGGGGGACTGGTTTAGATGGGGCATCTAGGTGACATGGGCAAGTTGGACTGAAAGGTCTGTTTCCGTGTTGTATGACTCTATGACTGATTATAAGCAGTCTAAGCTTGGAATGCATCATGATCTCGGTGATACACAGACATGGTGTATCCATCACCATTTAACATTAGAAACAAGGAACTGCAGAAGCTGGTTTAAAAAAAAAACACACAAAGTGCTTGAGTAACTCAGCGGGCCAGGCACCATCTCTGGAGAACATGGAAACATAGAAACATAGAAATTAGGTGCAGGAGTAGGCCATTCGGCCCTTCGAGCCTGCACCGCCATTCAATATGATCATGGCTGATCATCCAACTCAGTATCCCGTACCTGCCTTCTCTCCATACCCTCTGATCCCCTTAGCCACAAGGGCCACATCTAACTCCCTCTTGAATATAGCCAATGAACTGGCCTCAACTACCCTCTGTGGCAGAGAGTTCCAGAGACCCACCACTCTCTGTGTGAAAGGCGATGATTCGTGTTGGGACCTTTCTTCATGTCACCTATCAATTTATTCAGAGATGCTGCCTGACCAGTTGAGTTACTCCAGCACTTTGTGCCCTCTTTAGTCGCTGAGCTATTACAGTATTTTGTGGCCATTTAAACATTCCCTTTAAAACCATCGTACTTCAGTCTGTAGCATGAAAAGCATTGTAGATTAATTTAGTTTTGTTTATTATTGTCACGTGTACCCAGATATAGTGAAAAGTTTATGTTTGCGTGCTATCCAGACAATGATTATACATGAATACAATCAAGCTGTCCACAGCGCACAGAGAAAAGGTACAGTATTTAGTGCAAAGATATAACATTGAGGTCCGATAAGGTCTAATTAAAGATAGTCCAAAGGTCTCCAAGTGGGGTAGTTGGGAGGTTAGGGTTGCACTTGAACTAGTGAGAGGACCGTTTAGTTACCTCATATCAAATTTATCAGTCGACTTGTAAAATAATTCAGGCTGTATAAAATCTTGGTATAAAATTTGATCTTGAAATGAACTGTGGACCACATAATTGTAGAACTGCTACGACTCCCTATTTTCAGCTCCATATCCAACTGTACAGCCATCAAGCTTCAATTATGGCCTCTTGATCATTATCAAATTTAGGTTCACTAATACATTCTTTTGGATGTACAGACTCCAGGGTACTAAAATCTATCTCCTAAATGTCTTTGTCTCTTTCATTCTCTAAAATGCTCCTACCAATCTACCATTTTGATCAACTCTTTGTCGTTTGGTGTCACATGTCTGGCAGAGTATGTGAGACTTGGAAAATTGACACATGAAGAATTACAATTAGTGATATTTCCCTAGGAACGTCTTTTGCAAAATTCAATCTCCCTTTGGGAAGTTTGGTGGGGAAATTCAGGATCTTAATCTTTGCAATCTATATAATTAAAAGTCTCATCTTGACCACTTCCTGTTTGCACTGTGCTTTGATTTTAGAAACTTACGGCTGTGATTTTTGGCCATCTTACTCAGAGTTCCCCTATACTACCGACGATTTTTCCCATCGATGAAAAATAAAAGAACTATTAGTGTTTTTTAAATGTTGAGATTCTCTCTCCTGTTAATCACCACCATGAAGGTCACGCCCCTTCTGGGGTGGGGGAGGGGCTATAAAACCCGGAAGTCTGGACGTGGCTCAGTCGCTGCAAGATGGCAAGAGAGAGGTCACGACTCTCAGTCTGAGCTGGGAATTTACACAACACTTAGTGCCCACTGACCTGTGAATGAACTTTACATGGTTTTAAAATGTGTTTTTAAAATATGTGTCTTTTAAAAGTCCATTCTAGCCCTCTGGAAACCAGCCCTTCAGCCCACAACACCCAAACTAGCGCTACAGAGATCCACGCAAGAATAAAAGTTCCTCCTTCATTGCTGTGATCTGTAAAAAAAGATGAAAATGTCTAAAATTGATTCTCCACCCTCTCCCCCTTCTCTCTTAGTCTATCACCTGTTTTCGGCAGAATTTCTGGCAGTTTCTCAGCTGCCAGCTTGCCAGGCTTTAGTGACTGAGCTGCCAGGCCTGAGTGACTGAGCTGCCAGGCCTGAGTGACAGAGCTGCCTGGCCTCAGTGACTGAGCTGCCAAGCCTGAGTGACTGAGCTGCCAGCCCAAGAATCCATTTGGTCCACAATGTTCACACTAGCCCTCTGGAAATCAGTCCCTTCGGCCCACAACACCAATACTAGCGCTCCAGAAAGCCCACCCACCCCCACTGGCCAGCAATATTGGAATTGGTGGAGAGGTGGAATATTGCATTGGGGGACCAGCCCTCCCGTGTGAAGTTGGGACCCATCGGGTCCCACTTAGTCTAGTAGATTTTAAAATTGGTTTGGTTTCCATACTTGACCCTGTGTTGCGGTGCTCTTGTGTGTATGTCTAGGGAGGTGGGATGGTTGTTGTGTCTCGGTGCTGGTGCTCGGTCTGTTCAACAGCAAGGGTGAGATCAACATCAGACAAGGCACTAGTGGGGAGAAAAAGACTCCGTACAAACAACGCCCGGAGTCAGAATCTAAACCCGTGTCCCTGGCGCTGTGAGGCAGCAGCAATGCACAGGCCAAGTGGCCTCGCTCTCTCTCTGTACCTGCCAGCAGCCGCAGCAGACCCATCACCTTCCAGGTAGAGAACCGCATCCCTGGCGGTGATGCGGCCCCGGTTCCCTCTGCTTATCGGGCGCCGACTCCACGCTGTACCGAATCACCTCCCGAGTGGAGGAGAGAGCTTGATGCATGCGAGGCTTTGGCTGTGGGTTTGAATCAGCTCGTTCACGGGGTCTTTCATCGGCCAACAGCGGCTTCAACATCGGGAGCATTGATCGCCTCGATGCAGCAATTTGATTTTAAGCTGCGACGGGCGCTGAAAGGCCCCGCGAATGGGCCCATTCAGCCCTTAGACGGCGGCTGATAAAGTCCAGATGACAAAACATGGGGGGGGATTGTCCCCCACCTCTCAAAGCCTGTACCACCCGGGATTTCCGCCCCTGATTGACTCCCTGGTCATTAGTAAAGCACAGAGATTTGGATTACTTGAAGAGGGTGGTGAAAGTGCATTCAATGGACATTTTCAAAAAGATATTGGATTGGAAAAGAAAAAAAAATCCAAATCATAAGCAAAAGAGCAAGACTGTAGGATTTCACTCTTTCATAAAGCTGACATAGGGAGGTTGGGACAAATGGACTCCTTCAAGGTTCAATGAGTGCATCATTAGAAACATAAGATACTTAGAAAAATAGGTGCAGGAGTAGGTCATTCGGCCCTTCAAGCCAGCACCACCATTCAAAGTGATCAAGGCTGATCATTTAAAATCTATACCCCATTCCTGTTTTTTCCCCATAACCCTTGATTCACTGAAGATAGACACGAAATGCTGCAGTAACTCAGGGGGACGTGGGTTTGACCCGAAATGTCACCCATTCCTTCTCTCCAGAGATGCTGCCTGTGCCGCTGAGTTACTCCAGCATTTTGCGCCTGCCATTGATATGGACCAGCATCTGCAGTTCCTTCCTGCACAAAGTTTGGAGGGATATGTGCCAATTTGCAGGCAAATGGAACCAGCGTAGATTTTGTGCCTATCTTCAGTTAATGGTCATAAACACGAGCGGCGGCATGATGGAGTTGCTGCCTCACATCACCAAAGACCTGGCTTCAATCCAGACCAAAGATCATGGAGTGGAATATAATCTTTGATCCAGACTACGGGTGCAGTCTGTAAGGAATTTGTATGTTCCCCCCGTGGGTTTTCTCCAAGATCTTTGTTTTCCTCCCACACTCCAAAGATATACTGGTTTGCAGGTTATTTGCAGGGCCAGATTTACCTATAAAAGTGACAAGCTTAAGCTTAGAGCATCGAGATCCAGGGGGGCCTCGCAGAGCCGGATTTATCACTAGGCTTCATAGGTTGAAGCCTGGGGCCTCGAAATCTAGGCGGCCTCCGGCCAAGGCAGGACACCTGCCGTTCAACTCTGAGCGGGCCCCCCTCTCTATCTCTCTCTCTGTCACTCTCCGTCTCCGCCCACCATCTGTATCCATATCCAGGCTGCTGGGCTCCGCTCGCTCCTCATCCGCCGGCACGACAGGCCAGGCCGCCTTGCACATGCACGCTGCTCCGGCCAGCACACCATCCCCCCTGCACATGCGCACAACCACGGCCAGCACATCATCGGCCGCCCTGTGCATACGCACTGCCACGGCAACTGGTCGGCGCTGGGCCATCGCTTTGAATTGTGCAAGATCTGGCCGCCATTGCTGTCCGGTCGCCGCCTCGCCGCGACCGCTGAATACCAATGCAGAATCACTCCCTGACCCTGGATCTGGAGTAACTCCCTGGAGTAACTCTTGCTTCTGGTTTCCTGGTCCTCCATAAATATTCTAAATGGAATTTAAACTGGAGTTGGTGGAGGGCTGAACAATAACAGCCTATTGCATTTTATCTGTTTATTTATTGTGTATATATATGGTCTATGGTATATAAACACATCTGTTCTGTATTATGTTCACATATTCTGTTGTGCTGCAGCAAGCAAGAATTTCATTGTCCTATCTGGGACACATGACAATAAAACTCTCTTGACTCTTGACTTGGACTTAAGCAAAAAAGGGTTCTTGGGGAAAAAAGAGGTACCTTAAATTTAGTTGCACCTAGTTGGGTAACTATGATAGGGTGAAGACTATTTCATGCTTTAATTGTGCAGGGGAACTCCATGGAGCAGCCAGCTACTCTGGATAGAAGAAATTGTCAAGTCAAGTCAAGTCACTTTTATTTATATAGCGCATTTAAAAAACAACTCTCGTTGGCCAAAGTGCTTTACATTGGTATAAGAATAGTATAAGAAACACCAATGGTTCATGGATTAAATACAAACATCACTACATACATATAGCCCTCGCTCAGAGGACGTCAAGAAAGGTTTGGGAGTAGAGATGAGTTTTTAGTCTTGACTTAAAGGAATCGATAGAGGGGGCAGTTCTGATGGGAAGTGGGATGCTGTTCCACAGTCTAGGAGCTGCAACCGCAAAGGCGCGGTTGCCCCTGAGCTTATGCCTAGACCACGGAATGTTCAGCAACCCCAAGTTGGCCGATCTGTGGGACCTGGAGGTGGTGTGGTGGGTTAGCAGAATTTTAATGTAGGTGGGGGCAAGCCCATTGAGGGCTTTCTAGACATAAAGGAGGGTCTTGAAATTTATTCGGAACTGCACAGGGAGCCAGTGGAGAGAGGCCAGGATCGGGGTGATGTGGTCCCTTTTTCGGGTGCCCATCAGGAGTTTCGCTGCGGCGTTTTGGACCAGATGCACGCGTGACAGGGAAGATTGGCTGATGCCAGTGTAAAGGGAGTTGCAGTAATCTAGGCGGGAGGAGATAAATGTGTGGATGATCTTTTCGAGGTCATCAAACTGGAGGAACTGTTTTATTTTAGCTATTATCCGAAGGTCATTATGTACCTTCAACATGGCAGACTCTTTGCTGTGGTGGGCACTGAAGCCTGATTGGAAAGTTTCCAGGATAGTATTTTGGTGAAGGTAAGGCATAAGTTGACTTAAAATTACCTTTTCAAGGGCTTTTGACAAGAAAGGCAGTTTAGAAATGGGTCTGTAGTTGTTAGGCAAATTGGGTGACGTTTTGGGTAGATACCCTTCTTTAGGTTCCCTCTGGTTTTAGTGTTTTTAGTTTAATTTAAAGATACAGCGTGGAAACAGGCCCTTCGGCCCACCGAGTCCATGCCGACCACCAATCACCCATGCACCAGTTCTATCCCACACATTAGCGGAGTAAGTCAAGAGTCAAGAGTGTTTTATTCTCTCATGTCCCAGTTAGAACAATGAAATCCTTACTTGCAGCAGCACAACAGAATATGTAAACATAGTACTCTGTAAACAATGTTATGAATGAGAAAACAAAATGCTGTATATTTATATATGAATATCTATATTACTAAAAGTCTGAACTTGACCACTTCCTGTTCTGTATATTGATTTTAGAAAAAACTCTGGCACTTACGGCTGTGATTTTTGGCCATCTTACTCAGAGACCCCCTCCGCTGTGCAGCACAAGAGGATTTTTCCCATCGATTAAAAATAAAAGAGTTATTAGTGTTTAAAAATTTTGAGATTCTCACTCTTGAAGGCCACACCCCTTCCGGAGGGACTATAAAACCTGTGAGTGTGGTTTTACTGACCTTGATTGCCCTTAATGTGGTTTGAAAATGAAAATGTGGTTGGTTTGAAGTGAGGCACTGCAAATGGCTGTTGGTGGTGGTTGGTTTGAAGTGAGGCACTGCAAATGGCTGTTGGTGGTGGTTGATTTGAAGTGAGGCACTGCAAATGGCTGTTGGTGGTGTTTGGTTTGAAGTGAGGCTCTGCAAATGGCTGTTGGTGGTGGTTGGTTTGAAGTGAGGCTCTGCAAATGGCTGTTGGTGGTGGAAACTTGACAACTTCCTGTTTGCACTGCATACTGATTTTAGATAAAATACTACCACTTACAGCTGTGATTTTTGGCCATCTTACTCAGTCCCCCTCCGCTCATCAGGTGCAGAGGATTTTTCCCATCAATGAAAAATAAGTGTTATTAGTGTTTAAAAATTGTTGAGAATCTCTCTCCTGTCAATCACGCCTTCTGGTGGGAGGGGGGAGGGATTATAAAACCCAGAAGTGTGTGTGGGGCTCAGTCTCTGCAAGATGGGAGAGGCAGAGGTCACAACGCTGTCTGAGCTCTGAATCAACTGAACACACTGAATGTCTACTGAACTGTGAGTGTGATGTTTTGTGTGGTTTTATGGTGGTTTCATCCTGCTTGAAATGGTATGAAACTGCACTTGAATTTGGTGACCTTGCATCCTGCTTGAAGTGGTATGAAACTGCACTTGAATTTGGTGATCTTGCACCCTGCTTGTAGTGGTCCGAAACTACACTTAAATTTGGTGGCCATGCACCCTGCTTGAAGTGGTACGAAACTGCACTTAAATTTGGTGGCCTTGCACCCTGCTTGAAGTGGTCAGAAACTGCACTTTGATTTGGTGGCCTTGCACCCTGCTTGAAGTGTCATGAAACTGCACGTGAATTTGGTGGCCTTGCACCCTGCTTCAAGTGGTACAAAACTGCACTTGAATTTGGTGGCCCTGCACCCTGCCTGAAGTAGTTGGAAATGCACTTGAATTTGGTGACCTTGCACCCTGCTTGAAGTGGTTGGAAACTGCACCTGAATTCGGTGGCCTTGCACCCTGCTTGAAGTGGTATGAAACAGCACTTAAATTTGGTGGCCTTGCACCCTGCTTGAAGTGGTAAGAAACTGCACTTGAATTTGGTGACCTTGCACCCTGCTTAAAATGGTAGGAAACTGCATTTGAATTTGGTGGCCTTGCACCCTGCTTGAAATGGAATTTCAAGGAATAGCCGTGAGTTAACTGCCAGCCCAACTGCCGTGAGTGAGCTGCCAGCACATCAGGCTTGAGTGACTGAGCTGCCCCCCAAGAATCTATTTGGCCCACAATTTAGATTAGATTAGATTAGATTCCTTTATTGTCATTCAGACCTTTCGGTCTGAACGAAATTGTTACCGTGCTGTCATAACATATAATTTAAAAAAAACACACAATAAACACATATTCAACATCCACCACAATGAGTTCACCAGCACCTCCTCACTGTGGTGGAAGGCAAAAGTCTTAGGTCATTGTCTTCATCCCTCCTAGTTCTCCCTCTGCGCTGAGGCGATCTAGGCCTCCGACGCCGCTGGAGCACTGCAGCTCTAAGCCGGGCCACTGCCGCCGCTGGAGCACCGCAGCCCTAAGCCAGACCGCCGCCGCCGCTGGAGCACCGCAGCTCCAAACCAGGCCGCCGCCGAACGCCGTCACAGCTCCGAGGCCGCCAGCTCTGCCATTAGGCCCCAGCACAGACGGAGACGGTGAAGGGGGACACGCATCCCCCCCACCCTGTTTCTCCCACCACCCCCGCACACATACACAACCTAATAAAACAAAATTCTACTAAAACAAACACTAGAAGACAACAAAAAAAGAAAAAAACAGACGGACTGCAGGTGAGCCGCAGCGCACAATGTCCACACTAGCCCTCAGGAAACCAGTCCCTTCAGCCCAGAACACCCATACTAGCGCTCCAGAAATCCACACACCCCCCCCACTGGCCACCAATATTGGAATTGGTGGAGAGGTGGAATATTGTGTTGGGGACCAGCCGTCCCGTATGAACATGAAACTTAGCCTAGTATAACTATACAGAGTGTGTGTGTGTGTGTGTGTGTGTGTGTGTGTGTGTGTGTGTGTGTGTGTGTGTGTGTGTGTGTGTGTGTGTGTGTGTGATATATATACCCACACACACACACAATTTCCCGCCTGGGATTAATAAAGTTCTATGGTATAGTATCGTGTAGGATATAGGAAGGAACTGCAGATGCAGGTTTAAACTGGTCTCTGCGGAAAGCCAACAGGGGAGGAGATGGGAAGATGTGGCCAGTGGGTAAGGCAGCATCTATGGAGCGAAGGAGTAGACGACGTTTCGGGTCAAGACCCTTCTTCAGATTGATGTCGGAGGGGCGAAAAAGAAAGGAAGAGGCAAAGACAGTAGGCTGTGGGAGAGCTGGGAATGGGAGGGGAAGGAGAGAGAAAGCAAGGACTACCTGAAATTGGAGAAGCCAATGTTCATACCGCTGGGGTGTAAACTACCCAAGCAAATATGAGGTGCTGCTCTCCAATATGCGGTGGGCCTCACTCTGGCCATGGAGGAGGCCCAGGACAGAAAGGTTGGATTCGGAATGGGATGGGGAGTTGAAGTGTTGAGCGACTTGGTTGGTTATTGCGAACTGAGTGCAGGTGTTGTGTGAAACAATCGCCAAGCCTGTGCTTGGTCTCACCGAGGTTGATCATACGCTGAATAATCCGACCACATTTTTGTTTGGAAATGGAAAGAAATAATAGAAATTGCATTCATTGCAACGTGTAAAAAGAGTTGAGATATTGTATTATAATTTTGCTGCATGTAATTGTGGTATATATCATGTCTTGATTGGTGAATATGTTTAGTTTGTGACTTTATTTGAAGCAGAAATAATATGTAAATGCTTCATTGAGTATAATTCCGACTGGTAACTACGCACTTCGTACAAGCACATTATCACATGCGTCATGCAAACCGTCTTAAATGACCACCTAAACTGTCATTTGGCAACTTAAAAAACTGCCAAGGTTGCCCGGTTGTCAACAGAGAAAAAAAAATAAGTGGGAGCCCTGCAAGGTGTATAATATTTTTGACACTGCCATAGGCCTTTCTTACATATGCTGTCGCAACGCACTGTAGTCTCTAAACAACCCTTCAGTAATTTTCCTTGCCCTCCATTTCAGAATAATAGTGTTTTAAGCCAATAACTCAACACTAGCACTGGCAATAAATAAATAAATAAATAAAAAGCGCAGCTTTCCTGCCCCTTATCTCATTGGCCACACTTGGCTGCAAATCGGTGTCAATCTGGTGGACCATCTTCATCTAGTCGTGGGGATGGGGGATTGGGAGGGGCCTCACAAGTGGAAAAGCTTAGGGTCTCCCTTCATCTGAATCCGGCCCTGGTTATTTGGCTTAATATAAATATAAAAACTGTCCCATGTGTTAGTGTGCGGGGATTGCTGGTCGATGTGGACTCGGTGGTCTGAAGGGCTTGTTTCGCGCTGTATCTCTAAACCAAACTAAACCAAATGCACAGGTACAATGGAAACGTTTCTTGCAGCAGCATCACAGGCACATAGAGTTAGACACCACACAATAACATAAATTATATATAAATGACACATAAATTCTGCAAGGCATTCTTAAGCTAGTTTCTCCCACATCCCAAAGACTTACAGGTTTGTAGGTTAATTGGCTTCTGCAAATTGTCCCTAGTGTGTAGGATAGTGTTAGTATATGTAGCAATGTTACAAAATTTTGAGATTTTAAAATCAAGTCTGCAATTTATCCCATCAGATAAAGCATAAAAAGAAGTTTAATTTGACACCTAATTTACTTTGATATCTTCAGTATTAAGAAAGTTATGGCCATTTTCATACTCGGAAATGAGCATCTTGCTTCCCATTGCCTTTCAATTGACTTAACTCAAAAGCTGTGATCTGGAAAAGTTAAAAGTCCATAACATTCTTAAAAATTAAGAGAACTCAATGAAATTTTCAGTTATTATAGATTGAAGCATTCTGAAACAAATATTAAACAATCTTACTTGGATTACCTGAAATTAAAGCATATAATTAGTTAGTTATCTAATTGTAGCTAATTACAAAATTCAATGAGTAGATCTAAACATCTATCAATTTCTTAAGAAAAGATAAACTTTTTTAAAATTGCCTAAGTGTCCAAATAACATTCACACAATAATCCACAATATAACATAATTTTTAAATCTCATTTTCATGAATTTCTGGGCCAAATGGAAGGAATTTAGTGTTTTATGCCTGTAAATTAATGGCCATTTAAATCAACTAGCGAGTGGGTTTTAGTGGAATGCGGTGGATTAGAACGTTGCGGTTAGCAGTGAAGTCGGGGGAAAAAATACTGGGGGTTCATACATTTTTTGGGGACCCCATTTCGCAACATAAAAATATTATTAATGCCTCCCGAAAAACCAACTTTTAATATAAAAATAAAGTATTTACCTTTTTTTCTCCCCTACGCAAAATGCTTCCGGTTGACTGCGGTCACGGCTTTTGAAGGTGATTTTTAAATTACTCTAGTTAATAAATAATCTAGAGTAATTTAAAAATACCACCATTCATTAAATGTCGGAGCGATTTTTCTTCAGCAATCAAATCGCCCGACATTCATCGATTATCCAGGCCTGTGGAAAAACGGCACTTTAAGCCCGCCCCCCTCTGCAAGGCGCGAAAGTCGCGCACACGGGGAGCGGCAGAAGTGCAGCGCCGGTAAAGGTAAGTTTTGTAACATACCTAGTATATGGGGTGATCGCTGGTCGGCACTGACTCGGTGAGCGGAAGGGCCTGATTCCTCGCTGTATCTCTCAACTAAACTAAACCAAATGTTATTGACTTCTCCTTGCAACTGCTGAATATACCAATGCGTCACAGCTCTTGTTGAAAGTCTTCAGTCAGGATGGCTCGATTGTAACCATGTATAGTCTATCCGCTGACTGGATAGCACGTGAGAAAAACCTTTCACTGTACCTGACAATAATTTTTCACTGCACATGACAATAAACAAAACTAAACTAAGCTTCACTAACTAAGCTAAACTTAGTTCAGCGACCGTGGGCGGCACAGTAGTGCAGCGGTAGAGTTGCTGCTTTACAGCCCCAGGTCCGATCCTGACTACGGGATCTGTAGGATGTACGCAGTACAGAGTATGTACGTTCTCCCCGTGACCTGCATGGGGTTTCTCCGCGATATTCGGTTTCCTCCCACACTCCCAGACGTACAGGCCTGTAGGTTAAATGGCTTGGTCTAAATGTAAGTTGTCCCCAGCGTGTGTAGGGTAGTGTTAGTGTGCGGGATCGCTGGTCGGTGAGGACTCGGTGGGCCGAATGGCCTGTTTCCATGCTGTATCTCTAAACTAAAACTAAACTAAACTATACTAAGCTGAGCTAAAAGTAAAGACTTTGTCCATGCTGTCCAGCTTAACACCGCCATCTGCAGTTGGAATATTTGCTGTCATTTTCTTTTCTATTCTTTTCTCGTTTTACGCCTCATTTGAGTTCAACCAACATTTGAGGCTACATCACAGAAATAATTCTGCATTAGGAGAGGTGCTATCTTTCAGCAAAAGCATTAATGTTTGGTGTGGGAAGTGTGAGAAAATGGGTTAACAGACATGGTTGATTTAAACTAGGAATAGAAAAATATAGCGTAGAAAGTAATAAGGTTTCAACAAAGCCAGACTGTTAGTGGGATGGAAAGTAACGACAGATAGAACAGAGAGAACTTTGAGATAAAAAGTAGCAGATACAAACTTCAGTATAAGCCTTTGACGTCAGGAGATGTTCCGAGGCGTTCCTGGACTTTCTCGTGGGAATGTCGGCTTTATGTTATAATTAAAAAGAGGCAAAATGGTGAGAAAAGAGGGCGTGGCTATAATGTAATGAAATGTATAAAGATAGAATACATCCCGACCCTCGGTGTGCCTCTAGGGGACAGCAAAGCAGAGGCACCTATTCTGCAGAATATTATCTTAATAAAACCTTCTTTGCTGACTTTGTCTCAAACAGCGTTTGTGATTTTTTATATCTCACAATTTGGGGGCTCGGTTCCGGGATTTAATTACTCCAAGCCAGCTGACGGGGGTACACGGACGAAGAGAAGGTACACCCCGCTGAGTTCAGCGGTCTCAGACTCCTTGCTTACCGTCAGAAGGTTTGAGCGAGTGGTGCCCGGACCAAACAGAGACTCAGCAAAGAAGTGAAGGTGGTTGGAGATTGGTTGGAAATCGCGAAAATCGAGTAATTCTGTGCACAGACCCCGGTAAGAAACTTTGACTATTATAGTATTACTTGGCGATTTGATAAAAGATCGGAGAGGAATTCCGATAAAGAGAATGGGAAATGTAAGTGAAAAACCCATCCCAGCATTCTGCCTAATAGTCCGTTGGGGGCGAATGCTGAACCACTGGGGGGCAGGAAATACCCAGGGGTTGGAGAAGACAACAATGATAAGGTATTGTTATTTTGAATGGCCAAAACACCCGATAAAAGGAGCTTCGGTCTGGTGGCCAGAGGATGAGTCAGATGAGGATTAGGTACAACAGGCATTGAATGAATATGTGAAAAATAAACCCAATCCAATAATAGAAGAGATCAAGTATGCCGCAGTATGGGAAGCGGGATATAATTATTAAAGGAGAGAGAGGCAGTTTAACTCCTCGTGGATACCACCCTGAGAGGTCAGGGGTCTGTTGGACGGGAATAGTCCGATAAGACAATGGAGGCAGTTTAACTCCTCGTGGATACCACCCTGAGAGGTCAGGGGTCTGTTGGACGGGAATAGTCCGATAAGACAATGGATAACCGGAACGGGAAAAGTAAGAGTCCGGGGGGGGAAAGAAAAAGGCTCAATGGTGAAGAGCCGCACATTCTGCCTGATAGTCCGTTGGGGCGAATGTGGCAATCTTGGGGAGAATGAAGCCCCGAGGGTAAAGATAAGGAGACTATGATTAAGTTCTGTTATTTTGATTAACCAAAGGAACCAATAATGAGGATTGGGCACTTTGGATGCTGTACAGAATATTTAGAGTATCACTCAAACATTGCAAAAATCTAAGGAAAATCACAGTGCCAAATGTTTTGAGTACGAAAAGTTAAAAAGGAAGGAGCAACACAGAAAGAAATAGAAAAGGCAACTGTCAAATCTAAAAAAAAAGGCTACAGAAACCTATAAATTATATGTGGAAAAACAGATTTTGAACAAAAATTGACAGAAACCTCAAAGAAATTTCAGGAAATTGAAGAAGCTCATCTTAAGCACTTGAAAGAAATATTGTTGTTGTGAGTTGTTTCACAAAATCTATAGAAGGAACTCATATACAGATTGGTCAGGTACATGAGGAGTTAGTGCAAAATATTGTAGAATAGCATAAAGTAGAATTGCAATAAGAATAATGTAATACAGTGACTATGAGGACAGAGGAGGTGTAAGGACTGCGTTTCTTGACTGTGGAGATAAAATTGCTGCATTCTCTCTGCTGAGAGATCGACAAAATGAGTTCATTTGTTTGGAGATTAATGGGAGTGGGGTGTGGTCAGATGTTGAGTGACTAGGGTTTTGATTGGTTGTGATCTTAGTGGGGTGTGGTTAGAATTTGAGTGACGGTAAGTCTGACTAATCACGATCTGAATCACTATCCAATCACAACGCTCAGGAACCTGATTGATAGGGGATTAGACCATCCTACTTTAGCTTAAAAGGGGAGATAAGAATTATATAAATGTTAATTTTGAAACTTGAATCTGTGTAGAAAATTGCATAATTTCTTTGAAGTAAGAATGGAACAAATGTGATTTGTGTGTAAAAACCGGTTTTGAATGAATGAGAAAGTTCGTATACGTGATCTTATGTTTGTTGTAGGCCACATGCTGTAAGGGTGTGTGTGTTCCTTTAAGAAATTGTAAGCAATGAGGAAGGTTACTAACAGCTGTAAGGTAACGAACAATACTTTGTATCATCGCAGCTTAAAAGGGAAAAGTTGGAAAATGAAGGTTGCTTGGTTTTGCTTATGTTTCTATAGATTTCTTTTCAGTAAAGTTAATTTGGAAAATTGTTACTAGTACTAGGAATTGGAAATTTCAAAATAGTGGTGAGAATGGATTGAAAAAAATTGGAAATAAGTTAATTGCTGAAACATGACCAGCTTTTGTGGTTTGTTTAGATAAACATTCTGGTTGGAGAAGGGTAATGATTGTTTGCTGAGATTTTCAGAAACAGTTGTGACAAAGTGGCCCAAAGAAGGCACTTTCAAGATATTAAAGAAGGAGAATCGAGGGTACACAAAGCTGGAGAAACTCAGCGGGTGCAACAGCATCTAAGGAGCGAAGGAGATAGGCGATGTTTCGGTCGAGACCCTTCAAGATAAATGAGTGACAAGATGGAAGTGTTAATTACGAATTATATGTCACAGATAAGTTGGAAAGATGGGAAAAGGGGAGAGGAAAGGAATTAGATATACTTAAGCAGTTTAGAGAGGAAAGGAGAGAGAGGCAGTGAGGAGGTAACAGAAGGAGGAAACGACAGGTGTGAACGTAATAAATCAGGAGGAGTCAGTGGAAGATTTTAAAAGAAAGGTGAATACATTTGCAAAGGAGGGTAAACTATCTGAGAAGTAAGAAATTGAGTTTAGAATGAGAAAGAAGGCATATCAGAAAGGATTAAAGTGGAGAACAAAGGGATAAATTGATGAGACTGCTTTAAAAAGATAAGAGCAGGGCAGACACAGATTATCCTTTGGGGCACCCATAAACTGAGAGGGCTAAAAAAAAAATACTTTACCCAATATTCCTGATGGGGCAGGAAATGGATTATAGCTTTGGAGGAGGAGAACGTGGGACGATTATTGGCTATGGGAGATTTGAAGGCACTGTTGGGGAAAGTGATAGGAACCACTAAACTAACAGAACCCCTGAAGATGGCTGGTAGAAAAATGCTGTGAACAATGCAATAAACAATGGCACGCTGTTTGACACAGTCAGGCAGAGGGTATGGCAGGCCCTCAGACAATAATCCAGCAGCCTATCTGGAGAACAAGCTGAAAAGGTGGAGACTGGAAACTGAACAAGAAAGAGAAGGCAACCAGTTAATGAACACTATATTCTGAACCACTGTGGTGGATGTCATTCCTTCTAAAGTCAAGTCTAGATTGGAGGAGGTGGTGGGATTGTCATCTATTTCCCACCCCTGATTCAGTGATCATTTGGTCAATGAGGTTGAGAAATATCGCAAAGATAGGAAAAAGACTTGCAGACCAGCAGGAAGAGGTGCAGAGAAAAATGATGCAAATGTAACTTGAAGAGCTCAAAAAGAAAGAGCGTGAAAAAGGAAAGACAATATTGTCAGTAACAACAGACCTGATTGAAAAGTCTGAAAAAAAAAGTGATGCACCGACACACAGTGAGTCCTATGACAGAGCCAAACAGGGGCCAGAGAATTCCATGCCAATGATATATTTATTGGGAAAGTATTTCCTCAAATGCCTTATCAGGAGTGAAATAAATCTGGATATAAGCCCAGACTGGACTGGGGTCCCCAAGGGAGGGAGGAATCTCAAGAAGGAGGTCAAGAAAGGCTAGTAAGGAGACAGGTAATGGATAAGATGTGTTGGGGATGCGAACAGGTATGGTAATCAGGAAAAAAAAAAATAATTAAGATAGTGGTGAACACAGCTATGGTAAGAACATTAAGAAGATATATTAAAGACACATAGGCTGGGATGCAGCAGGGTTTTAAATACTAGCCCCATGTTTTTAATCAGATGTTATAGGCAGATTTGGAAGGTGTTGATATAGTATTTGGATGATTTGTTTGTTTGTTCCACAAGTGAGAAGCAATGTGAGAGAGACATTGTAATCATCTTGGAAAAGATGGCACAGGAGGTCATAAAGTATCAAGGAAGAAGTTGTTGTTTTGTCAGCAGCAGGTAGAATATTTTGGACGAGTAATATCTAAAGAAGTAAAAGCTATAGCGCAGGATCAATTTGAAGTGATGCATCAGGATGAATCAAGGTAATCAAATTGGAAGCTTGCCTGCAATCTTGCGTAGCTCAGTTGGCAGAAATTAAGGCTTTAAGAGCAGCATGTGTACATGGAGTCTGGCACATGTTTGGAGCAGTAGGGAAACAGAAAGGCTTCGAGAAAAGCAACGGAGACCCCATGCAAAGTTAGCAGTATCACCATATGAGATGTTATTTGGTGTCCCATACTTAGGGAAGGTAGAAGGAGTTCCAACAATGCGAGGGCAGTGATGTATTCTTAAGGAACTATTTACTGGCAGTGTCCCAATTTCTTGCAGAACTAAAAATTAAAGGATTGTAGGCCCAGAGCCCACCACTGGACTTCCCGATTCACTCAGTCAAGGCTGGAGACTGGGTATAAATAAAAACATGGAAAGAAGAAAAGCTGCAACCTGGTGTTACTAATCACCGAGACAGCAGTACGAACAAGAGAGAAAAGATGGACACACGCAAGTTGAGTTAAGGGTCCTGTGGAGGCCCCACCAGACAATATCAGCCCGTGGACTGTGCGCAAAGGAGAGGAATCATTGACTTTTATATTTACCAGGAACCCGCGGGAAAAATGAAGATTTCATGTTGGTGGGTCGTGTGTTGGGAAATCACCCAACTTGTAAGTAATGTAACATGCATAAAAATCACAATATCACAGAATAAAAAGTCCACCACCATCCCATTTGATGTATGTAAAGGAAAATGATGGTGCGGCTATAGAATGTATGTATGCACCCATCCCTGTAAAGATTGGCACGCGGTGTTCACTTCATCAAAATATGGGTGGCATCGGACCACCTATCAAACTGATAGGTGGAAAGTGTATCAAAACCCGAACGAGAAATTACCAGGACGCGTATATGTGAGCATACAGAGTGTTCAAATACAGGAAAGTGGTAGATATTGGATATGTGCAGATAGAACAAGGAAGGATGCATGTCTGAAGTTTGAGATAGAAGTGAAGTGGGATGGATAGAGAGTAAGATATGAGGAGAAGGGAGAGGTGTTCAAGTTAGATGACAGTCAGAATAGGGATCCCGGGGCAACACCAGCACCACCAGCAGTCAGCAATGTAAATAGGGAAAATGAGCCTAAGGATCTGAAGATAATTATAGTGGCAGGAGAAACAGGATTAAGGCAGTTATATGAGAAGGGAATACCAACAGGGGGAAAAGGAGCCAACACCTGGCTAGCCTGGATGATGTACACAGCCAGAAGTATACAACGAACCAATTGTTACGCCTGCGCTGGAACCAGGCCTCAGCTGGTCCCAGTACCATTTCCCCTGAATTGGGATAGAACACCTGGGGCTATGTCATGTATACTACAGCTATTCACGCATCCCCTTTTACCAAAGAATGCGATATGCCAGAGTTATCATTACCTATTTCCGACCAGCAACAACAATACGAAGGGCCGAAGGAAAGACCCTAGAACTCCTCCATTTACCATTCCTCTTGGGGAGGAGGGATTTGAGTGCTATACAAGAGATAACCCAGAGGGACAGGACATGGGGAAGGTGCTCAACTGCAATCAGACGTATAACATAACGGCTGAGGAACAGGGGCCACTGTTCAATAGCTCCTGGCTGAGAAAGCAGATAGTCAGTAGAGCTGATGTCTGGTGGTGGTGCGGGGAGAATACCCTGTGACCCCGGTTACCAGGGTCATGGACGGGAACCTGTACCCTCATACAACTGATGATGCCCTTTACCATAGCAGTAGAACATGCTGTAGAACTTAAGGAAGGAAACCGACGACAAAAGAGAAAGGTGAAGGGATCATTCGACACACACATCTATATAGATGCGATAGGAGTGCCAAGAGGGGTACCCGATGAATTCAAAGCCAGAAACCAGATAGCTGCGGGCTTTGAGTCCATGCTCTTATGGTGCTCCACAATTAATAAAAATGTGGACTGGATCAACTACTTATACTACAATCAACAACGCTTTATAAATTACACTCAAGATGCAGTTGAAGGATTAGCGGAACAACTGACAGCTACCAGCCAAATTACCTGGCAAAATCGCATGGCCTTGGACATGCTACTGGCTGAGAAGGGAGGGGTGTGTGTAATGTTTGGCAAACAATATTGCACATTCATCCCCAACAAGACTGCTCCGGATGGGTCAGTGTCAAGAGCCCTAGCAGGTCTCACCTCTCTGTCTATCGAATTGGCTGAGAACTCTGGAGTAGACACCTCCTGGACTGGGTTTCTAGAATCCTGGTTTGGGAAATGGAAGCACATCTTTACATCAACCCTAACATCAGTGGTAGTCATGGTGGGGTTACTGTGTTTGTTTGGATGCTGTATCATTCCCTGGGTACAGGGGTTGGCCCAGCGATTGATAGAAACAGTCCTGACAAAGAACAGCGCTGCCACCATAATGGCTTTCAGAACACAGTATGACCAATGAGAGGGGGATATGGAGGCGAAGAATCTATTGATAGCATTAGAAAAGGAGGATGTAGTGTAAATCAAAAGTTGCGTGGCAAAAAGAAAATGATGGAATGTGAGAAAAGGGGTTAACAGACATGGTTGATTTAAACTAGGAATAGAAAAATATAGCGTAGAAAGAAATAAGGTTTCAACAAAGCCAGACTGTTAGTGGGATGGAAAGTAACGACAGATAGAACAGAGAGAACTTTGAGATAAAAAGTAGCAGATACAAACTTCAGTATAAGCCTTTGACGTCAGGAGATGTTCCGAGGCGTTCCTGGACTTTCTCGTGGGAATGTCGGCTTTATGTTATAATTAAAAAGAGGCAAAATGGTGAGAAAAGAGGGTGTGGCTATAATGTGATGAAATGTATAAAGATAGAATACATCCCGACCCTCGGTGTGCCTCTAGGGGACAGCAAAGCAGAGACACCTATTCTGCAGAATATTATCTTAATAAAAGCTTCTTTGCTGACTTTGTCTCAAACAGCGTTTGTGATTTTTTTATATCTCACAGGAAGGAACTGCAGATGCTGGTTTAAACCAAGGATGGACACAAAAAGCTGGAGTAACTCAATTGGGGGGACAGGCAGCATCTCTGGAGAGAAGGAATGCGCGACCTTCTTCAGACTGGGAAGGCTCTCGACCCGAAACGTTATCCATTGAACACTCAGTCCTTCCAGCAAGTTTTTAGCTGAACAGGAGGATGAAGGGGGCAATTGCCTTATTTTTTTAAGTCCTCGGAGCAAGAGGAGGAAGAGGCAGTGCTGAAGTATACACCCCTGCACAGTTGGGGGGCTATGGGTGAGTGCTGGAATATGGGAAATGGGTGAGTGGTGGAATATTACGGGTCCCAGTTGGTCTAGTATATATTACTAAAACTCTCATCTTGTATGTTTCTATGCCTGCGTGCGAGTCTGTCTGCATATGTGATTCTGGAACTATGCCAAAACAGTACACGATAGCGCTAAGATTTTTGAACCACCTTACTCACACTTGTCTTGTGGTGGTTTGTGTCAAGTTTCATTCAGATTGACGTTATATTTTAGACAATAGATGCAGGAATAGGTCATTCGGCTCTTCGAGCCAGCAAGTTATCAACCTTTTTAGCTTGACAAAATCCCACTTTGAGAAGGATTTGTCAAATGTGCACTGGCAGTTCCCAGTTATGATGTCACAATGGGATTGTAACCCTACCCGCTACATTGTTGCTATCCCAAGACATTGAGTCCTTGCCAGCAAATGTCCTTCAGGGGAAGAATCTGCCAGCCTAACCCAGCACATATGTGATTGCAAAGCCTTTTAATTGGTCTCGAAATTGAAAGTTTAATGATTAGATTTGGATAACAAAAGATGGCCTTGTCGGTGGCACCTACATCACATTAAAGCAGGGGTCAGCAATCTATGGCCCATGGGCCGAATGCGGCCCGTAACCCAAAATTATCCGGCCTGCAGGCATATTTTTTTTCTGTAATCATCCGGCCCGCAGACTTCCATCATCTTCGGTACATGGAAGGTGATTTTCGGACTGAGGGTCAGGTGAAACATATGAAAAAGACGCATTCAATCCGACTGCCCATCGCCTTGCGTGAGGCTGGGCTCCTTCTCCCAGGACCGAGGTCGCGGCGCCCAGGCACGGTGATTCAAGGATTCAAGGAAGCCTGTGCAGGCGGCAACAATGGCGGAGCACCGAGCACCGAACTCTGGCTGTACCACATCCTGTGCAAAACCTCCGGCACGGCCACGCACCTTCTGTGTCTGGGCTTCACTGTCTGGATCGTGGTTGTCAATAGGCCCGGGACGAGTGAGCGTGAGTATTTGAGCCACCGCATTCAGGACAGAGCCAAGGCAATGGTCCGTAGGTACGCCGCGTTCGTGAGTGCCCGTAACTAGGGGCCAGTGCTCCGGGTGGCATCCTGTTACAATGTTACCAAATGACAAAACACCCAGTGAGAGATTTGTTACATTGTTGTAAGGAGAGGGGAAGTGGGTATAGTGGCAGATTATTATATCGTTCAAGGAATTTCTCCCTTTAGCCATTATGAAACTTCAGTTGACTTCAGGAGAAACCGGCAGTCACCACTACACATTAATGACATAGATGTGGAGTTGGTCAGTAGCACTAGGTTCCAGGGGGTGCAGATCACGAACAGTCTGACCTGGTCACAAAACATCGCATCACTAGTTAAGAGAGCGCAGCAGCGTTTGCACTTTCTGATGAGAAGAGCTCACCTCCCCCATTCCGTCCTCACCACTTTCTACAGGGGCACCACAGAGAGCTTTTTGACCAGCTGCATCTCTGTCTGGTTTGGGGACTGCAAAGCCTCCGACTGGACGTCCATCCAGAGAGTGGAGAGGACGGCTGAAAAAATCATCAGGACTTCTCTTCCTTCAATCCGGGACATTGCGTGCAAACGTTGCTTGTCCAAGGCCAACAGCATTATAAAAGACCCCACACATCTCCATCATGGACTTCACTCTGCTGCCCTCGGGCAAAAGGTATCGCAGTATAAGGAGCAGAACGCTTTGCAACAGATACAATTGCAACAGCTTCTTCCCCCGAGCCATCAGACTCTTGAATTCCATATAATGTGCCGCCACTATTATCTATTTTATCCTTTTATCTATTTTATATTTTTATCTATTTTATCTTTTTATCTATTTTATGTTGCACGGTGAGCCAGATGCAACAAAATTTTGTTCAGACTTGCATTTGTTGGTGTATTTTTTAATGACAATAAAGTCTTTGATTGATTGATGAAGAGACACGAGGTAAGGAGATAGCGTCGTATATGCATTGGAGCTCTCCACGAGACATTCAAAGCCGTCGAAAGATGAATCTTCAAAACACAGTCTCTTGATTAATAGTTTCTTTATTGTCGAAATAAAACAGTAAGATATTCATCCAAACTTCTTCTTGATGAGTACATTTTAATCTAAGTCAAACGGAGCATGTGGCTCCGAAACGTTAGAAAATGTATTTCATGTTGGAAAGCTCTGACCAATGGTCGAAAGCTATGCCATCCCACCATGCTTCCTCCGAACTAACTAAAAAATTACAAGCTTCTGTCCAAGAATCCCAGCAGCAAACACGCCTCCGACTATGTAATAAATCTCACTCACACAATTACAGGCAGACAAAATTTAAAGGCAAATGCCATAATTTATGACACACAAAATTAAGCCAAATGGCCACTACAGTGGGGGATTGTTGTTTAATGTTATTTAAACATTGTGTTTATTGGGGGAGTGGGGGAGCAGGGATATAGAGGGAGAGGAATGGGGTAGGGAGGGGAGAGGGGTTATGGAGGGATGGAGGGAGTGACTGAGGGTAGGGTAAATGAGAGGGAGTGGGGGAGGAGAAGAGGAGAGGGGAAAGAAGAGGCAGTTTGAAGGGGAGGGGAAGGGAGTGCTGGGGGGTGAGATGGAATGGGGGAGGATAGGTGTACGAAGAGGGATGGCAAGGCGCACTTGGGGAGGGTTGCCGTGACTCTCATCATAACAGGGATCTCTGGCATCACAACGGGAACCCCTTAGCTGCGCCTGCGCAGTTGGAGGCTATGGGTGAGTGGTGGAATATTGCCTTGGGGGACAGGACTGCACCTGATCCAGCGGATAAATACATTTGCATTGATTCATTCAAAATGGATGTTAAATAAGAATGAAAAGTTATAGGTTGTGATATAAAACTATATATTTTTGTGTTTTTTTATAACTGTTGGCAGATCAATTTCACTGCTGGGATAAATAAAGTTCTGTCACATCGTATCGTATCATAAAAACAAAAAAGACATTCAGCAAGTCAGGAAGCATCTTTGGAAAGAGAAATAATGTTTCAGGACCGAAACCCTTTGTTACTCTCACTGGCAGTACACTCTGTAACCCAATTCAATAGCATTAAAGCACCATTCTGCCTGGACCTTTCACTGGCAGAACGTGTGCAATGGGTGAAAAGGTGGAAGAAAAAATAGTAAGCAATTTTATACACTCAATGTGTCATGGAGCTGTGCAGGGTGGAAACAGCCCACCTTATCCACACTGACCAAATTGGCATACTGGGCTAGTCCCATTTTCCTGTATTTGGTCCATATCCCTCTAAACCCTTCCAATCCACATATCTGTTCAAATGTCTTTTAAAAGTTGTAATTGCGTCAGCTCCTCAAGAAGCTTATTCCAGATTCGGACTGCCCTCTGTGTGAAGACTTTTTCCCCTTGTGGGCTCTCTTAAAATTCTCTTCTCTCAGCTCAAACTTATGCCCTCTAGTTTTAGAATCCTTTACCTTGGGAAAAAAACAATGAGCGTTCACTTTATCTATGCCCCTCATTAACTCGCGCATCTATTGAGATAAGGTCACCCCTCAGCTTCCTAGGCTCTACTCAAACTTTATGGGCCTTTCTCAAGCTGATTTCACAACAACAAAAATATTTTCGTTTATTGTGACTTTGCTACTATAAAATGGATATTGGTTGACAATAATTTATGTTATTCTTTTTCCAATAGACAATAGGAGTAGGCCATTCGACCCTTCGAGCCAGCACCGCCATTCAATGTGATCATGGCTGATCATCCACAATCAGTACCCCGTTCCAGCCTTCTCCCCATATCCCTTGACCGCTATCTTTAAGAGCTCTATCTAACTCTCTCTTGAAAGCAGAGAACCGGCCTCCACTGCCTTCTGAGCAGAGGATTCCACAGACTCACAACTCTCTGTGTGAAAAGGTATTTCCATTAATAATCTTATATGTTTCAAATAGCTCCTCTCTCGTCCTTCTAAATTCCAGATTATACAAGCCCAGCCGCTCCATTCTATCAACATATGACATTCCCGCCATCCCGGGAATCAACCTTGTGAACCTACTGATAATATTAGGCATTTTGGGTGCTTGACAAAATGGAGGATTTCTGCTTCTGTAAAACCTGCTTATCATCTTTTGCAAAAGCTGTAAAGACCACGAGGATCATGGCTCCAGAGAGCCTGTGGCCTGGGAAGGGGTTGAATAGAGGTTGATGTCCAGATGGCCTGTAATTGTTAATATGTATGAGATTTTGCAGAAGGAGCTAGGGCCTTTTGCAAGTGCATGCTTGGGATTGGTTGGGTGAATGATGGGTTACAATAATGTTGCAGTCTTCCCGCCGCTAATTATGATTAGTCCGGGAGAGGGGCCTTACCCTAGATATTTACTTTACCTGGGAGAATGTTTCTTCACCCAACAGAATTGTTTCACCCCAAGTGCTTTATGTTGAAACTATGTTATGTGATATGTTATGATTGGGTTAGGGAACTGTCATTCAATGTATTTTGTAACCCTTATCGATAATTGGCTTGCCAATGGTCTGTAAAGGTATAAAAGAGGGGAGAGCACATTGGGGTGTGTCGATCTTCTGGGGTGTGTGTTCTATTTGCGCGAGGCTGTTGGGCACAAGTAAGTGCAGACAAGGATCAGACCCGCAGTGTTGGATTAGATATTGTATTGGTATGGGTATAGTGTAATAAAGAGAGTTGGATTTCCAGTGCTTGTATTCGGTGTTTGATTGAATCAGACTAAAGATGATAAGTTTAGGAACCGGAATTACACTAGGCTGCACTTCCTCAATAGCAAGAATGTCCTTCCTTAAATGTGGAGACCAAAGCTGCACACAATACTCCAGGTGTGATCTCACAAGGGCCCTGTACAACTGCAGAAGGATCTTTTTGCTCCTATACTCAACTCCTTTGGTTATTGCTCCTATACTCAACTCCTTTGGTTATGAAGACCAACATGCCATTCGCTTTCCTGCATGCTTACTTTCATTGACTTATGAACAAGGACCCCCAGATCCCATTGTACTTCCCCTTTTCCCCCAACTTGACACTATTTAGATAGTAATCTGCCTTCCTGTTTTTGCCACCAAAGTGGATAACCTTACATTTATCCACATTAAACTGCATCTGCCATGCATCTGCCCACTCACCCAACCTGTCCAAGTCACCCTGCATTCTCATAGCATCCTCCTCACAGTTCACACTGCCACCCAGCTTTGTGTCATCTGCAAATTTGCTAATGTTGCTTTTAATCCCTTCATCTAAATCATTATTATATATTGTGAATAGGTACGGTCCCAGCACCAAGCCTTGCGGTACCCCACTAGTCACTGCCTGCCATTCTGAAAGGGACACGTTGATCCCTACTCTTTGTTTCCTGTCTGCCAACCAATTTTCTATCCTATGACATCACCCTACCCCCAATATCATATGCTCTAATTTTGCCCACTAATCTCCTATGTGGAACCGTATTAAATGCTTTCTGGAAGTCCAGGTACACTACATCCACTGGCCCTCCCTTATCCATTTCCCAGTTACATACTCAAAAAATTCCAGAAGATTAATCAAGCATGATTTCCCCATCGTAATCCATGCTGACTCGGACCTATCCTGTTACTGCTATCCAAATGTGTCGCTGTTTCATCTTTTATAATTGACTCTAGCAACTTCCCCACCACCAATGTCAGGCTAACTTGTCTATAATTCCCTGTTTTCTCTCTCCCGCCTTTCTTAAAAAGTGGGATAACATTAACTGCCACAGGAACTGATCCCGAATCTATAGAACATTGGAAAATGATCAGCAATGCGTCAACGATTTCTAGAGCCACTTCCTAGTACCGTGGGGATTTATCAGCCTTCAGTCCCATCAGTCTACCCAATACCATTTCCTGCCTAATGTGGATTTACTTCAGTTCCTCCGTCACCCCAGATCCTCTGGCTAGTATATCAGGAAGATTGTTTGTGTCCTCCTTAGTGAAGATGGATCCAAAGTGCCTGTTCAACTCATCTGCCATTTCCTTGTTCCCCATAATAAATTCACCTTTTCAGTCTTTATGGGTCCAACTTTGGTCTTAACAATTTATTTCCTCTTCACATACCTAAAGAAGTTTTTACTATCCTCTTTTATATTCTTGGCTAGCTTAGCTTCGTACCTCATCTTTTCTCCCCTTATTGCCTTTTTAGTTCTCTTCTGTTGCTCCTTGAAAGTTACCTAATCCTCTGGATTCCCACTCATCTTTGCTATGTTATACTTCTCTTTTATTTGTAAACTGTCCCCGACTTCCCTTGTCAGCCACAGTCGCCCCTTACTCTCCTTGGAATCTTTCTTCCTTTGGAATTAACTGATCCTGCACCTTGTGTATTATTCCCAGAAATACCTGCCTTTGTTGTTCCACTGTCATCCCTGCTAGGGTATCTTTCCAGTCAACATTAGCCAACTCCTCCCTCATGGCTCCATAGTCCCCTTTGTTCAACTGTAACACTGACACCTCCGATTTACCCTTCTCCCTCACAAATTTTAGATTAAAACGTATCATATTATGGTCACTACCTCCTAATGGCTCCTTTACCTCGAGTTCTCTTATCAAATCCGGTTCATTACACAACACTAAATCCAGAATTGCCTTCTCCCTGGTAGGCTCCAGTACAAGCTGCTCTAAGTATCCATCACAGAGGCACTCCACAAACTCCCTTTCCTGGGGTCCAGTGCCAACCTGTTTTTACCAGTCTACCTGCATGTTGAAATCTCCCATAACAACCGTAGCATTACCTTTATGACATGCCAATTTTAACACTTGATTCAATTTGCACCCTATATCCAGGCTACTGTTTGGAGGTCTGTAGGTAAGTCCCATTAGGGTCTTTTTACCCTTACAATTCCTCAGTTCTATCCATACTAACTCTACATCTCCTGATTCCATGTCACCCCTTGCAAGGGACTGAATTTCATTCCTCACCAACAGAGCTACCCCACCCACTTTCCCACCTGTCTGTTTTTTCGATAGGACATATACCCTTGAATATTCAGTTCCCAGCCCTGGTCCTCTTACAGCCATGTCTCTGTAATTTCCACGACATCATACTTTCCAATTTCTAACTGAGCCTCAAGCTCATCCACTTGTTTTCTTACACTTCGCGCATCTTATACTTTGCGTGTGAATGCTCTTCATTGACTATAGCTCTGACTTCAATACGGTCATCCCCACCAAGCTCACCACCAAACTCCACCAGCTTGGCCTCAGCTCACTGATATGCGATTGGATCCTGAATTATCTGCCGGAGCGGCCGCAGGCAGTGAGACTGGGGCCGCACCTGTCCTCCACTATAACCCTGAACACCGGCACACCACAGGGCTGTGTACTGAGCCCCATGCTCTGCTCCCTCTTCACCCACGATTGTGTCCCTGCATTTGACAACAACACCATTGTCAAGTTTGCAGACGACACAACGGTGATCGGGCTGATCACCAACGGTAATGAAACAAACTATAGAGCGGAGGTGCAGAACCTGGCGGACTGGTGCTCACGGAACAACTTGTCGCTAAACACCTCCAAGACCAAGGAGCTGATAATCGACTTCAGGAGGTCACAGAATGGGGAATACACCCCAATATCCATCTACGGAGACAGTGTGGAGAGAGTGTCCAGCTTCAAGTTTCTGGGCACTCACGTTTCAGAGGACCTCACATGGTCCACCAACACCACCGCGCTGGTCAAAAAGGCACAGCAATGACTGTTCTTCCTCAGAACATTGAAACAGACTGGTCTGCCCCAACAGCTGCTGACGACCTTCTACCGCTGCACCACAGAGAGCATACTAACGTATGGCATCTCTGTGCGGTATCTCAGCTGCATGGAGGTGGAGTGGAGAGCTCTTCAGCGCGTTGTCCACAGAGCGCAACAGATTATTGGGACACAGCTACCAGCCTTGGAGGGCATCTACCACACACGGTGCCTCAGGAAGGCCGTCAGCATCCATAAAGACTCCTCTCACCCTTGTAATGGATTGTTTGAACTACTCCCTTCCGGCAGACGTTGCAAGACCTTCTACGCCCGCACTACCAGACTCAGGAACAGCTTCATTCCCAGAGCGATAGCGGCTCTGAACCGGCCCTGCTGAGTAACCCCCCCCCCCCCCCCCCTCCCATGGACTATCTCCCCCGGCCTCGCACTTTAGTCTGTGTTGATTTTACTGGTCAAATGTTTGTTTTTACAAACCTTGTTCTCAGGGTATCTAAATCTAAGTTATGACATCGGATGGAAGTTGTAAACCAAATCTCGTTGCACTTATGTGTAATGACAATAAAACATTAGTATTATTACTATTCATCTACAACACTTTGACTTCGGTATTTACCTCCCCTCTCACTCCGGTCACTATTGGCACTGACACTCTCTTATCCCTTCTTGAACTTTCCTTCCCATTAATTTGGGAGTCTTTTGGAACTTTTCCTGTACTCACTTCCCCTTTATACTCCCAATTGATTATCTTTATACTCCCAATTTGTCAATCCCTCTCCTCCACTATTTAGTTTCAACCCACATGTGTAGCCCTAATAAACCTGCCTGCTAGATCGTTGGTCCACCTCCAGTTAAGGTGCAACCCGTCCCTTTTGTATAGGTCACCCCTACCCCATAAAAGATCCCAGTGGTATATAAAGCTAAATGCTCCTTGCACCAGCCCCCCAGCCACACATTCAGATCTTCTCTGTGTTAAAGAAGGAACTGCAGATGCTGGAGAATCGAGGGTTACACAAAAAGCTGGAGAAACTCAGCGGGTGCAGCAGCATCTAAGGAGTGAAGGAGATAGGCGACGTTTCGGGTCGAGACCCTTCTTCAGACTGCTGTTTCGGGTCGAGACCCTTCTTCAGACTGAAGAAGGGTCTCGACCCGAAACGTCGCCTATCTCCTTCGCTCCTTAGATGCTGCTGCACCCGCTGAGTTTCTCCAGCTTTTTGTGTAACCTTCAGATCTTCTCTCCCTGTTTCTGCCCTCACTAGCACGAGGTACTGGAAGCAATCCAGAGATAACCACCCTAGAAGTCCTGCTTTACAGTCTTCTTCCTAACTCTCTAAACTCACGTTGCAGAACCTCCTTCCTCTTCTTCCCGACGTCGTTTGTGCCCTCGTGCACAACTACTGCCGGTTGTTCACCTTCCTTCTCGAGGATGTTCTGAATTTGGTTCGTGATATCTTGAACCCTGGCACCAGGGAGGCAACAGACCAGCCGCAAGTCTCACCTGCCACCATGGAATCTCCTGTCCACACCTCGAACAATGGAGTCACCCACCACCATAGCTCTGCCCGACGTCGGTCTCGCCTGTCGAGTCTCATTGCTAAGATTGGAGATACAGACCTGTCCACTGCTCGGTCTGGAAGCATCATCTGCCCCGACAACTCCCAAAAGGGTGTACCTGTTTCCATTTGGCAGAGCTACCAGAGTCTCCTGCACTCCACGTTTACTCCCCTTTCTCACAGTCACCCACCTTCACTCTTCCTGTATCCTTGGTGTGACAACCTCATGCTAGGTCCTGTCCAGGAAACCCTCATTTTCCCAGATGGCCCTGTGCTCATACAGTTGCTTCTCCAGTTCCCCAACACGTTTATTCAGGAGCTGCACCTGGACACAATTTCCACAGGTGTAGTTTCCAGAAGCACCAGCAGTGTCCCTGAGTTAACAAAAGGATTTGAGTGCAAGAGCAGGGAGGTTCTACTGTAGTTGTACAGGGTTTTGGTGAGGCCACACCTGGAGATTTACGTACAGCTTCAGTCTCCTAACCTGAGGAAAGACATTCTTGCCATAGAGGGAGGACAGAGAAGGTTCACCGGACTGATTCCTGGGATGGCAGGACTTCCATATGAAGAAAGACTGGATAGATTCGGCTTGTACTCGCTAGAATTTAGAAGATTAAGGGGGGAATCTTATAGAGAGTTACAAAATTCTTAAGGGGTTGGACAGGCTAGATGCAGAAAGATTGTTCCCGATGTTGGGGAAGTCCAGAACAAGGAGTCACAGTTTAAGGATAAGGGGGAAGTCTTTTAGGACCGAGATGAGAAAATCATTTTTCACACAGAGTTGTGAATCTGGGGAATTCTCTGCCACAGAAGGTAGTTGAGGCCAGTTTATTGGTTATATTTAAGAGGGAGTTTGATGTGGCCCTTGTGGCTAAAGGGATCAGGGGGTATGGACAGAAGGCAGGTACAGGATACTGAGTTGGATGATGAGCCATGATCATATTGAATGGCGGTGCATGCTCAAAGGGCCAAATGGCCTACTCCTGCACCTATTTTCTATGTTTCCCACATCCTGCAGGAAACACACTGCTCCAACTTGCCTGCCATTTCTTCAGAAGACAAAAGTAGCAATTTCAAACAAGTGTAGCCTCCATGCCTCAGCCTCCTCGCCAAAGACTCGCAATTTGCTCACCAGGGCACTTCAACAAGGCCATTCTCTGACTGGCCACTGCCCTAGAGCAACCCTGCTTATATTGGCTGATAAATTGCCTAATTTGCCAATTTACGAATTAAATTCCTCAGTTTTGAAATTCTCTTTTCCTGTGATTCACCTTCTTTCTCACGGACTTTCAAGCCAATAGTCTCTTCTCTCTGCTTCTGCTTCTCCAAGCTCCACGTAAGGACTGGACAAGTGACATGTTAAAATAAATCAGTAATTCATGACTTAAAGATTATCCGCAGAAGGAGGTTTTGATTTTGTTTGACTTTTGGCACAGGCATTTTGAAGGTACTAGTAATGCATCTGATATAAAGCAATGGTATTTATCTGATATAAAGCATTCTACAATGAGAATGTTTTAAGCAGTTCAGAGAAAGTTAGAAGATTGTATTGCTGATTGGATATGTTCAAATGACATGTGCAAAGCAGCTCACATATATACTGTATCACAAGCAAAAAGCAGTGATGTTGCGAATTTAGCTAAGCAGGAACAAAAACAGGTTATAAATCAGGAGCAGGAATCTTCGAGTGCAGGACGTGCGATCCTGTGATAGATTTGATTTGATTCAATTTATTGACATTGTCTTCAGGTAAGAGACATCAAAATACTATTTCCCATATAGTCATACGAATATAAAAAATTAAAAAAATAAAATAAAAAAAAAACACAGAACAATTGTCCACAACACAAACATCCTCACAGCGGCACCAAAGTTCCCCACTGTGAGGGAAGGAACCAAAGTCCAGTCAACCTCCTCGCTGATGTTCCCCGATGTTCACCCGTGGTCGTGGCCTCCCGAGCCCCCCGCAGTTGCAGCTACGGGCGGCCTGATGTTCAGGCCCTCTCGCCGGGAACGATGGTACCCCAACGTCGAACGGAAGAACGTCCTCAGCAGCCAGGACCTCTGAATCGGCCACCTCCCACCGAAGTCCGCGGCTCCTGAAGTCCACAGGCCGAGCCAGCGGAGACCCAACGCCGGCATCCCCCGGCAAAGGGCCCCAGGACTCCGCGATGTTGGTCAGCGCCGCCCGCACCGTGTGCTCCGCAATGCCGATGCTGCAGGCCCGAAACACCGGAGCTTCAAACGACGATCCCAAGTGAGACATCGCCCGCTCCGGGATGTCTCCAGCGCTGTGCCGCCGCTGCTGAAGCTCTGGTCCGGTCCCGGCAGGAAAGGCCGAGCCAATCCAGTAGGTAGGCCGCGAGGAGGGGGGCGAGGACGCGACTCGGATAATAGTCGCATCCCCGCCAGGAAGTGACTGAAGGACGGTTTCCCCCTTACCCTACCCCCCTCCCCCTAAAAATACAAAAAACAAAAACATACTTTAAACATATTAAAAATAAAAAAGATTAAAAGACAAACATACTGTAGGCAGAGCCAGCCATCAACAGCGCCACCGGATGTAAAAAAAAGACAGATGGTGTGTAAGAGAAATGTAAACAATTAAGAATAAAACATTATAATTTAAACACGTGAAGAATGAAATAAAATACCAGAGCTCAAGAAGGCTACAGATTTTTGGTTATTGAGTAGAGCTACTGCTTGTGGAAAAAAGTTGTTTTTATGTTTGGCTGTGGCAGCTTTGACAGTCTGGAGCCGTCTTTCAGAGGGAAGTGATTCAAAGAGTTTGTGGCCAGGGTGAGAGGGGTCAGAGATGATCTTACCCGCTCTCTTCCTGGCCCTTGCAGTGCACAGTTCGTAGATGGGGGAAGGTTGCAGCCAACAACCTTCTCAGCTGATCAAACAATGCGCTGCAGCCTCCGGATGTTGTGCTGGTGGCTGAGCCAAACCAGACCATGATGGAGAAGGTGAGGACAGACTCCATGATGGCAGTATAAAACTGGACCATCATTGCTTGTGGCAGATTGTGTTTTCTCAGCTGCCACAGGAAGAACATCCTCTGTTGTGCCTTTTTGACTGTGGAGTCGATGGTAGCCCCCATTTAAGGTCCCTGGAGATGATTGCTCCAAGGAACTTAAATTACTCCACAGATGTGACTGTGGTGTTGTTGATGATGAGTAGGGGGAGGGGAGGGAGAGCTCTCCTAAAGTCTACAATCAATTCCACTGTCTTAAGAGCATTGAGCTCCAGGTTGTTGCGATGGCACCAGGACGCCAGCTGCATCACTTTCTGTCTGTAGGCAGATTCCTCCCCATCCTGGATCAGCCCAATCAGGGTTGTGTCGTCCGCAAACTTGAGAAGTTTGACAGAGGAGTCTGTGGAGGTGCAGTCGTTGGCGTAGAGAGAGTAAAGGAGAGGGGAGAGTACGCAGCCTTGCGGTGCTCCTATGCTGAGGGTTAGCGGGTCCAAGATGTGCTTTCCCAGCCTCACATGCTGCTTCCTGTCTGTCAGGAAGTTGGTGATCCACTGACAGAGGGGTTCAGGCACATTTAACTGGGAGAGTTTGGAGTGTAGTAGCTCTGGCACATTGGTATCACCTAGTCCTCTCCAGAGATGCTGCCTGATCCGCTGATTTACTCCAGCCTTTTGTGTCTGTCCTTGGTTTAAACCAGCATCTGCAGTTCCTCCCTGTACAAGGTATTTGCTGTTTAAAAAGAAAATTAAAAAAAACATTTAAAACATTTAAAAACACATAAACTGTTCCCCTGCAACGCTCATTACACTGAGCGTTGCGTCGGGTCAGGGTTACTGAAATGACGGAAGTTACACTCCGGTGCGTACTACACGTCAGCCTATTGGATTTAGCAGGAGTGATCTATCTTGCTCGCTATAGGATCTTTGGCCAGACTGATGTTTGGCAGCAAGGAGGGGATGGGTAGTGGATGAGGGCCCAGTCTTTGCAGACTGGAGTCAGGCTGTGAGTAGGTGTAAAGTGGTGACTGGGGAGGAGTGGGTGGGGGAGGAAGCGAGAGGGTTATGTTTCTGTCTATCAAACCTGCAGTAGAACTCGTTCAGGTCATTGGTCAATTGACCATTGTCCAAGGAGTGGGGGGTTTTCTCTTTTAGCTGGTGATTTCTTGCAAGCCCTTCCACACTGAAGATGAGTCATTAGTTGAGAACTTGCTCGTACCTTTCCTTGGCAGCTCTGATTCCTCTTCGCAGCTTGTACTTGGCCTGTCTGTAGAGGTCTGCATCCCCGCTCCTGTAGGCCTCATCTTTAGACTGGCGGAGCGGAGTTCTGCTGTAAAGCCAGGGCTTGTCATTGTTGAACCTGATGCAGAACCCAGTGGGAATGCAACTGTCCTCACAAAAGCTGACATATGATGTCACGGTGTCTGTATATTTATCGAGGCTTGTGGTTGCTTCCCTGAACACATTCCAATCAGTGCAATCAAAGCAGGACTGTCCACTTTTTCAATGTTCTGACCACAGGCTTAGCAGATTTTAGTCTCTGCCTGTCGGTCGGAATAAGGTGAACTAAACAATGATCTAGGTATGTTACAAAACATACCTTCAGTGGCGCTGCAGTTCTGTCACTGCAAATTCATGACAATGAGATTTAAAAATCATGTAACATTGCTAAATGATCAGAGAGTCCCAGAGCCACACGGGGAACAGAGCAATATGCGTTCTTGATTGTAGTATAACAATGATCGAGCGTTCTCACCCCTCTTGTGGGGCAGCTTTCGTGTTCGTTTTCTAGGTCTGCACAAAACTTGAGAGTCTTCAATTTACACCAGAAGTCTTTAATGCTTCTTTACTAAATGCTGGCAGCAAGACAACTCAAAATGGCTGCACCTAGAGCTCTATCTAACTCTTAAAATACTTAAATCCATCCAGTGATTTGGCCTCCACTGCCCTCTGTGGCAGGGAATTCCACAAATTCACAACTCTCTGGGGGAAGAAGTTTTTTCTCACCTCAGTCGTAAATGGCCTCCCCTTTATTCTAAGACTGTGGCCCCTGGTTCTGGACTCGCCCAACATTGCGAGCATTTTTCCTGCATCTAGCTTGTCCAGTCCTTTTATAATTTTATATTTCTGTAAGATCCCCCCTCATCCTTCTAAACTCCAGTGGATACAAGCCCAGTCTTTTCAATCTTTCCTCATATGACAGTCCCGCCATCCCAGGGATCAATCTTGTGAACCTGTGCTGCACTGCCTCAATCACAAGGATGTCCTTCCTCAAATTAGGAGACCAAAACTGTACGCAATACTCCAGATGTGGTCTTACCATTGTGGTCTTACCATTGGCGTCATACCATTACAGGAAATGGCGACAGTGCATTTGCCTTTTGGGGAATGGGCTGTGATCCGTATTCGAAAAGGCGGATGGCTGGGTTCAGTTTTGGCGATCCAATCCTCTCCCAGATGTCCTGACCCACTAGCGACACAGGCGCACCAGTGTCCACGTGGAACTGTAGATCGACGTTTGAGATCCGCAGCGGAATCCTCGTCTTGTCGGTGATCGTAGACACAACGAGTACTTCAATCGGAATGGTCTCCGCCATTTGGTTGACTGTGTTTTGCGCTTTCTTGCCCTTTGTCAGCTTTTCTACGGATTGACACACTACCTGGAGATAGCCTTTTCGGTAACAGGTATAACAAACGGACTTGATATACGGACACTCACGGTGATGATGAGCAGTCGAGCCGCACCGGTAGCAGGGTTTCAATCCTCCACCCACAGGGGGAGGTCTCTTCTGAAACTGTCCCACCTTCTCTGGATTTGCTCTGGGTCGATCAAGTGGTTTCTGGCGTTGCGGACAAGTCTGACGAACTGTATGCACCTCCTGAGGGAGCTTCGATGCTGTTTCGCTGGCCAATTTGTGCAGTTCTTTACTCAGCAGCTTGGCAAGCTTAGCACCCTGCAGCACATTCTTCAATGAGGCGTCCAATTCCTTGAGAATCGTCTGCTGGATGAATGCGTGCCTGCAGCCCATGACCAGTCTATCCTGCAACGCATTGTCTTGGCACTTTTCGCAGCATTGAGTTTTAAAATCACATGCCTTTGCCTTGGTGCGAAGTTCGGCAAGAAATTCGGTAATCAATTGCCCTTCCTGTTGCACCGTCCTGTAGAAATCAAGGCGAGCTGCGAGGAAATTTCGACTTTCTTCGAAATGCAGCTGCAAAGTCGTTGTGATTTCAGCATACTCAGTTCTTCGGTAAGTAAATTTTGAAGCAGTGCAAATGTTTCTGGAGACATTGATGAACACATGAGAGTCTTCTTCCTCTGGTCAGATGTAATGACCATAATTTCAAAATAAAACTCAACGCGCATTAAATATGCTGTCGCTTGGGATCAAAATGATCGAATTGCTGAGATGTTAGTTAGTTTTTTAAAATTAAAAAAATAGGCTCTTATCTGGGCCTTTGGACGCAATCCGGTATCTCACTCCTGACACCATTTTCATGTTTGTTTTCTAGGTCTGCACAAAACTTAACAGTCTTCAATTTACAACAGAAGTCTTTAATGCTTTACTCAATGCTGGCAGCAAGACAACTCAAAATGACTGTACCCTCACACACTACAGACAGGATAAACTACATACAAAAACATCTCCCTTTGTCCTGTGCAATGCCACATGCTGCACAGGAGGAGCAATGGATCCTCCCACCCCACAGTCCACCAAACATCACAGCAGATAACGTGATGTCTGTATTTTAGAACGTGGGCTGGGGGAGGGGGGTGGGGGGAATGTAAACTCAAACGAGAATAAAAGAGGTCAATTTCCTCGGAGAATAAAAGGGTATATCACATATGCAGTGCATATATGTATGTCGCATTGATTGTGTTAATTATGCACTGCATATCACTGGTTTATGCAAATGGATGAACTTATTATGCATGGGTTAATATATTTCAATGGATAATATGTTGCTGAATTGTGTATTTTTTCCCACACACTTTAGTAGAAAATGGTGTGACGTTTACACGTGCCTATGATGGCAGTGGCACATTTCTGCTAGATTTAGGTTGTTGCGTTCATCATTTGTTAACAGATGTTTGGAAAAGGGTTTGCCAAGTACATTTTATTTTCCTCAACAGTAGGATTTCACAATAATTTTAAGTACCTCACTAACTTCTGTAAAATAAAGAATTTCAGAATCATTGTTCGTCAGATTTGTATACTGTTAAGTAGAAGCAACATGTACCCTGCAGTGTTCTCAGGCTGCTAGTTTCTATTCCATCTGCCAACACCTTTGGCTACCATCTTTTCCAAACCTATTTTACAATTTTTGTTCCCAATATATATTATACCCCGATGATATACTTGCATCTACAGGATTCGTTTTTTTTAAAGCTAATTAACATGTAGGTAGTTGCTTTTTTGCACATGGAGTCATTTATTGTAAGTTAGCACATTTAGTTAGATAGTTAGATAATACTTTGGCTTTCTTACTCGAGTGCTTATCATGGAGTTATAGCACAAGTACTTTGTGTATTAATTTAATTTATAGAACAAGGAGGTCCTAGTGCAGTTGTACAGGGCCCTGGTGAGACCGCACCTGGAGTATTGTGCGCAGTTTTGTTCTCCTAATTTGAGGAAGGACAATCTTGCTATTGAGGGAGTGCAGCGTTGGTCACCAGGTTAATCCCCGGGATGGCTTAACTGGGATATGATGAAAGAATGGATCGACTGGGCTTTTATTCACTGGAATTTAGAAGGATGCGAGGATATCTTATAAAAACATATAAAATTCTTAAAGGATTGGACAGGCTAGATGCAGGAAAAATGTTCCCGATGTTGTGAGAGTCCAGAACCAGGGGTCACAGTTTAAGAATAAGGGTAGGCCATTTATATGAGATGAGAACAAACTTTTTCAGCCAGAGAGTTATGAATCTGTTCAATTCTCTGCCACAGAAGACAGTGGAGGCCAATTCACTGGATGTATTCAAGAGAGAGTTAGATTTAGCTCTTTGGGCTAATGGAATCAAGTGATATGACGAGAAGGCAGGACCGGGGTACTGATTGTGGATGATCAGCCATGGTCATAATGAATGGCGGTGCTGGTCGACGGGCTGAATGGCCTACTCCTGTACCTATTTTCTATGTTTGTATATCGCCCCGATCTGCATAAGGGTTACGTCCTGTATATCTTTACATGGGTTCGATTTTACGTGACGGAATCACGGATTCTGTGTCCTTCCCCATCCCCTGCCCAAAATAACTCACTGAATCGAGCAGAAATCCCACGCTGCATGCTCACCAAATCCTTGTCTCTTGCTCCTTGTTCAAACAGCGAGTCATTACTGTTGGGCTAAAGCTCGCTGTCTCAGCGGCGTCCGGCTGAGACTGCAGCAGACAGTTACTCAAAGCCTCGCCGCAGTATCGGTGGAAGAAATGTACATCCATGTCCACCAGGGATGCTGCCTGCATCTGTCTTGCCTTGAGGTCACTTTCTGTGGTGCTCGGCCTTCTGGGCGAGCACCACCGCCATGGCCGGCTTGAGTCACATCTTGCTTTGGGGGCACTTTCAGTGGTGTGCAGCCTTCCGGACAAGTATTGCTGACTTGTTTCTGCCCCATGCCTTGTAATCGTTTAGTCACAAGGAACGACTGATGTGAACTTGAATGATCTTACAGTGTTGTGGAAAATACAAACTGCCTTGATTTAGACAATAATAGACAATAGGTGCAGGAGTAGGCCATTCGGCCCTTTGAGCAAGAACCGCCATTCAATGTGATCATGACTGATCATCCACAAATAGTACCCCATTCCTTCCTTCTCCCCATATTCTCTGAATCCGCTATCTTTAGGAGCCAAAGCTACCTCTCTCTAGAAAGTATCCAGAGAACCAGCCTCCACCGCCCCCTGAGGCAGAGAATTCCACAGACTCACCGCTCTCTTTGTGAAAAGGTGTTTCCCCATCTCCGTTCTAAATGGCTTACCCTTATTCTTAAACTGTGGCCCCTGGTTCCGGACTCCCCCAAGGGAGTCTCAGGGGTGTCAGTACAGAATTGTCTCTGTAAGTGTATGCTTACATAGGTCTCCTACCGCGTAAGTTAGTGAGTGTCTTTACTCTCATGCAAACATTATTATCAGCATTAACAATCTTTGACTTTGCCTTCAGCACTTTCCATGTAATTTTACATTTTTTCCTGAATGAGTATGTTATTGCCCTCCCCTCTCCCTTCCCTTCATAATAGCCCATTTAAAATGTTGTTGAACTCTTAGTTTTTCCAGTTCTTAGGAATTGTTCCCTCCTGTGCAGGGAAATAGACAGACATTTGTGGTTTCCAGAAGAGTCCAGACTCTAAATATTTGTCCATCTCCCTCCACAGACAATTACCTGACCCACTGAGTCCCTTCAACAGTGAAATGCAGAAACAAGGAACTTCAGATGCTGATTTACAAAAGAACAATGCTCAATAGGTCAGGCAGCACCTCGGGAGAACACAGAAAGGTGGCGTTTCAGGTGGGGCACCTTCTTCAGACTCAGTGTCAAGAAGGATCATGACCCGAGCCATCGCTTATCCATATTCTCCAGAGATGCTGCCTGACCTTCCGAGTGTTTCCTAACCAGAAGCCTTGGATGAACCAGGAGATCCGCATTCTGCTGAAGATCAGATCCCGGGCATTCAGTTCTGGTGACGCAGAGGTCTATAAGAAGTCCAGATACGACCTCGACAAGGCCATCAAAAAGGCCAAAAGGGACTTCGGCTCAAAGCTGGAGGATGGGGCGGATGTCCGGCAACTGCGGCAGCGCTTAAATGCCATCGCCTTTTACAAGGCAAAATCAGGAGCCAGCTGAAACGACAGCGAAGCATCACTCCCTGATGAGCTCAATGCGTTCTATGCACACTTTGATAGGGAGATCACTGATGTGCCTATCTGAGCCCCGCCCTGATGGTTTTACTGTCACAGTCACAGAAGCTGACGTCAGAAGATCCTTCAGGGGGGTGAACCCATGGAAAGCGCCTGGACCTGATGGTATACCCGGTCAAGTTCTCAAAACCTGTGCAGACCAACTGGCAGGGGTTTTTGCGGACATTTTCACAAGGCAGCCAACATCATCAAAGATCCACACCAACCTGGCCACACACTTATCTCACCACTGCCATCGGGAAGAAGGTACAGGAGCCTGAGATCTCTAACGTCCAGGTTCAGGAACAGCTTCTTCCCTACAGCCATCAGGCTATTAAGCATTACAACCTCATAAGCTATGAACTACAATATACGATTATTATTATTATTATTGCATTGTTATTGTTTGTTCTTTTCTTTTCTGAGTTTTTTAATATTATTTATTATGATTACATAATCTGTTGTGCTGCAGCAAGTAAGAATTTCATTATTCTATCAGGGACATATGACAATAAAACACACTTGACCTCCTCCAGCACTCTGTGTCTTCCTTCTGCAGTTTGTATTTTACACAACTGCGAAACAACTTCAGGTTGGATTTCCAGTGGGAATAAAACAAACATTTTTGTCACATTCATTTATCACTGTACCTTAATTGGTGCATGTGACAATAAATGTGATTAAATGTGAACTTGAGTTGTTTGTGTTAAACCATTGCCAGTCACTGGAAAATAGAGAGAGTAATGGCCTGTCCCACTTAGGTGATTTTTCAGGCGACTGCTGGTGACTGTCAAGTCATAGCAGGTCGCTGAAAACCCACGACTGGAACGGCGACTGTCAGAGTGGAACACACACACATATACATACACATCGCTTCCTTCACCAGCCAGTTATGCAGGTGGGGGGCAGGGCAAGTGGGGGGAGCGCTGTCTGAGTGAAATTCACATGGTGCAAAGCCAATGTGATACAGACGCACACCAGGATGAACCTCCAGTCTGAAGAAGGGTCTCGACCCGAAACGTCGCCTATCTCCTTCGCTCCTTAGATGCTGCTGCACCCGCTGAGTTTCTCCAGCTTTTTGTGTAACCCAGGATGAACAGGAAGGTTGGCGCTGTAATTAAGACGGTGAAAGCACAGGGTACGGGAAGGGTCACTTAAGTCCTTTAAAAGAGGGGAGGAGGGGGCGGGGAGAAGGGGGGAGAAAGGGAAGATGGGATGGGGAGCAGGAGTGGAGACAATTTTTAAGAAGCCAGAGGTACACGGCTGTGAAGCTTGGCGGACATTAACATTACCGGTTGGTTATCCTTGGTTCTGCAAATAACTGTTTACGTCTTTTTTCCCAATGAGCCAATAAAATTCACCGGTCAGCACCGGCGACAACCTACCAGAACCTACGACCTCATGGCGACCCACTACCACTGCACCTATGGCACGAGAATTCTCGCTACTCTCCAGGGTGACTAATTTTTCAACATGTTGAAAACTTCATGGTCGTGGGAACTACCCACGACCATGAAGGAGACTCAGCAGCAACCACCCGCGAATATGTGGCGACCGCATAGTAGTCGCCTAAGTGGGACAGGCCCCTTACAGTACATCCCACTTGTTACAAATGCAGTCTCTTGGATTGTTATTACTGGCACCCTGCTGCAAAACACTGACATCTAGTGGATTTAATGAGCTAAACTTCACTGATTATGGTCAAATATTATTGTCATTAAAACGTGCTATAACACCAAGATAAGCGCTCAACCAAGAAAACCAAACTACCATATTCACACCACCGAAGGCATTAAAGAATCAGCTCAAGTATGAGAATAGGAGGGCAACGAGTAACTGAGAAAAAGATCTTTTGAAATAACAATTTTTCTCTTCCCCAAGTGATTTTGTCTACACAAATCCATGCCACGATTTAAAAAGAAACCCATTTAAATGTTGCAACATCAGGAATTTTGAGATATAGCTGCTGTTGCAATGTAGCAGTCTGTTTACACTCAGCAAGTTTTCTCAAACATCAACTTGTTAAGTGTTGGTGGATTAATAATATCCAGTGCACCGACGATAACCTCACTGATGTTCAAAATGGCATTACGGAACCTTTCTCTTTCACCTGAAAAGCAAGACCTGTTCTTTCTTCAGAGTATTATTTTAAAGACAGTACCTCCATAAATATAGACAACTCTCAATTCTGCAATTCAATGTCAGCCCAAGATTGACTCAGAGGCTAAGATGTTGCAAACTCAGCTGAGTGGACACAAAGATAAGGGGATTGGAACTAGCACTATATAGCATTAGCTTTGTGTCACCACAATTTGAGTATCAACTTTTAAACAAATCCATCCACATACCTAAAATCATTTTTTTCTCATAGATCTTAAATGTGCTGCCTGATAATAGTCTTTGAGAGAGGGTAGACCCCATCCCCCCTTTTCTTTTGTTAACTGTAAGGTTTTGAGACGGGTCTCAGGTCTTTTACCGTGCCATATATATCTTAACAATATTTTGTCCCATTCAATAAATTGTTTTTGATTAATCTCTATTGGGAGGGTCTGAAATAAATATAACAGCCTTGGCAATATGTTAATTTTAATAGATTCAATTCTCAAGCTGAGGCTTAAGAAAGGAATTAGGTTCCATCTAGCTATATCCTCTTTAATGTTTTGGTGTATAGGTGAATAGTTGCATTCTGATAATTCTGTAAAATCCCTTGATATAATGATGCCCAAATATTTGAGATATTCTGCTTGCCATGCCAGAGGGTACCTACTTCTGACTTCTCCTGATGGGCTGTAGTTGTATGTAAGCAGTTGTGTTTTACCTATATTAATGTTGTATCCTGATAGTTGACCGTATTGTTCGAGTGATTGCATCAATTTAGGTAAAGAGTTTGTTGGTTGCCCCAAATAAATCAAAATGTCATCCGCATAACAGGTCAATTTATGTCCAGTCCCTGGAATAGTAATACCTTTTATTTCTTCATTTTGTCTTATATATTGAGCTAGTGGTTCCATATATAATGCAAAAAGTAATGGCGACCACGCACGTCCCTGTCTTGAACCCCTTTCTAGGAAAAAACTCTTTGATAAATATCCGTTAACTTTAATTCTAGCTGTGGGTTTATTATATAGTGCCTGTATGGTTTTGATAATAGTGTCATGCAGGCCAAATCTATGTAGAACTTGATAAAGTTCCAGTTCACACAGTTGAATGCCTTTTCAGTGTCCACACTTATCACCATTGCTTCAATTTTTTTAAAATGTAGTCCACAATATGTAGTGTCCGTCGTATATTGCCCTGTGTTTGACGTTGCTGAATAAACCCTGTCTGGTCATTGTGTATTAATTTAGGCAAGAACTGTTCTAACCGTTTGGCCATGATAGAAGTGAATAATTTATAATCTACGATAAGAACTGTTATCGGTCTAAATGACCCACACTCTGTTTTATCTTTACCTTCTTTTGGTATAGCAGAGATAATTGCTTCCCTCCAGCTCGGTGGTGTTTGTGCCTTTTTTTAAACCCAGTTTAATGTACGGAATATAATAGGTGTTAATTCCTCTTTAAATTCCTTGTACCATTCTGCCGTATAACTATCAGATCCTGGTGACATGCTCAGCTTGAGCCTACTAATTGCAATCTTTAAATTCATCCTCTGTTATGTCTCCAGTCATTATCTTGTTTTGTTCTTCATTTAAGATAGGCAAATCTAAGGAATTCAGATATGTGTCTACTTGAGTTTGGCTACCTCCTGGAACTTCGGAATACAGAGTTCTGTCGAATACTTCAAAGGCTTCCTGAATTTCACTTAATTTACTTTTCAATATTTTTGTTCTTGGGTCTCTGATTCTGTGAACTGTATTTTCAGCCATTTTTTTTTCAGTTTCCACGCCAATACTTTCGTAGATTTAGAACCACTTTCAAAGTGCCTCTGTTTAAGGAACATTAACTTTTTCTTGATTTCTTGTGCAGGCAGATTGTTGATTTCATTTCTAGTATTTCTAATTTCCTACAATGTATTCCACGCTGGTGTCAATTTGTGTTTCCTTTCTATTTCCTTCAGCTTATTTTGCAAGTCCTCAAATCTTTTATTCCTTATTTTTTTCTTATATGAAGATATTGCTGTAATTCTTCCTCTTAGAACAGCCTTCAAAGCATCCCACAACATAGGGGGAGAGACCTCTCCATTATCATTGAGTTCTAAATAGAAACTTATCTCCTTTTTAATTTGTTCCTTAAAGTTAAGATCATTGAGTAGACTCGAGTTCAGTTTCCATGTAGCATTTTTTGGACGTAGATCTAAATCAACAGATAGGTAAATAGGTGCATGATCACTTAAATCTATTGTTCCAATTCCACAGGTGTGCATTTTATCTTTACCCTTTCCAAATGTTATAAAATAGTCTTCTTCTTCTTTCGTGTGGCGTGCACAGCCTAAAATTGTTGGACAACGTATTCTATTTGATCTTCCGTTTGTGCACATCGGGTTGATGCATTAGTCGAAACAGGGCGGACCACGTGAAAGTTGCAATCTTCCACCCCAATGAAATAGTCTATTCTTGTGTATAGAGAGTGTGGGGCCGAGTAATGTGTATAATCCCTTCTATTAGGGAAGAGGTCCCGCCATATAGGAATTAAACCGACCTCTTTAAAAATAATTTTGACTTTCTTATGTAAAGACTTTGTATCCTAAATTTTTCTACTGGACGAGTCTAGCTGGATCTAGGTTGTAAATATATATTTAGGTCTCCCGCACAAATAAGGCCTTCCGTTTCCATTATCATGATATTAATGATTCTCTGGAAGAAATTAAAATCACTTCCAGGAGGTGCAGATACATTCAGCAACGTAACTTGATTCCCATCTATATTCCCCTTACTAAAATAAATCTACCCTCATCACTAATTTCAAATATTTTCTTAAAATGTAACTCGCTTGAGATGAGAGTAGTGATTCCTCTCCTACGTCTGGATATATATGAGGAGAAAAAGAGGTTAGTGAAACCCATTCTTTTAAGTTTTTCGTGTTCTTTGTCATTTAGATGGGTTTCCTGTAAGTATACTATACCCTCCCCTCCCTTCCCCATTCGCTCCCCCTTCCCCCCTCTCTCCTCTGCCCCCCCTTCCCCTCTGCCTCCACCCGTCTCTCCTCCTCCACCCCTCTCTCCTTCTCCACCCGTTCTCCTCTTCTCCAACCCCCTCTCCCCTCCTCCAACCCCCTTTCCCCTCCCCTCTACCCACCTCCCTTCCCCCCCTCCCTTCACACCCCCCTCTCTCCCCCTCCGTATGTGTGGGAGGTGGTTAGTGTGCGTGTGAAGCCGCAGGCCCGCAACCGCATGTTGAGGGGACGGGACACAGTGGTCTCCCCTCCCTCCCCTCTCCTCTCCCCACCCAGTCTCCCCCTGACCCCTTCTCACCCCCCTCACCCCTGTGTGTGGGGTGGTTAGTTACTTAGATAAACATCTAAGTATTAAAACTTTACCCCCTCCCTGCCTACCCTCACCCAAACGCGCATTGGGGGAACAGACCCAGCGGGTCTGCACTTGGTCTAGTATATATATTTAAAAATCGTGTTGGTTTGTCCGGGTTCTATTTCGAGAATATTCGTTTAAGCCATGTGTGAATCTCCTCTGCCGAAATTTGCAAAAACTCAACCATTTTTACATATTGTGGTAGGGTTTTTCCTCCTCCTCTTAAAGTTTGTAAAATTAGAAAATTCGGTTCAACCTTTCCCTGCTTTTTCGGTAAAAGACATACAAATTTCAAAATGTTTAAAAAATGAAACTGCTTCTTACCCATAGAACGTTGATGAACATTCCATCGTGTGATGTCACAATGCCCAATGTTCATAGATGTCCAATCGTAATGGATCTCATTTACATATCCCTTTGCTCCAGCCCTAAACCCGCCCCCCGCCTGATGTTGCAGCACATTCCATTGTGTGATGTCACAATGCCATCCATCACATATGGCCAATCGCAATGGATCTCATTTACATATGCCTTTGCTCGAGCACCAGCCCCGCCCCCCACCTGTGTCGAAGTGTGTGATCATGTGATCAACATAACTCTCTCCGCCCACAACCCGCCCCAAATCACAGGTTTTATAAACATCTTAGTATTAAAACTTTACCACCTCCCTGTCTACCCACTCCTCCTCCTCCCCCCCATCTCTCCCCACCCCCCTTCTCTTTACCTACCCCCCTTCTCCTCTCCCCAAACAGAAAATAACATATTCAGGACAGAATAATATCGACAGAAAACATTAATATTTCCTCACCTTTCTTTGTACCTTCGTTCAAAATGTGGCAAACAATCGACCCCCGCGAGGGCGCGTTCTCAACGCCCGCCCGACCTGGCGGGAAGAGTGACAATACACTACAGTACATGTGACAATAAACTAAACATAGAGGATAGGACCACTCAAGGACAAAATAGAGAATTTATGTCTGGAGCCAGAGGAAATGGGCACCAAACAAGTACTTTACATCGGTATTCACCAAGGCAGAGGTTGAAGGATGGCAAGATCAGGAGGTATGGCGATATTCTAGGTATGTTGACACCATCAGGAAGGTAGTAATGGGACTCTTGAAGAATTATACGGTGGATAAGTTCCTTGGGACTAATGGTTCTAGAGGTTATTGAAAAAGGCAAGAGATGGCTGGGCTTCAGAGAACTTTGCATCTACTTTCGCCAGAGACCTGGAGAATAGCCAACGTTGCTCCTTTGTTTAAGGAGGGCAGTAGACACAAATCAGGAAATGATAGTCTCGTGAGCCGTACATCAGTGATGGGGAAATTATTGGAGAAGTGTCTTGGGGATAGATAAGGTTATAAGTGATAGGAGCAGAATTAGGCCATTCGGCCAATCATGTCTACTCCGCCATTCAATGAAGGTTGATCTATATCTCCCTCCTAACCCCATTCCCCCGCCTTCTCCACATAACCCCTGACACCGCATCTGATAAGCACACATTTATTTGGAATAGTCAGCATAGCTTTGTGTACGGGAAATCAAGTCTTATAAATTTGATAGGTGGTGATGATGAAGATGAATGATAATGTGGGCAGTGGATGTTATATACATGAACTTTGGTAAAGCTTTTGATTGGATCCCTTATGGTAGGCTGATCCACAGGATTAAAGCACATTAGATCATGGAGACTTGATAGATTGGATCGAGAAGTGTTTTTGCCATAGAAGATAGAGGGTAGTGGTGGAGGAATGTTATTCTAACTGGAAGTCTGCGAGCGGTGCTGTTCCACAGGGCTCAGTCTTGGGACCAGTTTTTTAATTTATTTTAATGAAAATATAACTGGGTTGATTAGTACGTTTGCAGCTGACACAAAAATTGGCAGATTGTGGACAGTGTTCACTAAGAAGATGCCTGAATTAAAGAGTTTAACTATGAGAAGAGTTGGAAAAATTTGGTTTGATTTGTCTCAAACGTTGAAGGGTGAATGTAATAAAAGTATATACAATTTTGACAGGTATATCCAGGGTAGGTAAAGAAAGTGTTTCTCTCAGAGTGGAAATATCAAACCATAGAGTGAGAGGTGGAAAGTTTAAAGGAGATCCATGTGACAAATTGTTTTCTTTTGATGGAGAGTGGTAGGTGTCTGGAACACAGCCAGGGGAAGTGACAGCATTGAAGAGGCATTTCAACAGACATATAAACAGGCGAGGAATTGAAGGATATAAACCATCTGCAGGTAGATGTGCAGTTTAAAAGTTCAGTTATTTTTGTCCTTTTTACCACAGATATGTGAAATTATATCTATATTGATACTGTTAAAAGATTCCTTTTTATAAAATTATCTTGTTTGAAATAAACCTTTGCACTCTCAAATAAATTACATTCACAAATTACTGAGTTTGGATCATAGTGGAGGAGCAAGAAGCGGTTAGAGAATAAAAAAACATTTAAGGCACGAGGAAGCAGTCATTAGCTCCATACAAATATATTAATCGGCATGGACTCGGTTGGCTGAAGGGGTTGTCTCCAATCTCTATCTCTAAAACTACCCTTGTGAAATTGTGAAAATGTCATAATTTATTCATTTAATCTATATATTGCACAAAAACACTACACGATAGCACTACAATTTTTTGTCCCACCATACTCATCCTTGCCTTGTGATGTAAATGAAACAAGTTTTGTTCACATGGATGGCATATTTTACAAGTTATTGACATTTTAAATTTTAAAAAAATGGTAACAGCGCCCCCCCCCCCCCCACTTGCCGTCTTTACTTGACTGGAGTCACAAGGGGCACCCCTCAGGTCCTCAGCCGCAGTTTCACACTGCTATCTTTTTTCCTTTCGCCTCTACTTGCCTCACCTCACAACGGCTCCACGGGTAAGTTTCCTTCAATTTTTCAAACATTTCCATGGGTCCTCTCTTCATTTTACTACCTCTAGCTTAATTTCTGTCCCCAGGAAGAGCACGGGGAGAGAGGGAGGGGCGGCACCCGGGGCTGCTGCTTCGGATAGAGGGAGAGGAGGGAGGTGAGGAGTGGGAGAGCAGGGGGATAGAGGAATAGGAGGGGGGTAGGGAAGGAGGGGGGAGGGAAAAGAAGAGGAAGGGTGGAGAGGACGGGAGGCAGTGCTGGGGGATGAGGGGGAATAGAGGAGAATAGGAGTAGGAAGATGGATGCCTGTCAGCTGACCATGTGCAGTTGGGGGCTATGGGTTAGCAGTGGAATATTGCGTTGGGGGACCAGGCCTGCCGTGTGATAGGGACCCAACACTTGGTCGAGTAAGAACTAAAATGTGTAAATGTGTACTGATAATTGATGCACATAGGCTCTTTTTGAGAAAAAACGCCATTTTAATCCAAACATAAAAGTCAAACACAACTGGCCACTTGTTTCACAATACTACCATTTTATTTGTTTATTTTACATACAGTATCAAATGCATTACAAACATATCAGCTGCACTAGACCTCAAATTATAAATACAGTTAAGCAATTTTATTACATATATAAGTACATATTTCATAGTGATATACCATTTGAATTTGAAGACTTCAGGGGAAGAGATCATTTTTCATATAAAAATATTTTCTTAAAATGTAATAAAATAATTTTGCTTCATGGGGTGCCTGACTGCTAGAAATGAACATACTGCAAAGATCATTTTCAAAAACATGCGCAATTTGATTTATGAGTAGTTTATAGAACAAATACCACAGATTTTAAACTCTTGCGATTTATTAGCAGGTATGCATAGCTGGGATCTACAGAAGCACTATGAAGAGGAAATGCTGCATTTCAGCAATCATATACAAGAAATAGAAAGTACCCAAACTTATGGGCCTAACTGAAATTGTACTTTGCTTAAAACTAGAACCATTTGTGTGTGTGTGTGTTTTTTTTAGGCCTAAAACTTACCGATGACCATTAAACCCTACCCGACTATCATTTCAAATAGCATTTGTTTCTCCTCGAAAAATGATCTCTTCCTTCACAAGGGCTTGATGCTCAACCAATGTAGGTTCACATCCTGTAGTAAAATAAACACATACAGTCAAGGTTTGCAAATGCACGGCAATAGTCTGATCCCTTTATTTTTATTAGCAGAATTTGCGACTTACAGGTCCTATGCATGGATTTAAATCGCTCCCACATGTCTCAGAGGGGAAAAAGAAAATCAGCATCAAGCCCTACCTGTTTGTCTCTGACATATCATGCTATCAGACATCAATTAAAAGGCAGATTTTCTGAGTTTCAACACATCATTTGTTGAACATGAAACAAATAGACTAAAACTTCGCAAATACAACAATAAAATCTGCTACAAAGCACACTTCCACTTTTCTGAATACATTGTGTGTTTAGGTACTATAATAATAGAAGGTTGGTGCAAACAAAATACAAACAGAATGCTATTGTACCTTTGTGTTGCAAGGAATCCCACATAAAAGTAATAGTTTTAATAGTAATACATGGAATAACATTTTATGTACGATACATTAAGATATTACTGACAGTTTCACATTACAAGTGAACTGATGTGCACTATTAATTATGAATGAAAGGGCAATAAAAAGACAAAAGCTAATTAAATAGACCGATGATTTGTCAATGTCTAATGTTTTGCCAATTTTGACTAACATAATTAACAAGATGATTTTTAGAAGTGAATAAAGGATTTTTTTACCTGAGAATTTAATATTTTTTTGAAGAATTAAATAAATAGCACTAAAGCCAAATGTTTTTAAGAGTTTACCAAAGCAAGGTTTTAAAGCATTGAGGAGACGATATAAAGTGCTTGGGACTTATTTGCACAGTGACCAGTAAGAGCTTTTGCAAGTATACAAACCTCTCTCTCTCTCTCTCTCTCTCACACACGCACAACACACACGCTTGGATGATACACAATTAGTGCAATTTAGTTAGTGCATAAAATTTGAAATGCAAGACTTTTTGTTGATACCATATTACTGCATTAAATGCTATGATAATAACCCTAGTAATGGGTTAGGATTACAATTTTCTGAAACCCCCCCAAAACAAGCCGTCATTTGAGAGGGAATTTAGTATGCAGATTGGTCTGAAGTATTCATACATATCATCCATTATTAAAAAATACACCTACTCACTTTTCCTCAGCATGATCTACTTTGGAATTCAAATACGGAATTAGTTTTACAACTGGTTTTAATCTCACTAATAGATTTTGAGTAAATTTAAAGTTATAAATCATAGACCAATCAACTAGGTTTCAATATTTCAAGTGCCGGAATGGTTTGACGTGAATACTAACTTTGGAAATATTACATTTGTTTTATATTTGAAAACGATAGAAGCATATTCTGTGATTATCATATTTCGCAAACATTGTGTGAAGGGGAGAGTACTTAGAACAATGTAAAATCAGGATGAAATATTGTTGGTTCAGGCCTCTTACTGGCCACATTAATTTAATAATCTGAGGTGCTGAAATAAAAGTATTCAAATGCTGCGCATTAGCAAACATTAAATTCTTAACTTGATTGGTGATGGTTAAAATATGCTTTGGCATCAGTAGAGCCTAATGATAATGCAGATAAAGATTAGCAACTGTTTACTAAATAATATAATCATGAATTAAATCTGTGACAATTGCAGAATTTAACAAAATTGCATATTGTATAATTACTTCTGATCAGTTAAATATCCCAAAAATCTAAAAATTGTACAAATATCAGCTACATGAACTAAAATCTAGTAAATACAATAGTTGTAAAGGAAGTACAAAATAGTTACATTGCCATATCCAGGCATCTAAAAATGTCAGTGCAAATCTTCAAGAATGAAATTAAAATGTGCAAAGTCGCAGAATTTTGGCTGTTTAAGCACCAAGAGATTCTTTTACAGAATAGTAGTGCAATAGTTTAAACAGTAAACTTACTGCCAAATAACCAGAGCAAAATCAAAATAAATGCTATTGTATCTCACAACATGCCAATACTAGATATTAATATAAACTAGACCAAGGGGGAATAAACGTTTGTTACCAGAAAGCATTTATTTGGATACCAACATAATTTTCTCACATGTTTTACAATTCAACTGAATCATGGGTGTGCAATTCTCAATGTACTAATTATACTAAGTTATAACTGTAATTCAACACATTCATTGAGGACATTGTACAAAACAGGATTTAATTTTAAAAAGTTAAATTAAACTTATAACTAACTTTATTGAAAAATTCTCAATTTTTTACCAATTCTGCGTCCTGTTTCTTACTATCTTCATAGAAACGACCAAATTTCTCCTAGACAGATTTTAAATAGCTGACTACTCAGTCCTCACACTGGTTCTTTTATAACATCACAGAAATCTTATGAGACAGAGAAAGACAATTGAGCCAACTATCTATGGTGCTCATAAAAGACCTTACTGGCCTAATACCTTCTGTCAGTACTATGCCTATAACGTTGCAGGTCTCAGCTCAAGTACATAATTAGGCATATTAAATGTTTGGAGGGTTTTTTCCACGGTCTCAATGTTTCCAAATCCCTACCATCTTGTGGGTGATTTTGTTTTATCACAATTCCTCTGTATTCCTCCTATAACTTACCTCAAATCAATGCCCATAGATTGTGATCTCTCTGCCAATTCAGTGTGGCCTCCCATAGTCACATTCACCTCAGCATGCAAAGGAGCCAATACTGTTACATCCTGCCAAACTAATATTTTGTGCAGTGTACAAAATGTTATAAGCACCTCAATTTGCTTTGTCTCCTCTCCCATTCAATATGATTATGACTGATATCCTACCTCAACTCCACCTACATGCACAATCTACAAAATCTTTCCGCATTCTGATATTTTACTTCTGTATGGCATGATTGTACTCATGCATAGTATGATTTGAACTGAATAGTATGCAAATAAAAGCTTTTCACTGTATCCTGGACAATAATAAACCAATGCTCTTTATCTAAAAGACTAATAATCTCTTGAGTATACCAAAAAAAATCTATAAGCTCCAAGGTAGAAAATTCCAAAGATTCATAACCTTTAGAATAAAGACGTTTCACTCCATGTCAGCCTTAAACAAGAAACAGTAGTAATCCTCTCCCCCCTCATTTATTAGATATTTTATAAAACAGCAGAAGAAACACAAGGGGGTCCAGTCATTTCATCCAAAAATGACCCCCGTTTTCCCCAAAATGTCTGTAAATATATATTCTTTAGGGATTCTTGGAACTGTAAAGGAAGCAAGCTGGTGTGTGGCTAGCATTTAGAATTTCAAAGAATGTGAAAGAATATATATATTTCTCAAACAAGATTTTCTTTTGATAAATCTTTTGACTCGGTCCAGCCGTGCTTTTCCAAGTTCCCAGTTACAAAGGTTATAATACATTCAAATATTTTCACTGCTGCTAATTTCAGAATAACACTCCTTTGGTCCCATTTCTTTTGCCCTCTTCTTTCTGAAATTTTATATTTGCTGACTTCCAGTTCATGAGAAACATACTAAAATTTAAAGCAGTCTGAAACAGGAAATCCAATCCACCCACTATTTATTTTGAAAACATTAGGAACTATGTAATAAGGTCTCAGGACATTTTGAGGTTTATTCCCAATAATTGCTCCGGCGATAAGTCCATGTCCCTCTTTCCGGAGTCACTCACGAACTTTCCCGAGTTTTCCCCTTGATTCGAACTCGGATAATTACGGTAAAAGCCATTCATAGGTACTCGGAGCTATTTTTTTTACTCGTGGACATTTTTCAACATGTTGAAAAAGGTCCCGACTTACCTGATGCCCCGAGTTCCTACGGCTGGCATTACGAACCGCTATAAAACATCAATGGACTCCTACGGACATTCCCCGAGTTCGAATTAAGGGGAAAACTCGGGAGAGTTCGTGAGTAACTCGGGAAAGTGGGCCTTTACTCATTTCCCACTACTTTGGAATGATGTTTGTGTTTTCGTCTGTGAACAGTATGCTTTATGTCTCTGCAATAGCCTTCATCTCTATTTTAATCCTCTATTTGTACTCTAAGGGAACTGCATTTAGTTCCAGATCTGTTTTTTTTACATACAATGGAGCTTCTATAATTTGATTTTAATGTCCGTTGATGTTTTAATCTCATTAGCATTTTCTCTCTCTCCCCATTCTGTCTCAATCATGTCTAAATTGTGAAATCCACCAGTTTACTATTTTTAAGCCTGATTCCTTTAACTTGCCTTTGCCACAGCATTAGAGGGTAGGAAGTATTTTTATGTTTGAAATAATCATTTATGTTTGTTATTGATCACATATCTTTATATATTTTAATCTGATTTGTTCATTCAGTTTGCTCTGTACAGATTCTGGAAGAATATAAATCTTACATTTAGTATAAAATTCCCCATTATAACCATCCTTCCCCAGATATTAATTTAATAGAACATGATTATATCTTTGCAAAATGGATTTGTAAGCTTGTTCCCTCAACAGTAAGCTTGTTCCCTCAACATTGTTGGAAAAGATCCTTCAGTGCATTCGACAAAATCATATTTCATATATTACTAAAGATCAGCCATGCCCAGTTCACAAAGATCCAAAAAGTTCTTTGATCATCTGTCCCTTTATTGCTCATATCTCAAACTTCCCATCTTATATTTTATCCAATAATACTGCTTTATAAAAAAATTGTAAATTTCCCCAAAGTTTATAACAGAAAAGTTTAGCCTCTTGTTAAGCAGACATTTCTCAATTTATGAATATTCGATGTGCAAATTATTGTTGTAATGTCATTCATTCTTCAGGGGGTTTGACCTCAATTTATATTTTCCATGCATGAATAAAAATTGAATACTTGCTCGCATTCCATGTTGACTTTGTAAATGTCACAATGCTGTTTGTTGTTGAAATTCAAACATTTATTTAATGCATCCTCAAGATTGCTTTAAAATGCTTCAGCAGTTCAGAGGATCGAACCTCTTGGAAATGCGTCAAGGAAGCTACAAATATTACCACTGAAATAGGTGTAATTATTAGAAGTAAAAAAGGTACGTGTTTGGTAAAAATTTGCATTCTTTAATTTCTGCAGATAAATGTGCGAACAAGCCTTAACAGTGTTAATTAAAGTATGTGCTGAAAATTTTACCCTGCAATCGCATTGCATGTTACTAAGGGAAATTACCCCTTATCAGTACTTGAATTAGAACATATTTTCACTTAGTGGACTGATGAAACCCCATGCTTTCAGGTGTTCTGCAACATCAAGAAAACAATAACCACAATCAAGGATAGCATTCCATTATGGTGCAATGTTGGATGTGGCTACATGATGCAATATATGCTTTGAGATGAGTGAAAGCTCTCCAGGTGTGCATTGATACCTTTAGATCTTGATCATCAGCCACCAGGCAACAATCACTGGAAGAACCTCATCTTCACCAACAAACTCCATGAACCTCAGATTCACCAATGTCACCAGAATCTGAACACCAATTGCAACTCTGCCTCTCACCTCAAACTCAACACGCAGAGCCACCATTAATTAAGAGTATGGATTCACCTCTTTGAATCAGTTCTGCCATTCACAAATCAAGGCTGATCTGTAACCTCACCTGTGCATTCACACCTAATTATTGTAATATATTATTGTAATATCACCCTTTTGCTTATAAAGAATCTGCCCCATTGGTGATTGGTTTTGAGCTTCCTCTGACAAAAAGATGAGTCTTAAATGGAAGACAGTGATATCTTTCCCACATGTCTACTCTTGTCAAGAACTTTTATTTTCTACTTGATTACACTAAAAAAAAGGTGCCTTACACGAGTTGAAAATATCTTAAAACTGAACTGCATATACTGCCCTTTTCCTGGGTCGTACATGCTGTTGGTGTGGAAAGTGTTGCTTTGAGATGCTCAGGTGGGTAACTGCAGCATTTGTGTAAATGGTGCAAATTGCAGTTAACGTGTATTGGTGGTAAGGGGAATGCACGTTCATAGCTGTTATTGGGTTATGTTTTATTTGAATCCATCCAGCCAAGGGATAATATTCCATCACACTTCTTCCAGGGTACCTGGGGATGCTCACCATAGGATATCCAGCCTTTGGTCATGCTCATGTACTTATTTATGTGGATAGCTTGTTGAGTGTCCTTTCAGCAATGACCCCCCCCCCCCCACCCGGACACCAATGAAGGGAGATTTGGAGTTGATAATGTAAATTAATATCAATGGTTGGAGACAGTCAATACCTGGCACTTTTGTGTCATTAATGTTACTTACCACGCGTCAGTAGAAGCCCAATGTTGTCTAGGTCCGGTTGCATGCAGATGTAGATTATTTCATTTGGTGAGATCTGGGCGGAATCAGGAAAGATCCCTACTTTTGACACAATGAAAGGAAGGTCACAGTTGCATCAACAAGTGGCTGTGCCAAGGAAATTGCACTGAGAAATCTTGCAGTTGATGTTCTCAGACTGGAGTGACTGACCTATTCACCTCCACAACCATTTTTTTTGAAGAAAGTAGGAATCTAATTCTTGTTCCTGTGATGGCAGTTCAGTTTTATCATGCCTCCTTAATGCCACACTTGGTCAAATATTACCTTGATGTCACTTCACATCTGCATTTCAGCTCTGTGGTCCAGGTTTCAACTTAAGACTGTGATGTGTTTTGAAGCCGAGTGTCCCGATGACTGGATTTTAGTGGGCAGGTTATTGACAGCATCCATAGCATTGCCAACAAGTGAAAGTAGACCAATTAGCAAGTAATTAGACAGATGGATTTTTTTTAATGAAATTGTCATACATCAATTGTTTACATTGTCAGATTGATGCAAGTATATAATTTCTGTGGAAGGGTCCCTGACCTGAAATGTAAACTGGTTTCTCTTTCCACAGATGCTGCACAACTCGCTGATTTCTTCCAGCAGTTTCTGTTTTCTTGGAGAAATTGCAATTTTTTTTTCAAGGATACCTTCCTCTTTGCTCCTAACTCGTCATTTTCTTCACCCCTCTTTCATTCTGCCTCTGCATCATATGCTAACAGAACAAACAATTCCCAAAATGTACCTCTCTTGCCGTTATCAGTTTTACGAAACAGTATTGCAGTCCCATTGAGAAGCCTTACTGACTTCTTGTGATCCCAGACAGTATAGGATAGGCTATCCATCCTGGAAGGTGTGGTGAAAAAATGGGGCAACAGTGGGCTAGTTTGGAGTTGGGAGGGCTGAGCATGACAGTGAGCTTTATTAAATGAGAGGTGAATAGTGCGTCGGTTCAACATATCAGGCTGCATGTGGCCTGATGGAGCCACGTTAGCATGGGAAATTATAATGTAATGGGCCTAGAAATTTCAAAATAAAAACAAATTGGAAAACAGGCGCGATAGGCATATATATATACTTTATATAATTTTCTTCAAAAACTTATTCTGCAGATCAATAGGCAAAATGAGGCAAATTGTGATTACAATTTTCATAGTGGATTAAGCTACAAATACTACCAGGGAAATTTTCTACTCACTCAAGATAAACTCAAACTAATTTTACATTTTAACTATCTGATCCACTACCCTTTCCCTCTGTTGTTACTATTCATGAGGATATGTTTGTTAATCCTTCATATTTTGCATACCATTAAAAAAAACAACTCGCATACGATACCTCCTCCCCAGCTTCAGTCACCATGCACATAGCTACAATAGAAAGCATCGGGTGAAAACTATTTATTTCCATTTCTATTATTAATTCACCAATTTTGTTCAAAATACTTTATGCACTGATTTCCTACTTATCGCTTTAAGCGTGTTCTATCTTTCTCTGAGGTTAATCAGGTGCCTTTTTACCATAGTTAAATAATGTATTTTACTATGTACTGTCATTTTGCCATATAGTTGACCATCTTTTATTTACCTTGCTCCGATCTTTCTGATAATCCTGCCTATAATTTAAACCTTCATAGTCATACAGCATGCAAACAAAACATTTGGCCCAACGTGTCCATGCCGAGCAAGGTACCCTAACTAAGCTTGTCCCATTTGTCTGCATTTGGCCCACAGCCCTCTAAACCTTTCCAAATCTATGTACTTCTCTTAATGTCATTTAAATGCTGTTGCAGTATCTGCCTCAACTACCTCCCCTGGAAGTTCTTTCCATATACCCATGACCCTCCGTGTGAAAAGGTTTCCCCTTACGTTCGTATTAAATCTTGTCCCTCTCGCCTTAAACATATGTCGTCTTGCTTTTGATTCTCCTATTCTGGATAAAAGACTGTGCATTTACCCTATATTTTCCGTTCATGATTTTATGCATCCAGTGCCCTAGTTATTTTGTTTGCTGGGACTTGGCTCCAGTTTACTTTAAGTGGAACTAGTCATAACAGAGAAGATCCCTTTATACAGTGCCCATTAATTAAATCTTCTCCCATCGAGGTCACTCTCTGAGCTAAGCATTCAACCTACTGAGCAGTTTGTCTTTATGCCAATATGGATGGCTCTGGCAACAATCCAGAGATTTAATTTTGATGCCAGCTCAAGCTTGCTCAGATGAAGCAATTAGTTAAAATTACAAATCTTAAATGGATTTAACATAGAATGGTGCAGCACAAAAACACAATATCGGCCCACACCGACTGTGGCAATCATGATGTCAAGACCTACTCTCATCTACCTGCACATTATTTACATCCCTCCATTCTGTGCATTCACATGCCTATCCAAAGTCTCTTAAATACCACTATTGTATCTGCCTCAACCACCAAAAGCACATCCCAGACACACAGCGCCCTCAGTACACAAAACTTGCCCCGCACATCTCCGTTAAACCTTTCCCTTCTGACTTTAAACCTACGCCCTCTAGAATTTGATTTTTCCTTCCTGGGAGAACGATTCTGTCTATTCTATCTATACCTTCCATTATTTTAAATACGTCTATCATCTCTCCACGTAATCTCCAGCATTCCGTAGAAAGTAATCAATGTCTGTTCAACTGCTCTCTGTATCCAATACTTCCTAATCCAAACATCATTCTGTTAAAACTCCTCTGTACATTTTCCAAAGCCTTCACATCCTTCCTCTAATGGGGGCGACCAGGACAACAGCAATATTCCATTTGTGGCCTAACCAGTCATATAAAGCTGCATCACGACTTCCTGACTTTTATCCCCAATGTTCCGACCGATGAAAACAAACATACTATATGCCTTCTTTACCACTCTATCGACTTGTGTTGCCAGTCTCAAGGAGTCATTGTATAAACTTTAATAAAATAAATGTACACTTGTTTTATTTTATTAATGTTTATACATTGAAATCCACAAACTTAGTTTTTATGTATGCATCAGGAAAAGACAAGTTTGTATGTTTTCATATTCAATGGGCAATTACTCCTGTTTATGTTCAATATAAGCACTATTAGGTTTTTTAAAATAGTACGATGACACACGCTTTCAATCCCACGCACATAATTTATGTATTTACAAATTATAAAATCTTTTAATCTTTGGTTGCATTTGAACAAATCCTTCTACATTTCATGTATACTGGAGCAATTTCCTCTGAAATGTCTGAGCACAAAGACTAAGTAAGGGTATTAGATTATTGTTATAACGATCCAGGTAGCCAAAAAAGGGGGTTTATTTATTTATTTAAGAAGTATTTTTAAAGATGAACCCATTAGTTTCCTGCACCTACAATTCAGAAAATATTGGAATATATTAATTTGACATAACTGTACAGCAATATAAAATTGCATGAGGTAAATTTATGCTTTTAATGCCTCAAGGATATTTTCTGGATTTCAAAAATAAATAGACCCAGCAAGAATATGGAAATAGAACAGAGCAGCACAAGAACAGGCTATTCACTTCACAATATCTGTGGAGAGCATGATGTCAAATTAAATTAATTTGCCTGCATGTGATCCATATCTCTCCATTCCCTGCACATATGTGCCCATCTAAAAGCCTCTTAAATGCCACTACCATGTCTGCCTCCACCACCACCACCACCGGCAGCATGATCAAGGCACTCACCACTCTCTGCAAAAACTCGCCACACATATTTCCATTAAACTTTGCCCCTCTCACCTTAAAGCCTTGCTCTCTAGCCTTTGACATTTTCGCCCTGGGTAAAACATTCTGACTGAGCAAATGGGACTAGCTTTGATGAAGCATCTTGGTTGGCATGGTTGAATTGGGCTAAAGTTTTCCCTGTTAATATGACTACGTTTACTCCATCTATCCCTCATAATTATATATGCTTCTATCAGGTCTCCAGAGAAAATAATCCAACAGAGAAAGATGGAATGGCAGGAAGATAAATTCACACATGCCAAATCCCCAGTTTATCCTCTAGGTATGGAAAATAACTCCACAACTTCAATTGCCAATGAACTATATCATATGTATTAAATGTTTGAAAATATATTTAAAAAATACTGGGGTAGATATTAAACTTATTGAAGGCATGTAATTGTAGATTCATATATTGGTTGGTTGTTGCTTATAGAAAATGGTTGATTTTCATTCCCATTAATTTAACTGAAAATTAAACAGTTCCAAAATTAATAAACATTTGCTTTGTATTCAATGCCTTATATATTATCAATTTTACTTTTTACCTTAATCTTCACAAAACAGAGAAAGAAAAATAACCTATTTTAAATAGCTGTGGAATCCGCTTTTGAACTAACATTTTATTAGTTAGATTTAAATAGGTCATTTTATACCCATTCACAAAATAAAATGCACAGTACCATTCTGCTTCGAACTCTGCAGTGAAATCAAGGTTTAATAGGAGATAAAGATTTACATATGAAATTTCCCTCCCCTTACACATAAATATCAGTCAAGAAAAATAATGATTTGTTAACAAGGCAGCATGAACATTACTATAAATAACATGCAAAACAGCATATTTGTATTTTCAATATCACACCTTATTAATACACCAGAACATGCGTATAGGCCCAAATCTAGGTACATTTTGTAAATGGAGCTGCAACACGAATGTTGACCTAGCCCCACCTGTGCTTTCCATGCCTGCATATAACAGACAGATCTTGCTGGCCCCCTGAATTCACGAGTCTAAAAGCATGACATGGAAAGACAAAAGGCCATTTGCAGCACAATAAGGATAACCCACCTCAAAATGCCCCAGAGAGCCTCTGACAGTCGCAAAATTGGGAGGGGGAATTACAACCTGTAAAAGTTATACATTTGTTTTAATAGTTTTAAATCCATCTCTGACATTGAGACAGTTAAAATATGAAAATTGGAAGTAAACAAAATATTAATAGGAATCAGAAGAAACTAAACACAATGAAAAATAAATTAAACACATTAAATCAAAAACCTAACTTAAAAAGAGGGACAACCATCCCCCTTTTCTCCTAAGTCTTTAGGCCGCAATTCCCAATTAAATCATTGGGGATTTTGATTCCGCATTAAATTCTGCTACTGAACATTGGGAGTACAATGGTGCAGAAAAAACCTAACAGATTCAGTTCTCCAAACTTCCTCTTTCCATATTTTACAGTACATGCACCATATCTCAGGATTTCAGATTCAATGCTCAAATACTAGTGCATAAGCCAAGAGTCAAGTCTATTCCACGCCATGTAAACTCAGTCTGCATCCTTGTAAAATAAAATTATAGTTCTTGAATGTAATATTTAAAGTGCTCCAGTAATCAAATCAACCAAAAAGAATCCACCCACAGGTGAGATTCCAGGAACAACACAGCTACTATTGGTATCAGCATTAATTTCTGCAGGAAATTGCTTCCCAACCTTTTCAATTTGGCTCTTTGGTTGCACAGCACTAACAGGCATAAACCTTTAAGCCCAATGATCAATTAAATGATCAATTAAAATAAATATAAAACCATTCACTATTATCCATTTGATGTATTAAAAGAATTTGAAAGAAATTATTTTCATCCATTATCAATAGCATTTGACATGATCTAAAGAGCCTAACATTACAAAGGAATTGTTTCACATGGGTAGACATTGCTCAATGCAAAACGGTGAATGAAATAAAGCAAAAAAATTGTTTTAAGAGGATGAAATTAACTAATTGCATTTTGATCTGTAGATCTTCAGACAAAAATCAATATTTGTAAGGACCAGATATTTCATGTCACAACGGAATAAGTAAATTCTGTAACAGATTTAACATGATTGAGTATTCTGAAATCGCAGTAAACCTTTTATCTGTTCAAAAAGATAAACTGATTTTCTCCCCAAAAATAACTACAAGGCAGAATTTCAGTTGAATAAGTGAACTAACACGATTAACATTCTAAAAGATAATGCAGGCATTCTTGTAAAGAAAAATAGAGTTCCTAGATTCTACAGCATCTTGAGATTCTTTTAACTTTAACACAAAGGCTGATTAAATGAGATTCTGCATGAAGTATCGTCAACATCTCCATAAAGGGTTAACTCTATCCTTAATGCACTATGGCTTCAAATTTTAGATGTGCAAATATCTCCACAGAGAAGTATATAAACTAAAATGTTCAAGAAGGAACTGCAGATGCTGGAAAATCGAAAGTAGCCAAAAAAGCTGGAGAAACGCAGCACGTGGGGCAGCATCTATGGAGCGAAGGAAATAGGCAACGTTTTGGTCTATTTCCTTCGCTCCATAGATGCTGCCGCGCCAGCTGAGTTTCTCCAGCATTTTTGTCTACCATATAAACTAAAATAACTGAAACACGTGTAGAAAGTTGGCAGACAGTTGTATTTGAAGTTTACTGACAGCAACTTTCTGATAAAAACATTTGGATCGACTCTTGTCAGCTATAACAACCTACATTTCAAAGCACAGACACAATCTCACCCAACTCACTATATGCACCACATTAACTAAATTGCAAAAAATTGCTTGTTTCACTTCCATTAAAAGGTTGGTTATATTTAATAGAATTATAAAATTAAACTGAATACTAATTGGGGAAAAAAAGACAATTGAAATAATTCCAATAAATTCACCAGACTGGTTAATAATTGACGAATGTTCCGAACCAAATCATTCATAAGCAAAAACAGAAAGAGTTAGGAATGCTCAGGTCAAGCGATACCTGTGGAGAAAGGAAAAGAGGTTGAAGATTCATCTTCTGACTGCAATGACTTTAGATATGTAAAGAAAGGAACTGAAGATGCTGGCCATCTGAAATAACATCAAAAATGCTGAACAGTTCAGGCAGCATCAATAGGAGAAAAAGGGTTAACCTTGTAATAACTCGAAATATGAGAAAACAATTGTATAGATGAAGTATAGAGCGAGCAATGGGAACAACAATGGAAAGCAATTGCCTGTGACTCTTCGTGGTGTTTCAGAGTAGAAAATGAAGGTTTAATATTATAGTCGATCTGTCCAGAGGTGTGTGAATAGAGGAAGATAAATGAGCACAGCAGAGATGTCACGCATAAGAAAGAGAGCATAAGAATTAAGATATTGGAACTGTAAACGCAGCAATTTTGGAAAATTTGAAATACCACCATGGAATGAGAAACAAATGATTAGTGTTAGAGGTGGATCTTTTTCACCAAAAATGGCCAGCTCGAATGTAAACACAAAAACCTTTTAATCAGAAATTGTTGAATTGAACAAAGAGTCCCAAGGGCTGCAACATGCCTAGCTGGAAGTTAAGGTGGAGCTTGTTGAGTTCTAGGGGGTTATTGGAATGGGATATGGGATAATTAGAATTAGAGTGGAAGTGGCAGAATAGAGAAAGGTGAATAAAGCATTAGAAAGAAAATAAGTTACAGATTGTGACAATGTTCTGCAAAGTGATAACCCAATCTGCACTTGGTTTGTCTCATGTAATGAAACCCAAATTATAAATACTTGAATGCAACAGACTAAATTGTAAGAAAACATGATTCTACAAAACCATGAGAGCTAGTGATTGTGTAGACGCAGTTTCTTGCCCAGAATAGGGGGATCAAGAACCAGAGGACCTAGGTTTAAGTTGGGGGGGGGGGGGGGGGGGGGGGAGAGAGAAATATAATAGGGACCCGAGGGGTAACTTTTTCACGCATGGGGTGGTAGGTGTATGGAACAAGCTGCCACAGGAGGGAGTTGAGAAAGGTACTATCGCAACATTTAGACTGGTTTAGAGGGAAGTGGGCTAATTGCAGGCAGGTGGGACATAATGCCCAGTGTGGGCAAGTTGAGCCAAAGGGCTTGTTTCTGTCATATGGAAGTCCTGGGATGGCAGGACTTCCATATGAAGAAAGACTGGATAGACTCGGCTTGTACTCACTGGAATTTAGAAGATTGAGGGGGGATCTCATAGAGACTTACAAAATTCTTAGGGGGTTGGACAGACTAGATGCAGGAAGATTGTTCCCGATGTTGGGGAAGTCCAGGACAAGGGGTCACAGTTTAAGAATAAGGGGGAAATCTTTTAGGACCGAGGTGAGAAAATCATTTTTCACACAGAGAGTGGTGAATCTGTGGAATTCTCTGCCACAGAAGGCAGTTGAGGCCAGTTTGTTGGCTATATTTAAGAGGGAGTTAGATGTGGCCCTTGTGGCTAAAGGGATCAGGGGGTATGGAGAGAAGGCAGGCACAGGATACTGAGTTGGATGATCAGCCATGATCATATTGAATGGCGGTGCAGGCTCGAAGGGCCGAATGGCCTACTCCTGCACCTATTTTCTATGTTTCCACACTGTAAGACTTAAATGAATAGCAGAATGGTTGGTGGAGTAAAGATGAGGTAAAAGGAGATATGCTGGTAATGGAACCTTGAGAACAGCATCAGAAATTATGGAGAATGATTCCTTGAACGTGAGGGCTACTGGGATCTCTTTTTAAGAGAGGAAGGGATGAGAGGAGCATGGGAAATGGAGCAGTTGTTATGGTTGCATGATACTTCGATGTTGCGATTTGCATTCCATTGTTCCAGCATGTTGTTATCTTCTCGTTTCTCTACTCCAACATCCTCTATTTACACTCCTTCACACAGATCACTGACAATTTACAAACATTAATTTACCTCTTTAGTAGGATATCAAAAGTAATCATGCTAACAGGACAATGTGGGTCTCCACCCTATCATAGCCATCCCTTTTTGTTTTCTCCATGTCTCTAACTCAAAACACACTTGTATAGGTCTAATAAAATGATAACCAGAAATGTTAACTTAGTTTCTCTTGTCATAGATACTGCCTGACCTGCTGAGAATTTGTAATCTTTATTTCAAATTTATAGCATCAAAAATGTTTGCGCCACAAATATAAAGCAGTTTAATTCAGTAGCTCCAGCGACGGTCAAGCACAATCTATAATGTTGTTTTGAGAGAAACAGCTGTTTACATTTGCAAAAATATTAATGATAAGCTCTGGAAAGAGACATTTACATTTCTCTTGGGAAGTTAGCGTTAATTATTTCTCGAACTAAAGTGCAAATGTTCAATTTTAAAAAATGCTCTACCTAAAATGGCTACCAAGTAGTAATATTCATTACATCATTTTTGACCATTTAATTTCCAACACCAAGATTTTTTTTAAACAAAAGCTTTTAGTTTTGCACTGCCAACTTACAACCTGGGCTCTGTACATTGAGCCTTATGCCCAATACAATAGGGACTTTAATTTTACCATTTCCATGCATTTCAGGAACAGGAAACCGATCACGGAAGTGTGCCTTTAATTCCTGCATGATCCAATTGATATTGGGAGTATTTGTTAAGTGCAATTTGGGCCAACTTTATAGAATACCAGTCGACGTAAAAATACTGACAAAGTTAGAGGATAATTAGGAAGGATAACAATGAAAAACATGAAGCAGCCCATAACAAAAACATTTCCAGCTATCACATCAACAGTACATAAATATGAAACCCAAAAATACAACCATGTCATGATAAATTAAAGTCTGTAATCTTCACAATCCTTTGAATAATTATTAGCAAGCTGACACTCAGAAGAGAGCAAGTAAGGATGTGACAGAAAGAAATATTGTGGAAGATAAATATGACAATGTTTAAGTGGCTGCTGGCTATCATAAATAGAAAGTCATTGTATTGTTGGTGATATGATGCCTGACTGATGTTTGACATATTCTATCAAAATCACTTAAATCTTGACCTAATGTAGCCCAGCAAATTATTACTATTACAGAGTAACTTGTTTTCCAAAGGAAAAAATATTTACTTATATTGCTAATTATCTTTAGTAAATTGCCCAATGCATGTAAGAATGCTTCATAAATTTACATGCATTCTTTGTCTTTTCTTGTATTCATAATTGTATTGCAACCATTGAAATAATTTTCATTTTACCGAACTTTTCTGTGGATTGTTATTTTATAAACCAAGCACACTATAAAAGTTTTAAATTCTTTTAAACCTAGATAGCTCATTGATTTGAGTGCAGCAGAAGTAACGGCACAGTTAATGGCTCTTAATAGTTTTTTTTTGCTAATAACTGTGCCCATGTGCAATATATTCTATCTGATGTAAACAGATAAGGATAACACTGCCCATTTCAAACAGTGCTACACTGTGGCATTACTCTAGGTTATAAATAGTTACATTAATTTACATCAAAAACACTGAACTCAGGTAACATTGTAATGAACATATCACACATTCCCAGCAATTCCCTTTGAGAAAACTACATGAAATTTCTCAAAACACTAATAGATTAAGTACCAAGCCAGGGGAGAGAAATGCCAAAAACTTTCCTCTGGGAGAATTCCTCCACTGTCCCCAGAAATTAAATGCTATAACTTTATAACATCAGTTAACAACCACTTTGTGAAAAAAACTAAAGGGTACAATTCCATGTAAACTATATTTTCTCTTTCTATTGTAGAAAACGTAGAGTATAATTATAACTTTCAAAGCAAAATTATTTTGATTGTCATCTTATGAATTTAAGTGACAATTTAGAAGTCACATTTTATTCAGATATCTTCCGATTGTCTTATGCAAAGATTGAGTTGCAAGGAATTAAGGGGCATCAACAGCTAAATGAGAGTTAATTTGCAGGTTAATACTCTGAACTATTTAAAAATATTTCCAAATCTTTACATATTGCAGAAATGGTCACTAGTCCCTTATAATACATATAGTTTTCTAAAAGAGAGCAATTGAACTTGGCAAAAAATACTCGGTTGCAATAAATTCCAACTGATGTTATAAAGTTACATCACGTGCCTTCGTTAATAGGTCACAGTGCAAAAAAGCTGTCATAACACTAGAAAATAACCTATGAGGGGGTTATTAATGTGCATCAAAAATCCCCATATATACTGGTATCTGTTCTACTTGTTGATGCTGAGGAGTAATCTTATCCGCCCAGTACTGTAGGTGCAGCTCTTAATTCACGACCCACATCATCACAAAACTAGCAGCATGAAGTGGCGTAGTTATTCTCATACTTATAATTCCTGTAGTTTATCATTGAATGTTTTGGTTCTCCATCTACGTGCTCTTGCTACAAGTTGCCATTTTGTTGAGATAAATGATAGCACCACCGAAGTGGCTGCCTAGGTGCAAAACTGTACTATTAATCAATGGTTGTCTCCAGTTGATATAGGGAAAATAGGGTAGCACCCAATTGCTATTCTTTTAAAGAAGTGCAAAAACATTAAAGGCAATTAAATACCTGTCAAAGATACAACATGTCAGTAACTCATCTTTTGCTGCCCATAACCATGTCCTAACAAAAAGGAAGAATTTTATGCATCCTTACATTCCAGACAATTCATTCATGTCTGGGGGCAATCCTTTGGCACACTGGTCTGCGGATTATTTCCCATGATTATTCAATATGTATGGAATAAAAAATGTATAATGCACTTTTTGTCAGTTAGAAATTGGTAAAGTGCAACAAATAAACAAAACTGAGCGATTAGGGAGTTATTGCCTGCTTTAAAACCCCATTACTTTATCAACAGAGGGAAAATTCTGGGAAGGGGGTGGGTGGGAGGAAGATGAGGTAAAGAAAGATGTGTACTGGATTCAGTGCAGATTGTACAAACCAGTACTAAATATTTCATAAGGTACTGTTCAAATTTCGTAAACTGAAGGTCACAAACATATACGGTAGTACATGCAAAATGTAGATCACATTTTGTGCTGATGTGGATTTTATGTTGCCATATTCTACGACAACATAGATTTGATAGCTTAAAAGCTGTACAAAAGCTTGATTCTTTCAGTAAAGTAATGGGCCTGTGGCTCATATGCTGTGAATCAAGTGGAATAAGTTGGTACAACTTTACTTACAGCAGGCAGGCTGTAACTGTTCACGTAGAGAATTGATGCACATATTTTCCATGAAGGTTTTACGAGGTCAGTCTTATTTCTGTTGGTAGACTGTACTGAAAAAAAAAGGAACTGGATTTTTAAATTAAAAATGCTTATTTGTGAAATTAACATATTTCCAAAGAAGATGGCAAGTTTCCAAAATGCAATAATTACCGCATGAAACTCAAAGCTCTTTTGAAAATCAAAACTGAGCACAAAGAACTATTTTAAATCTTTTGTTTCGTTAAGGAACAGACCAATAAAACTGGGGAAATTACGTATTTTACATTGTATTTTTACTGCGGAAGGATAAAGAGAGATTGGGTGTGAAGATGACGGTACATGGCAAGGATTGGATAGATGATATTGAAGAGAAAATAAATGGTAGAAAGTAAATGAGGACAAGAGATTACTATGTATGGAGAGATGAGAAGGAGGGGTGGTGTGGGTGAATGTTGATCAGAAGAAATTGAACAGATTGGTACAGGAGATAAGAATGGTGAAGCAAATGAGGATGAGTGAAAAGAAAGACGTAGACGAGGTTAAGGATTGGTGGGAGAAAGAACATAAGAGGACATGGATGGAAGGCAAGGAACAGGTGAGGAGGGAGACTAGGTGAAGTACTTTGAGGAAAGGGATCCTTTTTCCAGGAAAAGCAAGCAGATGTGTTTATCGTGAGGAGGGATTAGGGAGGAAGGAATAAGAATATAATGAACCAGCACGTAGAACAAACGTGTGAGCTGACGGAATGGAGTGACGGCAAACAGGGTGGGAACTGAAGACAAACATGAGAATGGGGAGGAAATAAATGATGACTAGAGATTGGCAGGTCAGAAGGTATTAGCTCTGCAGGGATGAGAGGATATGCATGTGAAGATACTGGCATAAAAATCAGGTATGTGGATGGGTCGCGCAACCAAGGGGCTGGAGTTGAAACGGGAAAGATGACGGAGTAAGGATATTGAGTGCTGGATTTGTGTGATAGGATGATAAACTATGGGAAAGTTTAATGATGATCGGGGTGGGTGTGGAATGTACAATGAAATGAAAATAGGCAAAAATTCTCAAAAACAGGGATTTGGGAGGTCTTGCTAATAGAGCCAATAAAAAAACAGCTTAAATGAATGAGCAAATGAGACTTGGAAAGGGCCAGGAAAGTAATCACAGCCCAAAACTTGCAGGGAAGGGAGCTGACTGAATGGAAAGTGGAAAAGGCTGACAAGAAAACTGATGATCAATCAAGGAAGAGCGATGAAGTGGAGTGGATAACAAAAACAAATCACATTGGTGAGGGGTAGGTTATGGTGAAGAGCGAGAAAGGAGTGTGAGTGTTAGATCACAGCACCTAGGGTTGAAATGAGTAGGAGATGCAATGATCATGCAGAGGAAGGGACAATGTGTGGGAGTGTAAAGACAATCAAATAGAGAATGGAAGATGACTGTGATGCGAAATGGGAGGGACGAAGAGAAATGGAGGGGCGAAATGATGACGGGAGGACAAATGGCAATCAGTGGAGTGGACGTGTTGTTGTTGTTCAGAGGTGAGGGACGAGGGAAAAGACCGAACAGGGTAAAACGAGTTGGCCGCTAGGAGGCTGATGATAGCAGAATTGTGGTGATTGAGATCAAAAACTAGTGAATAGGCAAGAGATGGCAATCAGGCAGGAAGGGTGATCCACTAAGGGAAAAGGGAAGAGGAAATGGGAGAAATGATATTCAGAAGGGGGATAATATGATAGAAGCTTTGGAAATGATGAAACAGTTCATATCGACAGAGAAAATAAAGGGTGAAAAAATAAAAGGCTCAGTACTGGATGTCAATCTCCTTCTTCTTCCTCTTCACTGTTTGCTACGGTCTCCCTGGACATCTCGGCCCTCCTGTCCCTGCGCTTCTCTTGGATTGCCCTCATCTCCTCGGCGTATCGGATGAAGTTGTCGCCGAATCGCTCCCAGGCTTTGCTGGGGACGGTGATGGAGTGCCGGTATGCCGGTTTGACTTCGCTCACCCTCAAGAACACCCCATAGCGGTTGGAACCGACGTCGAAGAAGAACCTCTTGTTGTCGACGGGCACCGAGGTGCCCTCCGGCAGCTCGGGCGGCACAAGAGCCGAGGCGCCATCACCCAGGAGGCCGCCGCCTCCTCCTCCTCCCGGGCCTGGCCCGCCGCCAACACCGTAATCTTCGATCAACCTGGCCAGAGCGTCCCTGAACTCGATGAGGCCTTGAGCGGGCAGGGCGATGGTCTGTCCCTGGCCCGAGTAGCCCCAGCCCGGGCCTCGGCTCATGGTCTGGCGGATGCGCAGGAAACGTCCGCGTTGATTCTCCTTCAGATCCAGGTAATACTTGCGGTTCTCCCTCACCAAGTACTCGCTCTTCAGCACCCGCTGCGGTGGAGGCGCTTCGCCCTGCCCCTCCTGGGCCCGAGACTGCAGCGGGGCCTGCGGCTGGGAGGTCGGGGCCGGCGTGGGCTGATGGTGGTGCTGTTGCTGCGGCGGCCTGCGGGAGCTGGCGTCGCCGATGCCGCCGCCCCCAGGCCCCAGCTGCGCGTAGTGCTCGATGAAGTCGCCCAGGCGATCGCGCATCTCGGCCGCCAGCGGCATAGAGACAGTGAGGCGGCTCTTGCGGCCCGCCGTGCCCACCTCGGCGATCTTCAGGAAGCGCCCCTTGGCGTTCTGCTTGACGTCCAGGTAGAAGCGCTTGTTCTGGATGTCCACCCGCTTGGAGGCCAACTCCTGGGTCTGCAGCAGCAGCGACGGTGGAGGGCCGGTGGCGGCGGAGTCGCCATTCCCCGGCTCGGCACCATCGTCGGCCTCCTCGTCCTCCGCAGCCACTGCCGCCGTGGTGGTAGTGATGGTTGTTGTCGTCTCCTCCTCTTCTTCCTCCTCCTCCTCCTCCTCTTCTTCGGGCAGCGGCTGCGCTGCCGGTAACGGAGAGCCCGGGCGCACGGTGGTGTCAGCCGGCGCTCCTCTGTCACGGTCACCGTCTTTGTCCGCCATTAAAGGAGGCGGGATGAGAGTATATTCCCGGCCTTGTCGGTCTGCCTGAACCCGCGGCCTGGTTAAACCGCGCAGCTCCAGCCGCCGAGACGAGCCGCCGCTTCCTCTCGCGCTGGGAGATTGGGAGGGAGGGAGTCAGTGCGCATGCTCGCACTCGGCGTGAGCGCTGGACGGGGAAGGGGAGTGGTGCGCATGCTCACAGGACATGAGCGCTGAACGGTGGGCAGTTACTGCGCATGCTTGAGTTCCCACTCGACGTGAGTGACGGACGAGAGCCGGTGTGCGCATGCTCGCACTCGGCGTGAGCGCCCGGTGGAGCGTCAACGCAACCCCCGTCACCATGACAACGAGCTTTCAGTCGGCGGAGAAGTCGGAGCCTGTGCGGCGGTCGACCGAAATACAGGCTTCACTTGTTTTTGCCGTCCCCCAAACCGTTTATTTCGAGATTAACATTTCGTTTTATTTGCCTCACACCCACAACGTAGACCGTCGCTGATGTTATTTTTAACCTGAGGAGGGTGGAAAGTTAACTGGTTTGTCAATCGAGCGATGGGGAGGCCGATGTTTGCCGGGTGCCACGTTGCGTCATTAGGTCACGTGGCCGGCAATCCCGGCGGGCGGAAGTGCGCATGACCGGCCCCTTGGGGTGACGCTGGATTGGACAAAATATCTTAGACTGGCGGCAAACCAAACACAGCTGGTGTGCCTGCTAGAATAGCTGGCACTCTTCCCATAATCGTGAGAATTCAGTTACTTTTTCAGTCTAGCTTTATTTTATTTTCAAACACAACGCCAAAACCGAGAGGAATGAAGTTAAAAGACAGATATTAAAAGAAAAATATCAGCGTATTTTGAAAGCGGTGACAGGATCGGTCAAAGTGTTAAAGAAGGAACTGCAGATGCTGGAGAATCGAGGGTTACACAAAAAGCTGGAGAAACTCAGCGGCTGCAGCAGCATCTAAGTAGCGAAGGAGATAGGCGACGTTTCGGGTCGACCGTGGGGTGGGGTGGGGAGATGCGCCTCCATCTCATACCTCGTGGATTCCAGCTCCAATTCCCTGCCTCCCAGTTCGGACCCCAGCCGGACTATCGGTACCGACTGGCTATCCGCCGCCACACTGTGCAATTCTCCAACCGGGCATTAAGATCCACCCTGGTTGCGATGCGCCGGCACCAGCAGGACCTTGCATTGACTCTCCCGAATCTTCGGGCCTCACTTACCCAGACCGGCAACGGACCCCAACTACACTACATCCTCCGGAAGATCCACTGCTTCAATCACCAATTCCTGTCCCACCTTACCTCCACCAAGGACCTGAAATTAGCCCGCCTCCAGGCCGTTCCAGCTACCGACAATCCCCGACTCGACCGCCCGCAGGCCCCGGGCCCCAACTCTGGCCCGAACCGCCGACCTGAGTCCCCCGACGCCATCTTGGCCAGAAGGAGCGCCTCCAGGACTCACCAGGACGCCGCCTTCACCGACCTCTACGCCGATGCTGCCGCCGACCTCCACCTGCCTACTGATGACGCCCAGCCTCGCTGCCTGCCCGGTAACTCTGTTTATCTCACCCTCCCCGATTCCACCGCCAATCACTACATCGGTGAGACCCAGCGGAGGCTGGGCAATCGTTTCGCCGAACACCTCCGCTCGGTCCGCAATAACCAACCTGACCTCCCCGTGGCTCAGCACTTCAACTCCCCCTCCCATTCCGTATCCGACCTTGGAGGAACAGCACCTCATATTCAAGTTGGAGGAACAGCACCTCATATTCCACTTGGGGAGTCTGCATCCTCTGGGCTTAAACATTGAATTTTCTCAATTCTTCTAACCCAGACTGCCCCCTCCCCTCCCCACCTCTCCCTCAGCCCTCGGGCCCTGACATTCCTTCTCCATCTCCCCCCCCCCCCATCCCAGTCGCACTGGCTTCTCATTTTCACACCACAAACAGCTTACAATGGCTTGTTTCCTTTATCATCAATACTTTTTTGCATAACTTTCGTTCATTGTTCTTTATCTCTCCACATCACTGTTTATATCTCTCGTTTCCCTGATCCCTGACCAGTCTGAAGAAGGGTCTCGACCCGAAACGTCGCCTATCTCCTTCGCTCCTTAGATGCTGCTGCGCCCGCTGAGTTTCTCCAGCTTTTTGTGTAACCCACAGGATCGGTCAAAGTCGGCATGGAATTTTAAAAGGATGTAACACGTAGCACGGCAATGTTCTGTCTACTTTTTTGTAGTTCGTGTGCGCAGAAATCCTGTTTTGCACTTTTTTATGCTGTTACAAATGTGTGTGCATTGAATTCTTGTGCCAATATTAGGAATGTTACAAAATTTAGAGATTAAAAAAAATCAAGTCTGTAATTTATCCCATCAGATAAAACATAAAAAACCCTTTATTATTTAATATTTACCTAATTCACTTTCATATCTTCAGTATTAAAAAAAGTTATGGTCATTTTCATAGCAGCAAATTAGCATCTTGTTTCCTATTGTTTTGGATTTACTTAACTCAAAAGCTGTGATCGAGGACAAGCCTTGTCACAAGGGCCGTTTTACCATTATTAATCCATAATTAAGGAAGCTCTTTTGGAACGAAGTCAGGTCAAAGCTGGCTTCCACTGTTCCAAAAATAATCAATTCTGCATTCGGTTTCAGTTTTATTTTGAATAATTTTGTAAAAATTTCAAGGATTTCATTCCAAAATATTTGGATTTTATGCAAAAAGCTATGGTTGCTTCTTGGGATGGACATTTATCACAAATTGGGGAGACATTTGGAAAAAAATTACATGATTTTAGTTTATGAATAATATAGTCTGTGTAATGTTTTAAATTTGATTAGATTATGTTGTATATTGATCGAGCATTTGTGCACATATAGCAAGTGTTTATCCCAACTCTCTTTCGAGATTTTTATAGCTAGTTCTTGTTCCCAATCTCTTCTAATTCTATCGGATAATGGTATTTCTATATTTAGAATAATATTATACAATGATTTATCAATACAGGAAGGTTTAAACGCCAAATTATTAACTATAGGGGCCCATGAGATTTTGATGTAGCAGTTTTTACTATTTCGTTAAGCCAGTTCACTTTAAACCAACTTGCAGTTTTTTTTGCGCTTTACACCCTTTGCATCCTTTGAATTTGACTTAGTGAATCAAAATTGATTTCAATAAAAACTCAATAAGCCAGCTACAGAATTTGAAATGGATCTTCATAAACTGTACAATAAAGTCAATATGATTATGAGATTTTTACAAATAAGTATAAATTATGTACTGTACAATATTGTATAATTATTGATTACTACATTTTAGGTAACATTGTAGTGTCTATGACATACAGACTCTTGAATGCTTTCGTTTTTCAAATGAAACAGTTCTTTATTTAAACTAACAAGTCCTCACTCCAGAAAAAAAAAATTCAAATGAAACAGTTCTTTATTTTAACACTAACAAGTCATCACTCAAAAAACATCCTGAAATACAATCTCGAATGTCCTGGAATTTGATGGTATTTCCTGAAATTTTCAAAAATGCTTCCTGCGTGCTATTTGTTGTTGTTTTTGTTTCGTGGACACACGTTAACACAAAGAACAAGGCAAAACAGATTTATGTAGCTACACCGTAACTGCCTGCTTCTGTTACTCACTTGTACAGTATTATGCAAGGCATTATGCACTGTGCACATATATGATGTAGCCTTGCCTGCATGGTATGCATTTTGTGTGTTCAGTGCAGTGTGTGCCTGGAACACAGTGTCACAGATAACTCAATACAACAATCAATCAATCAAATTATTTATTTGTCACATGAACTAACTACGGTACAGTGAAATGTGTGTTACCATACAGCATCTAATTAGCCTCAAACTAAACTACTGGGTTGTGACAGGGCTTGGACACACTAGAGGCAGGAAACATGTTCCTGATATTGGGGAAGGCCAGAACCAGGGGCCAGTTTAAGAATAAGGAATAAGCCATTTAGAACGGAGATGTGGAAACACTTTTTCTCACAGAGAGTGGTGAGTCTGTGGAATTCTCTGCCTCAGAGGGCGGTGGAGGCAGGTTCTCTGGATGCTTTCAAGAGATAGGGCTCTTACAAATAGCGGAATTAGGGGATATGGGGAGAAAGCAGGAACGGGGTACTGATTGGGGATGATCAGCCATGAACACATTGAATGATGGTGCTGGCTCGAAGGCCCAAATGGCCTACTTCTGCATCTATTGTCTATTGTGATGACTCCCTCCCTCTCCCCCCACTCTCTCACTGTCCCTACCCTCCCTCTCTTCCCATCCCCCACTCTATCCCCCTCTCTCCCTCCCTCGCAGCTTTGAAGGGCCCGCGGCAGCGGGGGGGGGGGAGGTGGAGATGTGGGCCCGGCCGGAGTGACGCCTGATGTCGGGGTCACGATGCTGCCAGGACTGGGTTCAGAGTAAGCCGTTCCCATTCCCGACCGGCGACGGGAGAACTGTCTCCCCGGACCGCCGTCAGCAGACCCGCTCCCTGGCCGCTAGGCTGACCGGCGGTGCGGATGAAGGCGATGGACCAGGCGGGCAGATACCGGAGCCCTGGGCCTAGAGAAGCCGGCACTCCTTTTTTTCCCCCCTAAATCATCCCGCAGGCCAGCTTGGACTCCTTCACGGGTAGTTTGATACCTCTGATAAAAAAACAGACTCACCCTTAAGCAATATTCCATGGCCCCACACCCAGACTAGGCACGAGGCGATGTAAGATTGTGTTTGGTGAAAATGGGGGTGATCTGACCCCGCCAGGGCCCACTGCGCACGAGCGGGGAGATGGCGTAATTGTGCGTGCCTACTGCGTCACCGGCCTCCCCCAGCTGCGCTGGCGCAGATGATTGCAAATATTTTTCCCCCCAAAATCATCCCGCGGGCCGGATGCGGAAATTTCACGAAATCATTTGATTTCCCTAAAATTACCCGAAGACTACCAGAATTTCGCGAATTTCGGGTAATTTCCTTCAACGTGGAAAGGCTGCCTCAATCTCCTTCCCCCTCTCTCCACCCACCCTCTTGAAGAGCCTCTTGTTGTCGATGGGTAGCGAGGTGTCCTTGGGTAGCTCGGGCGGCACAAGAACCGAGGCGCCATGCCCAGGAGGCGGCCTCCTCCTCCTCCTCCCCGGCCTGGCCCGCCGCCAACACCGTAATCTTCGATCAACCTGGCCAGAGCGTCCCTGAACTCGATGAGGCCTTGAGCGGGCAGGGCGATGGTCTGTCCCTGTCCCGAGTAGCCCACTCCCGGGCCTCGGTCCATGGTTTGGCGGATGCGCAGGAAACGCCCGCGTTTATTCTCCTTCAGATCCAGGAAATACTTGCGGTTGTCCCTCATCAAGTACTCGCTCTTCAGCACCCACTCCTGGGCCCGAGATTGCAGCGGGGCCTGCGGCTGGGAGGTCGGGGCCGGCGTGGGCTGATGGTCGCCGATGCCGCCGCCCCCAGGCCCCAGCTGCGCGTAGTGCTCGATGAAGTCGCCCAGGCGATCGCGCATCTCGGCCGCCAGCGGCATAGAGACGGTGAGGCGGCTCTTGTGGCCCGCCGTGCCCACCTCGCCGATCTTCAGGAAGCGCCCCTTGGCGTTCTGCTTGACGTCCATGTAGAAGCGCTTGTTCTGGATGTCCACCCGCTTGGAGGCCAACTTCTGGGTCTGCAGCAGCAGCGACGGCGGAGGGCCGGAGTCGCCATTCCCCGGCTCGGCACCATCGTCGGCCTCCTTGTCTTCCGCAGCCGCTACCGCCGTGGTGGTGGTGATGGTTGTTGTCGTCTCCTCCTCCTCCTCCTCTTCTTCGGGCAGCGGCTGCGCTGCCGGTAACGGAGAGCCCGGGCGCACGGTGGTGTCAGCCGGCGCTCCTCTGTCACGGTCACCGTCTTTGTCCGCCATTAAAGGAGGCGGGATGAGAGTATATTCCCGGCCTTGTCGGCCTGCCTGAACCCGCGGCCTGGTTAAACCGCGCAGCTCCAGCCGCCGAGACGAGCCGCTGCTTCCTCTCGCGCTGGGAGATTGGGAGGGAGGGAGTCAGTGCGCATGCTCGCACTCGGCGTGAGCGCTGGACGGGCAGGGGGAGTGGTGCGCATGCTCACAGGACATGAGCGCTGAACGGTGGGGAGTTACTGCGCATGCTCGCGTTCCCACTCGACGTGAGCGCTGGACGAGGAGAGCCGGTGTGCGCATGCTCGCACTCGGCGTGAGCGCCCGGTGGAGCGTCAACGCAACCCCCGTTACCATGACAACGAGCTTTCAGTCGGCGGAGAAGTCGGAGCCTGCACAGGCTTCGTTTGTTTTTGCCCTCCCCCAAACCGTTATTTCGAGATTAACATTTCGTTTTATTTGCCTTACATCCACAACGTAAACCGTCGCTGATGTTATTTTTAAGCTGAGGAGGGTGGAAAGTTAACTGGTTTGTCAATCGAGCGATGGGGAGGCCAATGGTTGCCGTGTGTCACGTTGCGTCATTGGGTCACGTGGCCGGCAATCCCGGCGGGCGGAAGCAAAGCGCCACTATAATCTTTGGGCGGAGTACGCATGACCGGCACCTTAGGGTGACGCTGGATAGGATATTCGGACCAAAGATCCCATAGCGGAGTGTTAAAGAAGGAACTACAGATGCTGGAGAATCGAGGGTACACAAAAGGCTGGAGGAACTCAGCGGGTGCAGCAGCATCTAAGGAGCGAAGGAGTTAGGCGACGTTTCGGGTCGAGACCCTTCCTATAGCGGAGCGTCGGAGAGGTTTGTCCGAGTCTTGGCTGGCGGCAAACCTAACACAGCGTGTGCGTCTGCGAGAATAGCTGGCACTCTTCGCCTAATGGTGAGAATTCGGTTACTTTTTCATAGTCTTGCTTTATTTTATGAAGTTAAAAGACAGGTATTTAAAAAAATATCAGTCTGAAGAAGGGTTTTGTCCCGAAACGTTGCCTATTTCCTTCGCTCCATAGATGCTGCCTCAACCGCTGAGTTTCTCCAGCGTTTTTGTCTACCTTAAAGAAAAAAACAGCGTATTGAGAAAGCAGTGACAGGATCGGTCAAATTCAGCATGAATTTATGAAGGGGAAATCATGCTTGGCTATACTATTGGAATTTTTTTGAGGATTGTCACGTGCCACCGACAATGTTCCCTCTAATTTTTAGTAGTTCGTGTGCGCAGAAATCTTGTATTGTGCTATTTTTCCTGCTGTTACAAATGTGTGTGTGCACTGAATTCTTGTGCAAATATGAAATATATGACCCATGAGCTTATGATGTAGCAGTTTTTAATATTTTGTTAAGCCATTCAACTAAACTAGCTTGCAGTTCTTTTCTTGGATACTGTTGGAGGAGATGGCTCATCAGGGGAAGGCAGCAGCAGCCAAGTTCCTGGCGCCATTGGTGGCTCTGCGGCACAGGAGGGGAGAAAAAAGAGTGGAAGGGCTATTGTAATAGGTGATTCAATAGTAAGGGGAATAGATAGGTGTTTCTGCGGCCGCAAACGAGACTCCAGGATGGTATGTTGCCTCCCTGATGCAAGGGTCAGGGATGTCACTGAATGGCTTCAGAACATTCTGGAGGGGGAGGGTGAACAGCCAGCTGTCGTGGTGCACATTGGCACCAACGATATAGGTAAAAAACAGGATGAGGTCCTACAAGGCGAATTTAGGGAGCTAGGAGATAAACTTAAAAGTGGGACCTCAAAAGTAATAATCTCTGGACTCCTACCGGTGCCACGTGCTAGTCAGAGTAGAAATAGGAGGATATTGCGGATGAATGCGTGGCTTGAAAAATGGTGTAAGGGGGAGGGATTCAAACTTCTCGGGCATTGGAACCAGTTCTGGGGGAGGTGGGACCAGTACAAACAGGATGGTCTGCACCTGGGCTTGAAGGGAACCAATGTCCTTGGGGGAGTGTTTGCTAGTGCTGTTAGGGAGGATTTAAATAAATGTGGCAGGGGGATGGGAGCATGAGCAGAGAGACAGAGGGATGTAAGATGAGGGTAGAAGCAATAGGTAGCAATATGAAAAGTAAAAGTGGCAGGCAGAAAAATCCAGGGCAAAAATCAAAAAGGGCCACTTTTCAACATAATTGTATAAGGGGTAAGAGTGTTGTAAAAACAAGCCTGAAAGCTCTGTATCTCAATGCAAGGAGCATTTGTAATAAGGTGGATGAGTTGAATGTGCAGATAGTTATTAATGAATATGATATAGTTGAGGTAACGGAGACATGACTCCAGGATGACCAAGGCTGGGAGCTGAACATCCAGGGATATTCAATATTCAGGAGGGATAGACAGAAAGGAAAAGGAGATGGAGTAGTGTTGCTGGTTAGAGAGAAGATTAACGCAATAGAAAGGAAGGACATTAGCTTGGAGGATGTGGAATCGATATGGGTAGAGCTGCAAAACACTAAGGGGCAGAAAACGTTAGTGGGAGTTGTGTACAGGCCACCTAACAGTAGTAGTAGAGTTGGGGATGGCATCAAACAAGAAATTAGAAATGCGTGCAACAAGGGTAAAACAGTTATAATGGGTGACTTCAATCTACATATAGATTGGGTGAATCAAATTGGCAGGGGTGCTGAGGAAGAGGATTTCTTGGAATGTATGCGGGATAGTTTTCTAAACCAACATGTAGAGGAACCAACGAGAGAGCAGGCTATTCTAGACTGGGTACTGAGTAATGAGGAAGGGTTAGTTAGCAATCTTGTTGTGCGTGGCCCCTTGGGCAAGAGTGACTATAATATGGTTGAGTTCTTCATTAGGATGGAGAGTGACATTGTTAATTCAGAAACCAGGGTTCTGAACTTAAAGAAAAGTAACTTTGAGGGTATGAGATGTGATTTGGCCAAGATAGACTGGCAAGTGATTCTTAAAGGGTTGACAGTGGATATGCAGTGGAAGGCATTTAAAGACTGCATGGATGAACTACAACAATTGTTCATCCCAGTTTGGCAAAAGAATAAATCAGGGAAGGTAGTGCATCTGTGGATAACAAGGGAAATCTGGGATAGTATCAAAACTAAAGATGAAGCATACAAATTAGCCAGAAAAAGCTGCCTACCAGAGGACTGGGAGAAATTCAGAGTCCAGCAGAGGAGGACAAAGTGCTTAATTAGGAAAGGGAAAATAGCTTATGAAAGAAAACTGGAACGGAACATAAAAACTGACTGCAAAAGTTTTTATAGATATGTGAAGAGAAAAAGGTAAGTTAAAACAAATGTAGGTCCCTTGCAGTCAGAAACTGGTGAATTGATCATGGGGAACAAGGACATGGCAGACCAATTGAATAACTACTTTGGTTCTGTCTTCACAAAGGCAGACATAAATAATCTGCCCGAAATAGCAGGGGACCGGGGGTTAAATGAGATGGAGGAACTGAGTGAAATCCAGGTTAGCCGAGAAGTGGTGTTACGTAAAATGAATGGATTAAAGGCCGATAAATCCCCACGGCCAGATAGGCTGCATCCCAGAGTACTTGAGGAAGTAGCCCCAGAAATAATGGATGCATTAGTGATAATTTTTCAACACTCTTTAGATTCTGGAGTAGTTCCTGAGGATTGGAGGGTAGCTAATGTAACCCCACTTTTAAAAAAGGGAGGGAGAGAGAAAATGGGGAATTACAGACCAATTAGTCCAACATCGGTAGTGGGGAAAATGCTAGAGTCAGTTATTAAAGATGGGATAGCAGCACATTTGGAAAGCAGTGAAATCATTGGGCAAAGTCAGCATGGATTTATGAAAGGTAAATCTTGTCTGATGAATCTTATAGAATTTTTTGAGGATGTAACTAGTAGAGTGGATAAGGGAGAACATGTGGATATGTTATATCTGGACTTTCAGAAGGCTTTCGACAAGGTCCCACATAAGAGATTAGCATACAAACTTAAAGCGCACGGTATTGGGGGTTCAGTATTGATGTGGATAGAGAACTGGCTGGCAGACAGGAAGCAAAGAGTGGGAGTAAACGGGTCATTTTCAGAATGGCAGGCAGTGACTAGTGGGGTACCGCAAGGCTCAGTGCTGGGACCCCAGCTATTTACAATATATATTAATGATCTGGATGAGGGAATTAAATGCAACATCTCCAAGTTTGCGGATGACACGAAGCTGGGGGGCAGTGTTAGGTGTGAGGAGGATGCTAGGAGGCTGCAAGGTGACTTGGATAGGTTGGGTGAGTGGGCAAATGCATGGCAGATGCAGTATAATGTGGATAAATGTGAGGTTATCCACTTTGGCGGCAGAAACAGGAGGGTAGATTATTATCTGAATGGTTGCCGATTAGGAAAAAGGGAAATGCAACGAGACCTGGGTGTCATGGTACACCAGTCATTGAAAGTAGACATGCAGGTGCAGCAGGCTGTGAAGAAAGTGATTGGTATGTTGGCATTCATAGCAAAAGGATTTGAGTATGGAGGTTCTACTGCAGTTGTACAGGGTCTTGGTGAGGCCACACCTGAAGTATTGCGTACAGTTTTGGTCTCCTAATCTGAGGAAAGACAATCTTGCCATAGAGGGAGTACAGAGAAGGTTCACCAGACTCATTCCTGAGATGGCAGGACTTCCATATGAAGAAAGACTGGATAGACTTGGCTTGTACTCGCTGAAATTTAGGAGATTGAGGGGGGATCTTATAGAGGCTTACAAAATTCTTAAGGGGTTGGACAGGCTAGATGCAGGAAGATTGTTCCCGATGTTGCAAGTCCAGAACAAGGGGTCACAGTTTAAGGATAAGGGGGATGTCTTTTAGAACCGAGATGAGAAGATCTTTTTTCACACAGAGAGTGGCGAGTCTGTGGAATTCACTGCCACCGAAGGTAGTTGAGGCAAGTTCATTGGCTATATATAAGAGGCAGCTAGATGTGGCCCTTGTGGCTAAAGGGATCAGGGGGTATGGAGAGAATGCAGGTACAGGATACTGAGTTGGATGATCAGCCATGATCATATTGAATGGCGGTGCAGGCTCGAAGGGCTGAATGGCCTACTCCTGCACTAATTTTCTATGATTCTATGATTCTGCTTACCATCCTTTGTATCCTTTGAATTTACATTGCGTGTAAGATCATCGGGTCAAAGGGCGTGGCGCACGGAGCAGCTCAATCCATGTGGAGTACATGGCAGCTTCCGGCATATACTGTTTATACATGAAACGCGTACTTTCTTACCCGTTAAAAAACACCAAAATTGTCATTTTTTGTGCTGTAAATAATTGTGGAGGTTAAGCTTGAGAGACATTTACCCTACTTCAGAATTCCAAAAGTGAGGAGAAATGATGGTGGAGAGAAGCGAGATCTGAAGGGACAATAACAGCTAAAGTGGGTGGCGAAAATTGGCCGTGCAGATATCAAGATTAAAAATATTGGCAATTATCACATTTGCTCACTGCATTTCATCAACAGTAAGGCATTATTTGTGTTTTTTCTTGAGTCCTTTGGTATCTAAAAAGTTTCAGAAGTGATAAATTTGGCTGTAAAATTTTAAAATCGCCCATGGTTCTGAAGTGGGTTTTTACATGCAAAAAGAAAACCCTCCTGAAGCTAAATTTATCATTTGAGTTTTATGTGGGGGGTTGGTGGGGAGTAGTTAGGGGAAACTTTTTCTAATCTCTTACTTCGACGGAGATGCGATCCATATCGTATCTCCGTCCGCACTGCGTCCGCATCGAGGAGTTGGCGGTCTTTGTTGGAGACTGATTTTTGAGAGCTCCGTCGCGAGGAGCCTATTTGACATTAACATCGCAGAGCCCGTGATCCCTTTGCCAGGGATCGACCTCGGAGCTCCAACCGTGGGTGACTGCGGACTTTACCTCACGGAGCCTGAGGTCTCTAGTTAGAGCTTCGACCGCCCCGATGCAGGAGTTTGGATCGTCCTGACGGATGGTTCGACTGCCCCGACCGCAGGAGAATAAAGAGGAAGATTGGATTTTTTGCCTTCTATCACAGTGAGGAATGTGGAGAATTCACTGTGGTGGATGTTCATGTTAACTTGTATATAGTTGTGTGTCTTGTTTTTTTTCGTATGGCTGTAATGGTAATTCACATATCACTACCTTGATTGGTACATGTGAAAATAAAAGACCTTTGAACCTTTGAAGTAGAATGGATAAGGGCGAGACAGTGGATGAGGTGTATCTTGGCTTTTGAAAAGCCTTTGACAAGGTCACACACAAGAGAATAGTGTGCAAAATTAGAGCACATGGTATTGGGGGTAGGGTATTGACCAGGATAGAGAACTTAACAACTTTTCCCTGTTGCCAGCCGGGCAACCTAGGCAGCATTTTAAGTTGCCAAATGACAGTTTAGATGGTCATTTAAGACTGCTTGCATGACACATGCAATAATGTGCTCGGACGAAGTGCGTAGCTACCAGTCGGCATTATGCTCGATGAAGCATTCACATATTCTGCTTCAAATAAAGTCACAAACTAAATCAATAGATGATATATACCACAATGACATGCAGCAAAATTATAATACAGTATCTCAACTCTTTTTACACATTGAAATTAATGCAATTTCTATTATTTCTTTCCACTTCCAAACAAAAATGTGGTTGGATTATTCAGCGTATGATCAACCTGTATCAGTGAATCCTGGACCATGGTAACATATATGCTTAACCATGCACACTACGGATTGATGCAAGCATGTTTTCTGTGAAGGACCGAAACTTATCATGACATGGCCATAACATGGGTCGTTATTGCTATTGGTACAGAAACACTCTTGCTTCTCACATAATTTATCCACAACAAAATATACAGGTTGCAAGGTAATTTCTAAAGGCATTTTATGATAATAGCTGTTAAAACCGACTATACCCATCTGACAGGTTGAATATTACACCAACTGACAAGACATGGCCAAAGGACATAACTGCAGCAAATGTTATTTTGGTAATAGGTTTAAAGGTGTCAAAACGCCACATTACCGGACATTCAGATTAGACGTATATGTTGTGAACAGCAATGAAGATATCCAGTTTGTACGCACCAGATTTAAAAAACAATTATTGATAAACGCTGTTTCCACCTGAATATCTCCTGACCAAATTTGTGATGTATATTACCGATTGCAGAAGTAAAACCTGGATAAATCCAACGTATAGTTGTGAATGTTGCTCATTAAATAACTACAGTACTGATACTCCATATTAAGAGCATTGATTTGCCGTTAAAATGAATTCTGTATTAACGTGTCAACGGTAGCAGTGCCAATTGAACACTGCGGTTTTAATGTTTCACGTGTTCACAATTTAATTAATTCATCTTTATGGATTAAAACAAATAATTCAGTCTGAAGAAGGGTCTTGACCCGAAACGTCGCCTATCTCCTTCGCTCCTTAGATGCTGCTGCACCCGCTGAGTTTCTCCAGCTTTTTGTGTAACCCCCAAAACAAATAATAACATTGGGAATTAAAACACTTTTGATTGCATTCCGTTATCAAACATAGTCAATGTTCGCTCTGAAGACATTTCCAGCACAAGTGGGGTGGGGGGGGATCAGTGCGGGATGGATAGATGGCGGGGGGGGGGGGGTTTGAGAAGGCAATTGAGGCAGGGGAGTTAGAAACATAGAAAATAGGTGCAGGAGTAGGCCATTCGGCCCTTCGAGCCTGCACCGCCATTCAATGTGATCATGGCTGATCATCCAACTCAGTATCCCGTACCTGCCTTCTCTCCATACCCCCTGATCCCTTTAGCCACAAGTGCCACATCTAACGCCCTCTTAAATATAGCCAATGAACTGGCCTCAACTACCTTCTGTGGCAGAGAATTCCAGAGACTCACCACTCTCTGTGTAAAGAATGTTTTCCTCATTTCGGTCCTAAAGGAATTGCCCCTTATCCTTAGACTGTGACCCCTTGTTCTGGACTCCCCCAACATCGGGAACAATCTTCCAGCATCTAGCTTGTCCAACCCCTTAAGAATTTTGTAGGTTTCTATAAGATCCCCCCTCAATCGTCTAAATTCCATCGAGTACAAACCGAGTCTATCCAATCTTTCCTCATATGAAAGTCCTGACATCCCAGGAATCAGTCTGGTGAATCTTCTCTGTACCCCCTCTATGGCAAGGATGTCTTTCCTCAGATTTGGAGACCAAAACTGTACGCAGTACTCCAGGTGTGGCCTCACCAAAACCCTGTACAACTGCAGTAGAACCTCCCTGCTCCTAAACTCAAATCCTTTCGCTATGAATGCTAACATACCATTTGCTTTCTTCACTGCCTGCTGCACCTGCATGCCTACTTTCAATGACTGGTGTACCATGACACCCAGGTCTCGTTGCATCTCCCCCTTACCTAATCTGCCACCATTCAGATAATAGTCTACCCTCATGTTTTTGCCACCAAAGTGGATAACCTCACATTTATCCACATTGTACTGCATCTGCCATGCATCTGCCCATTCACTCAGCCTATCCAAATCACCCTGCAGCCTCCAAGCATCCTCCTCACACCTAACTATACCCCCCAGCTTGGTATCATCTGCAAATTTGGAGATGTTGCATTGAATTCCCTCGTCCAAATCATTAATATATATTGTAAATAGCTGGGGTCCCAGCACTGAGCCTTGCGGCACCCCACTAGTCACTGCCTGCCATTCTGAAAAGGACCCGTTTACTCCTACCCTTTGCCTCCTGTCTGCTAGCCAGTTCTCTATCCACATCAATACTGAACCCCCAATACCGTGTGCTTTAAGTTTGTATGCTAATCTCTTATGCGGGACCTTGTCGAAAGCCTTCTGAAAGTCTAGATATAACACATCCACTGGTTCTCCCTTATCCACTCTACTAGTTACATCCTCGAAAAATTCTATCAGATTTGTCAGACATGATTTACCTTTCGTAAATCCATGCTGACTTTGTCCAATGATTTCACCACTTTCCAAATGCGCTGCTATCCCATCTTTAATAACTGACTCTAGCAGTTTCCCCACTACCGATGTTAGACTAAGTCTAACTCGACTTAGACTCGTTACACACGAGTTAGTGCGTGTTGGTTGGAGTAAGTAAAAGTGAGGGGAGAGAGCGGAGGGTGTCAGTGGGGTTGAATGGGGGGGATCAGTATGGGGGGGGATCAGTACAGGATGGATGGGGGGGATGAGTACAGGATGAATGGGGGTTCAGGATGGATGGGGGGGATCAGTACAGGATGAATGGGGGTAGACAAAAATGCTGGAGAATCTCAGCGGGTGAGGCAGCATCTGTGGAGCGAAGGAAATAGGCAACGTTTCAGATCGAAACCCTTCAGATTGATCCTCCCATTCTTCTTGAATGGGGGGGATCAGCGCATGATGGATGGAGGGATCAGTGCAGGATGAATGGAGGGATAAGTACAGGATGAATGAGGTGATCAGTACAGGATGGATGGGAAGGGGGGTCAGTACAGGACGGATGGGGGGAGTAGTGCAGGATGAATGTGGGGATCAGTGCAGGATGAATGGGGATTGGGGGGGTTAGTACAGTGTGGATCGGACAGTCTGTGCAAGATAAATGGGCGGTTCAATACAGGATGAATGGGCTCAGTAAAAGATGAATGGGGGGGCTCACTACAGGATGGATGCGGGATCAGTACGGGATGAATGGGGGGTGCAGTACAGAATGAATGGGGGGGGGGGGGTCAGTACAGGATGAACTGGATGATCAGTGCAGGATGAATAGATGGGAGGGGGGGAGGGGAGCACAGGCTATGTCAGTGAGGACTGAATAGAGGCAGGAATGGGGATCAGTGAGTGATGGAGAGGAGGGGTCCCAGGATAAGGGGGAGGGGGGGAAGGGAGGGAGAGAGAGAGAGAGAGCGGACGGACGGACGGACAGCGCTCCTCGGCCAACACCGGCATCATCGTCCCGCTGCCTTGGCCATCCCTGTCTACCGCCAAGTGCCGCCACCAAAGGGGGAGACAGTTGGGATCTCCTCGCCACCGCCTCCCCTCCTCCGCCAGCCACAGGAAGCTGCGGGGCCGAGCGGTGCAGGTGATATAAGATCCTTGCTTCAGACGGCAGAAGGGGGCCTCCTCCTCCTTCCTCCCTCCCTTCAGGCCTCGGCGTGCAGGAGGGTTTGTTTTGAAAGTGTTTATCGCTGTTGGCGGAGTGGCACACAGCGGCCACTTTCAGAGCGGGCGGGGGAGTTGGAGCTGCTGCCACTGTGCGGGGCCCGTTATTTGCTCCGACCCTCCGTCACCCCGCACCTCGTATCTTTGCCTCGCACTACAGTCACCGTCGACACGGAACGTCACGTTCCTTTTCTCCAGAGATGCAGCCTGACCCGCTGAGTTACTCCAGTTTTTTTTTATCTATCTTTGGTATAAACCAGTATCTGCAGTGCCAAGCTGTGCAAAATGACTCTGCATTTAGGTTGCCCGGCGGCATTTTAGGCGGTCATTGGCAACCGCTAATTTTGAGCCCTGTAACGGGTCATTTTCAGAATGACATGCATTGTCCAGTGGCGTGCCGCAAGGCTCGGTGCTGGGATCCCAGTTATTTACAATATATATTGATACCGGGTGACATCAGCATTGTCTGTCTCGGCAACAGACTGTTTGTCCTTTCTTCTGTTTTGTTATTTAAGTATGTGTTAAAGAGTACCGTATTTCCCGGCAATGAAGACGTACCTGCGTCGAAGACGCAACCCCCTTTTTGCGTCGCAAAGTTTTGAATTATAAAAAACAGGCATTCGCTGTGGTGGCGGTTATTTCCATTCGCGAACATTTCCAGTGCAAAACACAGATAATGTATACACCAGTGCTTTAATAAATAAAAACACAGCATTCGGAATAAAATAACATTTAATTGTGCACGGAACAAAGATTACAGAGATTACTAAAATAGAAAGCATTCTAATCTTTAAATCTGACAAATTCCCAGCTGCCATCCGAATCGTCAAAGCATTATACCGGTAATTCATCAGGGTCATCACTGCTGTTCAAAGCATCACTGTCATCAAAGAGACAGTCATCTTCTGAGTCATCTGACGGGTTACTGATGCCACATTTTTAAAGCTTTCACTATCATTTCAGTCTGAACACGATTCCACGATTTTAAAACCCACTCACACACCTGTGCTATGGATGGCCTTTTTTTGTCAGGTCATGGTTTTTGCTCCTCGTCCCCTTTAATTCCTCTGTCATAAACAGTTTAAAGGGTTTGTTGATGTATACGTCCAGAGGCTGAAGTTGGCAAGTTAATCCACTGGGGATCACTGCCATTTTCGACCTCACTCTCTTTAGCCTTTCTTTAGTAGCCGTAGTTAGGTGTGTGCGAAACTGGTCCCACACAAGTAGGGATGGTTTTTTAAGAAGGTCACCGGGACGCTGTGAACAGACCTTATTCAACCATAGCTTTATTCCATCCCCATCCATCCATCCCTTTGGATGCATGTGGATAACAATTTTGGCTTTTGGCATGGTTTTTCTCTTAAAGATAAGTAGTTTGATCCCATCCGCACAACATGATAGCACTGCAGTGTAGTGGGTTCGCTGGTGTGCAGACGTCTTTACAGTTATGGATTTGGAGCCTTTGATATCCACTGTCCTATTTGACACCACATCAAACGTTAACGGCACCTCACCCACGTTTCCAATTTGTCCCAGTTCATGGAGCTCATGGTATACCCGGTCGAGTTCTCAAAACCTGTGCAGACCAACTGACAAAAAATGCTTTGAGATATTAACTCCTACCTCAACAAGAACCTCGACCCACTAGTTTGCCTTCCGTCACAACAGGTCAACAGAGGATGCAAGCTCACTGGCTCTCCACTCCGCACAGGACAATAAAAAACCTTTTGTCAGCCTGTTATTTATGGACTACGGCTTGGCTTTCAATACCATCATCCCCACCAAGCTGGTTACCAAGCTCACTGAACTGGGTCTCCGCCTGCAATTGGATCCTCGACTTCCTCATTCACAGAGTCTGTTCGAATTGGCAGAAATAATTCTTCCTCATTAACAATCAGTACGGGAGCACCTCAAGGCTGCGTGCTCAGCCCCCCTGCTCTACTCATGACTGTGTAGCCGGACAGAGGGTGAACCCCACTGTTGTTAGATGAATTACAGATGGTCCTGTATGTATGTACTTGTATGTATGTACAATATGTACACTGAACTTTTTTTCCTCTCGTTCATCATATTATTTACAGTGTACTATGTTTATATATTCTGTTGTCCCGCAGCAAGTAAGAATTTCATTGTTCCATCTGGGACATATGACAATAAAACACTCTTGACTCTTGATCTTTCAATAAAGAACCGAGTTTGATTTGACTGTTTCTAATTTATTGTATCTGCTTACTTCCCTTGTATCATAAACGTGGGCCCTAGGTTCCCTTTTTACCACAACATTTTGTAGCCTTTAAATAATTGCATTGGGGTATAATGCTGAAATCTATAATAAAATCTATAACGGTTGGGGGGAGGGACTCAAATAGAGAAAGCTAGTAGACGGTGTCTGAGGCAGGAGGCGGAGAAGGGAAGCATTCAGACCCAACATGTAGGGGGGAAAGAAGAAAAAAATAATAAACAGAGAATAAGAGGTGGTGGGTTTCTTAAATGTGTGAGGAGAGAGAAAGAGGGGTATAAAATGAGGGTGTAAGCAATTGGTAGCAAGGTGAAAAGTAAAAGTGGCAGGCAGACAAATCCAGGGAAAAAATCAAAAAGGGCCACTTTTCAACAGAATTGCATAAGGAGTAAGAGTGTTGTAAAAACAAGCCTGAAGGCTTTGTGTCTCAATGCGAGGAGCATTCGCAATAAGGTGGATGAGTTGAAGGTGCAGATAGCTATTAATGACTATGATATAGTTGGGATCACAGAGACATGGCTCCAGGGTGACCAAGGCTGGGAACTGAACATCCAGGGATATTCAATATTCAGGAGGGATAGACAGAAATGAAAAGGAGGTGGGGTAGCGTTGCTGGTTAGAGAGGAGATTAATGCAATAGAAAGGAAGGACATTAGCTTGGAGGATGTGGAATCGATATGGGTGGAGCTGCGAAACACTAAGGGGCAGAAAACGCTAGTGGGAGTTGAGTACAGGCCACCTAACAGTAGTAGTGGAGTTGGGGATGGCATCAAACAGGAAATTAGAAATGCGTGCAACAAAGGTAAAAAAATTACATTGGGTGAATCAAATTGGCAGGGGTGCTGAGGAAGAGGATTTCTTGGAATGTATGCGGGATAATTTTCGAAACCAACGTGTAGAGGAACCAACGAGAGAGCAGGCTATTCTAGACTGGGTATTGAGTAATGAGTAAGGGTTAGTTAGCAGTCTTGTTGTGCGTGGCCCCTTGGGCAAGAGTGACCATAATACGGTTGAGTTCTTCATTAGGATGGAGAGTGACATCATTAATTCAGAAACCAGGGTTCTGAACTTAAAGATAGGTAACCTTGAAGGTATGAGACGTGAATTGGCCAAGATAGACTGGCAATTGATTCTTAAAGGGTTGACAGTGGATGTGCAATGGAAGGCATTTAAAGATTGCATGGATGAACTACAACAATTGTTCATCCCAGTTTGGCAAAAGAATAAATCAGGGAAGGTAGTGCATCTGTGGATAACAAGGGAAATCAGGGATAGTATCAAAACAAAAGATGAAGCATACAAATTAGCCAGAAAAAGCAACCTACCAGAGGACTGGGAGAAATTCAGAGTCCAGCAGAGGAGGACAAAGGGCTTAATTAGGAAAGGGAAAATAGCTTATGAAAGAAAACTGGCAGGGAACATAAAAACTGACTGCAAAAGTTTTTATAGATATGTGAAGGGAAAAAGATTAGTTAAAACAAATGTAGGTCCCTTGCAGTCAGAAACAGGTGAATTGATCATGGGGAACAAGGACATGGCAGACCAATTGAATAACTACTTTGGTTCTGTCTTCACTAAGGAAGACATAAATAATCGGTCAGAAATAGTAGGGGACCGGGGGTCAAATAAGATGGAGTAACTGAGTGAAATCCAGGTTAGCCGGGAAGTGGTGTTGGATAAATTGAATGGATTAAAGGCCGATAAATCCCAAGGGCCAGATAGGCTGCATCCCAGAGTACTCAATGCACCTATTTTCTATTTTGCTATGTTTCTATGTTTCTAAAAGATGTAATAATAAAACACCTTGACAAATTAACAGAAGACTCAGGATAAATTTGTTATTTCAAGATTCACTAACCAGTGATTGCCAAGTGAATGTTGAGAGAGATGAGGGAGGGAGGGTGAGAGGGGAGAGGGATGGGGGGGAGAGGGAGGGGGAAAGAGGGAGGGTAGTGGAGTGCAGGGGGGTAGAAGGGGTCAGGGGTAATTGGGCAAGGTGGGATAAAGGGGGGGGGAGTAGAGGGGGACAGGTAGGGGTGGATTTGATGGGAGGGAATAGGCGTGAGTAGTGGAATATTGCGTTGGGGGAACGGGTGAGTGGTGGAATATTGCATGGGGGAACGGGTTGTGTTGGGAGACCAGGCCTCCCGTGTGTCAGCGACCCAACGGGTCCCACTTAGTCTAGCATTGATTAATTGGTGAGTCATAGGGTAGTATGGATGCTTAAAAGGATCTGGTTGCAAATTCAAGGCTTTTTGTGCAGTTGTAGCAGGTGCTTAAGTGGGCAACTGAAATGTCAACCTTGAAACTAAAAGGATTGGAATGGAATGGTACAGTAGTCATATTAGAATTGTAAAATATTTTGGTGATACTCATATGCATCATTTTGATCTTCTTCCTTAAGAAATTAGCAATTGTCATAGAGTCATAGAATGAAGATTCCCTACAATGGTCCAGGGATGCTGAGACTGGATATGAGAACAGATTTAGTCTGGGACTAAGAATGAGAGAAGAATTTAATAAAACTTTTAAAATTGAAAGGGGCTCAACATGATAGAGGCAAGGAGGATGCTTCCCCTGACTGAGGAGCCTAGGACTGTCAGGTTGCACGCTTTGGAATATTGAATAGGCCATTTAGGACAAATGCTTCTTCACTTTTGAAACAGTGAATATTTGGAATTCTGTACCCTGAAGTTCTGCGCTCATTAATTGTAGTCTGCACGAGGTATCTTTCCCTTTGCTCTACTTATTGTACTTGGGTTTGACCTGATATTGGCTTGATTGTATTGTATAGTATTATTTGATTTGATCTGATTGGATAGAATGCAGAACAAAATGCTTTACTGAACCTCTGTACACGTGACAATAATAAACCTAAGCCTATTATTTCAGATTCCCAGCACATGCTGTTGTTTGATTTTTAATTTTGTGTTTAAGAAATACTTATTGCCTTTTTTATATTATTTCTTCTTTTGCAGGTAATTTTGAAACAATGCATTAGATAGTGAAAAAGATGAGCGATCAGCAACGTAAATTACCTGAATGGATGGCATCAGAAGAAATAAAAGAAACTAATACGCACCTGCAGGTATTCAGAAATCACTGATAATTTTGTAAACCAGTTTTTGATGACTGCATTTCTTTGAATGGTATCTTTATAAATTGGAAATTAAATATTTTTTGACGACATATTAATCAGAATAAAATGTTCTTTCTGGAATAAAAGCGCTCCTAATCGTCACATACAGGGGTGACATGGAAGGTGCTAAATAATATATTTATGCATGGGGGTGCAGTGAGCACGATCAGTATTCCACTGCTATTGTGGATGATCCGCCGTGATCATGAACAATGGCGGTGCTGGCTTGAAGGGCCAAATTGGCCTACTCCTGCACCTATTGTCTGTTGTCCACTGCTTTTGTTTAGTTTTCATAGGAATAGCATCGCAAAAGATTTCTGTTGCAGCACATTTGCAAACTAAACTACAGAAATAATAATACAGGATTATAAAGAGTGTGTCCTTGCAGGACATGAATAGCCTCTGGAATTTTACATGTTTTTGAACGCTCTTGTCAAGAAACTACATGACTGGAGAAAAGCAGCCACTGTCGTTCCTCTTATTTTAGCCAACATTCCCTATGACTAAAACTCAATGGCATTGGGCAACATTGCTTCTCATCAATGAATATATGAATATGATGGAAGGACCATACATCTTCTAGCAGATGCATGTTGTTTGACCTGCTGGTCATAAGAAGAAGGAAACATTTGTACTGTGTTGGAGGAAATTGTGTGTTTAACCCATATCCTGACTTTCACGTGGGGTTCCTTTTAATTACGGCTCAGTTCGGACAGGCACAAAGTTCATCTCATAGAGCAATGATGAGTTTTCTCAAACAAGTCAGTTATTCAAGGCCTGAACAGTACGAACTGGGAAACATGATGTGATAACCCAAAATGTTTAAAAGATTCGCAACACCCGCAGCCTCTTATGTTTTGTGTTTCAATGGTTAAATGCAGATATTGCATTTTAGGCAATTCGACCCATCAAGTCTACTCTGCCATTTAATCATGGCTGATCTATCTCTCCCTCCAAACCCCATTCACCTGGCTTTTCCCTGTAACCTCTGACACCTGCACGAATTAAGAATCTATCTATCTCTGCCTTAAAAATATCCACTGACGGCCTCCACAGCGTTCTGTGGCACCTAATTCCTCAGACACACCACCCTCTGACTAAATAAATGTCTCCTCATCTCCTTCCTAAAAGAACGTCCTTTAATTCTGAGACTATGACCTCTAGTCCTAGACTCTCCAACTAGTGGAAACATCCTCTCCACTTCCACTCTATCCAAGCAGATTTTTGAAATAATTCATAGGTTATCAACTTTTCTTTATAATCATTTATACTTGTTTTCTCCCTTGGAGTAACCGTCAACTCTAAGCTGTTTCCTGTTAGTTAATTAAAATGCCATCTTCCCATTTGTCTGACCAAATTGTCAAATAAAGAAAATTCTAATCTCATGCCCATAGCCTGGTTTACATCATAATGTGTTTATCTTTAAGCTTTGCCTTGTTGTCCAAACACCACCTAAGTCCATCTTTTGCCTCTCCTAACATGACTTCTAAATTACCTTCACTAAGTTGACCTCTCTTCTCATCATGCTCTTCTCAGTGTGAATGCTCTTGGGTTATACATATTACAAACCTGCATTTTTTCTTATAATTTGCAGCATTTCCTACATCGCACTGAAAAATCAATTTGCTCTCTCTTTTGGCATTTCACTACCCATAGGGGTAAAGTAGAACTTAGTTTAGAGGATTATTCTAGGGAGCTTTTTCATTTGAGATATTAAGCCATTTTTTAATTGGCAGCAGTTAATATATTAGAGGTTTTATTGTTTTGTAGGTTTCTTGTATCAAAAATTGTCTGGAAGATAAACTTCCCTTCTTGGAATTTCATGGCTCCATAATTTACAGTCACGAAGGAAACGATTGTTCTTTTCTATCAGAGGATTTAAGGTAAGGTTTCCAATTGAGCGTTGAAATGGAAACCATATTGTGAGTTATACTTATTGTATATTACGATGGATGAAATAGATTGATTAGTGCCTTGATTGTTTCCTTATTGATGCATTGTCTTGGTTAACTTTAATAATTGGTTAACAAATAATTTTTCAGTACTTTGCCGATCCTCGGCAGAGAGATCAAACAAAAGTAAAACGTGTGCTGCTTTCTAAAAGAGTGAAAGAAAATCTCAAGTTTGTTTTTGTTTCATATTTTGTAAGTAGTATAGGGAGAGAAAAAGGGGACATTTATCAATTGAGTGAGTTAAATAATAGTGCAACCATTTTCTTTACCTCACAAGAAAACAAATGTATGAGAAGCTGCGTAATTTAACATTAATTCAAATTTATTGTGCTGTCGGAATTGATAAATCTTTCTTCAGATGGAATTTGTCTTAGTATTAAATGTAGCGAAGCGTAGATAATTATTTGTAAGTTTTTATTTTCAGAAGTTCTAGCATAAGATTCTTTTTAGTGTGAGATTTCATATTATAGTAATTGCTGGTTCTTTTTGAACGCTGTTATTTTTCTATTTCAGGTTATCTGTTCCAAGTGATTCAGCCATTGGGTTTGACATTGAGTGGCCTCCAACATATACAAAAGGAAAGGAGAAAAAAGTAGCACTTATTCAGTTGTGCGCCACTGAGAACAAATGTTATCTGTTCCATATATCTTCCATGTCAGGTAAGATCTTGACAATATAATTTAAGTTTTCCTTCTCTTAATGGTAAGTATTTTCTGACTTTTGATACTTAACAGTATTATCATGTCGGGCAGATTATATCACAATTTTCTTAATAGTCGATCAGTCTGATATCCACAAACTTGCAAATTCCTGCGTAGTTCCTTGAAGAAAAGGAGGGGAATTGCATTAAAAAAAAATTTCAATAGACAATAGGTGCAGGAGTAGGCTATTTGGCAGTTTCCATCTTTCTCATTGGCTCCGGATATAAAAGTTTAGAAGTTTTTATCCTTGTGTTTATATTAATTCATGATTTCACCTTTCATTTCCCTCCCTCCCATTACCTTGAACTCTGTTTCTGTGTGAGTGTATTATTATTGATATCTGATGCCTGGATTTGGGGGTATTAGCTACAGACAGACTTGATTGTTTTCTCTGAAATGCTGGAGATTCCAGGGAGATCTGATAGAAGTATATAAAATTAAGAGAGGTACAGATAGAGTCTACAGTCAGAACCTTTATCCCAGGATGGAAAAATCAAATAGTTGAGGGCATAGCTTTAAGGTGAGAGGTGCAAAGTTTAAAGATATGTGGGGCAAGTTTTTTGTAGAGAGAATGGTGAATGCCTGTAACATGCTGCCAGGAGTGGTGATTTTTGACAGGTATGTTATCCCCTATTTGTGAGTTCATAGTATTGGTTGTGGTATTCATTTTGGTGATATTCGTATTTCTGGCAACTTTTTATTTATTAAAAAAAAAAAAAATTATTTATTAGTACAGTAAATTACATCAATGCACGTCCCATATATTATTACATTTATTGTACCCCTTCGTTTTTTAAAGCTATTAAAAAAGGATAGAAATTGAGAAAATAGAGAAAGTGAGAGAGAATTGTGAAAGTGAAGAAGCGTGACGAAGGGAAAGAAGAAAGACCCCTTAGAAAGAAAGAGGAATTAGAAAAAGGAAATTAAGAAATAGACCCTAGAAAAGAAGAAAGAGAAAGAAGAAAAAAGGAAAAGACAGTTACTTTATTATAAACATCACGCAAAAGGAATATACCAACTTGACAATTTTTCATCCCCCTTTACCAAGACCTGCCGCCAGTGCCTTTTTAAAGTACTATTGCACCCTATCCTTGTAGTAAGTCTATAAATGCAGACCACGTAGTATAAAAGCGATCTGATTTTCCTGCCAGGCGGAGTTTCATATCTTCCGGGTGTAGTGTTTCAAACTTAGTTGAAATCCACATATTTATTGTGGTATAGGAGCGTTTTTCCAAAAATTTAAAAGAAGCTTTTTTCCAGTTATTAACCCATATTCAAATCATTTTTTTTAAAAACACATTTAATTCAGGGCTACCTTCCGTTGTTCCAAAGATAATCCATTCTGCTTTTGGTATCAGTTTTATTTTAAATAATTTTGTGAAGATTTCAAAGATTTCAGTCCAAAATGAATGCGCTATAGTAGCTTCTTGAGACTGGCATTTATCACAGGTAGGTGATACGTTGGGAAAAAGTTTACTCATTTTGGTTTTTAAATAGTACTAGACCAAGTGCAGACCCGTTGGGTCTGTTCCCCCAACGTGCGGTTGCAGGGGAGGGAGGGCGGGGCAGCATGTCCCTGAGGGTGGGTGAGGGGAGTAGAGAGGGGTGGGGTAAGGGAGAGGAGAGGTGAAGGTGAGAGGAGAGGGGTTATGGGGAAGGGAGGAAAAGGAGGTGGAGGGGAGGGGAGAGGAGAGGAGAGGGGGAGAAAGAGGGGTAGGGGAGAGGTGGAGAGAGAGTGGAGGGGGAGGGAAAGAGAGAGAAAGGAGAGGGAAAGAGGTGGGGAGACAGAGGGGGAGAGAGAGAAAGGAGAGGTGGGGAGGGAGAGGGGAAGAGTGGGGAGTGAGGGGAAGAGGGGTAACAGGGAGTGGTGCAAGAACGAGGGGAAGGGGGTGGGGGGGAGATGGGGATGAAGAGGGAGGGGGTGGGAGTGGTGAGGAGAGATGGAGATGGAGAAGGGGAGAGGGGGGAGGAGGAGAGGGGGGTGGGGGAAGGTGTGAGAGGGTTCAGGGAGGGGTTGAGAGAGGGGATGGGAAGGGGAGAGGGGGGAGAGTGTGGAGGGAGGGGGAGAGGGGTAGGGGAGAGAGAGGGAAGAGTGGAGGGAGGGGGAGAGGGGGAGGGGGAAGAGTGAGGAGGGAGGGGGAAAGCGGAGAGAGGGGGAAGAGTGGGGAGGGGGAGGGAAGGGAGGGGGAGAGAGGGGTGGGGAAGGGAGGGGGAAGGTGGGGAATGGGGGAGAGAAGTGGAAGTGGGGAGGGAGGGTGAGAGGTGTAGGGGAGAGTGGTGGAAGTGGGAGAGAGGGAGGGGTAAGGGGGAGTGGTGGAAGAGGGAGAGATGAGTAGGGGAAAGGGGTGGGTGAGATAGGGAGGGAGGGGAGAGGGAGGGAGGGGAGAGGGAGGGAGGGGAGAGAGAGGGTGGGGGGGAGAGAGAGAGAGGTGGGGTGGGAGAGGGGTGGGGGAAGGGAGAGAGAAGTGGAGGAGTAGGGAGGGAGAGAGGGGTAGGGGAAGTGCTACAGTATCCCCCTAGTCACATGTGTGGGGGAAGTGGTACAGTGTCCCCCTAGTCACATGTGTGGGGGATGAGGTACAGTGTCCCCCTAGTCACATGTGTGGGGGAAGTGGTACAGAGTCCCCCTAGTCACATGTGTGGGGGAAGTGGTACAGTTTCCCCCTAGTCACATGTGTGGGGGAAGTTGTGCAGTGTCCCTCTAGTCACATGTGTTGGGGAAGTGGTACAGTGTCCCCCTAGTCACATGTGTGGGGGATGAGGTACAGTGTCCCCCTAGTCACATGTGTGGGGGAAGTTGTACAGTGTCCATCTAGTCACATGTGTGGGAGAAGTGGTACAGAGTCCCCCTAGTCACATGTGGGGGAAGCGGTACAGTGTCCTCCTAGTCACATGTGTGGGGGAAGTGGTGCAGTGTCCCCCTAGTCACTTGTGCAGGGGGGGGGGGTGGGGCAGCATGTCCCTGTGGGTGGGTGAGGGGGGTAGAGAGGGGTGGGGTAAGGGGAAGGGGAGAGGAGAGGGGAAGGTGAGAGGAGAGGGGTTATGGAGAAGAGGGGAGGAAAGGGAGGTGAAGGGGAGAGGAGAGGGGGAGAAACAGGGGTAGGGAAGAGGTGGAGAGAGAGTGGAGGGGGAGGGAGGGAGAGGAAGAGAGGTGTGGAGAGAGAGGGGGTGAGAGAGGAGAGGGGGAGAGGTGGGGAGGGGAAGGAGAGGGGAAGAGTGGTGAATGAGGGGTAGCAGGGAGTTGTGCAAGAGCAATGGGAAGGGGGAGGGGGGGGTGATGGGGATGAAGAGGGGTGGGAGAGAGAGGGGGTGGGAGCAGTAAGGAGAGAGGGAGATGGAGAGGGGGAGAGGGAGGAGGAGAGGGGTGGGGGAAGGTGTGGGGGAAGGTGTGAGAGGGTTCAGGGAGGGGTGGGAGGGGTGGGAGGGGAAGGGAAGAGTGTGGGGGAAGGGGAGAGAGGGGGAAGAGTGTGGGGGGGGGGAGGGGATAGAGAGGGAAGAGAGAGGGAAGAGTGTGCAGGGATGGGGAGATTGGGAGGGGAAGAGTGAGGAGGGAGGGGGAAAGCTCAGAGAGGGGGAAGAGTGGGGGGGAGGGAAGGGAGGGGGAGAGAGGGGTGGGGGAGGGAGATGGGGAAAGGTGGGGGATGGGGGAGAGAGAAGTGGAAATGGGGAGCGAGGGTGAGAGGTGTAGGGGAGAGTGGTGGAAGTGGGAGAGAGAGAGGGGGAAGGGGGAGTGGTGGAAGAGGGATAGAATAGAGAATTTTTAAAAACGGATTTTTAATGGGGGGTTTTTTGAAGCATTTAAAAAAAATTACTTGTCTAATGTAAAGTATAGATACGCAATGAAAACCAGAAAATGAAATAAAATTATCACTTGTCTAAAGATAACATTTGATAAACACGGCTGTGGAAATCGGCAAAGAAAAAAGCAATCGCTTCAAAGTGGAGTAATGGAGTCCTTTGAAAAAAGAGAGAATATTAAAAAACCGGGAAAATGTGTGTTAATTTGGCAGAGCAAATAATGGAGAACTTAATAAAAAGAATTATTCAAATATAAATAAATATTGAAAACATCGTCTACGTTTACCTTTTGAAAAAAGTGTAAATCGATATAATAAGATTTTCAAAACAGAAGTGTCAAATGAAAAATGAAATAACAGCAGAAATCCAGCGTTTAGATCAATCGCTGTCGAGAAACGAAGTCCGAATGACCGTTGGGGAAGAATGTTCTTGAAAAGGTTTCCAAGGCAACGCGAGCCGGCAATGTCCCCCCAGTCACATGTCCACACAGGCTGCTGGGGGGAGGGGAGGGGCTGGGGCCAAGGTAGATGTAAATAAGATCCATTCCGATTGGCCATTTGTGAGGGATGGCAGTGTGACATCACACAATGGAACGTACTGGAACATCAGGAGGCTGGGGGGCTGGGGCTGGGGCAGATGTAAATGACATCTGTTCCGATTGGACATCTGTGAGCCTTGGGCATTGTGACATGGCAAGATGGAATGTTTACCAACATTCTATGGGTGAGAGCAGTTAAAAATGCTGTAAATTGAAATAGAGAATTTTTTAGAACGGATTTTTAATGGGGGGTTTTTTAAGCATTTTTTAAAAATTACTTGTCTAATGTAAAGTATAGATACGCAATGAAAACCAGAAAATGAAATAAAATTATCACTTGTCTAAAGATAACATTTGATAAACACGGCTGTGGAAATCGGCAAAGAAAAAAGCAATCGCTTCAAAGTGGAGTAATGGAGTCCTTTGAAAAAAGAGAGAATATTAAAAAACTGGGGAAAATGTGTGTTAATTTGGCAGAGCAAATAATGGAGAACTTAATAAAAAGAATTATTCAAATATAAATAAATATTGAAAACATCGTCTACGTTTACCTTTTGAAAAAAGTGTAAATCGATAATAAGATTTTCAAAACAAAAGTGTCAAATGAAAAATGAAAAAAACGGCAGAAATCCAGCATTTAGATCGATCGCTGACGAGAAATGTTCTTGAAAAGGTTTCCAAGGCAACGCGAGCCGGCAATGTCCCCCCAGTCACATGTCCACACAGGCTGCGGGGGGAGGGCTGGGGCTGGGGCAAAGGTAGATGTAAATGAGATCCATTTCGATTGGCCATTTGGGAGGGATGGCATTGTGACATCACACAATGGAACGTGCTGGAACATCAGGCGGGGCTGGGGCTGATGCAGATGTAAATGAGATCCGTTCTGATTAGCCATCTGTGAGCCTTGGGCATTGTGACATGGCACGATGGAATGTTTACCAACATTCTATGGGTGAGAGCAGTTCGATTTTCGAAAACGGGGGGGGGGAACGACGGATTTTATTAAAAACGGTGTAGGTAACGACGTCCAAACGTGACGGGGAGCGCCGTCGGGAAAGCGCGAGCGTAATGTCCGGGCAGTTGGGAAAAACGGCGGCGTCCGAGGGTCCTGTTTCAGCGGAGCGCGACATCAAAGGGCGGAGACGCAGCAGACGGTTGGCGGCAGTCGGCCACAGAGTTTTAATATATATATATATATGATGATATGATATAATCTATGTAACATTTTAAATTGGATTAGAGTGTGTCTTACATTAATTGAACATTTGTGCACATTTAATAAATGTTCATCCCACCTCTCTTTTGAAATTTTAATAGCTAATTCTTGTTCCCAGTCTCTTCTAATACCTTTGGTTGTTGGTATTTCTACATTTAAAATAATATATAAATATGATATTACATTTGCTGATTCAGCCTTTGTCTTCATTGCTTCATCCAGTAGATCTAATGGCATATTGTAATAACCTTGTGCATATTTTTTCAGATAGTCACATATTTGAAAATATTTAAAATATTGATTGTTTCCCAGATTATATTTTAGTTGTAATTGTTTGAATGATAGTAACTTTCCAGTTTCACACAAGTCTCTAAACATTTTAATTCCTACTCTTTCCCATTGTATAAATGATTTGTCTATAATTGAGGGTTTAAACAAAGGGTTATTAATTATTGGCGATAAGAGAGATAGATTTCTTAATTTTAAATTACATTTTATTTGTTTCCAAGTTCTAATTGTACTATGTATAATTGGGATTTTGTTATAGTTTGTATTATTCAACTTAATTGGTGAGAGGAGGATCGCTCCAATATTACAAGGGGAGCAGTCCTCTCTCTCCATAATAATCCAATCCAGTTGCTGGGCAGAATTGTCCAGCAGTTGAATCATATTTTTAATATTTACAGACTAATAATAGTACATAAAGTTAGGGAGTGCTAATCCCCCTACTGCCTTGGGTTTATTCAGGTGTGTTCTTTGTATTCTAAGGGATTTATAATCCCACATAAAATTTGTAATGTCTGAATCCAATTTAAAAAAAAACCATTTTTGGTAGGTATATTGGAATTGATTGGAATAGGTATAAAATTTATGGTAGAAAAATCATTTTTATAGCCTTTATTCGACCTATTAAAGACATCGGAAGCGTTCTCCAGAATTTAATTAAATTATATAATTTCTTAAGTAAAGGATTATAATTTGCATTAAGCATATCTTGATATCTTTTGGTAATTTCAAAACCCAAGTGGTAATATCCTAGTTAATAATGGAATATTTTATGTATTTTGTTAAGTAAAGATTAATTTGGGTGTTTGGTTCTGAGTAAATGAAAGCTTTGAAATTTGGGTTCTGTAGAAGGCTGGGTAATCAGGAAATTGGAGGCCAGCATTCAAACTGCATCCAAGTTGCTTCCTGTTGTGCCCAAGCAAATGATATTGACAATGGTGTGAGGGGATGTATTTCTTGTGAAGGTTCAGGCTTCTGTAAACACAAGCCTTGGGAAAGGACGAGCTTCTTGAGAAATTGGTATTCTCTACTAGCAGAACCGTCTGTGGGCAACTGATAAGGATCCTCACATTGTTTAAGAAGGTACTGCAGATGATAGACCTTTGACAAACTTACTGTTATTTGGGGGTTTCGTAACTAAAGTTTGTGATCGATATAACCATCGCATGAGAAGTATTGTATTAATGACAAGCACGTTTTGAATGGGTAGAGCTGTGATTGATATGTTAGACGTCATTGCTGCAACTGTATGAACATGAAATACTATAAAAAGATGCAGTATGTCTTCATTCATTAGAGTGGTGGCCTGAGAGGAGTTGAGTATCTGCTGAATGCTTGACTGTATCTCCTAGCACTCTCTAGCTAAATGTTCATTAAAGCTTGTATTGGTTTTACCTAACTTATTGTAAGTTGTCTGTTTTAAGAAAATGAACCTTAACATCCAAGTATTTACATTTTTCTATAGCTAATTTAAAAGGAAAATTTAAGAGGTGTGTTGAGTCTTTCGGTTTTATTGACATGATTTCACTTCTGTTCCAATTTATTCAGTATCCTGAGAATGATCCAAAATCCTCAATTAAGTTTAATATATTTGGTCTAGTGATATGGGTTTTGTGATGTACAGTAGTACATCATCAGCGTATAATGATATTTTATTATTTGAATATTTTGTGTTGTAGCCATGGATATTCAGATGTGTTCTAATTCTTTCCGATAGGAGTTCGATTATAAGAGCAAATAACAGCTGTGATAGTGAACATCCTTGTCTATTACCCCTTGATAATTGAAATTTCGTAGATAGAATGTTATTAGTTAAATTTTAGCCGTTGGCTTATTATATAGTAATTTAATCCATACGATGAAATTCTCTTTTGGCAACTTGACCCTAAAGTACTTGCTTCTGCATGTGAACCCAAGGCTTGATTGGAGGCTACTTCACAAGCTAATTTTTTTTTTTGTTACTTAATTACCTAGGATTTGACTGTCACTGCAATATCAACATTTATTGTCCAATTCTAATTTTCCTTAAGGAGGAGTTTGTGAGTCTCCTTATTGAATCATTGTCGTCCTTCAGATAAGTTTCTCCCACAGTGCTGTTGGGTAGAGTTCCAGAATTTGGACCTAGTGACAAGGAGTAGCAAATATTTGAGTCTGGGTAGTGTACGACTTGGAGGGACGCTTGGTGGGATGGCGGTGTCCCCCCGGAAGCGTTTCTTCATGGTGGTTGAGGTGTGTATTTAGTAGGCACACTTCGAGTAGCCTTGGTGAGTAACCACATTTTGTTGATGGTATATTCTTGAGTTACTGTGCAGTGTTTGAATGAAAGTTTAGGGTGGTGGATGAGCTGCTAGTTGAGTGGGGGACTTTATCCTGAGTGACATTGAGCTTTCTAAGTGTTGTTGCAGCTGCAATATGCACACAAATGGAGAGCATGCCATCACATTTCTGACATGTCTTGTAGATAGTGGGTTGGGTTTTGGACATCACGATGGTCCAGTTCTAGTCAATGTTGATCTACTGAATGTTAATTATGGGGATTTAGTGATGGTAATGCCATTGCATGTTAACATGTAGGTCGACACATGGTTTGAGGAATTTGGAAGGATGTTTAAATGTGAATCTTTGGAACAAAAGTGTCACTATATGTAACATCATTTGTAAAAATGAAAAAATGTCTTGGTTAATAAATAATCACAATTAAAAATGGAATTATATCTGTGATAGTGAAGTGAATTTTGTTTTAGGATTTCCAAGTGGACTCAAAAGATTACTGGAAGATGAAGCAATTAAAAAAGTTGGTGTTGGAATTGAAGGAGATCATTGGAAACTAATGCGGGACTATGATATTAAACTGAAAGGCTTTGTGGAACTATCTGAGGTGGCTAATAAAAAGGTAAAAGCATATCTTCAATCTGCATTTGTACGTGTAAATTGTTAGAGCAAGATGTTTGGCTAAGTATTCTATTCAATAGTTATTTTAATGGGACAACATCGTAATGCAGTGGTGAACTAAAATGACAAGAAGTGTAACGCAACAAATATATTAGTCATAGAGTAATGCAGTGTGGAAACAGGCCCTTAGGCTCAACTCGCCCACACCGGCCAACGATGTCCAATCTACCCTAGTCACACTTGCCTGCACTTGTTCAATAACTCTCCAAACCTGTCCTATCCATGCACCTGTCCAACTATTTCTTAAACGATTGGATAGTGTTAACGTATTTTAACACAATTCTAGCAATGGTGATGTTATGATTTTATTCAATCATGGAGCAAGCTTAAGTCTACTTTTGCAATTTTTAAATGTTTTTAAAGGAACCATCCCTGTTCTAGGTGGGAACAAAGTGTGTGAGAGCAGGAAATAGAACAGACTTATTGAAAACTTTAATTAGAATAGTTAAGTAAAATTAAGATGTTGGCAATATTTGTCTGAAAAGTGGAAATGTCAGAACAGATATGATGAAGATGGAGATATTGAAATATTGGAATTGAGGCTTTGGAAAGGAGTAGGTGAAGTCAAGTTGGTAACATAGGTCAATGGGGTTGAAATTAACACTGGTTGTTAACCTATGCCAAGAAATGGAGATGGACAATTTGAGTAAGGGTTGAGTCAGAAGTGGACTGAGTGAAATTCAGAAAAACACTGCAAATGCTGGAAATAAAAGAAAGAAGTGCTAGAAATTAAAATTTGTTCAGGTGGTGATCTGAGGAGTGATTAACTCGCTCTCTTCACAGACTGGTCCGCTCAGTGTTTCCAGCACTTTTATTTGGGCTAGACGAGAAGCGGGTAGTGGAGGTCATAAAATCACTGCATGATAACTTTACATGATGGTTGGTGGCAATCATTAATATACCAAGGGAGGTATAAAAATGAGCTGAGGGAGGGGGAAGCTATGATGGAAATATAGAACGTTCCTCAAAGGGACAGGCACAGCTTCGATCCATATGTTCTCATTGCCCCGTCTTTTATTTGCAGGGATTGAAGTTGGTTCAGAGGAGAACAAATTAGATAGCGGAGCAACCAACAAGATATTGGTGAGGCTGCACTTAAATATTGTGTAGTGCTCTGGTTGCCCATCTGTGTAGTGTTCTGGTTGAAGGATGCAATTAAGCTGGAAAAAAGATTCACAAGGATGTTAGTAGGACTGGAGATGGTAAATTATCAGGAGGGAATGAATGAGCTGGGGCTTTTTTCCTTTGAGTGTGAGAGGCTGAGGAGTAACTACGTAGAGGTATTTAAGATTGTTATGGGCATAGATAAGGTCTATCCACAATCCATGGTCTTTTCCCCCAAGTTAGGAGAGTCGAAAACTAACAGGAATAGATTTATGGTGAGAGTGGAAAGATTTAATAAGGGACCTGAGGGACCGAGTAGTGGGTATGAGGAATGAACTGATGGTGGGTTATACTATTATAGTTTAGTTACCAATGATTTATAGTATTATTTATTGCACATATGTTTTGTTAATGTGCCTGTAATGTTGCAGAAAGTAAAATGTTCATTGTTCCAAAGCAAGTGGTAGATCTGGTTACTGTTACACATTTGAAAGACATTCGGATAGGTATGTAGATAAGAAATATTTTGAGAGATATGGGCTCTATCTTGGGCAAATCGGGCTAGCTTAGACAGGCAACTTGGTAGACATGGATAATTTTGGCCAAAGGACCTGTCTCCATTCAATATAACCGACTCAATGACTTTAGGCAGTGATTTCCATCAAATCCAAATTTAATATCCTGCATTTATTTTTAGATTAATTTCTCATTATGACTGAACCACTTAAGAAGTGCTTGTCCACAGTTGTCTCGTGTATTAATGTAATGGGCCTGTCCAACTTGGGCGATTTTTCAGCGGACTGCTAGCGACTGTCAAGTTGCCGGCAGTCGCCTGAAAAACCGGGAACTGTAATGGCAACTGTCAAGAGTGGAACACACAAACACATCGCAAAGGTGGGGGCCATGGCAAGCGGGGGGCGCTGTCTGAAATTCACACGGTACAAAGCCAATGTGATACAGACACACACTGCGATGAACAGGAAGGTTGGCGCTGTAATTAAGACGGCTAACACAGTGTACGGTAAGTCCTTTAAAAGGGGGGAGAAGGAGCGGAGACAACTTTTAAGAAGCGAGACATCTTTTAATAAGCCAGAGATACACAGCTGTGAAGTTTTGCAGACATTTAGCATTACCGGTCGGTTATCCTTGCTTCTGAACACTCCTGCTTATGTTTTTTTCCCCAATGAGCCAATGAAAATCAGCAAAGGCGATTAACTAAAACTACCTACGACTACCTTGACTACCCATAACTACATGGCGACCCCACTACAACTGCACCTACGAGTACAGGATTATCGATTTTCCGCACGGCGACCAATTTTTGGTCAGAGAAAGTTTTTCAACATGTTGAAAAATTTGTGGCGACCATACTGAGGCTGTGATTAGTTCCCAGAATGCGGGAACTCCTCGTGACCATGAAGGAGACTCACCAGAGACCATCAACGAACATGTGGCGACCATGTGGCGAGCGCAGAGTCTCCTGCACTCGCCTAAAACGTCGCCTAAGTGGGACAGGCCCATGAGACACTGGTCATTTTTAGAAACATCAGTAGTCTTCCTTTTTGAGAAGTCCTTACTGAATTTTGTTTTTGTGACTTTAAAAGAAAATTGTAATACAAAACTGAAGAGAAATTACTTTTCTGCAGTTCTTAAAAGTTTTGTTTTGAACCTGAAACAAGTTTTCTTTTTTGGACCTGAAATATATTTTCTATCATGTAATTTAGTTTAATTATGCAGAGAAGTGGAGTCTGAATGGATTGGTGAAACATCTCTATGGCAAACAGCTGTGGAAGGATACAGCTGTCCGCTGCAGCGACTGGGATGCATTTCCTCTCAGCAATGAGCAGCAGCAGTATGCAGCAGTTGATGCCTATGTATGTATATGCTTCTGTTATAAATAAAGCAATATAATATTGTTACTTCTTATTTCATTAAAAAAGTTATTTCACATACTTTTTAAAATATAGGTTATTCTTATAGGAAACTAAGCAGTTCTTGTAGCTTTTATAATCTTTAAATTGGCTCATGTAAGTAAAATAGCAGAAAATAGGTAATTAAGGGAGAATTCCCTATTAACAGATGATGAGGATATTTATAGGCAACGACGTATATGTATGTACAGGCGAATATTCTCTTGCGTAAGATTGGTGCGTGTACAGATGTGGCAAAGATGTCGCTGTTTAGAGCATATTGCACACCACTCTATACTGCGCACCTGTGGTCAAACTACGGAAAGACAAGTTTGCAGAGACTAAAGGTGGCCTATAATTATGCCATGAGAATACTGCTAAGGAAACCTAGATGATGCAGTGCTAGTAACATGTTTGTGGCTGCAGGAGTCAGTACTTTAGAAGCTACCATAAGAAATTATATGTATAAATTCATTTGCAGGATAAATGACTCTAAAAATGTAATTATCGTGGCTTTGCCAAACATAAGGTTTAGCACTACACACTACGAATCCCAGTTGTGGAGACACTGGTATCACTGTCTTGTTGTAGGACACTGATCTTTTTTATTCTGGATTTTAAATCATGTATTGTGTTTTTTTAATGTATAATTTATGATGCTTTTATAAGTGATATACTAAGATTTTATATGTATTTTATGGTGTTTTTATATGCAATGTATTTTTATGTAATGTTGTCCCTTGTCTGGACCTTGAGTCCGAAATGTTTATTATTATTATTATTTATTAATGGTGGTGCCATGCTACTCAGTGGAGAAAAGAAATTGGAGGAGAGTAGGCTCATGGAATCTGTTTGCTGTTCATGAGATCCCCCCCTTAATTATTAATCATTAACGGTTAATGATTAATAATTAAATAAATAGACTCCATCCTTAGAAGTGTTAAGAAAAATAAGAGAAAAAAAAGGGGCCCCGAAAATAAAGGGGCCTTAAGAAAAGAAAAGAAATCAGAAGAAAATGCAAAAAAGATAGAACTGAACAGAAAAGAAAGGGAATGTGCTTAATTCGTAACGTTACACACCCCTCACCTAGTTCTAAAACGGTTACTTTCCAGGGTTATGTTGCACCATATTACACTTGTAATAAATCAATGAAAGATGACCACATCTTCAAGAATTGTTCTGGTTTTCCTGCTAGAACAAGTCTCATTTCTTCGAGATGTAATATTTCCAACATATTTGTAATCCACATTTTAAATGTTGTAATAGGTGCGTTTTTCCAGAATGTTTTTTTGCAGTTATCAAACCATAGTTGAGGAACCATCTTTGAAATGACATTAGCTCAGAACAGGCTTCCATTGCTCCGAAAATAATCAATTCTATGCTGTTTGTTTTCATTTGACTTTCATAGAATCTTAAATGGCATCAAAGCTCAGTGATTCCATGTTGGTTCTCTCAGAAAATGTTAACCAATCCGTTACCACGTTCTACTCTCTAGCCCATATGCTTATTCCCTCTTCAAGTGCCATTCTAATATCTTTTTGATGAGCACTGAATATATTCATTTCCACCGCCCATACAAATAGTCAGTTCTAGATACTATTTGCTAAGCTTAAAAGAAAACCTTTTAACATCTCTCCCTGCATCTTACTCAATACCTAAAATCTGTGGCCCTAGTGCATTTCTTGTTGTCCTTTGTCATTTGGGCCATGTTTTTCAATATCAATGCCATTTTTTACTATTTTCATGCTGTTCATAAGTTCTAGGAGCAAAATTATGTCATTTGGCCCATCATATCTACTCCACCATTCAACATGGGTGATCTCTCTTTCCCTCCCAACCCCATTCTATTGCTTTCTACCCATAACCCCTGACACCCTTACAAATGAAGAATCTGTCAATCTCTGCCTTAAACATATCCATTGACTTGGTCTCCACAGCCATCTGAGGCAATGAATTCCATATATCTACTATCCCATGACTAAAGAAATTCCTCCCCATCTCCTTTCTAAAGGTACGTCCTTTTAATCTGAGGCTGTGGCCTCTGGTCCTGGATTCTCTGACTAGTGGAACATCCTCTCCACATTTACTCTATCCAGGCCTTTTACTATTTATTAAGTTTCAATGAGGTCCCCCTCATCCCAAAGTCAAGTCAAAGTCAAACAAACTTTATTGTCATTTAGAAATACATTGATATATGCAGTTCCAAACGAAATTACGTTGCATTTGGCTCCCTGTGCAACACGATAAATTAACAGAAGGATAGACATGGATAAAATGGATAAAAAGGATAAAAGGATAAATAGACAATGGTGGCAGCCCATTACATGGCATTCAGGAGTCTGATGGCTTGTGGGAAGAAGCTGTTGCAGAACCTTGATGTTTAACTCCTTATGCTGCGATATCTTTTTCCCGAGGGCAGCAGAGTGAACAGACCGTGATGGAGATGTGTGGGGTCCTTTATAATACTTTATAATATAATAATCTCCTTCTTAACTCCAGTGAGTACAGGCCCAGTGCCTTGAAATAATCATATGTTAACCAGGTTACTTTTTGGGAGTCCTGCACCAGCAATCCCAAGTCCCTTTGCACCTCTGATTTCTGAATTTGCTACCCATTTAGAAAATAGTTTACATCTTTACTTCTATGTATGACTCCATACTTGGATATGCTGCATTCCACCTGCCATTTTCAGCCCACTCTCTCAACCTGTCGAAGTCCTGCAGAGTCCCTGCTTTCTTTACACTACATCCACCTCTTACCATCTCCTGAAGTGATCAAAGGATTACATTTGTAATCTATGTCTTTCATGGTGATATTTTATGGCTGACAAAAAGTGCATTCATATGTCTTTCTTTCACCAGGCTGGTCTTCTAATTTATCAAAAATTAAGTAGTTTGGATCCGAACAAAGGGAAGCAGTTTCAAAAGAAAGATGGTAAGTTGTATATGGGTTGGATAAGTTGTTCAATTGTTGTTTGTGCATAGCCAATGCTTTCCTATGCTCGCTTAATTCTATTACACACAGGGTAGACTTTGCTGCTCTCCAGTTGGATCAGACTTGTACCATTACCATTATTAGCAGCTGCTATTGCACAGTTCAGTGAGCTTTGACCAGTTCAATGCCCTTTGGGGGGGGGAGGAAGTGTCTTGCACTCATACAAGATTTTGAGAAACAACAGAAATATGTCTTCTACCAGTAGGAATGCAGTACTACTTTCTCCTTAGTACATGCTACTGTAAATTGCTCGTTCTAAGCTTTCCCCAGTCTAGTTTCAGTCAAAAAACAATGAATCAAGCACTTGATCAACTAATCTTTATTTTAACAAAACACAATTACAGTTCCCATCACTGTACTTATCAAATCGCTTCCATGACCTTGTTTCACATATTCATTGGCGATTATATAGTGAAGTTATGAGTAAAAACTAGCATTTTCTGTAGATAATAAGAATGCTAGACAGTTTCTTGACCAGTAATAGTATTGGTTATGACTAATATTAGCTAAATACGTGAACCGTGCAGTATCTATGTCAAGTAATTAATTTTCTACTTTTATATGTTCCAGACCAGAAATTGCTCCCATCCACTATGCTCAAGTCAGATCTGGTCTCTATTGCACATGATATGCAAGATCTAGCAGAAATGGTTCCTGATTTTCACATTAATGGTGTGCAAAGGTGAGCGATGAAAGGTTACTATTTAATTATATGATACCGTTGCAAACTTTGCACAAACATGCCTTTTCACTGTACCTCGGTGCACGTGGCAATAAACTAATCTAATTAAAGACAACTAATTCCCTCAGAATTGTTATGCAGCAAAAAATCCACTGTGTTGTGTCTGTGCTCCTTACCCTAAGCTTCATGTGTTCGTTGTCAATCAGCAATGGCGTGTGCTCCTCCAACTCAGCAGGTCATGGATCCAAGCACCACCAAGAGACTTGAGTGGATTATCCAGCACCATACTAAACAGAAGCCAAACCAAATGTCTGCTTTAATATGAAGCAAGTTAATCCAGATGCTGGATATTTGAAACAAAAACAAAAAAATGCCAGAAGCACTTAGCAGGCCAAACCGCATCTGTGGAGAGATAAAAACAGAGTCCATGTTGCTGGCCGATGAACCTTTACAAGAACTTTAAAAGTGGGGAAAACAAGGATGCAGTGATTTTTCAGAAAAGTGGTGAGTGGAGTGGAGACCAAGGCTGGTCAGCGCTGATTAACGTTATTTACCTGTGACAATAACTCAGTTTTATCTTTCCAGAAATGCCGCTTGAACAGCAGCTGGATTGTCTAACCTAACAGACCCCAGTCTGTTAGGTTAGACAACCGCACCTCTTCAACCCTCACCCTGAACACCGGCGTTACACAGGGTTGTGTGCTGAGCCCTCTACTCCCTCTTCACCTACGACTGCACACCTGTACATGGTACTAACACCATCATCAAGTATGCAAAATATACAACAGTGATTGGCCTCATCAGTGACAACGATGAGTTGGCCTATCGGGAGGAGGTCCAGCTCCTAGCAGTCTGGTGCGCTGCGAACAAACTGGCCCTTAACACTAAGAAGACCAAGGAGCTCATTGTGGACTATAAAAGGTCTAGCGGCTGCACGCACACCCCCATCCATATTAACGAGACGGAGGTGGAGCGTGTTTCCAGCTTCAAGTTTCTGGGGGTCAACATCTCTGATGACCTCTCTTGGACCCACAATACCTCAACACTGATCAAGAAAGCTCACCGGCGTCTCTTCTTCCTGAGGAGACTAAAGAAGGTCCATCTGCCTCCTCAGATTCTGGTGAACTTCTACCGCTGCGCCATCGAGAGCATCCTTACTAACTGTATCACAGTATGGCAACTGCTCTGTCTCAGACCGGAAAGCACTGCAGAGGGTGGTGAATACTGCCCAATGCATCACCGGTTCCTCACTCCCCTCGATTGAGTCTGTCCAGAGCAAGTGATGTCTGCGAAGGGCACGCAGCATTGTCAAGGACTGCTCTCACCCCAACCACAGACTGTTTACCCTCCTCCCATCTGGGAGGCGCTACAGGTCTCTCTGTTGCCAGAGCAGCAGGTTCAGGAACAGCTTGTGTCCTGTGGCTGTTACCCTACTTTGCACCTTGATGATTGCCAGTCATCCTCCCCCCTCGGACACTCCTACCCCCACTGATCTCGCCCCCCCCCCCCAGAAAATTGCACTACTGCTACCGTATATACATATATATATTTTACTGTTCCATTATTCTGTGTTTGCACTTCTGGGTGAGATGCTAACTGCATTTTGCTGTCTCTGTACTTGTACACTGCACAATGACAGTAAAGTTTGAATCTGAATCTGGATTATACAAGCAGAAAGAGTCCCAACCCGAAACTTCACCTGTCAATTTCCTCCACAGATGCTGACTGAACTGTTGAGTTCCTTCAGCACTGTGTTTAACTCAAGATTCCAGCATCTGCAGTTCCTTGTATTTCAATAGTTCCAACATATTCTTTTGGTTAAGATTTTTAGCAATTGATCTTTCACTATTACTAGCAATGTTACAAAATTTTAAGATTTAAAAAATCAAGTCTGCAATTTATCCCATCAGATAAAGCATAAAAAGAAGTTTAATTTGACACCTAATTCACTTTCATATCTTCAGTATTAAGAAAGTTATGACCATTTTCATACTCGGAAATTAGCATCTTGTTCCCCATTGCCTTTCAATTGACTTAACTCAAAAGCTGTGACCTGGATCAGTTAAAAGCCCATAACTTTCTTAAAAATTAATAGAACTCAATGAAATTTTCACTTATTATAGATTGAAGCATTCTGAAATAAATATGAAACAATCTTACTTGGATGACCTGAAATTAAAGCATATAATTAGTTATCTAACTGTAGCTAATTACAAAATTCAATGAGTAGATCTAAACATCTATCCATTTCTTAAGAAAAGATAAACTTTTTTAAAATTGCCTAAGTGTCCAAATAACATTCACACAATAATCCACAATATAACATAATTTTTAAATCTAATTTTCATGAATTTCTGGGCCAAATGGAAGGAATTTAGTGTTTGATTCCTGTAAATTAATGGCCATTTAAATCAACTAGCGAGTGGGTTTTAGTGGAATGCGGTGGATTGGAACGTTGCGGTTAGCGGTGAAGTTGGGAGGAAAAATACTGTTTGTTCATACATTTTTTTGGACCCCATTTCGCAACATGAAAATATTATTAAAGCCTCCCGAAAAACCAACTTTTAATATAAAAATAAACTATTTACCTTTTTTTCTCCCCTACGCAAAATCCTTCCCGTTGTCGGCTCTCACGGCTTTTGAAGGTGATTTTTAAATTACTCTAGTTAATAAATAATTTAGAGTAATTTAAAAATACCTTCATTCATGAAATGTCGGAGCGATTTTTCTTCCGCAACGAAATCGCCCGACATTGATCGATTTTTCCTGCCTGTGGAAAAACGGCACTTTAAGCCCGCCCCCTTCTGAAAGGCGCCAAAGTCGCTAACACGGGGAGCGGCAGAACTGCAGCGCTGCTCAAGGTAAGTTTTGTAACATACCTACTATTACAATATGCTCTCTTGTTTATTTCTCTCTTCTGGTATCAAAAGTAATATTACTTGGATAACTTCAGTCTCCATCGTATAGCAGCCATTTTTTTGTCTTCGCCACATCTTCCCCACCTGCAACTTAAAACATGGTTCCCTTTGCACTGTTCTAATTTTAATTGAGTCAATAACCTGAACTATTGATTCTGTTGTTCAGATGCTGCCTGATCTGCTGAATGTTTCCAGTATTTTTGCTTCCTTTAATTTACCTGTCAAGTTGTGCTTGTTAGCTTTCAACGTTTTGGGCTTCTCTTTCATGTAAACTTCTTACCATGCAATTTGAAAATTGACACTTTTGTACATCTTTGAAATAATTGCACTATGTAATCTATGTAAAGTGTAGTTGCTATAAACTGGAAAACTCAATATTTTTAGAAATGAATAGCAGTATGAAACATAGCTAATAATATTGAAAGTACAACACATAACAAACATAAATAAAATATATTTCTGTTGAATTTATTATCCTCTTTGCTAATTCTTTCAGAGTTCAGATCTAATCATTTTGGCAGATAAATTAGTTTCCTATAAGAGAAAGTAAGAGTTTCCCAGTTTCAGAAGATGTTTAAAGATTGCTGCTTTTAAATCCATGTGAGCAGCCAAAATGTTATTTGCCTTTTTTTAAAAACTACATTCACTCTAGACTTGCATGACTGACCACAGAGCTCCTTTGGAGGCCTTTGGTCATGCATCAGAAGGCCCAACTACAATTTGTGAATAATATCTTTGCAATTATCATTTATTATGATATTTTGGGTTTACAGGAAATTATTTCATCTTGGGAGATTCAGTCTGCTAGGTAAGATTACCTAGGGAATGGTTCATTTAAATAAACATGTTCCTCTGTCTATTAGAAGGAACAGAGACCTTTCTGATAACATAGAGGAATGATGGATATGAACATAAATGCCTGGTACTTAAAACCATTATAGTTTACATTCATGTCAACATGTACTGATTCCTTTGAAATTGGTGTATAACATGCTAACATGATTTCCTTAATAGAGCTACGGACATCTTGAACGTCATTTCTGAAAATGTTTCTGCTCTACGGAACATCTTGATTGAATCAACATCTGGGATTGATCCTCAACTAGGGAATGAAACAAAAACTGAATTGCTTGGGGATAATCGAGGAGAAAATGAATGCACGGAAAATAGTTTAGAAATGATTGAAATAACAAACCGGAGTCGCCAAGAACAGGTAGAGATAGAGTGAAATACTTTTATTTGTGTGCTACCCAGTCAAATCAAACATGCTCCACGTGAGTACAATCAAGTACATATGCAAGTACAACAGCTAATACAAAGAAAAAATAGCATTTTAGAGGTACAGTTACAACGTACCGCTTAACGTCAGTAATATGGAAGATCGGGACTACATCCCAGTTTATTAGAGGACTGTTTAGTATTTGATAATGTTGGGGATGAAGCTGTTCCTGATTTCTGGTTGTACTGCCTCAGAAGCTTTGGCACAGTGCCCTCCATAATGTTTGGGACAAAGACCCCTCATTTATTTATTTGCCTCTGTACTCCACAATTTGAGATTTGTAATAGAAAACATTACATGTGGTTAAAGTGCCCATTGTCAAATTTTATTAAAGGGTATTTTTATACATTTTGGTTTCACCATGTAGAAATTACATCTGTATTTATACATAGTCCCCCCCCCCCCCCCCCCCCATTTCAGGGCACCATAATATTTGGGACACATGGCTTCACAGGTGTTTGTAATTGCTCAGGTGTGTTTAATTGCCTCCTTATTGCAGGTATAAGAGAGCTCTCAGCACCTTGTCTTTCCTCCAGCCTTTCCATCACCTTTGGAAACTTTTATTGCTGTTTATCAACACGAGGACCAAAGTTGTGCCAATGAAAGTCAAAGAAGCCATTATGAGACTTAGAAACAAGAATAAAACTGTAGAGACATCAGCCAAACCTTAGGCTTACCAAAATCAACTGTTTTGAACATAATTAAGAAGAAAGAGAGCACTGGTGAGCTTACTAATCGCAAAGGGACTGGCAGGCCAAGGAAGACCTCCACAGCTGACGACAGAAGAATTCTCTCTATAATAAAGAAAAATCACCTGTCCGACAGATCAGAAACGCTCTTCAGGCGTCAGGTGTGGATTTGTCAATGACCACCGTCCGCAGAAGACTTCATGAACAGAAATACAAGATGCAAAACACTGGTGAGCTGCAAAAATAGGATGGCCAGGTTACATTTTGCCAATGTACTTAAAAGAGCAACCACAGTTTTGGAAAAAGATCTTGTGGACAGATGAGATGAAGATTAACTTATATCAGAGTATTGGCAAGAGCAAAATATCCAAAGCATACCACCTCATCTGTGAACATGGTGGTGTGGATGTCATGGTCTGGGCATGTATGGCTGCTGAAGGTACTGGCTCACTTATCTTCATTGATGATACAACTGCTGATGGTAGTTGCATAACGAATTCTGAAGTGCATGGACATATCCTATCTGTTCAAGTTCAAACAAATGCCTCAAAACTCTTTGGTTGGCATTTCATTCTGCAGCAAGATAATGATCCCAGACATACTGCTAAAGTAACAAAGGAGTTTTTCAAAGCTAAAAAATTAACAATTCTTGTGTGGCCAAGTCAATCATCCGATCTGAACCCAATTGAGCATGCCTTTTATATGTTGAAGAGAAAGCTGAAGGGGACTACCCCCCAAAACAAGGAGAAGCTAAAGATGGCTGCAATACAGGCTTGGCAGCGCATCACCTGAGAAGACACCCAGCAATTGGTGATGTCCATGAATCGCAGACTTCAAGCAGTCATTGCATGCAAAGGATATACAACAAAATACTACATTATTACTTTCATTGACATTGCTGTGTCCCAAACATTATGGTGCCCTGAAATGGGGGGGACTATGTACAAACACTGCTGTAATTTCTACATGTTGAAACGAAAATGTATAAAAATCGGCCTTTATTAAAATCTGACAATGTGCACTTTAACCACATGTAATTTTTTTTCTAATACAAATCTCAAATTGTGGAGTACAGAGGCAAAAATGTTATATGATGGGTCTTTGTTCAAAACATTATGGAGGGCACTGCATATTCTGCCATATGCGAGAGGGTAGAGGAAGGGTGAAGGAGATTCTTGATTATGCTGGCTGCTTTGTTGAGGCAGCGTAGATAGAGTCGATGGCGGGTGTCTGATCTGTGTGATGGACTGGGCTACATCCACAACTCTATGTAGTTTCTTGCGGCATTGGGCAGAGCTGTTCCCATACCACTGATAATATGCTTTCTACGTTGTATCTGTAGAACTTGATAAGAGTTGTTGGAGACGTGCCCAACTTCCTTAGTCTCCTGGGTAGTAGAGGTATTGGTGTGTATTTATTGGCTATAGTTTCAATGTGGTTGGTGTAGCAAAAATTGTTAATGATATTTACGTCAAGGAACTTGAACTATTGTTGCCTATTTCCACTTTGTTGCCGATGCTGACTGGGGCCTAAACTCCGCCTTGTTTCCAGAAGTCAATATCTAATTCCTTTGGTTGAAGGGGAGGTCTTTATGCCATGTTACTAAACTCCCTATTTCTTTTGTTACTCTGTCTTGTCATTGTTGGAGATCTGGCCCATCACAGGGTGTCATCTGCAAACTTGTTAATTGAATTGGAGCAGGATGTGTGCATGCGCGTTTAAAAATAGCAAATTTCCAATCAGCAATTCAAACTTTGAATTTTAATTGTTGTTACTATGTCAATTGACTGTTTCAATGCTCGCTTTCTTTGTAATTAGCCGGTTTTCGTGTAGGTTATCCGTTTGCAATATTAATTCAGCACTAACGACGGCTGAACTGTTGGGCAGTTCCTGAAACTCTGCATTCCCAGCTTTCTTCATGATTACTTTTAGGGTCATAGAAAGAGACAGCATAGAAACCGGCCCTTTAGCGGATCATGCTGGCACCGGCCATCAATCACCAACATAGAAAGCCTGAACGATCATAAATTATTGTCACTTTCATATAAAGGCTTGACTCCATCCATGACTGTTCATCTGCTGTTGATATCCACACTCATGCTTTTGTTACCCTTAACTTAATTGTTCATGTGCTCCTACCCAGCCTCTGGCATCCACTCTTCTTTAAACTGAGGTTGTTTAAAACTCGCCCCGTCTAATCTTGCATCATTGATTTACTCCATTACTCTTTGATTGCTGTCCCAGATTGATTTTTATTAAGCAAAGCCTAAATCTTTAAAATTCTCATCTTTATTCTTGTATTACTCGATAACCCTTTCGCTTTTTTTGTGATCTATTCCTTTGTGTGAATAGTTACAATTCACAAATGGCTTTGTTTTTGGTTAATGATAATTGCATTTTTGTAATTCTCCAGGCATCGAAAGCAGATGATGCGGATCTTTCTTGTGTGATTGAAAGTGATGAGGAGCTGGAGAATGAGATGATCAAAGTAAGGCTTATTTAAATTATAAAATTTAACAACAAAATATTATCTGCCTGACCAGTTCAACTGTTTGTATCTTGGCTTGGCACAGTGGGCATAACTTAAAAGTTAAAATCCTTGGTTCCACCTGTGGACTAAATTTTGTCTCTTAAGTAACAGACCAGAACTTCCATAGGAACACAGAGAGGAACAGAACTGTTTCTTAAGAGGAAGATCATGGCCCACTTTTCTTCATTTATTCAATAGATTTTCACTGGGCAGTAACAATGGTGAAAAGATTTAACGTCTGCACATTTTCAGTTAGTACCTTCTCAAGCTAAAATGTAACTTTTCATTGAAATATACAGATGATTATACTGGATCAAATGAATTGGAACAAAAGACATAAAAATGATATTTAACAGGGCTGTCGCTTAACTTTTTTTCCCTGTAGCCAGCCGGGCAACCTTGACAGCTTTTTAGGTTGCCAAATGACAGTTTAGATGGTCATTTAAGACGGTTTGCATGACGCGTGCGATAATGTGCTCGGAAGAAGTGCGTAGTTACCAGTCGGAGTTATGCTCAATGAAGCATTCACAGATGCTGGAACTGCGGATGCTGTAAAATCGAAGGTAGACAAAAGTGCTGGAGAAATTCAGTGGGTGCAGCAGCATCTATGGAGCGAAGGAAATAGGCAAAGTTTCAGGCCGAAACCCATCAGTCTGAAGAAGGGTTTCGGCCCGAAACGTTGCCTATTCCCTTCACTCCATAGATGCTGCCGCATCCGCCGCGTGTCATTGTGGTATATATGTCTTGATTGGTGAATATGTTGAGTTTGTGAGTAATTTGAAGCAGAAATAATATGTGAATGTAGACATATTTCTGCTTCAAATAACTCACAAACCGAACATATTCACCAATCCATATATACCACAATGACATGCAGCAAAATTATAATACAATACCTCACTCTTTTTACACATTGCAATTAATGTAATTTCTATTAGTTCTTTCCACTTTCAAACAAAAATGTGGTTGGATTATTCAGCATATGATCAACCTGTGTTAATAAATCCTGGACCATGCACACTACAGATTGATGCAAGCATGTTTTCTGTGAAGGACCGAAAATTACCATGACATGGCCATAGCATGGGTCGTTATTGCTATTGGCACAGAAACACTCGGCTTCCCACATAATTTATCCATAGCAAAATATACAGGTTGCAAGGAAATTTCTAAAGGCATTTTATGATAATAGCTGTTAAAACTGAGTATACCCATCTGCCAGGTTAAACATTACACTAACTGACAAGAGATGGCCAAAGGACATAACTGCAGCAAATGTTCTTTTGGTAATATGTTTAAAGGTGTCAAAACAAATAATAACATTGGGAATTAAAACACATTTGATTGTATTCTGTTATCAAACATAATCAATGTTCGCTCTGAAGACCATGAAGCACAATAGGGTCGGGGGTGTGTGAATCAGTGCGGGGTGGATAGATGGCGGGGGGGGGGGGGGGGGTGGGTTGGGGTTGAGAAGGCAATCGGTGCGGAATGGATAGATTGAGGTAGGTGAATTAGTACGTTTTGGTCGGAGTATGTAAAATTGTGAGGGGAGAGCACAGGGGATGTCAGTGGTGTTGAGTGGGGGGGATCAGTACGGGATGGATGGATGGGGGGGGTATCAGTACAGGATGAATGGGGGGGCGATCAGTACAGGATGAATGGGGGTAGACAAAAATGCTGGAGAAATTCAGCGGGTGAGGCAGCATCTATGGGGCTAAGGAAATAGATTAGATTAGATTCCTTTATTGTCATTCAGACCTTACGGTCTGAACGAAATTGTTACCATACAGTCATACATATAATCAAAACATACAATAAACACATATCCAACATCCACCACAGTGAGTTCACCAGGCACCTCCTCACTGTGGTGGAAGGCAAAAGTCTTAAGTCCCTGTCTTCCTCCCTCTTAGTTCTCCCTCTGCGCTGAGGCGATCAAGGCGGCCGCTGGAGCACCGCAGCTCTGCGGGCTGCCGCTGGTGCACCACAGCTCTGAACCAGGCCGCCGCCGCTGGAGCACCGCAGCTCTAAGCGGACCGCCGCCGCCGCTGGAGCACTGCTGCTCTGGGGGCCGCCGCCGCTGCTGGAGCACCGCAGCTCCAAACCAGGCCGCTGGAGCACCGCAGCTCCGAACCAGGCCGCCGCTGGAGCACCGCAGCTCTAAGCGGACCGCCGCCGCCGCCACTGGAGTACCGCTGCTCTGCGGGCCGCCGTCGCTGCTGGAGCACCGCAGCTCCAAACCAGGCTGCCGCCGAAGCTGGAGCACCACTGCTCTGCGGGCCGCCGCCGCTGCTGGAGCACCGCAGCTCCGAACCAGGCCCCAGCCGAAGCTGGAGCACCGCAGCTCTAAGCGGACGACCGCCGCTGCCGCTGGAGAACCGCAGATCTGCGGGCCGCCGCTGCCGCTGGAGCACCGCAGCTCCGAACAAGGCCGCCGCCACAGCTCCGCCATTAGGCCTCAGCACAGACGGTGACGGGGGACATTCCTCCCCCCAAAGGGAGAGACTAAGACTCTGTTTCTCCTCCGCCCAACACACATACACAACCTCTAATAAAACATACTTCTACCGAACAATCACAATGCATGAGGGGATCAGTACAGGATGATTCGGGGAACAGTAAAAGATGAATGGGGAGATCACTACATGGAGAGGAGGGGTGCCAGGATATATATATATATATATATATATAGAGAGAGCGAGAGAGAGAGAGTGTCAGACTCGATAACAATCAGCACAGGAGCACCTCAAGCTGCGTGCTCAGCCCCCTGCTGTACTCTCTATACTCATGACTGCGTAGCCGGTCACAGTGCGAACTCCATCATCAAGTTCGCTGACGACACCACTGTTGTATCACTGATGGGGATGAGTCGGAGTACAGAAGAGAAATTGAGCAACTGTCCATATGGTGCCAGCACAATAATCTGGCCCTCAACACCAGCAAAACCAAGGAACTGATTGTGGACTTTGGAAGGAGTAGGATGGGGACCCACACTCCCGTTTACATTAACGGGTCAATGGTTGAAAGGCCGTCCCTGTCACCAACCAAATGCCGCTGCCAAAGGGGGTGGTGGTTGGGACTCCTCACCACAACCTCCCCTCCTCCGGCAGCCAACAGGAAGGTGCGGGGCCGAGCGGTGTACCTCAAACATCCTATAGCTATAGGATCTTTGGTGCAGCTGCTTCAGATGGCGGAAGGAGACCTCCCTCCCTCCCTCCTCCCGGCCTCGGCATGCCACATGGGTTGTTTTCAAAGCGCCGTTATCAGGGTGATAGCGGCCGCTGCTTGCAAATCCGCCAACGGTCCTTTCAAAACAACCCCTCTCGCATGCTGAGGCCTTGAGAGAGAGAGAGAGAGAGGGAGGTCTCCATCTGCCGGGCGGGGTGCGGGGAGAGGAGGCGGTGGTGCCGCTGGTCAGGGCCCGTCATTTGCTCCGGCCCTTCGTCACCACGCACCTAGTATCTTTGCCCCGCAATCATAGAAACGAGAGGAATACAGCCGCCGACACGAAACGTAACGTTCCTATTCTCCAGAGATGCTGCCTGACCCGCGAGTTTACTCCAGTTTTTTGTATCTATCGGTATAAACCAGTATTTGTGTGCCAAGCCGGGCAAAATGAGTCGGCGTTTAGGTTGCCCGGCGGCACTTTGGGTGGTCAATGGCACCCGGGCAACCGCTAATTTCGAGCCCTGTTTAACTGAGAGTAGCAAAAAGAAACATTGATTAAAAATAGTCTCCTTTTTATACTGAATGTCTTCCCTCTCCACTCTGTGCCAATTCAGGGTGTCAACCTGGAACATTAATCAGAATCAGAATAGTACTTGATTTGCCAAGTAGGTTTTGCAACATACGAGGAATTTCATTTGCCAAGTCAGTCATACAAATAAAAAGCACCAGAACACCCAAAACATATTTTAACATGCACATCCACCACAGTGACTCCTACACATTCCTCACTGTGATGGAAGGCGAAATAAAGTTCAAGTCCCTTCCCTTTGTTCTCCAGCGGTTGGGGTCCTCGAGCACTCCGTTGATGGAAAAATCTTGACTCCCGTAGCCGGTGGCGTTCAGGCCCTCCGCGTCGAGGCGATCTGCTCCCGCATCAGGGGGATGTCAGCTCCCCCGCGCCGGGCGATCGATCCTCGCATCGGGGTTGGTCGAACCTTCTGCTTCGTTGGAGCTTCCCGACTCGGCCTCTCCCGAGACTGTGAGCACTTGATGGTAAGTCCACAAGCCGCAGTTGGAGCGATCCCCGGCAAGGTTAAGTCCACGCCTCGCGGTGGGGCTCACAACTGTCCGAGGAGGCCTCCAGCTCCATCGTTGGAAGGCCGCAGAGCGCCCGGAGAATGGAATCCGAAAAGCAATCACATCTCCGGCAAGGTAAGAACCCGAAAAAAGTTTCCCCCGATCCCCTCCCCCTTTCCCCACATAAGACAAACCAGAGAACATTAAAACAAACTTTTAACAAACACTAAAAATAAGAAAAAATATTAAAAAACTGCCGTACGGCGCCCCTGGTGGAATTAACATTCCCCGCACCCCCCTCCCAACCTGACAGATGCTGTTTAACCCCCTGTCCACCAGCAGCTTGCTTTTTACTCCATATTGTAGCTTCTATAGTTTCTACTGCCTCTAATAAAACTGATGTTAATGGGGTGAATAGCCCCAGTAGCTGGAGTTGTTCATTGCAAAAGGGAGCGTAATTGTGTCTGTTGGAGGACAATAATGCCAACTCTAGAATATTGGGGTAGTGTCCGTCTTCAACCCATCTTCTGCTATTTCATCATCAACCTTCCTTGTCGATAGTTGGAATTAAACATAGCATATGCACACCTTAGTCTTCAGTTGCATGAAGCAAGAGAGATAATATTTAGAGACAAGGCACAATTCAGGAAGTGATAGAATGCTCTGCTTGGAAGACTGCAGCTCCAACAGTGCTCAAGAAACCTGACACTATTCAGGACAAAACAGCATTCTCTAAATGGCACACCACCCTGACTTGGAAATATATCCCTCTTTATCTTCACATGATTGAGTTCCTGGGACTCAATCCTGCTCAACAGAATTGTCTTCACACATTTTCCTGACATTGGAGGCCATTCAACCCATCTACTTTCTATGTTGACTGTCAGAGCAATCCCATTCCACCAATTATTTCCCAGTTGCTTATTCTCTCTCATATTCCCATCAACTGTTCCTTGATTCTCTTGCCATCCACATACTTTATGAGCATTTACAGTAGGCAATGAACTTACCATCTTTGGACCATGAGAGGAAACCGGAGCATTTGGGAGAAACTTGTCGGGAGAATTTACAAACTATATATCGAGGAAGCAACAAGGCAGTTGCTAGGACTGAATAGATCGAATGTCGGAACAAAATGTCAGAATTCAATCTTGTCTCCACACTCTTGTGTGTATGATTTCATTAAACTATAGCGTGCATTATCTACTGGTGTTTAAAAGTGGTGTTTTACCTGCATCGGTGTCCCAAGGCAAATGTCCCATTTTGCACTTTTGATGAAGTCTGTGAACCAAGTCATTGCTTACCTTTTAAGCAATGACTAGACTAAGTGGGAACGTTGGGTTCCTGTCACATGGGAGGCCTGGTCTCCCAATGCAACCCGTTCCCCAACGCAATATTCCACCACTCGTTCCCCCAGCACAACCCATTCCCCCAACGCAATATTCCGCCACTCACGCCTGTCCTCCTCCCATCAAATCTACCCCTCCCTGTCCCCCTCTCCCCTCTCTATCCCACCTTGCCCATCACCCCGGACCCCTTCTACCCCCCTCCTACCTCCCTGCACTCCACTACCCCTCTACCCCACTCCCTCCCTCTCTTCCCTCCCCCTCTTTCATCCCTCTCTCCCCCTCCCCCCTCATCCCTCTCTCCCCCCCTCCCCTGTGCTGTGGGCCGGCATGCGGTGCTCCCTCTCCCTGTGTTACGCTGCGGTGCTTTGGGGCCCCTCCCGTTGTACGCGCCCGCAGGAGCCGCCCAGGTGCTGCCAGCCCCGGGACCCGCAGTGTCCTTCGCCAGTGGGTAGACAGCGGGGCTGGGCGCTGTGCTGCCCCCACCCCATCTCTTCCCCCCCCCCCCCGTCCCATTCCCTGCCCCATGGCCTACCCAGGTCGTAGAGCAGCGCAAGGGCCTGGAACTTGGACTGGTTCTCGTACTCGGCCCGGCCCTGGCTGTAGGCTGCCGAAGCACCCGCGGACCAGGGCTTCGACAGAGCTGGGCTTGCTGTGCCAGGGGCGGAGTGAGGGCGGCGGGCGGCTGAGCCAGAATTGCCCGTAGAGCAGGAATCGGAGACTGGTACACCTTGACCAGGCCCCGGGCTTGGGCACGTCTCCAGCCCTCAGCTCGGCCGCCGCATGGACTCCAGTCCAGGCCCAGATTTTATCTCCGGGCCCATCCCTGACCCCGTACCCAGGCTCGTCCTTGGTTCCAGCCCAGGCGCAGTCCCCGGGCTCATCCTTGGCTCCAGTTCGAGCCCAGTCCCCGGGCTCGGCCCGCGGCACCACCCTCCCCACCAGGTACTGCGCAGCCGCAGCTCCATGGGCGGCGGCACCATTCCCTCACCATGGCGACCTCCAGCCGATTGACAGTGGATGCGGCCAATCACCGTCCTCGTGACGCCCCTTCCTGTGTGACAGGAGAGGAGACCAACCTGCCTGATGGCAATCTGCGCATGCACGATTTTTACGATTATTAAACCTCGATAAGTTTTACAATATACCATCGATCGGAACAAAACTTGTTGCACTCGCAGAACAGGAGAATTATGAGTAAGGAGGCGAAAAAAATGCATGCTATTGAGTACCGTTTTTGTGCAAATAAAAAAACCCCGCAAACTGGAAGAGCACAAGATCAGATTTTAGTGATAGATAGATAGATATAATAGCTTTGCAATCAACAGTTTTTATCTGAGCTCAGTAATTGGGACTTTCTGTTGCGGGTTAGTAGGCCTTTTAAATGTACTGGGGGAAAAGGATACTTTTGTTAGATATTGTAATTCAGCCGAGTTTAAAACGATTCCTTTAAAATGCCCACTAGATGGCACCCCTTTAATAGATATACACAGAAGTGCAACTGCAATGCGCAAGTCATGTTCCCTTGGGCGTTTATGTAGTACTGTTTCGGCTGAACTGGTAGCCAGATGTTCCCATCAGTATAGTTTGGGTTTTAATATGATATTCCCCCCCCCCCCCCCCCCCCCCATGGTGGTTGGATAAAAGGTCATCCATGATATTGAATGTGGAGCAAGCTCAAGGATCACCATTGATTTATTCACACTCCTCTCTCTAACTGTCGAGGGACAGACAAATCTAGCATTGGTGCCCATCCATTTTTTGTTTTTTTATCCGTCATTTTGCTGGATATCTCAGAGTAATTCGCTGGAAATCACCCGACCCAACTGTGGAACCCAGGTATTGTACCTCGGAACCCCGGGATGACCTCCAGAGCCAACGGGCTGGATCTCCCAGGAACAATGAAGCAGCAGCTGCTGACTTTGAAGGAGCTGGAGCTCCTGTCTGTGAAGGACTCCCCGTTCCAGCGCAGGTCCACAGAAACAGCAGGTACAGTAAACTCAGTACCTGAAAACAATGGGGAAGCCTCCTTTGTGTCCGAAAACGTGGTCGGCGGGCAGGACTTCAGGGCAGACTGAAGCGCAGGGGACTTCGACCCCCTCTCCCTACTATTCTACTGGCCAATGTACAGTCCCTTGAAAATAAAGTGGAGGACTTAAGGGCAAGACTGCTTTATCAAAGGGAGCTGAGGGAATAATCTGTATTCTGTGGCTCACCCCCAGCTCCCCAGACTCAGCGGTCCAGCCTGAAGGGTTCTCCATCCACCGCATGGACCGTACACTGGCATCTGGGAAAGGGAGAGGAGGGGGCGTCTGCCTCATGGTCAACTCTGCGTGGTGCTCAGACGTGGCAGTCCTGTCCAACTCTTGCTCTCCACACCTCGAACATCTGGCAGTTAAGTGCCTTCTACCTTCCGAGGGAATTCACCTCCATCATCCTGATCGCGGTCTACATCCCACCCCAGGCAGACGTCTGTCTTGCACTGGAGGAGCTGCACGCCGTAGTCAAGAAACACGAGATGTCTTACCCCGAGGCATTTACCACCATTGCTGGGGACTTCAATAAGGCAAACCTAAAGGAATCACTCCCTAACTTCCACCAACATGTCTCCTGCTGCACCAGAGGACCAAACACCCTCGACCACTGCTACATCACCATCAAGATGCCTACCGCTCTATCACTCGCCCCCACTTCGGTAAATCCGACCATATCGCGGTGCTGCTTCTCCCTGCCTACAGGCAGCAATTAAAGAGCGCACCCCCAGAGGTAAGGACAGTACAGAGCTGGTCGGGGGGGCAGAGGAACAACTACAGGACTGTTTGGAGTCTGTGGACTGGGCAATGTTCAAGGACTCGGCAACAGACTTGAACGAATACGCCACAGTCGTTACAGACTTCATTAAGAAATGTGTGGAGGACTGCATCCCTACCAAAACCTTCCGAGTGTTTCCCAATCAGAAACCTTGGATCAACTTTGAGATCCGCACTCTTCTGAAGACCAGAAACCGGGCATTCATGTCTGATGATACGGTGGTCTATAAGAAGTCCAGATACGACCTTGGTAAGGCCATCAAAAAGGCCAAAAGGGACTTCTGCTCCAAGCTGGAGGATGAGACAGATGTTCGGCAGCTGTGGCGGGGCCTGAATGCAAACACCTCCTACAAGGCGAAATCAGGAGGCAGCTCGAATGTCGGCGAAACATCACTCCCCGATGAGCTCAATGCGTTTTACGCACTCTTTGATAGGGAGAACACCGATGTGCCTTCCCGATCCCCCATTCGCTGTGATGGTATTTCAGTCTTGGTCACAGAGGCCGACGTCAGGAAATCCTTCAGAGGGGTGAACCCTCGAAAAGTGCCTGGACCTGATGGTATGCCTGGTCGTGTTCTAAAAACCTGTGTGGACCAACTGGCTGGAGTTTTTACGGACATTTTCAAGCTCTGAGGTCTGAGGTTCCCACCTGCTTCAAAAGGGCATCAATTATACCAGTGCACAAGAAGAGCAAGGTGACGTGCCTCAATGACTATCGACCTGTGGCACTAACGCCTGTGGTGATGAAGTGCTTCGAGAGGTTGATCATGGCGCAAATCAACTCCTACCTCGACAAAAACCTGGACCCACTGCAGTTCGCTTACCACCACAACAGATCAATGGCGGATGCGATCTCGCTCGCTCTCCGCTCCGTTCTGGACCACTTGGCCAACAAAAACTCACATGTCAGGCTGTTATTCATCGATTACAGCTCGGCATTTAATACTATCATCCCCTCCAAGCTGGTTACCAAACTCGCAGAACTGGGTCTCTGCGCATCCCTCTGCAATTGGATCCTCGACTTCCTCATTCGCAGACCACAGTCTGGTTGTATTGGTGGAAATGTGTCAGACTCGATAACAATCAGCACAGGAGCACCTCAAGCTGCGTGCGCAGCCCCCTGCTGTACTCTCTATACTCATGACTGCGCAGCCGGTCACAGTGCGAACTCCATCATCAAGTTCGCTGACGACACCACTGTTGTATCACTGATGGGGATGAGTCGGAGTACAGAAGAGAAATTGAGCAACTGTCCATATGGTGCCAGCACAATAATCTGGCCCTCAACACCAGCAAAACCAAGGAACTGATTGTGGACTTTGGAAGGAGTAGGATGGGGACCCACAGTCCCGTTTACATTAACGGGTCAATGGTTGAAAGAGTCAAGAGCTTCAAATTCCTGGGCGTGCACATCTCTGAAGATCTTTCCTGCTCACCAGCGCCTCTACTCCATGAGAAGATTACGGAGAGTCGGTTTGTCAAGGAGGACTCTGTCTAACTTCTACAGGTGCTTGCTGACCGGTTGCATTGTGGCTTGGTTCGGCAACTTGAGCACCCTGGAGAGGAAAAGACTACAAAAAGTAGTAAGCACTGCCCAGTCCATCATCGGCTCTGACCTTCCTTCCATCGAGGGGATTTACCGCAGTCGCTGCCTCAAAAAGGCTGGCAGTATCATCGAAGATCCACACCATCCTGGCCACACACTCATTTCCCTGCTGCCTTCAGGTAGAAGCTACAGGAGCCTGAAGACTGCAACAACCAGGTTCAGGAATAGCTACTTCCCCACAGCCATCAGGCTATTAAACCTGGCTCGGACAAAACTCTGATAACTAATAACCCATTATCTGTTATTTGCACTTTATTAGTTTATTTATTCATGTGTGTATATATGGTATATGGACACACTGATTTTTTTTTTGTAGTAAATGCCTTCTATGTGCTGTGTGCTGAAGCAAAGCAAGAATTTCATTGTCCTATCAGGGACACATGACAATAAACTCACTTGAACTTGAATTGTGAAATAACCAAATTGATGTGGGTCTAGAATTATACACCAGGTCAGGGCAGCCACTTTATTTTCCTCAATTACATTAACGAACAAGAAAGATGTTTATGACAATCGCATAATTTCGACACCATTTGTTGGTGGTGTTGGTCAGCATAGACACAGTGGCCAAGGGACTTGTTTCAGAGGCATAGTTTTACAGCCTTTGGCCCAACTTGTTCATGCTGATAAAAATGCCTACCTCTGCTAATCCAATTTGGCTGCATTTGACACATTGTGGGATATTTTCTATAGCAGACTGACCGAAACTGAGCACAGCACTTCAACCTCTGAGGAACACCACTGGTCATGAGCCTCCAGTCCAACAAATAAAACTGGGCTCCAAATGTAATATTGTGATTCTCCACAGGAAATGAACAGGCCACACTAACGCAGGATCTCTCTGCTTCTGCCTCTCATGGAATGCATTTTCTGGATATGTTTGCTAATCAATTTCCAGGTACTGGAAAATATGGACAGCTGTTCTGAACAGGACTCCGAAGAATCTCTAAGTTTACTGGACAAGACTGCATCAGAGGAATTATTTGGACTGCAGGATGAGGAAGATGAAAGGATCGAGGAAGAAGAGGAGAAGTGGGGTAAATTGACTGAGAAAGACTGGTTCTTTCCATGATGTATTTCCGTGCAATATTTTATCATTTTATCAAAGAATTAACATGATTAATCATTATTTTAGACAAATATATAGTAAACAGATAATTTGCCGTCGACCATATTATTTTGGTATGCATTCCATTTTTGACATTTTTTGTTTGTTCTAGATACTACAATACCCGAACCAAATGAAAACCAGATCAAATGTCTAAAAACTTACTTTGGACATTCTAATTTTAAACCGTAAGTCTTAATTTTACAGAACATTTGGATGACTTTGCAAGAAACATTAACATTTTCACACACATATAAAAAGGGCAAAAAATTAACCCTGTTCTCGTTGGACAGGAGGTACAGAAGCCTTGTACAGAAGTCCCACACCCCTGCAGTTAGGAACAGCTACGTTACTATAATCATTAAGCTATTGAACCAATCTGCATAACCCCAATTCTACCTTAGCAAGAGAGTACGACGGATCATCTCTTGCACTCTCATGGATTTGCTTCCTAATTGTGAATTAGCACTAATGTCTTGTGTTAGTCTTTTATCTTTCCACTATAATTTGTGTTGAGTACTTTTGTACTCGCTATACTTGTGCACATGATAATGAACATGACTCGACCTTACATGAAATGTTAATTCTGTTTCTTTCGTCACAACTCATACCTGACCAGCTGAATATTTCCAGCACTGTCTGTTCAGATTTCCAGCACCTGAAGTTTTTTAATTTTCGTAAAGTTTATACATAAGTCTTCAAGTTTTCTTGACAAAAGGATAATGAATAAAATATTAGACAATAGACAATAGATGCAGGAGTAGGCCATTCGGCCCTTTGAGCCAGCACCACCATTCAATGTGATCATGGCTGATCATCCCCAATCAGTACCCTATTCCTGCCTTCTTCCCATATCCCCTGACACCGTTATCTTTAAGAGCCCTATCTAGCTCTCTCTTGAAAGTATCCAGAGAACCGGCCTCCACCGCCCTCTGAGGCAGAGAATTCCACAGACTCACAACTCTCTGTGAGAAAAAGTGTTTCCTTGACTCCGTTCTAAATGGCTGACCCCTTATTCTTAAACTGTGGACCCTGGTTCTGGAATCCCCCAACATCGGGAACATGTTTCCTGCCTCTAGCGTGTCAAAACCCTTAACAATCTTATATGTTTCAATAAGATCCCCTCTCATCATTCTAAACTCCAGAGTGTACAAGCCCAGCCGCTCCATTCTCTCACCATATTATGGTCACTACCTCCTAATGGCTCATTAACCTCAAATCAAATCTGGTTCCTTTATCAAATCCGGTTCATTACATAACACTAATCCAGAATTGCTTTCTCCCTGGTAGGCTCCAATACAAGCTGCTCTAAGAATCCATCACAAAGGCACTCTACAAGTCCCTTTCTTGGGGTCCAGTACCAACCTGATTTTCCCAGTCTACCTGCATGTTGACATCTCCCATAACAACTACAGCATTACCTTTGCTACATGCCAATTTTAACTCCTGATTCAACTTGCACCCTATGTCCAGGCTATTGTTTGGGGCCTGTAGATAAGTCCCATTAGCGTCTTTTTACACTTACAATTCCTTAGTTCTATCCATACTGATTCCACATCCCCTGTTTCAATGTCACTCCTTGCAAGGGACTGAATTTCATTCCTAACCAACAGAGCTACCCCACCCCCTCTGCCCACCTGTCTGTCTTTTGATAGGAGGTATACCTTGGATATTCAGTTCCCTGGCCCTCTTACAGCCATGTCCCTGTAATTCCCACAACATCATACTTGCCAATTTCTAACTGAGCCTCAAGCTCGTCCACTTTATTTCTTATACTTCGCGTATTCATATACAACACTTTGATCTCCGTATTCACGTCCCTCCTTGCACCGCTCACAATTGACCCTGACCTTACTCTTTTGTCCCTTCTCGAACTTTCCTTCCCATTAATTCGAGAATCTTTTGTAATTTTTCCTGTACTCGCTTCCCCTTCAACTCCCTCTTTATATTCCTGTTTCTGTCCTCATTAGCACAAGGTACTGGATGCAATCCAGAGATAACCTCCCTAGAAGTCCTGCTTTTCAGTCTTCTTCTTAACTCTCTGAACTCACATTGGAGAACCTCCTTCCTCTTCTTCCCGATGTCGTTTGTGCCTACGTGCACAACTACTGCCGGCTGTTCACCTTCATTCTCTTGAGGATGTTCTGAATTCGGTTCATGACATCCTGAACCCTGGCACATGAGAGGCAACAGACCATCCTCGCGTCTCGTCTGCCGCCACAGAATCTCCTGTCTGCTCCTCGGACAATGGAGTCACCCACCACTATGACGTTGGTTGAGCCCCATCTCTAGCATTGGAGCCACCGACGTGGCCGCAGCTTGGTCTGGAAGCATCCTCTCCCCCGACAGTTCCCAAGAGGGCGTCCCTGTTTTCATTAGGCACAGTCACCTGGACTTTTTGGTTACCACCCTTTCTCTCAGTCACACAACTTCGTCTTTCCCGTAACCTCGGCATGACAATCTCACTGTAGGTCCTGTCCAGGAAACTCTCGTTTTCCGGATGGCCCTGAGGTCATCCAGCTGCTTCTCCAGTGCCCCAACATGGTCCTTCAGGAGCTGAAGCTAGACGCACTTGCCACAGTTGTAGCAGCCAGAGGCTCCATCCGTGTCCCTGGGCTCCCACATTCTGCAAGCATCACACTGTCTCATCTGTCCTGTCATGTGTTCACCACGTCCCGTCCTATCTAGCTTTTTACGTAGCCTCCTCTCCTCGGCCTCCTCGCAGAAGACTCTCGAGCCAAAGTCTCATTTCACTCTCGAGCCAAAGACTCACACTTTACTCACAAGTCCGCTCCCCTAGAGCAGCCTTGCTTATATTGACTGATAAATTGCCTAATTTATAAACTAGTTCCTCAGTTTTAAACTGTTTTTCCCCTGTGACTTACTCACCATTTCCACAGGTTTCAGCCAATAAGCTCTTCTCCCTGCTTCCCTTTGATTGCTGCTTGTTCAAGATCCACAGGGCTTCCAACAAAATAGCTTCAATTAGTTGAAATTCTAAGTCTTAAACATTTACGGAGATGGAAGTGATGCTCACTGCTCCTAGTACTGTTATTTTCTATCTTTGGTCAAACCAAATGCTTTTAGCAAATTGTGGTTGAAGTACAATGGAACTGGAATTCTGCATCCTTTGAATCAGCATCGGATTACAATTTAGAGAATATTTTTAATGTGATCTGAGGTGGCATTTTTGTAAATTTCTCTATAAAATGTTGCTAAATGATCATTATAAAAGTCCCTTTTTAAAATAAACAATCCACGTTATAGTAAACTATCAATGAACCTCAAATGCAGTATTTAAATTGTGCCTTTTGATTTAACGTTTTAATCATGCAGAGCGCACTCAAAACAAATGTATTTGGTAAAATGCATGCTGTTCTTTTAACAGATCAAATCTTCCATTGTAAACTGGATACATTCCAGAGGCTGCATACTAAAATTATTATTCTTTTTATGGCTTTTTAAAATAAAGTTACCACATCTGTTGTGTTTTGTAATAAAAAGGATGGGATGAGTTGGAGCACAGCACCTTTGAATGTAGTTTGCAGTATCTTATTTAATTGTTTGGGCACATTGGGTATGTTGATGGTGTCGCATTTAGTTTGGCACAACTCGGCCAATTAAGTCTACTCCACCATTCAATCATGGTTGACCTATTTTTGTCTCCTCATCTTCATTCTCCTGCCATCTCCCCATAACCTTAGGATTAATTTAATTACAGATGTTTAAGTTAATTTGCTCTTCCAAATGGAATATGTATATTGACATGTTGTGCAGCTGCTCATCTTGGCAATCATTTCCATTCATATTTCCCTGTTCTGCTTCTTAACCTATTAATTTGAAGTACACTTCTAATCAGATTTATTACATTAGTCACCCTCACAGATGTGGCATCTTATGGTATCTATTATATCTACACGAAAACAAATCCACCATGGTTTCAGAAACTACAAATCATTGAATGAGATTCCAGGTCACTGAATTAATTGGCTATCTACTAGTATTTTGGTCCATATTTCAGAATAGACTTGCACATCCGTATGCTTTAGATAGTTTTTGTTGGTTGCCTCTTCCAACCCTGCTACTCCCCATCAAACTCTCCATTGGCAGTTGCCTTGGTCTGCGGAGATGTTGGTCAGAGGTTATCATCCTGCCCCTCTTTGTTTAATAATTCTCTCTTTTTTAGAAATCTTCTTAAAGTCCATTGCTTTGGGCTTCTGGTTAATCCTCCTAATAATCTATAGTTTAATGTTTGTTTTATTTTGATTACCCTTTATGGTAATTTGAACACTTACAAATTCAATTGCTCTATAATTTGAAGAAATGAAACATATATAAAGTCAATTAAAATGTGTTATGATTTACAGGGTTCAGTGGAATATTATCTATTCAGTGCTTCAAGAGAGAAGAGATAATCTAGTTGTTATGGCAACTGGTAAGTATTAGAACAATGTATGTGTTCCAGTACACAGAATTTATTTGAAGTATTTATATATTTTTTAATATGTGGGGTTTACTTGCAAGGCAATGTTAATTATCCATCCAAAGTTGTCTTTGATGAGATAGAGGTCGACTGCTTTTGATTGTTGCTGTACCTGTGATAAAGTTACACTCAGTATGATTCCATGATTTCTCCTGTAGCAACAACAATGAAGAAATAGAAATGATATAATGTTAAGTATATTAAAGGGAACTGTAAAGGTTATGATCTTATTTCCCGCTAGTCATCTTATACTAATTGGTTGTAACGGAAATTGATTTGACATATGTTACAGGAGAAGTCTTAACAACTTGGTGTTAAGCATCACGTAGATATATTAATAGAATATTAATATACAAGATTAGCCATACGGCTTGCTTTACCATTCAAGAAGACCGTTACTGAACCTGTGCCTCATTTAGATTCTCATGTGATTCCCTTTTTCTCTGGTTCCTTGCGTATTCAAAAAAAATATTGACCTAAGAAATATTGATTTTTAATATTGAAATTATTAACCTTGAAAGTACTAAAGGATTGAACATCCAAGGCCCTTGGATGGAGCATCCCAAAGATTAATAACTCAAACAAAATAACATTTTCATCACCTTATTCATAAGTGGTGGACTTCATATTCTGAAACATTGCCCCATAGCTCCAGAGTTCCTCCAAACTTGATACTCCACTGAAGAATCGTGTATATTTCAAATAGATCATTTCTCATTGACCTCTGTTTATGGGGCCATATTCTATTTCAGCATAAGTTAGTACATGAAGGACATAGAGGGAATTTAGTGTGTAACTCGCTGGTAATTTTCATCTACCATGCAGTTTGAGAAACCAATTTTTTTTTTTTGATTGAACAGGTTATGGGAAGAGTTTATGCTACCAATTCCCAGCTGTTTACACAGGAGGTGTTACAATAGTGATTTCACCCCTCATATCTTTGATGGAGGATCAAGTATTACAATTAAAGTAAGGTTATTCAATATAATTTATTTCCTTTTTTTCCCTTTCTCTTTTGTTGGAATTTTCACTGTGCTTGCGTCCTTGATTTGTTGATGCCTTTGGACGCAATTATTCTTGTCTGAGACCAAGAAGTGAATATTTGTAAATTATTTAGTTACCATGGACATCATGGCTTAACCTTATCGCCACTCCACCTGATGTCCAGATGTGAGCACTGCTTGTTAGTGTGGACTGAAAAATAGGCTGTTCATGAGTACCACTGTACATGATCAATGGAAGTTCATGTGTAGATTCATTGACCAGTTAGGGATATGTACTATAATAGTGTTTCTATATCAAATACTTTGGCACTAGCGCATTTGAGAATTGTTGGTCCAATTGCACAGAGCCTTGGTCCATGCGAGTTAAGATTTCAAGTCGGCTATGTTTTATTGGAATTGGGAATATTTAGAAAGCAGATAGGTCTTGAAGTGGCAGCATTGTAAGAATGGAAGCAGAGCACCAATTAGAATAGTATAATCTATTTGCTTCATCTGGAAGAATTGTTTGGGGTTTTGTGAGCGTTTTCCATCATTGCAGTTTATTGAATTAAGGTTACTCTGGAATATTGTTCATTGTCTGATCTCCCTACTTTAGTAACAATATGTGCTATCAATGATGTGTCGAGGAATCCTGGAGGCCGAGTTCATAGCTCACCACGGGTGGCAGCACAAGTAGATAGGGTGGTAAAGAAAGCATATGGTAATTGCTAGTGGCATTGAATACGAGTCAAGAAGTTATGAATACGAGTCAATACTTTAGTTAGACTGCATGTGGAGTATTGCATGCAGTGCTGATCGCCCCATTCCAGGAAAGATGTGGAGGTTTTGGTGAGGGTGCAGAAGATAAAATGTTGCCTGTATTAGAGGGTTTCAGCTACAAGGAGAGGTTAGATAAATCTGGATTGTTTTCTGCCGAACATCGGAGGTAGAGGGGAGACTTGATAGAAGTATATAAAAATATACAGGCAGATAAGATCAATTTAACTATGCACCATGTATGGCAGAAACATTGTGGCCTGATGGCCTGTTCCTATGCTATACTGTTCTATGTTCTATATTTGTGATAGAAGTAGTGCTGCAAAGATCTTCAATTAAAAGCCATCTCTTCAGCAGCTTAAGCTCAAGGATCTAGGATTCCTGAAGGTTCTATTTTTATACTCTCGTGAATGACTTCGAATATTTTACTCCCTCAGTGCACATCCTTAATGAAACTGCATCTGCATTATCCTATATGAATGCAGTTCATACAAAGTTGCTTTGTGTCATTAAAATGGCTCTCTGACTACAAACCTCAGTACTGTGAATTGCTATTGTTGTTTTGAGCCCAATCTAGTTGCTGTCACTACTAGTTCGTGTTCAAAACAAGCACTTACATGTGTCTTTAAATAGAATGATTCAAAGAAGGGCAAGTAAATGCAACAATGATGTTGGCTTTAGGATAGTTTTATTATCTTACATTTCCAGTATGTTCTAAGTACAGGATTGTCATCCAAAAAAAATGGTGGCATTAACTTTGCCAGTTGTTGTCATTTGTCATTGGTAGTTTCTAATTCTGCTTGACAACGTATCTAATTAAATGAATGGTATTAATGCAACAAAATGTCTCACTATCCATGTATCTTATGTTCTTTTGTAGCATGTCCAACATAACAGCTTGTTTCCTTGGCTCGGCCCAGTCGCAGAAATTTTCCCATGAATTAATAAAGTGAGTGTACTGCCAGTGAATTCTTATGTGGTCTCCTTGTGAACTTATGTTGAAGACAAAGCAAAACCAGCTATTTTTCCTTCATCATTCAATTACATGAAGAGATTGAAAACCTTTTTTTAAAAGTTAGAGCCATATAATATGAAAACAGGCCTTTTGGCACAATTCATTTACACTGATCATGATGGCTATCTACGCTAGTGCCATGCAACCGCATTTGGCTATATCCCCCTAAAAAAAAAATCCTAACCATGTCTTTTAAATGTTATTGAACCTGCCTCACCACTTTCTTTGTCAGCTTGTTCCATATACCTACCACGCTCTGTGTGTAAAAGTTGCTCCTCGGACTCCTATTACACCTTCCCCCTCTCATCTTAAACCTATGCCCACTAGATCTTGATTTTCCCCCACCCTGGGAAAAACTCACCATACCTATTTCCCTCATAATTTGGTACACTACTATGGGATTACCCGTCAGCCTCATGCGTTCCAAAGAATATAGTCCTGCCCTGTCCAATTTATCTATATAGCTCAGGCCCTCGGGTCCTGGCAGCATCATTATAACCCTAGCTAGATTAATGCCATCTTTCCTATAGCAGGGTGACCAAAACTGAATGCAATACCCCAAGTACATCGTCGTCACCGTCGTATATAACTATAACATAGAGTTCCAACTTCAATACTCATTTGCCTGGCTGATGAAGCCCAATGTGTCAAAAGCCTTTTTCACCACCTTATCTATCTGTGATGCAACTTTCAGGGACCTATGGACTGCTACCTCTAGATCCCTCTGCTCTACAACACTTCCCAGGGATCAACCCTTTACAGTGAAGGTCCTGTCCTAGTTTGACTTTCCAAAAAGCAACACATTACACTTAATGGAATTAAATTGCAATAGCCATTCCTTGGCTCACTTGCCTAGCTGGTGCCACCTATCGGAATGTCATTGGCATACTTACTTCTCATGCCTTGTACATTCTCATCCAAGTCATTAATACAGATGAGAAATAGCAATTGGCCCAGCACTAATCTGTGAGTCACACCACCAGTCATAGGCATCCATTCTGAAAATCAACCTTCCACCATCACCCTTTGCATCCTACCGTGAAGTTAATTTGATATCCAGTTATCTGGCTCTTACAGGATCTCATGCAATCTAACCTTCCAGAGCAGCCTACATGCAGATCCTGATCAAAGGCCAACAATCTAAAGTCCATGCAGACAGCATCTACAGCTCTGCGTTGTCTACTTTCCTGGTTACCTCTTCAAAAAAACTTGATCAATTTTGTGAGGCATCATCTCCCACATCGAAAACCATGCTAAGTGTATTTGCTCAACCCCAACATCCTCTACAGTCATTTTCCTACTTCAATATCCTCAGACTGTCCTCAATACATCGCCCTTAAAGGACTGTCCCACTGCGGCGACCTAATCTGCGAGTTTAGAAGAGTGTTTTCCACCTTCAAGCTCGCAGCAGGTTCGACACGTGGTCCTATGAGGTCACTGGAACAGTTGATTTTCAGAATTCTTGAGGGAAGTTCCCGAATACTCGCGGCCTCAGCTAGGTTGCGGAAAATCTTTCAGCATGTTGAAAAATTTTCTGCGAGTAAAAAATTAATTCTCACTCAATACCACATAGTTGTCAATATTAACATTAAAAAAAAAGTGTGGTATTAATACGTCACATTTATAAGAAGCTGCATGTTGAATGCCCTGTTTTGCAAAGTATTTGATCATAGTGCTGGTGTTGGTAAGTGGATTCTAGCTGTTCATGGTAGCTTATTTACAGTAATAGGGAAATAAAACCACCTGCAACTATAGTTTTCATTCAGCAATAATCAAATCCCCTCTGCCAAGTAGGATGCATGGATGTATTTAGATAATTTCAATTGTTTAGCTAGTTAAGTAATAATCCATGCAGTGAGCTGAGCTTTGTACGTTATTTGCAAGAGGATTAGCGTGGCTTGTTCTTGGGAATTAAATTTTACAACACGGAATGAGACCATTTATTCCATTCAGTTTTTGTTTCCTCTTTGAAAGAGCTATTTATTCCCATTCCCGTTCCTTTGCTCCATTAATTCCATTCAACTGTTATTTATCCAGAGCCCTAAAATGTTTTCCGCATCAACTTTTGAGTTTTACTATTGAATTTGCTTCCCCCTATCTTTCAGATAGTGCATTCTGGCTTGCCACAACTCGTTGTATCTAAGGAAAAACATCTCTAATTCTCTTCCATGATACTAAAGGGAATACCAGGTTCCTCTGTACTTTAGTGTGGTGTTAGCAGATTTACAAGTCAAAATGAGACTTAAAGGAGAACATTATGCAAAAGGATCAAATAGATCTCTTAATCAAGAAATAATATGGGAGAGCACTTCATCATACTGAAAGATGATCAACTTGTCTAATTGTGAAACAGCAAACAAAATGAATTGTAATTTGGTTGAAACTGACGCAATTAATAACGATATTAGCGTATAGCACAGTGCATAAAGAATTACTTTAATAATTTCATTTTTTTTAACTTCCAGGGGTCATTTCAAAGTTATTTACATGACACCTGAATACTGTTCGCAATCGAATTCATTACTGAAGAAACTTGATGATACCATTGGTATTTACAATCTACATTTTTTAATTGTTTTTTCATGTGCATAACAAAACATAGAAATCTTGGTTTATTGGAATGTATGTGCTGCAGTTTGCATACATTATTCAAGTTAAATAAAAATGACACTTGGCTTTGAGTATTGTTCATGCTGTCAGCAATCAGGACTGACAGATTCTGGCAACATTAATTCCAAGTCAAATTTACATTTTGAAGTCAGATGCATTTTGTTTGTCTTCTATAAACTAATGGTCATAAAGACAACAGTATAAGTAGAGAGGGTGTAGATAGCTTTCACTGGGCTGAGAACACCACTTTTATTATCTTTTTGGGAACATTGAAATCACTTACAGCATTACAGGTCAAAAATAAACCACTTAACTTTACATTCTGATATGAAATTAGAATGTTGCACTTAGAGGGTAATAGAACGGAATTAGCAAGAATCCATTTTCCTATTTTCATTTTCAAATTATGTATTTGATCCTTATGTTTATGTGTTAAGGTAATATAGGGCTTGTTTTTTTTTAATCAAAGGAGTTCTTGGCAGAATTAAATGGACGAAGGGTTCTGAAAATGTGCATCAGTGCATGTAATTATCAGTCTGTGATAAATGGAGGATGTAACTACATCATAGCAAGTTGTGATGTTTATATATATATATACAATTTTCTCAATAATTCCTTTGAAAGAAGTAGGATTATAAAAAACATTAAAAAAATAAATACTTACATGGTCATCCTATCACTCTATATATATATATATATATATTTTTTTTTAAAATGTTTTTTATAATCCTACTTCTTTCAAAGGAATTATTGAGAAAATTGTGCTACATCCCACAGATAATGACGAGCCCATAAAAATGGTGTAATGCGTTCAGTCAGTCATGCAAGTAGTAGCCATTTATTCCACCAGGCTTGAACCATCACAAAACACTTTTTGGTTTATTTTCATGATCCATTTCGATAGCTCTTCAATATCAAGTACAATTGTGCTTTTAATATGTAGAGCAATTGATTCCATAAATATCAAAATGTATTTTCATTGATATTTCAGTATGTTTCAATCAGGAGTATTCACCTGAAAGCCATCAAAGGCATCAAAAATGGATTGGGTTGATCTTGTACTAAACAGCAATCAGATTTTTGTAAATAACGTTTTGATTTAGATTTGGAGTCTCAATAATTGCATTATACCACACACAAATTGCCAATAAAGATATTATTTATGAATGGTGGATGAGAAAAAGACAGAAGAATCATTAAGCCCTTCAATCCCTCTCTGTCATTCAGTAAAATCATTCCCTTAACTCCACTTTCCTCCCTGTACTCATAATCCTTGAATTAAAAACCAATCTATGCTTTGAATATGTTCAAATGATTCACTCTGAACAGCTTTCTTGGACAAGGGTTTCCAAAGATATTTAACCCTTTGGGAGAAGAAATTATTTTATTCTCAATTTTAAATGTGCACCCTTATTCTAATTCTGCATATTCTGATCCTAGACGTAGGTAAATTGTATTTCAAGCATTTAAGTGAAAGTAAATAAAAATTGTAGTTGCTGGAAATCTAAAATAAAAACTGAAAATACTGGAAGTGCTCAGCAGGCCAGGTTGCATCTGTGGGAAGAAAACAAAAGTTAATGTTTCAAGTCGAAGACCTTTAGTCAGAACTACATTTCCACTACCAGCATTTACTTTGTCAAGCCCCTACCACAACATTTCTCTGGATCAGCAGTGCACCACATTATTCTGGAAAATGTTTATTTGTTGATTAAGCTAAAAGCAAAACATTATTGACAGTAAGAATGCATATTTTTATCTGAAAACTGCTTGGAATTGCTGTGAAATTGAGTTTTCAAAAAATAAACTTTTCAGTCCTGCTTTTCATTGAGGATCATGGCGAAATTGTGCATGGAAACAGGTCCTTCGGACAAAGAGCCCATGCCGACCATCCACTGTCCACTAATCGTACATAATCCCAGTTGTTCTATTCTCTTGACATCTTAATCTACCCCCCCCCCCCCAGATTTTACTGTTTACCGGGACCCTGCTGACAAATAAATGACCATTTTGGGGGGCATTGTGCCTGTGGAGATCTACAGAATAGATCTGGGGAAGCTGGTTATGTGAGATTTTCCATATAATGGTTTCTGATCTTCAACATTCGGACTATATATGAGCTATTGAGCACAGGTGTCATGAGGGTGGAAAGCAGTATGTCAAAGGTCGGTTACATCATCCAATTTTGTGAAGTTCCTGTTGGATTCTGGAGAATGAAATTGCTCGTAGATTAGGAGAATCTCTCTGCCTATTCTTTCATTCATGCAAACTACAGATGTTGGAAATTGATGTTTTTTCAAAGAATTTCCAAATAGTGAATATTATTGTTTTAAATATTGCACATGTGGATGTGGTTCACCATGTTTATTGGCTTTTGATTTAATTTAGGTATCACGGTTGTTGCTGTGGATGAGGCTCACTGTATATCTGAATGGGGACATGATTTCAGAAATTCTTACAGAAAATTGGGATCTTTAAAACAATTACTGCCACAGGTAAATTTATAGATGTGTTTAGTAAATTCTTGGCATTTATGTTCCTAAATGATCATTATGAGACAGACAAACAAGTTATTGTTAGCAATATAGTATATTATAAAAATGGTACAACTAATACACGATATGCTTGTGGCACGAGCATGTAAATGTAGCAATCCATTTGGCTTTAATTTAAAATAAATGGATCTAACAAGCCGTGATTGTGTGCGCAGCAACAATGCAGAAGAAAACAAAACATTTTTTGTTAATTGCAGCTTAATGGTTTCCACTGATTCAAATTCTGCTCCCCATTTTTCATATCAAAGTAGCATTAATGGGGAAAAGAGAGTTAAGTGTACTTCAATTACGAAATGTATGTTTTGGCATTGATAAGGTGAATAATCAGTCTTCCCACGGCTAGAGTCAAAAACTAGAGGGCATATGTGTTTGGTGAGAGGGGAGTGATTTAAAGGGGACCTGAGATGCAGCTTTTTCATATTGAAGGTGGTGTGTCTATGGAATGAGCTGTCGAAGGAAGTGGTAGATGTGGGATAATTTACAATATTTAAGAGACACTTGGACAGGTACATGGATAGAAATGATTTGGGAGGATATTCGTCAGAGGCAGGCAAGTGGAAGTACTCGATTGGGCAACTTGATTGGCAAGCATGTGTTGTGCCGCAGGGTGTGCTACTGTGCTGTACAGCTCTATGGCTATCTTTACAGCGGTTAGTTTACATGTTTGCAAATGGGAAGAATGGGTTGGATGATAAGGGAAAACTGTTAGAAAACATAGATTAAGTAATTAGGAGACTCAGTTGCATATGTCTATCTCATTTCAGTTTTTAAAAAATAACATAAATTTTAATTACAGGATACCAACGTTGCTATTGTAATTATTGAAAACAGAATCAGATTAGTTTAGTATCATATACATTAGGGTGCAATGAAATTCCTTGTTCGCATAAAGCTCACAGAGTAAACAGTGTACATACAATGATGATATATACAACAATATTAAAATTAAATTTGTGATTTTTTTGCCCACTGAAGAAATGGCAGGCAAGTTGGTTCAGTGTGTTTCCTGCGGGACATGGGAAGTCAGGGACACTGCTGGTGTTTCTGGAAACTACACCTGCAGAAATTGTGTCCGGGTGCAGTTCCTGAATAAACGTGTTGGGGAACTGGAGCAGCAGTTGTTTAAGAAGGAACTGCAGATGCTGGAAAAATCAAAAGTAGACAAGAAATGCTGGAGAAACTCTGAGTGAGGCAGCATCTATGGAGAGAAGGAAACTGAAGAAGGGTCTGGACCCGAAACGTCGCCTATTCCTTCTCTCCATAGATGCTGCCTCATCCGCTGAGTCTCTCTAGCATTTTTTGTCTACATTGGAGCAGCAGTTTGGATGAGCAGCAGTTTCCTGGACAAGACCTACAGTGAATGAATGAATGAATAAGTGTATTGGTCAAGTATTCACATACAAGGAATTTGCCTTGATGCTCTGCCTGCGAGTGACAACATGTCAGACAGTGACAGCTAGGAATGACACATAAAACATTAAACATTAATAATAAAACATCGATTAAACATGTGAATTAAATAGAATACTGGAGCAAAACGAGGCTACACATTTTTGGTTATTGAGTAGATTCAATTCAATTCAATCTTTATTTGTCATTGTGCAGTGTACAATACAGAGACAACGAAATGCAGTTGGTATTTCCGAAGGGCGAACTTACGAATAAACAAGTAATTGTTTAGAGCTACTACTCATGGAAAAAAGCTGTTTTTATGTCTGGCTGTGGCAGCTTTGACAGTCCGGAGACGCCTTCCCGAGGGAAGTGATTCAAAACGTTTGTTGCCAGGGTAAGAGGGGTCAGAGATGATCTTACCTGCTCGCTTCCTGGCCCTTGCAGTGTACAGTTCGTCATTGGAGGGAAGGTTGCAGCCAATAACCTTCTCAGCTGATCGAACGATACGTGCTTGGTGGCTGAGCCAAACCAGACTATGATGGAGAAGGTGAGGACAGACTCTACGATGGCCGTATAGAATTTGACCGTCATTGCCTGTGGCAGATTGTGCTTCCTCAGTTGCAGCACGAAGTACATCCTCTGTTGTGCCTTTTAGACTGTGGAGTCGATGGTGGCCCCTCCCATTTAAGGTCCTTGGAGATGATGGTTCCAAGGAACTTAAAATACTCCACAGATGTGACTGTGGTGTTGTTGATGGTAAGGGGAGGGGGAGCTCACCTAAAGCCTACAGTCAATTCCACTGTCTAAAGAGCATTGAGCTCTAGGTTGTTGCGATTGCACCAGGACTAGCTGTGTCACTTCCTGTCTGTAGGCAGATTCCTCCCCATCCTGGGTCAGTCCAATCAGGGTTGTGTCGTCTGCAAACTTGTGAAGCTTGACAGAGGAGTCAGTGGAGGTGCAGTCATTGGTGTAGAGTGAATAGAGGAGAGGGGAGAGTACGCAGCCTTGCGGTGCTCCAATGTTGAGGGTCTGTGGGTCCGAGATGTGCTTTCTCAGCCTCACATGCTGCTTCCTGTCTGTCAGGAAGCTGGTGATCCACTGACAGAGGGGTTCAGGCACAGTCAACTCGGAAAGTTTGGACTGTAATAGCTCTGGCACAATGGTGTTGAATGCACAACAAAAATCAATAAACAAAACCCTCATATAGGTCCCCTGGCAGTCTAGGTACTGGAGGATGAAGTGCAGGCCCAAGTTGACTGCGTCATCCGCAGATCTATTGGCCTGATCTGCAAACTGGAGAAGGTCCAGCAGGGGGTTTGTGATATTTTTCAGCTTTGCCAGCACGAGCCTTTCAAGGGTCTTCATGACTACAGAGGTCAGTGCAACAGGCCTGTAGTCATTAAGACCAGTATTCCTTGCTTTCTTGGGTAGAGGGACAATAGTGGAGACTTTGAAGCAGGCAGGGACAGTACAGATTTGCAGGGACTGGTTGAAAATGTCTGTGTAGACCGGTGCCAGTTGTTTGGCACAGAGCTTGAGAGGAGAGGGGGAAACTTTGCCCGGTCCCGGAGATTTCTAGCTTTTCTGTCTTCTGAACAGCCTCTCCACCTCCTCTATTTTTATTGTTGACTAGACCAAGTCCAGTGTCTCCCAACGCACCCGTCCCCTACACATAGACCCTACGGGAGGCCGGCTGCAGGCAGGGCCCGAGTATGAGGGGGCGTGGTCGGGTGGGTGTCGTCACTTGCAGCGTGAGCAAGAAGACATCGTGTTTTTTGTCAATGTCTTTTCAGATTCTTGAACATTTTGATTAATAACTGGAGAAATAAAGCATGCTTTTTTTCAGATAAGGCAATTTCGGACTCCAGTGGGAAAATCTCTAGCGGAATATGTAAACATTTTACCGTTAGTGCGTTGTTTTTTCGAGAAGATGTGATTATACACAAACAAACACATACACGAACAAACACAGACACAAACAAACACGCATATCCAAGATCAGAGTTTTAATAGGTATATGAAGATGGACAAGTGATGTTGTGCAACACGGAGGAGGTGGGTAGTGGACGAGGCCGTGAGGTTGTCATACCAAGGATGTAGGAAGAGCAAAGGTGGGTGATTGTGAGAAAGAGGTGTAAACGTGGAGTGGAGGTGACCCCGGTGGCTGTACCAACTGAAAACAGGTACACCCTCTTGGGAGTGGACGACACAATAAGATTGAGTGGTAGCCAGGGCTGTGATTCCAACCTTGGTGCCGAGGCTGAACGGGGTAGAGTGACGTCAGGCAGAGCCACAGTGGTGGGAATCTCCATCGTCAGAGGTGCAGATAGGTGATTCTGCGGCAACAGGCGAGACTCCAGGATGGTGTGTTGCCTCCCTGGTGCCAGGGTCCAGGACGTCTCGGAGCGGCAGCACGGCATCCTCAAGAGTGAGGGGGAGCAGCCGGAGGTTGTTGTGCATGTTGGCACAAATGATATATATCAGAAGAGGAAGGAGGTTCTGCAACAAGAATTTATGGAATTGGGTAGAAGATTGAAAAGCAGGACCTGCAGGGTAGTGATCTCAGGATTGCTTCCAGTACCTCGTACTAGTGAAGGTAAGAATAAGAAGATAGGGGAAATGAATGTGTGGCTGAGGTTGGTGCAGGGGACGGAGATTCAGATTTCTGGATAATTGAGATCTCTTCTGGGGCAGGAGTGACCTGTATAAAAGGGACCGGTTGCATCTAAACAGGAGGGGGACCAACATCCAAGCGGGAAGGTTTGCTAATGCTTCACAGGAGGGTTTAAATTAGATTGGCAGCGGGGTGGGATCTCGTGCAGGACAGAGGCACGTGAGAGGCTAGAGGTTGGTATGGTGGGTGGTGTGGGAAAGGTTAGTGGACAGAATAGGCAGGTGAAAGGCAGAGAGCGAGGACGGAGGGTTGGTTTAAACTGCACATATTTTCATGCAAGGGGCTTGACGGGTAAGGCATATGAGCTTAGGGAGTGGATAGGTACGAGCGACTGGGACGGTGTGGCCATGACTGAAACCTGGTTAAGGGAGGGGCAGGACTGGCAGCTCAATTTTCCGGGGTACAGGAGAGACGGGTGAGGGAAAAAGAGGGGGGGGGGGTGCATTGTTGGTTAAGGAAGATGTCACGGCTGTGTTCAGAGATGACATTATGGATGGTTCGTCTTGTGAAGCCTTATGGGTGAAGCTGAGGAACAAGAAAGGGATGATCACCTTGTTGGGGGTGTACTACAGACCCCCCCCCCCCCCCCCCCGAATAGTTAACGGGAATTAGAAGAACAAATGTGCCGGGAGATTGCAGACACCTGCAGGTCAAATAAGGTTGTTATGGAAGGGGATTTTACCTTTCCCAATATAGGCTGGGAAAATCATAACGTGATGGGTTCAGATGGGGTGCAATTCCCCAAAAGTGTTTTCTTAAGCAGTATGTGGATGCCACCACATGTGAGAGGGCAACCTTGGATCTAGTTTTGGGAAATTGGGAAGGGCAAGTTAATGAAGTGTGCATGGAGGAGCCTTTTGGAACCAATGACCACAGTTCGATTAGGTTTAAGATAGTTATGGTTTGGGACGGAAAGGGTCCACGTGTTAAAATGCTCAACTGGGATAAGGCCAACTTTGAGGGTATGAGAGGTCTCACTCAAGTTGACTGGAGCAGGTTATTGGAGGGGAAAGGAACATCGGCTTAGTGTTATGTTTATAAAAGTATACTGAAGAAAGCTCAGGGTGTGTACGTCCCCCTTAGAGTGAAGGGCAAAGCAGGCAAACGTAAGGAAGCTTGGCTGACGAGGGGAATTGAGACGTTTGTCTAAAACAAGAAGGATGCATGGGACCGGTATAGGCAGCTGGGATCAAGTGCATCCCTGGAGGAGTTTTGGGAACTCAGGAGTGAACAAAAAAAGGAAATCAGAAGGTCAAAAAGAGGCCAGAAGATAGCTCTGACAGGTAACACCAAGGACAATCCCAAACTATTTTATAAATACATGAGGAGGAAAAAGGTAACTAGAGAGAGAGAGTGGGACCTCTCAGGAATCAAAGCGGTCACATCTGTGGAGCCACAGGAGATGGGCAAGGTCCTTAATGAGTATTTCTCCTCTGTATTTACTGAGGAGAAAGACAGTAGGACGGAAGAAATTGGAGCACTGAAAGTGTCTTGCGAGCAGTCAGGGTTACTGTCGAAGAAGCACTGAAGGTACTGTTGTGTTTGAAGGTAGAAATCTCCAGGGCCTGATCTGATATATCCGAGTACATTGTGGGAAACTAGAGTGGAAATTGTGGGAGCCATGGTTGAAATTTACTAGTCATCCTTAAATTCAGGAGAGGTTCCGGAAGACTGGAGGGTGGCAAATGTTATACCTCTTTTCAAGAAGGCCTGCAGGGAAAATGCTGGGAACTATAGGCTGGTGAGCTTAACATCTGTAGTTGGTAAGTTACTGGAGAGTATTCTGAGGGATAGGATATACAGGCATTTGGATGGGCAAGGGCTGATTAGGGACAGTCAGCATGGTTTTGTACGTGTGAGGTTGTGTCTTACAAATTTGATTGATTTTTTTGAAGACGTGACCAAATAGGTTGATGAGGGCAGAGCTGTAGATGTTGTGTACATGGACGTCAGTAAGGCATTTGACAAGGTTCCGCATGGCGAAGGTTAGATCGCATGAGATCCAAGGAGAGAAAGCTGAATGGATAGCAAATTGGCTCCATGGAAGGAAGCAGAGGGTAATGGTGGAAGGTTGCTTCTCAGACTGGATGCCTGTGACCAGTGGTGTGCCTCGGGGTTCGGTGCTGGGCCCGTTATTGTTTGTCATCTACATCAATGATTTGGATGATAACATACATGGGAAGAATAGTAAATTTGCTGATGATACAACAGTTAGTGGTTTTGCAGATAGTGAAGATGGTTGTGAATGATTGCAGCAGGATCTGGATCGATTGGCCAGGTGCGCGGAGAAATAGCTGATGGAATTTAATACAGAGAAGTGTGAGGTGTTGCATTTGTTGGGACGCCATGTTGCAGTTGTATAAGACGTTGGTGAGACTACATTTAGAATATTGTGTTCTGTTCTGGGCACCATGTTATAGGAAATATATTGTCAAGCTTGAAAGGGTTCAGAAAAGATTTATGAGGATGTTTCCCGGGCTGGAGGGTATGAGCTATAGGGGGAGGATGAGTTGGTTGGGTCGTTATTCCATGTAGCACAGGAGGATGAGGGGAGATCTTATAGAGATATACAAAATTATGAGAGGAACAGATCGGGTAGATGACCAGTCTTTTGCCCAGTAGGGGAACCGAGGACCAGAGGACATATGTTCAAGGTGAAGGGGAAGAGAAATCCGAGGGTAATGTTTTTCACACAAAGGGTGGTGGGTGTATGGAATAGGCTGCCAGAGGAGGTAGTTGAGGCTGGGACTATCCCATCATTTAAGAAACAGTTAGACAGCTACATGGATAGGACAGGTTTGGTGGGGTATGGACCAAGTGCAGGCAAGTGGGATTAGTGTAGCTGGGACATTGTTGGCCGGTGTGGGCGAGTTGGGCCAAAGGGCCTGTTTCCACACTATATCACTCTATGACTATGAGAACAATTAATGCAAAACAGCAAAATGGTGCAAGAGTGTAATGCAATCTGAAATAGTGCAAAGACAATCAAAAGTATAGTAATGGAATTACAAAATGAGGAAGAGTACATGGCAGTACCTGCAGGAAATGGATGTGAAGAAGATGACATATGAAACCGCAGATGCTGGAATCTTTGACAAAACAAAGGTCAGGGGGCAGAGATTTTATGATTTGACTAGGGTTTCCAGATCAGGAGGTTCTGAAGCCAGTGGCAAGATGGAGGGCCCAAGTCAGGATAGATTGCCAATTATCTTTCAGTTAAACGATTGAGTTCAAATCTGACCATGGGAAGATGCTAAATGCAGACTGTTAGAGTAATACAATCGACCATAGATTTTACCAGCCAAGTGATTCACTGATGTCCTACCTGTTCTTGCTTATGGATGACTCTGGAACCTCACCGTGTTGTTGCTGCTTAATATCCACAGAGCTAATATGAATGACCAGTATCAAGCCTGTGATTATATTATCTACTTTTTTTGTTGAACTTTTTTTGTATGCCATAGGATAGACACAAAAAGCTGGAGTAACTCAGGGTCAGACAGCATCTCTGGAGAAAAAGATTAGATGACATTTTAGGTTGAGACCTTTCAGACACGAAGGGTCGACTTTTCAACCCGAAACATCACCTATTACTTTTCTCCAGAGATGCTGTGTGACCCGCTGGGTGACTCCAGCTTTTTAAATCTATTTTCGGTTTCAACCAGTATCTGCAATTCCTTCTCACACTGTATGTCATAGGAGTATGCAACTCATTGTTACCCTTGCCAGCCTAAATTGCAGCCATTAGACCTAGCAAATGGTTCACGGCTTTGTAGGTCAGAGTTCTTGTGTTTATCTATGTATCTTTTTAAACATGCAAAGGTTTCTGCTTCCATTACTCTTTTAAGCAGTGGGTTATCATTTCCACCACTCACCTACATCCCGATCTACTTGCCAGGCTAAATAGATAAATGTGAATGAAAAGTAAATGTTAACATTTGATGAAACTCTTTCTTTGTTATCATTTATGATGGTAGGTTCCAATTGTTGCCTTAACTGCTACTGCCAGCCCTTCAATCAGAAGTGACATCTTAGAGAATCTGAAGATGAAGAATCCTCGGGTTGTCTGCACCACCTTTGATCGACCAAACTTGTATTTAGAAGTTGGTCGTAAATCTACGGACATTAAACAAGACTTAAAACCATTCTTAATCACAAAGGATAAGTATGTATTGGCTAACAAGCATCAAACATGTAGAGAATTGTATACAGTGCCCTCCTTAATGTTTTGGACAAAGACCCATGATTCATTTATTTGCCTCTGTACTCCACAATTAGAGATTTGTAATAGAAAAAATCACGTGGTTACAGTGCACAGTTTCAGATTTTAATAAAGGCCATTTTTATACATTTTGGTTTCACCATGTAGAAATTACAGCAGTAGTTTATCCATGTAGAATCTCCATCGAATGTAGCGCCGGAGACCTGGGTTAGATCCTGACTACGGGTGCTGTCTGTACGGTCTTTGTACGTTCTCCCCATGACCTGCGTGGGTTTTCACCGTTTCCTCCCACACTCCAAAGACGTACAGGTATGTAGGTTAATTGGCTTAGTAAATGTAAAAATTGTCCCCAGTGGGTATAAGATAGTGTTAATGTATGGGGATCGCTGGTCAGCGCGGACCCGGTGTGCCGAAAGGGCCTGTTTCCCTAAACTAAATACACTAGACTACTTGAAGTCTGCGATTCATGGACATCACCAGTTGCTGGGTGTCTTCTCTGGTAATGCTCTGACAGGCCTGTATTGCAGCCATCTTTAGCTTATGCTTGTTTTGGGGGCTAGTTCCCTTCAGTTTTCTCTTCAGCATATAAAAGGCATGCTCAATTGGGTTCAGATCAGGTGATTGACTTGGCCACTTAAGAATTGACCATTTTTTAGCTTTGAAAACCTCCTTTGTTGCTTTAGCAGTAGGTATGGGATCATTGTCTTGCTGTAGAATGAACCGCCAGCCAATTAGTTTTGAAGCATTTGTTTGAACCTGAGCAGATAGGATGTGTCTATACACTTCAGAATTCATTGTTCTACTATCATTAGCAGTTGCATCATCAATGAAGAAAAGTGCCTTCAGCAACCAGTACCTTCAACAGCCAAACATGGCCAGGCCATAACACCCCCTCCACCGTGTTTCACAGATGAGGTGGTATGCTTTGGATCTTGGGCAGTTCCTTCTCTCCTTCATACTTTGCTCTTGCCATCACTCTGTTATTCTTTGTCTCATCTGTCCACAAGACCTTTTTCCAGAACTGTGGTTGCTCTTTTAAGTACTTCTTGGCAAACACCCGGCCATCCTATTTTTGCGGCTCACCAGTGGTTTGTGCCTTGCAGTGTGGCCTCTGTATTTTGTTCATGAAGTCTTCAGCGGACAGTGGTCATTGACAAATCTACACCTGACTCCTGAAGAGTATTTCTGATCTGTCGGACAGTTGTTTGGGGATTTTTCTTTATTATTGAGAGAATTCTTCTGTCATCAGCTGTGGGGGTTTTCCTTGGCCTGCCAGTCCCTTTGCGATTAGTAAGCTCACCAGTGCTCTCTTTCTTCTTAATGATGTTCCAAGCAGTTGATTTTGATAAGCCTAAGGTTTGGCTGATGTCTCTAACAGTTTTATTCTTGTTTCTCAGTCTCATAATGGCTTCTTTGACTTTCATTCACACAACCTTGGTCCTCCTGTTGATAAACAGCAATAAAAGTTTCCAAAGATGATGGAAAGACTGGAGGAAAGACTAGGTGCTGAGAGCTCTCTTATTACCTGCATTAAGGAGGCAATTAAACACACCTGAGTAATTACAAATGCCTGTAATTGCTCATGTGTCCCAAACATTATGGTGCCCTGAAATGGGGGGACTATGTATAAACACTGATGTATTTTCTACATGGTGAAACCAAAATGTATAAAAATTGCCTTTAGTAAAATCTGACAATGTGCACTTTAACCACATGTGATTCTTTCTATTACAAATCTCAAATTGTGGAGTACAGAGGTAAATAAATAAATTATGTGTCTTTGTCCCAAACATTATGGCATGCACTGTATATCTACAGTTTATTATCTAATACAGTATGGTTTATAGTTTTTTAAAGGCTTTTTTTTTTCTTGAGTGGTAGGTTCTCCTTGGAGTTTGAAGGGCCCACCATAGTTTACTGCCCATCCAGGAAAACTACAGAACATGTGGCTGGAGTGTTGTCACAGATGAATGTTGTTTGTGGCACATACCACGCAGGCATGGGCATCAAAGCTAGAAGAGACGTGCATCACAAGTTCATGAGGGATGAAATTCAGGTCTGAAATATTTTTGTGCCTGTTAAATTACCAGGGCTGTCTGCGTAAGGTTACGTGTAGAGTATTAAACTGAGATTGGTCAATATTTTTGCAATATTTATCACTGATGTTTTGAGCATTAATATTAAATAAACAAAAGACTGAGTGACATTACCAAAGGAAATGGGTTATTGTAAGAAATGGTACTTTTCCTATGATCATAAAGTACATTGGTCCAAACACTGCTCAATTCGGCCTGCCACGTGTAGTCATTCCTCTTGCTTCCCAGCTACTGTTTGCTTTTTCTGTAACCACCTTTACCTTTTGCAGCTCTTCAAAGAACAAGTTGACTTGTAGCCCAGTTGTCCAATAAGGCAAGGTGTATTATGAGTATTGAAAAAACTTCAGATGGCAGTTTCGAAGACCATGTTTATCAATCACCCTGATTCCCCATGGCAGCTTGCTAATATCAAAGGCTTATTTCAATTATGATTGGATGTGTCTGATAAGAAGCAGTGATATTTGCAATTGAGATATTTCCCAGAACTCAGACTTTTTGTGCTTCACCCCTGGACTCCAGTGCCGACTGCAATTTTTTGGCAGAGCTGCCATCCAGAGGTAAATACCTTTCAGCCCATTGTATATGGTGCCAGAAATAATATCAGTAATTAGTTCTCAAGACTGCTAGATTTAAAAATCCAATTTTAATTTTCCTGTCACACATTTAGTTCAGATTTAATTTACAAATGCTACAACTATATGCAGCACAAACTATTTAATTGAACCAGACAATAACTTACCCCTGATAACAATTATTTCATTTCCATGTTTAACTTCAAATTAAAGGACATAAAAATGCTGGAGTAACTCAGCAGGACAGGGTCTGGAGACGATGATACATTAAATTTCAGGTCGGGATGCTTCTTCAAACCTTCAGATTAGTCGTGGATGGGGTTTCTTTTGGGTTTGATCATGAATAAGGATTGTTATTCTCGCCATATATTTCAAGTGCAAATTATGGGCCGTGGGTTTATTCTGTACATTTATTTATACATGTTACAACCGTACAGAATGTTCCAATTTAGTATTTCAAATTTTCAATGGGACATTTTGTTTTCCCAGTGTGTGGTGGCTACAATTGCATTTGGCATGGGAATTAACAAGCCTGACATCCGTAAAGTCATTCATTATGGAGCACCAAAAGAAATGGAATCATACTATCAAGAAATTGGGAGGGCTGGACGAGATGGTTTGCCCAGTGCTTGCCATGTCTTATGGAGTCCTTCTGACATTACGTTTAACAGGTATGAAAACATTGTTCGTGATGAATAGGTGAGTATTTGCAGAAGGGGATGTGCACTGTTTGTGGTCAGAGAGAATGCCCTTTATGTGACTTCATTTTGCATAATGACATCGTTCTTAATGGCAAAATCCTATATCTTTAGAGATACAGCGTGGAAACAGGCCCTTCGACCCACAAAGTCCTTACCGACCGGCAATCATCGCTTCCATTAATACTATTCTACCCACTAGGGACAATTTACAATTGTCTGAATACTTTCTGAATGCACTGTAATTCTCTTAACTCTTGATTTCTTGGCTGACACAAAGATGCCAGAAGCCTACTGATCCTGCACTAATTGACAATTTTTCACCAATTAATCAAGATAGAGAGCTTTTAATCTTGACTCGGGGCCCACCCACATACACTTTTCTGTAGGGACTCGTATTTGGAATCAGAATTAAGAATCCTGGATGATCATTCCCTATCCGAGGAAAATACTAAATTATAGTGTACAGGTTTAAACTAGTGTAAAACTCCTGTTATCCCATTTTTTGCTGTTCGAAAATTCTGATAGTTTGTTATCCGGCTTAATTGGAGCCCTGCTTCTGTGCTTCCTTTAAACCCACAGCAGTGCCATTTTCCTGCACTCCCTTTGGACTCGCCAGGGCCCCTGTTTCTCATACTCCCTTCAGATTCAAAAAGCAGTGAATTAAAGTGCATGGGTATTATCAGGAAAATATGTAATTGCGTGGAAGATCAGCTGGTTTGGCAGTATCAAAGTTCTGATTTTATTGAATTGTTGGAGTATAACATTTAATATCCCCTTTTACATTTGTGACATGGTACTGTTCGCATGGAATTTTTAGATATATATATATATATATGCGTTAAACCAACAGACACAAAAATGCATTAAATCCTTTGAGTGTGTGTAAGTTGTGTTAATTGTAAAAGAATAATAAAAGCTATGTCTTACTAAACATTTACTAATCTGAGAGCAGTAGTTCGGACATCACACTAGAACCAGACACACTGTGATTTTAAACAGTGGGTCTATATTTCCATTTTTAAATGTGCTGTCGTGAATTATTGATCAAGCACCAACAACATGCTTATTTCTCAGGGAAGATACATTTAGAAAGCTAGTTAGACTAAGTTATGTGGCATATCATCATGTAGTTAGCTCGAATGAGTTCACCAACATGCTTGCATTACAAACTTGCTTTCAGTGAAGTCTTCACTGAAAAACTGAAGTTAGTATTACGGTATCATGTTATTTGTGAATATGGTAATAAACCTGTATAACCTGTAATAAACCTGAACATGAGTGTGTATTTTGTAATTGATGTGGTTATTTCTTCTGTAGGCATCTGTTGAATGACATTAAGAATGTAAGATTCCGTAACTACAAAATTAAGATGATGGAAAAAATAAAGCAATACCTCGCATCATCCAAGTGCAGAAGAAAGTAAATCCTTTGTTCTTATTGCATAGGTTTTATTCATTTTCTCTCTCAGCCCGTGTCAGTTTGGCTCTGTTTGATAGCAGTCATTTTTGAGTCAGAACTTGTGTCCTGGTGCTCCATGCAAATATCTAAATATATAAACAAGGCGCTGTGGGGTGAATTGTCAGAAATTCTATCTTTTAAAACACATTTCAACTGAATACTTAAATGAGGATGGACAACTCAATTGAACTATTAAAGGAGTAGGGAGCCGACATTAATTACTTCAAAAACTTCAGTTAAACATTCTTTGATCTTATTCTTTGTATAATTCCTCCCCTTTAATGCCTGATTTGAATTTTCCAATCTGGATTTAATCCCTTCTATGATACTGAAACTGCCATAATCAAAGTTAAAAATCACATTGAACACGATTGTGACCTTGGTCCATAATCTATCTTCATCCTCCTTGATCATTCCTTACCCATTATCGTGGCTAACCATACCAATCTTTGATTATCTAGCTGGTGGACTGCACTGACCTGGATCCACGTTTAAAGATTTCTGCATCTTTCAAAGATTGAAGGGTGTCCTCCAAAGCTGTCATACCTTTATTCCTCATTCTTCACCCTTTCCAAAATCTCATGACAAATATATTGTAGCAACGTCCAGATCTCCCTTTCTACCATATTTCCCAACCACTGCTGTCTTTATTGACAAACTGCAATGTGGGTTAAACAGAGCATTTTTACATGGAATAGGTTATTTTTAACTTATTTTCGACTATGAGGTACAACAAGACTGGAACAAATAAGTTTCTGTGGAACAGAATCAAGCACAGCATCATGGTTGTGGAGGTTCTCAACATGTTACTGCCAACAGGTGATGGCGCTATTGAAGAGTGCACACAAGTTACTGTATCCCCCTCCCGTATTTCCACTCGCTAGTCCATGGGCCTCAGCATTCAGGTGTCTATTGAGCTGTTCCTTTTCACATAGGGCTTCGAGTGAAGGACTACTTTTTGTTTACAATTAATATTAACTATCCCTTCGATCTCCCTGTCATTGCTTTGGAAGGTGGCTTTCAAAGCAGTGAAGAACAGTGATAAATCCACGTTTAATAAATGTAGAGGAGGATATGCCGCAGGGCCTCAGAGACATTAAAATTCTAACGTTCGTCTAGAAAGAGACAGTATTTAAGGAAGAAATTCCTTTCAGTTTGCCATGGGAAGTCATCGCCAGTGTTGTCCTCGGTTACTTCGTCCCTGTGTCTGAGGAGCTGCCACTTGAATTGCAGTGTAAACTTAGCACATCCAAAGGCACAGTGGACATGATCTTCACCACACAGCAACTCCAAATAAAGTACATAGAACTGCACCAGCCACTATGCCCAATCTTTCTCAACCTCACAAAAGCCTTTGACTCCGTCAGCCAGCAGGGATGATGGAGAATCTACCTTGAAACTGGCTGCCCTAAAAAATTATCTCTCTTGTATTTGCTTCATCATGTCCGCTGCAGAGTTAATCTTGTTCCAGAAAGCGTCAAACAATGATGTAGCATTGTCCCACACTTCATTCAACCTTTCTTGCCACAGTGATGCACTTGCTTCCAAGTTTTCTACAAGACTGAAAGACTAATGAGAAACTGTTCAAACAAAGTTTCTGCTACTCAAAAACTAAGGGCACCCCTACCTCAGAAGTTAAATTGTGCATGGATAATGAATATGATGCTGATGAAGATCATCAGTATGAAGATAATGCTTGCATTTCAATAAGTTTGGGGGCCAAGGTTGACGCCTTAGTGGACTCATGATAACCTACCCCTGAACTCTGACAATAAAAATTAATGGTGAGGCTGTGGAAACCTTGGACCAGTTACGATAAAATGGGAGCCATCTCTCAGCAAAGGCACACATGAATTATGACTTTCATAATTGCCTTCAGTTGCCAATGCAGCCTTTGGCTGACTGAAGAGGAGCATGTCAGTAGATTAAGACCTCGTACCTGGTACAACTTGCTGTATCTCTAAACTAAACTAAAACTAAAGTAGAATCAAATGTTTCAGGCAACAAGTAACCTGGGATTGCTTGACTAATCTGAGAAAGTTTGAGGCTTTACCCTTTGGGAGGTTGAATGTAAGGGGAAGGTATATAGTTGATGGCAAGACCCGTAATAGCATTGATGGGTCCAGGATCATAGCTCCCTAAAAGTGGCAACACAAATGGTGAGACTGGCAAAGAAAGGGTATGGTTTGCTTGCTCTATAAGACTTTGGTTAGGCCACATTTGGAGTATTGCATACAGTTCTGATCACCACATTACAGAAAGGATGTGGAGGCTTTGGAGAGGGTGCAGAAGAGGTTTGCCAGAATGCTGATTAGATTTTGTGGTATTAGCTACAAGGATAGATTGGATAAACTTGGATTTTAGTGTTTTTTAGTTTTAGACAACTTTTTTTAGTTTTACAGCACGGAAATAGGCTCTTAGGCCCTTCGGCCCACCGGGTCCCCTCTGACAAGCGATTCACACACATTAGCAGTGTCCTACACCCACAAGGGGCAATTTTTACATATCTTTACATTTACCAAGCCAATTAACCTACAAACCTGTACGTCTTCGGAATGTGGGAGGAAACCTAAGATCTCGGAGAAAACCCACACAGGTCACGGGAAGAACATACAAACTCCGTACAGACATCACCCGTAGTTGAGTTCGAACCGGGGTCTCCGGCGCTGCATTTTGCTGTAAGGCAGCAACTCCACAGCTGTGCCACCGTGACTGCCCTGTATGCTGTCTGTATGGATATCTGCACGTTATCCCTGTGACCATGTCGACTTTCTCCAGGAGCTTGGGCTTCCTCCCATATCCCAAAGGCATGCAGGTTTGCCGCTGCGGTACCGTGACTGCCCGTAATTGTTTTCTCTGGAATGCTGGAGATTGAGGAAGTACGGATAGAACAATAGAAAATAGTCGGTCATCAGAATCTTTTTCTCAGGTTGGAAAATGTCAAAGATTAGAAGGGATGCTTTAAGATGGGAGGGTCAGATTTTAAAGGAGATGTGTGGGCAGGTTTTTTTGTTAGAGAGTGGTAGGTGTCTGGACATGCAGCAACGGTGGTGGTGGCAGATACAATAGTGGCCTTTAAGAGGCTTTTAGATAGGCACACTTGTATGGAGGGATATAGATCATATACAGGCAGATGAGATTAGTTTAATTTGGCATTATGTTGACACAGACATTATGGGCCAATGGGCTTTCCGTGTGCAATAATGTTCTATGTTCTTTGCTTGAATATCTGTTGGGATGTTTTCCCACATTCAGTGCATGTGGTTATAGTTTGTAGGAACTTACTATGCTGCATTGGCGACATGTGACGACATTTAAGAATAAATAATTTGCTAGCTATGAATTGAAAGACGTTCAATTAAGACCATTGGTAGATCAACATTTCATTGCACATCTCATACTGAATCATCCATTCCCACCCCACTCTCCCTTTAATTCATTTGAAATCCTGAACAAAACATGTTTTACAATTCTTTGGTTAGCGTACAGAACGTTCTCATCGGAATGTTTGTCTGATGCTTTGTAAATTATTCCATTTATTCTGTTTCTGCAGTATTATCTTGTCCCATTTTGAAGATGAAAAGCTCAGGAAAGCCACTCTTGGGATCATTGGGACTGATAGATGTTGTGACAATTGTAAATCAAGGTAAGTGATCCTGCTGGGGATACAATCAGTCAGACGATTAATGATCAAGGTGTTCTTTTGCGAATAAAGATGATTGATGTGCAACACAAGCTTTGTAGAATTCAGATATGTATTTCTCATTGTGGTACAGTTTTATAATTTATCAATAGAGTATCCTATGGGGATAAATAGTTTATGTATGCATTTAAAAATCAGTTTTGTCAAAGGTCAAAAGAGTTTATTGTCATGTGTCCCTGACAGGACAATGAAATTCATTCTTTGCATAGCACAACAGAACATAGTAGGCATTGACTACAATTATATACGTAAATACGTGCATTAATTAACAAATTAATAAAGTGCAAACAACAGATAGAGGGATATTAATGTTCATGTTTTGTCCGAGCCAAGTTTAATAGCCTGATGGCTGTGGGGAAGTAGCTATTCCTGAACCGGGTTGTTGCAGTCCTCAGGCTCCTGTACCTTCTACCCGAAGGTAGCATGGAGATGAGTGTGTGGCCAGGGTGGTGTGGGTCCTTGATGATGCTGCCAGCCTTTTTGAGGCAGCGACTGTGGTAGATTCCCTCGATGGAAGAGAGGTCGGAGCCGATGATGGACTGGGCAGTGTTTACTACTTTTCTGTAGTCTTTTCTTCTCCAGGGCACTCAAGTTGCCAAACCAAGCCACGATGCAACCGGTCAGCAAGCTCTCTACTGTGCACCTGTAGAAGTTAGAGAGAGTCTTCCTTGACAGACCAACTCTCCGTAATCTTCTCAGGAAGTAGAGGCGCTGATGACCTTTCTTAATAAATGCATCTGTGTTCTCGGACCAGGAAAGATCTTCACAGATGTGCACGCCCAGGAATTTGAAGCTCTTGACCCTTTGAACCATCGACCTGTTGATATAAACAGGACTGTGGGTCCCCATCCTACTCCTTCCAAAGTCCACAATCAGTTCCTTGATTTTGCTGGTGTTGAGGGCCAGGTTGTGCTGGCACCAAATGGACAGTTGCTCGATCTCTCTATACTCTGACTCATCCCCATCAGTGATACGTCCCACAACAGTGGTGTCGTCAGCGAACTTGATGATGGAGTTCGCACTATGATCGGCTACGCAGTCATGAGTATAGAGTGAGTACAGCAGGGGGCTGAGCACTCAGCCTTGAAAATGTCCGTAAAAACTCCAGCCAGTTGGTCCGCACAGGTTGTTAGAACACGACCAGGTATGCCATCAGGTCCAGACGCTTTTCGAGGGTTCACCCCCCTGAAGGATTTCCTGACGTCGGCCTCTGTGACTGAGACTGAAATACCATCTCAGTGAATAGGGGCTCGGGAAGGCACATCGGTGTTCTCCCTATCAAAGCGTGCGTAAAATGAATTGAGCTCATCAGGGAGTGATGTTTCGCCGACATCAGAGCTGCCTCCTGATTTCGCCTTGTAGGAGGTGATTGCATTCAGTCCCCAAACACAGCTGCCGAACATCTGTCTCATCCTCCAGCTTGGAGCAGAACTCCCTTTTGGCCTTTTTGATGGCTTTACCAAGGTCGTATCTGGACTTATTGTAGACCACTGTATCACCAGACATCAATACACGGTGTCTGGTCTTCAGAAGAGTGCGGATCTCACAGTTCGTCCAAGGTTTCTGATTGGGAAACACTCGGAAGGTTTTTGTAGGGATGCTGTCCTCCACACATTTCTTAATGAAGTCTGTAACGACTGTGGCGTATTCATTCTAGTCCGTTGCCGAGTCCTTGAACATTGCCCAGTCTACAGACTCCAAACAGTCCTGTAGTTGTTCCTCTGCCCCCCCCCCTCCCCCCAACCCCGACCAGCTCTGTACTGTCCTCACCTCTGGGGGTGCGCTCTTTAATTGCTGCCTGTAGGCAGGAAGAAGCAGCACCGTGGTATGGTCGGATTTACCAAAGTGAGGACGAGGGATAGAGCAGTAGGCATTTGTGATGGTGGTGTAGCAGTGGTCGAAGGTGTTTGGTCCTCTGGTGCAGCAGGAGACATGTTGGTGGAAGTTGGGGAGTGATTTCTTTAGGTTTGCCTTATTGAAGTTCCCAGCAATGGTGGTAAATGCCTTGGGGTAAGACGTCTGGTGTTGGTTGATATTAATATTTCCGTAATTTTACACGAAATTACTCACAATATATTGTTTGACCAGATGCCATTAATGTTATCTGTGGTGGAACATTGCGTTGGGGAAACGGGACCCAACGGGTCAGGGGGGGTAAGGAGGGGAGAGGGATTATGGAGGGTCAGAGGGGGTTACTGAGGGTAGGGGAAAGGAGAGGTGAGGAAGGGAGGGGAGGAGGAGGGGAAAGAGAAGAGGGAAGGTGAAGAGGAGGGGGAAGGAGTGTTGGGGATGAAGGGAAATGAGCCGCGCCTGCGCAGTTGGGGGCTATGTGTGAGTGGTGGAATATTGTGTTGGGAGAACGGGTGAGTGGTGGAAACAGGTTGCATTGGGGGAACGGATGAGGGTGGATTATTGCTTTGGGGGAATGGGAGCCAACGGGTCCCACTTGGTCTAGTGTACCATAAATGTGAATGTCCCTGTGGGGACACTTTGATTCTACTCATTAAATGGGGTCGCCTTGTTAAAGAGGTCGTTCGCTGATCTTTGGGAGACTTGCCTGCTAATCACAGTGACAAAGAGCAGCTGTAATCTCAAGATTGCAATAGGATAAGAACCTAGACATAACTGTGAAGGATGATCCATACCCCATAGATAGGAAAGCCTGCTTTTCACCAGAATATTTCCGCTTTAGCCATTCTGCCTACATTCTTGGCCATTTTTTCCATCATGCTCCCAAGTATATGAGCTACAGGGTTAACCAAACTATAACCAACTCATCTTCCTTATAATTCTCAAAATTCCTGACAACAGTAAGAATATATAATAAGGTACAATGAATATAAAAAACTTGTAACTTTAGGCAAACCTTTAGCCAGTAAGAATTCAGATGATGGATGCTTAGGTCCAGGCTTCCCTTATGTAAGAGACGGTGGTCAGTTGAGTTGAGCAATAAAGAAGATTGAAGACGTTTGGCAAAAGGTCTTGGACCTGAAACATTAACTCTATTTCTATACCTGCAGAAGTCACCCCAGCTGAGTATTTCCAGTATTTTCTGTTTTTATTTTAGATTTCCAGCATATGCAATTAAAAAAAATATTTTTGATGACTTGGCCAGTCACCCAATGGAATATCTATCTTTGCCTCTCAAATGAAGTTTGGTATTTGCATGATCTTTCACCCCACGGATTTGGATTTTGCATTTGGGTTAACTGAATTTCAAAGGTGACCACTAAAGTTCAGAGTAGAGTATTTTTGGATGTTTTAACTCCATGATATGTATAATAATTTTCATGTTTCTGATTTGTGTTTTTGATTTATTTCACATTCCCCATGTTAAATAATTTTCCTTGTTATTTCTAGTAGAATTGGAAGCTGTACCTTTGCAGATGAACCAGAAAATGAAATGCAAGATTTTGGAAAAGAAGTATATCAGCTGCTTACTGCAATATATATTTTAGGAGAAAGATTTGGTATTGGAGTTCCTGTTTTGTTCTTGCGGGGTTCTGTAAGTACTTTGCTTATTATGTCAAATGTTTCAGGTATTAATTTTATTTTTGCTGAATTTCGGTACTTGTTTTCAACTAACATGTTTCTGAACTTTTACTGGCAATTTTATCACATTCACTATACCTGCAGATTTCTCTTGAATTTCCCAGCTAGAGAAGGGAGTATGGGAAATAGGTTATGTTCTGATCTTAGCCAGTGTGTGTGTGATTTAAAATTGAAATTGAACTAAATGTGTCAGTTTGGTATATTGAAACTAAAATCCTGTTATTCTGACATAATTCAGTCATATTTATATGCTTTGATTCTATTTACATGTCAATATAGGAATTTGGTATGTTTAACAAAAGCAGATACTTTCATATATTTATAGTCATATCGCACAGGAAAATCATCCCGCTGAGCAAGGTGCCCCATCTAAGATAGTCCCATTTGCCCGTGCTTGACTCGTGTCCCTCTAAATCTTTCCAATCCATGTACCTGTCCAAATATATTTAAAATGCTGTTATATTTCCTGCTTCAGCTACCTCCTCTGGAAGATCATTCCACCAACCCACCACCCTTTGACTGAAAAAGGTGCCCCTCAGGTTCTTAATAAATCTTTTCCCTCTCACCTTAAACCTATGTCCTTTGGTTTTTGATTCCCCTACTCTGGGTAAAAGACTATGTGCATTCACCCTATTGATTCCACTCATGATTTTATACACCTGTATAATATCACTCTTTAGCCTCCTCTGCTCCAAAGAATAAAGTCCTAGCCTGCCCAACCTATCCCTGTAGCTCAGTGCCTCTAGTCCTGGCAGCATCCTCATAAGTCTTCTCTGCACTCTTTCCGGTTTAATAACATCCTGCATGTGGCAGGATGACCTAAACTGAATACAATATTCCAAATGTAGCCTTTCCGAAGACAACAGGGCAGTGGATCTAAGCTGCATTTCAGTTGTTTTGTCCTCTTTTCCATGATTCTTTGGCAGTGTCTGTGTCACACCCTGGGCAGGATGACAGTTGGGTAATTTTTTTCCAGTGTTATTGATAAAAATACATCTATTGATGCTCCTGAACACATCATCAGTGATGTAACCTGAGGTCATTGGGTGTTTTGGGTCTTTCAACATCAGACACCCTCACCCAGGCAACCCAGCCGTGGTTGATCACACCACAACTTGTGTTCAGGTGGCATTCGCTCCTCCCCATGGACCTTCTCTCCTGATTCAGAGCCATCTTGAGGCCTTCTCTGCTGCCTCTGTGGTGTTCTTGATGGCTCTTCTCCTTGCCACTCCGTTGATGCCCACTGCACTCAAGCCTTTGTAGAGCGATTGCCCTGCAAAACCCCTGCAGCCAACCTTGATGGGCATACACCTTGCCTTCCAGCCCTGCTTACGGCAGTCTATGACCAGCACTTCATACTTTGTCTTCTTCCTCTTGTGGGCCTCCTCCAGACGGTCCTCCCACGGCACTGTCAGTTCCAACAAGATGATGTTTTTGGTCGCCTCTAAGACCAGGAGGATATCTGGCCTCAGGGTGGTCGTGGCAATGTGCTGTGGGAACTTCAGCTGTTTCACCAGGTCTACAGAAAGCTGCCAGTCCTGCGAAGTCAGCAGGATTCCTGACGGATTACTGGCTGCTGTGGTTCTTGGCAGCTGCATTCCGGCATTCACAAAGGTGATCATCTGAGTGGTGGGGCGTGCTTGTCTGCAGCTGCTGATTCCCATGCTGATGGCTTCTGCAATGGGTTTAAGAACCTGGTCGTGACTCCATGTGTACTGATCCTGCCCAAGTGCCTTTAGGCAGCAGCTCAGGATGTATTCCAATGTCCCTTTGCCTGAGCATTGTGGGCAATCTGGAGATTCCGCTTTGCCCCAGATGAAGAGGTTCGATGGGCTGGGCAGGACATCATACACTGCCTGGACTCGGAACTTGATGTGCTGTGGTTCAGCCTGCCAGAGCTCAGTCCATGTGACTTTTCGGTCCATGGCCTACTCCCACCTTGTCCAGGCTCCCTGCTGCCTGAATCCAACCACTCTGGTAGACCTCTCCTCCTCCACCACTGCCCTCACTTCCTCCTGGACCAGCCTGCGCCTCTCCTTCCCCTTGGCCTTGTCAAACTGGGGAGTTGGGAAGATTCCCAGGCCAGCTCTTCCCCGAGTCACAGCCACCAGGACTCTGTGGCTTATCCGAGACTCCGCTTGCAGCACGGCTTCGCCGGCTCTCCACTTCCTCCCAGTTTTTACCACCACCCCTGCCTGAGCCACCTTGGGGTCGCTGGAGTCCCTGTACAGCATCACCTCTCTGGCCCGAGTCACCTTAAACTCCTCCTCCAGGGACTTAAAGTATGTCTTGGAGTGAGGAATCAGTCATCTTTCTGATTTGCCTCCTTTCCTTTTTAAATGCTCTACCACCATTACGTGATACAGGAACTCTGCGTGAGTGAACTTTAAAAAATAACAACTGGGGCATAGTGGGGTACCAGAAGGCTCGTGCTGGGACCGCAGCTATTTACAATATACATCAATGATTTGGATGAAGGGATTCAAAGTTACATTAGCAAATTTGCAGATGACACAAAGCTGGATGGCAGTGTGAGGAGGATGCAGGGTGATTTGGACAGGTTGGGGGAGTGGGCAGATGCATGGCAGATGAAGTTTAATGTGGATAAATGTGAGGTTATCCACTTTGGTAGCAAAAACAGGAAGGCAGATTACTATCTAAATGGCATCAAGTTGGGAAAAGGGGAAGTACAACGGGATCTGGGGGTCATTGTACGTCAGTCTATGAAAGTAAGCATGCAAGTACAGCAGGCAGTGAAGAAAGCGAATGGCATGTTGGCCTTTATAACAAGAGGAATCAATTATAGGAGCAAAGAGGTTCTTCTGCAGTTGTACAGAGCCCTAGTGAGACTACACCTGGAGTATTGTGTGCAGTTTTGGTCTCCTAATTTGAGGAAGGACATTCTTGCTATTGAGGGAGTGCAGCATAGGTTTACAAGGTTAATTCCCGGATGGCGGGACTGTCACATGCTGAGAGAATGGAGCAGCTGGGCTTGTACACTCTGGTGTTTAGAAGGATGAGAGGATATCTCATTGAAATATATAAGATTGTTAAGGGCTTGGACACGCTAGAGGCAGGAAACATGTTCCCGATGTTGGGGGAGTCCAGAACCAGGGGCCACAGTTTAAAAATAAGAAGTAAGCCATTTAGAACGGAGCCAAGTTTCATGTTATCTGTGAATGTGTTGTGTGTGAATATATATGCTATTTCAATCTTAATTGAAGTAAGAGTATTTCAGTCAGTAATAATGCTGCTTACATTTTTAGCTGTCTTGTGATAGGATTTGGAATCACAAATCTACTGTACTGGAGGGTGATTAACCAATTGTGTCTGTACCTGCTCTTTAAAGGGCACTCTAATTAGTCCTATTCTGATTTTACGCTAGAGCTCTGCAAAACGTTATGGGTATATATTCAGTTCCATTCATAAAACTTTTATTTTAATTTTCTTTCCCACCATCCTTTTCCAGTAGTGCAATCCATATCATCATTAGTCAATACATTTAAAATAAAATTCTGCATGTCCACTTTAGTTCTTTGGCAGTTATGTTCAGCTTTGTTCTGTGATTGTTAACTGTTCCACCATTGGAAAGATTTACCCCTTATTATCAGAATATTTCATAATTTTAAAGAATTACTTGCATCAAGTGCTCTCTTATCTCATTCAATCTACGTAATTGAGGTTGCAGATTTTGGGTACTCCATTTTAGATAATTAGATAATAATTTAGATCAAATTATCTTAAGGAATACCCGAGATCTATAACCTCAATTACTTAGATTGAATGAGATTAGAGAGCAGGTGATTTAAATAAACTCTTTAAAGTTTTGCAGTATTTTGGTAATAAGGGGTACATTTTTCTTCTCATAGACTTATCTTCCTTCATAAAATGTATTTCCCTGAAATGCATGTAGTTATACAAGATAGAACTATACAGCACAGCAACATTCCCTTTGGCCCACAATGTCTTTGGTGAACGTGATGCCAACATAAATTAATCTCCCATGCCTGGATCCATATGACTCCATTCCCTGCATATCCATATGCCTATGTAAAAGCCACAAACAACCACAACTTCCACCAAGACCCTGACGGCATTTTGAAGGCAGGAATAGGGTACTGATTGGGGATGATCAGCCATGATCACAATGAATGGCGGTGCTGGCTCGAAGAGCCGAATGGCCTAGTCCTGCGTCTATTGTCTATTGGCATATTGAATTGAAAATCTTTATTATCATTTTCCTGAGTACTTACATACCCAGAGGAAACGAAAAAACGTTGCTCAACCAGTGTCCATTCAGTGTGCGGTAAAAAATAAATAGAAAGTAAAAATAAAAATACATATATCATCATGGGTTCCAATCGGCAGTGGCACGACAATGGCTCTGCGTCAGCGTGTCCAGGTTGGTGGTTGGTGTGCGATACTTTGGCAGGGGGCACAGTCCGTTTATCAGTCTTATGGCCTGTGAGAAGAAGCTGAGGAGCATCCTGCTGGTTTTGCAGCTGATGCTCCTGTACCTCTTCCCAGATGGCAGGATGGAGAATATGAGATGCGATGGGTGGTAGAGGTCTTTGACGATGGAGGTGGCTCTGTTGATACATCTTTCCTGTATATGTCCAGCAGGAAAGGGAGTGGAGCACCAATAATCCTGCTGGCGGTCTTCACAATCCTGTCTAGTTGGTGCCGTTCGTATGCTTTGCAGCTCCCGTACCAGGAAGTGATGCCGTAGGTTACTGTGCTCTCGATTGCCCCCCCTATAAAAAGTTTGTAGGTGTGCAGTGGGGAGACCTGCTTTCCGTAGACTTCAGAGAGGGTGTAGTTGCTCCTGGGCTCTCTTGACCAGCGCTGTGGTGTTGGTCGTGGACGTCAGGTCATCTGACAGGTGGAGTCCTAGGAACTTCACACTGCTGACCCTTTCCACATCAGCTCCATCGATGTGCAGAGGTGAATGGCGTTGTTTTCCCGCCCTCCTGAAGTCGACCACCATCTCCTTTGTTTGTCCCACGTTGAGAATGAGGTTGTGGGATTTACACCATCCTGTGAGCAGCTCCACCTCCATCCTGTACGCCGACTCATTGTCACTGATGAGACCCACCACTGTTGTGTCATCAGCGAACTTGCTGATGAAGTTGTTGTTGAGTCTAGGAGTACAGTCGTGTGTAAGCAGACTAAACAGCAGGGGGCTTAGGACACAGCCTTGGGGCGAGCCAGTGCTCACGGCTATGGCTTTTGATGTCCTACTGCCCACCCTGACTGTTTGCTGCCGTTGCGATAGAAAGTTCAAAACCCAATTACATGTGCGAGCATCAACCCCCAATAACTCCAACTTCTCTACCAGCTGCTGCGGGATGATTGTGTTAAAAGCAGAGCTGAAGTCTATGAAGAGGATCCTGGCATAAGTATTTTTCCGATCAAGGTGTGGCAGTACGAGGTTCAGTGTTGTTGAGACTGCGTCCTCTGTGGATCGGTTGGCTCTGTAGACGAACTGCAGTGGGTCGAGGTCGGCAGGTAGGCTATTTTTGATATGCTGCATAACCAGTCACTCAAAACACTTCATTACTATGGGTGTTAGAGCCACTGGTCGAAAGTCATTATGGCAGGCTGGGTTTGGTTTCTTCGGGACAGGAACGATGGTGGCACTCTTAAGACAGTTGGGCACTACTGCCTGTCTGAGTGAGGTGTTAAAAATGTCTGTGAAGACATCTTTCAGTTGCTCGGCGCAGACTCTTAGAACGCGTCCAGGAATGTTGTCCGGCCCTGCAGCTTTGCGTGGGTTGATGCTGCCAAAGGCCTTTTTAACTCAGGCTGCGGACAGCCTGAGCGATTGGTCACTGGGAGATGGCAGTAGTGCACGTGTCTGGGTGCTGTTTTTAACCTCAAACCATGCGTAGAACTCGTTCAGTTCATCTGGTAGAGAGGGGTCGTTTTGGCATATCCGCAGTGGGGGGACTTGTAGTCAGTGATGGTATGAAATCCCTGCCACAAGCGACGTGTGTCCTTGTCATTTGTGAAGTGGCTATTAAGTTTTTGTCCATACAGCTTCTTCGCTTCCCTGATCCCTCGGGATGGGTTACTCCTTGACAGTTTGTATGCTGTGTTGTCTCCAGATTTAAATGCAGCATTCCGGATTCTCAGTAGGGAACACACTTCCCCGGTTAGCCAAGGTTTCTGATTGGCGCGCCTCCTGACGGTTTTTTCCACCGTTATATCCTCGATGCATTTATTGATGTATCCGATGATGGATTCTGTGTATTCCTGGATCTGTCATCTGTTGCTGCCTCTCTGAAGATGGCCCACTGTGTGGTTTTGAAACAGTCCTGTCATGCCTCGGTAGCTCCCTGTGGCCATGTTCTGACTTCTTTGATCGTTGGCGTGTCCTGTTTCACCCTGGGTCTGTATGTAGGTGTGAGCATAGGTGGTCAGAGTTGCCGATATAGGAGAGGGGGGGTCGCCTTATATGCATCTTTAATGTTGGTGTACACCAGATCTAGTTTGTTCTTTCCCCTGGTTGCAATGTTCACATGCTGGTAGAATTTAGGCAGGACAGAAGTAAGATTTGCCGGGTTAAAATCCCAAGCTGCCATGAAGAAAGCATCTGGATGTTCCCTCTGCTGCTCACTGATGTTGTAGAGCTGTGTCATAGCATCCTTCACGTCCGCGCTCGGTGCTACATAGACGGCCGTTATGAAGACTGCCGTTAGCTCCCTGGGTGAGTAGAAGGGCCGGCATTTCACAGTCATTAGCTCCACGTGGGGTGAGCAGTAAGTGGAAAACACCACAGCATCCTGACACCATGATCTGTTCACATACACAGCCAGTCCCCCTCCTCTTGCCTTACCAGCTAGCAAAGCTACTCTATCAGCTCTGTATAGCATAAGTCCCTCCAACTGGATCGTAGCGTCTGTGATGTTCTGATTCAACCAGGTCTCCGTTAGGACGTAGACACAGCAGTTCTTCACGCTTCTTTGGGAGGCTCTCCACGCTCTGATGTAGTCCATCTTGTTGTCAAGGGAGTGGACATTTGCCAACATTACCATAGGCACTGCTGGTTTATGAGGGTTTGCGTTTAGCCTAGCGGAGGCTCCTCCGCCCTTCCCACGCTTCTGCCTCCTGCTTGCGATGTTTCCCCACCAGCGTTGTTCCCGGTGCTGGTTCAGCCGCAGTTCTCCATGGGCCTGCGCGCCTTCGTAGGCCTGCGCACCTCCCCACCAGCGTTGTTCCCGGTGCGGGTGCAGCCGCGGCTCTCCGTGAGCCTGCGCACCTCCCCACCAGCGTTGTTCCCGGTGCGGGTGCAGCCGCGGCTCTCCGTGAGCCTGCGCACCTATTCCAAGCACCCACTCTCTGTATATTAAAAAAAAACTTCCCATCGTTAAACTTTCCCCTCCAACCTTAAAGCTATGCCCTCTGGTATTTGCTATTTCTATCCTGAGAGATATGTTCTGGCTGTCTACGCTAGCTAAGCCTCTCATAATGTCATATACCTATCAAGTCTTGTCTCAATCTCTGAACTTCTAGAGAAAACAATCAAGTTTAGTCCAACTTCTCCTTATAGCTTGCACTCCCTAATGCATTCAGCACTCTGGTCAGCCGCCACATCCTTCCTGTAATAAAGCTTCTTGTAATTTTTATAAATCATAAACTCTTGTTTCAAGAGAAGAAGCCAAGGATCTTGACAATTATATAACTAATGTGCGATGCATTTCATGGTAACTATGATCTATTTGATAAATGAGGAAAATACTTTCCTTATATTCGTAGTACTCGCAACGTTTGCCAGAAAAACATCGCAATCACCATCAGTTTGGCAGTGGAAAGAACCATCCTGAAAGCTGGTGGAAGGCACTGGGTCATCTACTTATCATTGAGGGTTTCTTGCAGGAAAATCGCATCTGCAAGAGATTTGCTGTCACAACTGCTATTTCTATGAAGGTCAGCTTGATTTACGTTTTGCGCTTGGCAATTGGGGAGGGAACAGGGTAGAATATATTAAAACACATGGGTTCCATTAAATGTAACAAAGAAACAATTTGACTGCCTATCTTGAAAAACTAATTATACTCATTCCAAAGAGTTAAATGAATGCCTGTATGAGCATTTGGTCGTGGCACAGCTAGGAATTGTGAAGGTTTGTAATTCCTATAAAGAATACTTGTTTCATCCCAGAAGGATTATTACATTCTTTTCTGCTAGCAATTTAAAACAAACCTCTCATTGGCCTCCGGCTAGGAAATAATGGATGAAAATTATACTTTGCCAATCAGCACTGTTCATTGGATTTAAAGTAGAAATATTTAATTCTAATATAGTAAAAACAACATGCTTGGGCTCTGGAGCTGGATTAGTGCATTTTCTGGACTATTGGGTGTCCATGTAATATTTCATCCACTTTGTTTTGGACATTACCTTATGCTAATAAATTGTCCAGTGAATCAGGTTGCTTGAAAGGAAGCACAGGAATTGGGACCTGGATGAGTGGAAAGGAAACAGGGCAGACATTACCTGGTGATCTAGGTGCTGAACAATTGATATTTCCAAATTGCAGCTTAACAAAGCTTTACTGTATTGATAATGTTTGGTTGCTGCTCCAATAAATGTATTGCCATTTTTCATTTGTCTTTTTTTCCCACTAAATAACATTCCTGACAGAGCAAAGGTAGATAAAAATGCTGGAGACACTCAGCGGGTGAGGCAGCATCTAAGGAATAGGTGACGTTTCGGGTCAAGACCCTTCTTCAGTCTGATCTTCATCTACCTTTGATTTTTCGAGCATCTGCAGTTCCTTCTTAAACATTTCCTGAAGGGGCAATTCACTTAAGCAGCAGATGCAGATTGAGGGTTTTCCAATACCCGAGGATATGACAAAGCACTTTATATTCAATAGTTACCTTTAAAATATATTTGCTGTTATCATTTAGGAAAATACAGCAATCAATTTTCACACAATTTTCTCTCATTTAAATGCAGTCCTATTCTATTTAGATAATTTGTTTGAGTGATATTCATTGATGGGTAACTATGAATCCTACAAAATTGTTTTTTTAACCGTCTAAAGAACCTTACATAATTCGGCGTATCAGTCTATGCTTATTGTGTTTACAATTGGGATGGACTTGAAGGCACAAACTTTCTGGCTTTGACCAGGGGGTATTTTGTAAAATTAAAGCCGCCCTTAACTAGTATAGAATACCAGCACTCCAATGGTGAAATTCTGATATATTACAAAAGGAGAACTTTGTTCCTTGGAACATAAAAGGTCAAAAGGCAGGATGGTGGAAAGGACTGAGGATAAAGTAGCTTAACCAAATCAACGCTTGCCTTTCCAGCTGGTAATTAAGAACTGGTGACGCAAGGAACTGCAGATGCTGGAATCTTGTGTAGTGTGGAGTCACTGAATGAATCAGATAGCATCTCTGGAAGAAATGGATAAGTGACATTTTGGTATATCATATTAAATCAACTCATGAAAATGTTAATGTTCACAGGGGCGAACGTGGTTCCAGAAGGCAGCTGATGAGTCTTGTCGTACTCTTTTGCTTCCAGCCACTGAAGAACTGCGTTCAAATGATCTTCCAAAAGTGTATGCATGGTGTAGTAATTTGAATTTTACTTCTGTTTTCAGTACCTTTTTCATTTTAAAACAGTACCATTTTCTTTAAATAATTTAATGTATTTCTTTACAGTCAGTTTCAGCCACCAACCTCGCCAGCAGTTTTCTCTCAACGTCATCCTGCGTTGGTTACCCAGTCAGAGCTTCAGGTTTTTATTATCACCGTTTTACTTGTTTTGCTTAATGTAAATAATGCATATTATCTATGTCCAATGTCCTTTTGGTAAAATCTGTGTACTAGAGACATTTTAAAGTATTTCAAAATGAAGGTCGTTGACAAGATTTTTACTTTGTATATTATAGCTCCTGTGATGAAACCCTTTATACCTTTTATAATCGTAGGGTTTTTCAGTAATATCAATGGATATTTGGCCCCTGTGTGGCTCTAGACAATTGATTGTTGTGTAAATAGTTTTCCAGAACTTAACAGGTATAATTGACAGGCAATTAATACGGTATAATGTTGTCTATTGGATGTGCCATTACAAGAATACTATTTTTCCCAAAAAAATCTCACCAAGCTTTTCTTAATATTTTTTTTTGTCTAGCGACATTGTGTAACCATATCTAATGATAACATCTTTTGGGGTAGAAATTAGAATTAAAAAATCAAACCTTTTGAATGCTTCATGTCCTTAGAATTCCAAAATGACATCCATGGTACCTGCATGCATTTGTGGGGTGCATTTTACCAGGGGTAAAGTTCTGGGGAGGGCAGGAGCGTTGAGAAGGAGTGGGTCGGGGATCATGTCAGCGGGCGCGGAGCCACCACATTGTGGCCGGGGAGAGAAGTAGCTCGAGTGGCTGCGAGCGATCAAGGGACCAAGTGAGGTTACTCGCGTTGACACAGGAGTAAGCTCCACCGCCAGCTGTCCTGTTATCCATCGCCCGCTGATCCGCTCTTGGTCCCCTCACTGTCCGGTCTACATTGAAAGACACGGACCGGGCAGTGAATGCCATGCAGTGTCACCCGGCGCAGCAAGTGGGGCCATTTCCTGCTCCCGGTGGCAGTCAGAATTTAAGGATTTACGGGAAGCGGCTGACAAGAGCGAGGCCCACAAACGGCAAGAGAGAGGTGTTCAGACGAGACCGCTGCCAGAGGTGAGCGGGCTGGCAGAAGGTGCTGAGATCCCGGTGGCCGCTCGCAGCGACCCGAGCTACTTCCCTCCCTGGTTACAATGCGGTGGCTCTGCGCCCAGAGCGCCACGACAGCGGTGAGCGAGTTGCTGGCATGATCCCCAATCCCCGACCCCCCTCCTTCTTAATGCTCCTGCCCTCCCCGCAACTTACCCTGGCCAGAGTCCCCTCACGCTGTGAAAGGAACTCTCTCCCCCCAAATGGTCCCTTGAACTAGTATTGTCCTTCAATAAGATCAAGTGATTCAACTTGTCCCGATGTCCTCCCGTTTTTCCCACCATCTCTCCACCTGCTGTCAACCTCCACCCTCCACTCATTCAGTAATTCAGAATGGAGGAGATTTGGAAGCCTTGGGCAAATTACATTGTTACTTTCTTTATTTTTATCTTTCATTTTTTTGAGTGTGAGAAATTCTGTCCCGCCAGCCTTTTTTCAAAATTCAGCAACTCAAAATGGGGGTGCGTCTTCGACGCAGGAGCGCCTTCATTGCTGGGAAATATGCTACTTTATTAAGAGATATGGCTTTTGAAGACAAATTACTTTATAAATGTCGGCTGATATTTTACGGAGAGGAGAATAATCTGCGCATGCGCGGTTTTAGATTTTTTTTTAAAGCCGACTGACTGCCTACCCCGAGTAATTACTCACGGCACGTGCCTGATATATATATATATATATATATATATATATATATAGATGAGATAATGTTTGTGAATTAATTGATAAGTAGCGAAGAAGAGGTAGGAATAAATAAGTGTATACTTCCTCCTACTCCTTTGCAGAAATCATTTAAATAAATGTTTGAAATGCTTGTTGGCTACATTGCAATCAGCACATACGCTATAACTGTACACCTTGATTTTGTGCGTCCGCAAGTTCACAAGTGTTAGAAGCAGAATTAGTCCGTTCGGCCCATCAAGTCTACTTGGCCATTCAATCATGGCTGATCTCTCTTTCCCTCAACCCGATTCTCCTGCCATCTCCCCATAACCCATGATGCCCGTACTAATCTGTCTTAAAAATATACTTGAATTGGCCTCCACATTCTTCTGTGGCAATGAATTTCACATTCACCACCCTCTGACTACAACAATTACTCCTCATCTCTTTCCGAAAGGAACATCCTTTAATTTTGAGGCTATGACCTCTGGTCCTAGGCTCTCCCACTGGAGGAAACATCCTCTCCACATCCACTCTGTACAAGCCTTTCACTATTGCTTAAGTTTCAATGAAGTCCCCCCTCATCCTTCTGAACTCCAACGAGTAGAGGCCCAGTGCCGCCAAACGCTCATCATCTGTTAACACACTCATTCCTGGGATCATTCTCGTAAACCTCTGGACCCTCTCCAGTGCCAGCATATCCTTCCTGACACTGGAGAGATGTGGGGTCCAAAATTGCTCACAATGCTCCAAATGCAATCTGACCAGCGCCTTGTATAGCCTCAGCATTACATCCCTGTTTTTATATTCTAGTCCTCTCAAAATAATGCTAGCATTGTGTTTGCCTTCCTTACTACCGATTTGACTTGCAAATTAATTTTTGGGAATCATGCACCAGCACTCCCAAGTCCCTTTGCACCTCCAATATCTGAATTCTCTCCCCATTTAGAAAATAGTCAGTGCCTTTATTCCTACTACCAAAATGCCTCTAATTTCCTAGAATAATTGACATTCTATTTTTGCATTCTCGTGCTCACAAAATTGCGCTCCAGGAAAGCTATTACCAGATAGGCCAAAGAATATAAGCATAAATGACAACTGTATATACATTTGTACTGCAAAGTCAAATTTACATAAAATATTGGTGCACTTTCTGATAATTTTTACATGCTGTATTAATCAAACAGAATTAGACAAGCAAAATATTAACATGAATGATAGAACCATGATAGAACCAAACTTTACTTACAGCAAAGAGACAAATGGTTGGGATGTGTAAAGTAAACTCGACCAGTAATTTAAACAATTATACCAAGCCAAACTTGTCTTTAACCATGGAGTATCAATAACGCAGAATAAAACACTAATTCCTGAGCAGGATGTGCTGTCCTTGATCATTTGGCATGGCATGAGACAGATGCAGTGTGAAAGCTTATTTCATAGTTTATTTTTGTTTGAACAAGATTAAACAAAAATATTTTCATTTGGTGACAAAGGCAAGAAGAATTTAATTGTCATTAATTTAAGTTAAGTGATTGACATGAGGTATAGGTTGTATTCTGCATATCACTGTATCACAAGCACCGATGAGCAGCACCTATTACATTAACATATTGCTTTAATTGCTCTAATTTGAGACTCGTGTTGTAGCACTCATGTATGCTGCTTTCAGTTATTTTCTTTTGCAGTGTTCTCCAGCATCATTCTTAATGGTGTTCATCATGCAAACACATTTAATTATACCTGTGGGTGAGAGATTTTCAATCCATTGGACTAGATTGGATTTGGAAACTATGATCCTATGTGATCTATTGCCTTATCCATTCAACAATCTTTAATGGATAGACAAGCCCATGAGATAAGCAGACATAATTGGATCAGCAAGGGCATTGTAATTCTCAAATGGTTGTGATGCAGTGAATATGGACTGATCCTTTGTGCACTTAATCTATTTGCATTTTATTCAAGATGTTTGGATAACAAATAATCCTAACTACTTGTTTTAAAAATTCCAACTAACAACTGAGACAACATGTCTTTAAAAGATCTTTATTTGATTTTAAAGGATGTTACTTGAACAAAATCCACCTTATCCTTAGAATAAACCCCCTTCTTAATAATGTGAAAGTACTGACAATTCACACACAGTATTCATTTGGTTATTAAGTTAGCTGCACAGACAAAAAACATGGGTTTCCTAAATGTACAGAGTTTATCAATATATGTATGACTTTTAATCATCCATGTAGCGTCAGCGAATAGTGGCAGAATTGAGTTGCCCAATTCACGTTATCAATACAAGATAATGTTGAGATTGAAAGCAGCAATTGTTATTCATTTTATTCAAACTGCAACTTGCCTGAAAGGTGTGCTTAGGATATTGGAAAGGAAGTCCAATATCACGTTTTTCTTGGACTTCTGCTGACTCTCATATAATCCACCTACTCCACTTTTTCCCCCGTAAGCAATTTACAGAGACCATTTTTCTCCATGGTAAATTATTACACAGTTAATACAATTATTCTCCTTTCATCACTTGACACAGGTTACAGATATTGTTTTTCTCTCCGTTACTGCTCAGTGACTGCAACAATTTGGCACTTATGCTTTACTTGAAATTGTAAGTCAGCTTTGCCCAGTGAATTAATTCCTTATTGTACAAAACAGAATGAGTGTTGATACGTGTCCTTATAGCAAGCATCAGCATTGCATGTGCTATGACAGAAAGGAGTTAAGAAGTCCCCAAATATGGATGAGAGCTGGGGAAAGATCATTTTAATCATGAGGAATGGCAGATGTGGTCAGATTTTTAAAATATATGCATACTAAAGAATTCATTTCATCATGCAACTTGGCACTCTGCATCTCGTCTTTTTCATTTGGTATTTTGGATACCTAATTTTATTTATTTTCTTTTTTAATTCATACTTTATTTTATTCATGACCAATTCTGGATTTTTTTCAGATTATGTCACTATGCAAACAGTTTGAGAGAGAGAAAAGAAAAGAAAATGAAAGGTCGTTTGCCACATCTGCAATTAAAGGGTAAATATGTTTCCATGTTCTAATGTTCAGAAGGTCCACTAATGAAGAATAATGACCATTAGAGGTCAAAAGTTCCTAGATGTATGCAAGGCTCAATTCAGAAACAGCAATAATGGTAATACTGAATGGTGCAATTTCTAGTGTCAAGAGTCGTATAACGAAGTGGTTGAATATTCCATTGAGTTGAGGTTGGCTGAAAGTTTGACCATTTGTACTTTAGGTGGCAGGCTGAAATGAACAGCTGATGCTGTTGCTGATAGGAAGTCTGAACCATTCTAATCTGAAAGCCGTGATGAAAAAGAATCCTCTTGGACTAGACTGGCAAATAACTGAATTCATAACTTCTGAATAATTCAGACATTACTCAACAAAACTTGGCTCTGTATCTAATCCAGGGAATCTGCTGCCTTCTCTCTTTTGCGTAGTGGAATCCATAACAAGAGATAGGTTGAAGGTGAGATGGTAAAGATTTAAAAGGAACTGGAAGGGCAACTTATTTGCAAACAGGGTGGTGGATATATGAAACGAGCTACTGGAAGAGGTAGTTGAGGCAGGTACTATAAAACAACATTTAAATTACATTTGGACAGGTGTATGGATGGGAAGGGTTGAGAGGGAAATGGGCCAAACGTGGGCAAGTGAGACTAGTAAAAGTGGGGCATCTTGGTTGGCATGGGCAAAGGGGCTGTTTCCATGCTGTATGACTATGACTAAGATTTTAATTTTATGTATAATAAACAGACAGTTTTGTGAATATGCTGTGTGAAAGATTTATTTAATTGACCCCATTAGTCAATATTCCAGGTTGGGGGCCTATATAGCAACAATGATGTTCTCGTGAATTTTCTTTGGAGTGACAGTCAAATTGTTGATGTGGTATTTGCATCTTGGACTGTTTTCAGTTTTGTTTGTTGATTATAAAAAAACAATGAATACTATCAATGCAGCGTGTTATAAAGGGTTTCTGAAATTTGATTACTAGTGAACTGAGCAGTAATGTGATGATGAAAAGCAATCAGATCTAAAACACTATAGAAAATGTTGGTCTGTGAAGGCTGTTATTCTGCTAGCTTAAAACAGTAAAACACATCACTGATTTTAGTTTGGAGTCACCGGGCGGGAAATCTTGTTTTACAGGAGCGAGACGGCAATGGAGAAAGTTGTAAAAGGAAGGTCGAGGCGGTCCACTGCAAAACCAGCTATGGTAGTGCGGGTAGCGGGCGGCCGTCCCTCGTGCCTTCCGAATCGCTGGCAGCATGGCCAATAGTTTCCAACTTGGTGCCGGTGGAAGGCACCGTGGCTACTCTGGTGGGACGAAAAGCCATCAGAAAATCAAACAGGCCCGTAGACTCTGACGAGTCGGGCCAGGAGGATGGTCCTCCCACAATGGATGCCGTTTTTGGGCGGCTATCCAGAATGGAACACCTTATGGAGAGGTTGTTCCATCAACAAATGCTCGAGGAAGACGAGCTATTTATCCACAGGTCTCCTCGTGAGCCCGTGGCGGCAGCACCTGTAACAGGGCTGCATGAGCAGACCTGGAGGAGGAGGCAAGCCCACGGAGTCAATTTTGTTCTGACTCCGAAATCGGAGGTATAGCTGATGAGCATATCTGCAGGCATGGAGACCAGGAGTCAGGGGTGCCAAGCATGGCATCCAAATTTGCCATACCTGCCGGAACGGGCGAACCAATCAATGAGGATCTGGCCAGGACCATTAATTACATGGTCTCGCATCAACTGCAGGACCTCACCATAGATGAAACCTGCAAGAAATACCAAACACTGGGTAATTGCACATCACTTAGTCCTGGCTGAGAACCACCCAATCTGGGGGCACATGGCAGCAGGAATCAGAGCCCAAGAGTTAAGGCTCCAGAAGATCCTCAAGCTCCTGGCTTCAGGGATAACAGCTTTTGCCAGGTCGGTGGATGATGAGGCTCTGTCTCCAGTTCAGCAGGATGCGCTTGCCCTCATGTGCAATGCACAATTCAAAATAAATTGCTTGAGGAAGACTGCAATCCGGCCAATGCTCAACCCTAAATTTTCAGCATTGGGCAAGATGAGCAGTGTGCAACGACCAAATTTGCTATTCGGGGAAGACCTGTCCAAACAGGTCAGAGAACTAGATGATGAGGCAAAGACAGTTGGTCTCATTAGAGCACAGCCGGTCAGCAAAAATCCTCTCCGACGACAGCACCCCTACAAACGATCCACTGAATCGAGTTCAGGTCAAGGACCAAGCCGGCCCTTGCCAAGTATGTGCAGTTGGCGCACGCCACCATTTCCCTCCAGAACACGAGGTCAGAAGTTGCTACCAACCACGGAGGTAGATGGCCAGTTACAACTTGGTGGGAGATTACGTTTGTTTTTCAATCAATGGTGTCGTATAACATCAGAATCATTTATACTGCACAGTATTCTAGGTTTCCGGATTTAGTTTATTTTTAAATTATGCCCACCTACACAGCATACACCTAGCCGGACGCTGCCTTTTCCACAACAGGAGTCCTTGGAGGTACAAGCTGAGATTCAAACATTAGCCAAAAAAGGGGGTAATTGAGAAGTCTTCTCATCAATCTCACCAATTTGTCCAAGACATATATTTCCAAGACAAAAGAAGGACGGTGGGTGTCGGGTCATTCTTGACCAGACTAGGCCTAACTCCTATATGCAGTATAAACATTTCAAAATGGGAACTTTTCTTACTGCGAAACAGCTGGTTTCTAAAGGGTACTACATGGCATGCATAGATCTAAAAGATGCATACTATTCGGTACCCATGCATCACAATCATCGGAGATATTTGAAATTTAACTGGATGAAGCAATTGTGGCAGTTTAAAGCATTGCCTAATGGTTTAACTTCGGCTCCTAGGTTATTTACAAAAATGTTAAAACCAGTGTTGGGCCTACTCCGAGCTCAGAATCGTATTGTAATGGCCTATTTGGATGATATTTTAATCATAGGCAATACACAGAAATCAGCTGAATTATCTGTTTCAGCTGCCAAACGCTTACTTGAGAGTTTGGGGTTTTTCATCCATCCAGTTAAATCAAAATTGATCCCATCCAGAGTCATTGATTATTTGGGCTTTACCATTAATTCAACTCGCATGTCTGTGACTCTGCCTCCAGGCAAGAGGTCAGAATTACCCAAAGCCTGTAGCAAGCTCGTGGATGAGCAACAATCTTCTATTCGGCAGGTTGCGAGTGTAATCGGGAAATTAGTGGCTGCTTTTCCAGCCGCACAATTTGGACCTCTGCATTATCAAAATTTGCAACGTGAAAGGAGCACGCAATAAAAAGTCTTGCAGGGCATTTTGATAGACCTATGCAGTTACCAGCTGAAGCCGTTGCTGAGTTACAATGGTGGATAGCAAATGTTTGGCTTTGCACCGGGAAAATGCGGATTGACAGACATTCAGTTGTTTTACAAACTGATGTTAGTGCTCTAGGATGGGGAGCTACCGATACCATCTCCAGCTGTGGTGGCAGATGGAATATGCATGAGGCATTACTTCTTCAATCACATGGTATTAACTATTTGGAGTTATTGGGAGCACTCAATGGCCTAAAAGCATATTGTACTAATATGCATGATTTGCATGTGCAGCTTCAGATTGATAATACTACGGCAGTAGCATATATTAATCACATGGGTGGAATCAAATCGGTATCATGTGATAAGTTGGCTAACCTTATTTGGCACTGGTGTATCACTAGAAACATCTGGATTTCAGCTAGCTATCTACCTACCAGGTAGACCTAACATGGTGGCAGACACCAGGTCATGAAAGTTCAATGACAACACTGAATGGATGTTGAATCGTGAAATATTCAAAGAGATTATCACTCGTTATGGTGTACCAGACATTGATTTGTTTGCGTCCAGATTGAATCACCAATTACCAAAATATATTTAATGGGAGCCAGATCCAGGGGCAGTAGCGGTAGATGCATTCTCGCTACACTAGGGTGGAATGTTTTTATATGCATTTCCTCCATTTTGCCTCACCAGCCGGTGCTTGCTCAAAATCGAGCAGGACTCTGCCTCAGGCATTTTTGTAGTTCCTGACTGGCCTACACAACCATGGTTCCCACTGATTTTAAGATTAAAAACACAGCCTTTTATGGTTATCCAGAAAAGCAGTAGCCTGCTGGTTCATCCTGTAACTGGGGAACATCATCCATTACATGATCGTATTAATCTGTTGGTTTGCAGATTCTGAGGAGACCGTTCCTGGGGCTCGGACTATCAGAGCGTACGGTGGATGTGATTACTGCAGCCTGGAGGGGTAGTACTAAAAAACAATATATTTCTCTTATCAAGAAATGGGACATGTTCTGTTTGCAGGCAATCATTTCATATCATACAGCTAGCATACCTGATGTATTGGAATTTCTTTCCACATTATTTTTTGATGAGCGACTAAGCTACAGTGCCATTAATACTGCCAGGAGTGCCTTGTCATCCTACCTGTGCCAAGGAATGGGACAACACCCTGTTGGGTCTCACCCTTTAGTATCTCGATTCATGAAGGGCATTGTTAATTGCAATCCCCCCAGCCCTAGATACAAGGAAATTTGGGATGTGAGCGTGGTTCTTGAGCTGCTTCGCCAATGGGCTCCAGCAACATCTCTGTCATTGGCCAGACTGACTCTCAAAGTGGTTATGCTGATGGCGCTGATTTCAGCACAACGCGTCCAGACGTTGCAGAAGCTTTGACTGGACAGAATGGTTTCGTCAGTAAATAACATAACCTTTTATGTTTATGATTTACTTAAGCAGAGCAGGCCAGGGACGTCACGGCTTAGACTTCATTTTACAGCGTACCCCATAGACCTTCGCCTCTGTGTAGTCACGCACTGCAGCAGTACATCAAGGTCACCAAGAGCATCAGAGGTTTTGAATTGGCTATTCGTCAGTTATAAGAAGTCTCATAATAAGGTGTCAGTACAGAGCATCTCAAGGTGGTTAAAACAGGTTCTGGTTTATGCTGGTGTAAACACTGATGTGTATAAAATTCACTCCACCAGGGCGGCTTCAACGTCAGCAGCGAGGGCACAGGACGTCCCTCTCGACCAAATCCTCGCAGCCGCAGGATGGTCCAGTGAATTGACGTTTCAGAGGTTTTATCACAAACCTCTTGCCACACTAGGGGTATTTGGGCACTCGATTCTAAATACTATTTTGTAGTTTCCCCCTGGGACAGAGGGGTCGCTATTTTTTCCTTCTTTGTTAAATAAAGCACCAATTTGGTTAAGTCTGTATTATGTTGGAATGCTTTATTTGTTATTACTCAACCAAGGCAGTGTGTTCCACGGCATGAAATCACAGAGCTTTGAAGTCTTCACGGAATCACTCACGTGACCAAAGTAAAATAGTAAGATTAAACGAGAACTTACCAGTTTGAAGTTTGATCTTTATTTTATGAGGAGTTACGATGAGCGATTATGTGCCCACTGCTCCCAGCCCTCATATCACAAAGGTCATCTGGTAGTTTCTAGGTTTCTAATCTTACTATATTACTTCAATTACTGTCATCTGTGATTTCACGCCGCTGCTTTGAAGATTGACGCGTATGCGGACTGGCGGGTCTTCTTCACGCTCATCGTAACTGGTAAGTTCTCGTTTAATCTTACTATTAAATTGATTATCTTCAGATTATCGTGCAAGAGAACTGACAACTGGTTGGTTCCCGTTGTCTCAAACACAGATGTTTTTTGGAAGACTAGGATACAGGACAGAAAGAGAAAACACATATTTGACAGCTATGTTCAACACAATATATATGTATCCTGCAATCACTGATGAATGAATTAGCAGAAGGATGTTCTATTGTCAACATCCTTCTGCTAATTCATCCCAAAGTTTAGTTCAGTTTAGAGATACAGCACGGAAGCAGGCCATTCAATCCACGAAGTCTGCGCCGACCAGCGATCCTCGTACACTAACACTATCCCACGCACGCTAGAGCCAATTAACAATTATACCAAGCAAATTAACCTACAAACCTGTACATCTTCAGAGTGTGGGAGGAAACCAGAGGTCCCGGAGAAAGCCCACACAGGTCAAGGGGAGAACACACAAATTCAGTGCAGAGACGACACCTTAAATCCGGATCGAAACCGGGTCTGTGGCGCTGTAAGGCACCAACTCTACTGCAGTGCCACAGTGCCGTCCCTAAAAGCTTTGGTATACTTTCTCAGTTATACATCAATGCCAAATAACTCTTTGTTCTCTCCCTACTCTCCTCTTCTCCCAAACCCTCCCCCTCCTCCATCCTTGCCCTCTTGAGCCCCTTCCTCTATAACCACTGTGATCTTGCATTTATTTTGGTGACTCCATGGTTTTCTGTTTTGGCAGCCAGCTTACATCACTGTGTCTATTTAAATTCATCAAACCGTTCTAGTTGCCATCACATCTATTTTCAGACCATCTGTGATTTTTAATAAGCGTAATATTTTGATCAATATACATAAACATTATAACAGGAGTTTTTAAAAACTTTGAATACTAATTGAAATAGTAACTTATTTCTATTCTGTGCAGTCATTTATTTATTTATTCCTTCTTCATCTAGATCGCCAATAAAATCTGTTCCCTCTGAACCAGTACCATCAGCCAGAGAACTGGAGTTGCAGGTAATCATTTTGGCATGGAAAACTATTGTTTGTTATTTTGTGCCTTTTGTTATAAAGATGTTTCAGCTGGCAATGGACAGAGCTAGGCAATTTCACATCCAATGGACTGGAGCAGAGCTCTGCCGTCTTCGTTTTGAGATACAGCGTGAAAATGGGCCCTTGGGCCTACCGAGCCTGCGTCGATCAATGATCGTCCATACACAAGTTCTATCCTAAACACTAGGGAAAAATTACAGAAGCCAGCGGGCAAACCGGAGCACACGGAGGAAACTCATGCGGTCACAGGGAGAATGTGCAAACTCTGTACAGACGGCATCCATTGTAATGATCAAACACGGGGCTCTGGTGCTGTGAGGTCGCAACGCTGCCACTGTGCCGTCCTAGTCCTGTCACATCTTGTGAATGATGGAGGACAATTAAATGGCTAGCAAGAGGAAGCTCCAAGATCATCCCAATGCTCAATGATGGAAGGCCCCAGCACAAGAAACATTTACAACCATATTTACCTGAATGTGATATGGAAGATCCAACTCGACTTCTTCCTGAGGTGCCAACCGTCTTGGAAGCCAGTCTTTATCCTATTTGATTTAATCGATGTGATTGTTAGAAGTGGTTCAGAGTGTTTACATTCAACAAAGACAATTCTGGCTGTGATACTCAAGATCATTGTTCCAGAAATAGCAACTCCATGAGCTAAACTTTTGCAGAACAGTTGCTTCAGTGCAATTCAGTACAGTGCAATGCGATTCCGGATTGACAAAGCTGCCACAGCCAGACATAAAAACAGTTTTTATCCACGAGTAGTCAGACAAAAATCTGTAGCCTCCCTTTGATCTGGTATTTTGTTGGTTCACAGGCTTGATAAATGGTGTTTTATCATTAATGTTTTATTATTATTAATGTTTAGTGTTTTTTGGAGTCATTCGTAACCGTCACTGTATGTCATGTTGTTACTTGTGGGTGGAGCACCAAGGCAAATTCCTTGTATGTGAATACAGGCCAATAAACATACTTCTTTACATTTGCAACTCTTAAGCAAGTGAAGTGGTCCAAGGCCGAATGCAGCAATACTTGGAGAGTAGTCAGGTATAGGGAGGTAAGCACAAGTGTCGGACAGTGACCAAGAGAGAGCCTTGTGACCAACAACTGACATTTAATGATCTTTGTATAGCCAAATCTTCCACAATCAACATCCTGGGAGAGTCATCATTGATGTGATGATCAGTTTGACCATACACATAAGTAAATAAAATAGCTTGGCTGTGTTTCCTATTCTACACCAAGGCCTCTCTGCCATTAAGCCACATTAGGAACATAATGCAATCCTCTTGTCTTGACAACTGCAGCTGTAACAACAGCCGAAACTCAACCGCATCCAGGACAAAGCAGTCTTTTTGATTGGCACCCCATTCTTTCTCTCTACAGTGACACACAGTGGGTACAGTCTATGCAGGCTATGTCAGCAGCACCTCCAAAGCCTCTGCTACAAATAAAGCCAGGATAACAGGTGTACAGGAATGCCACCACCTGCATATATCCCTCCACTCACACCATTCAGACTTGGAAGTATATCATCAGTCCTTTGTTAGAGGGAGTACCATGATGTAAAGGACTGTGGTGGTTCAAGGAAGTGCTCACCACTACCGTTTCAAGAGCACAATAAATGCTAGCCTTCTCCACCTACCCTAGATTTTCCCCCGCCCCCAAATAAAACCAATAAGTGCATAAGGTATGAAGAAAAATCCTTAACTTTTGTTTCCTTTAACATAGACAACGCAGGACACAAATGTGTTGTAATGGTTTATGAATCCTAACCCTAACTCTAACCCTAATTTTCCTCTTGCGGTTTTATCCTGTAATTCATGCATGTGAATATATTTTTATGTTTGTTAACATCTGATCTGATCCCTCAGTTAGGCTTTTTCTCTTTCTCTGCTATTTATTCCACACATAAGTAGCCAAACCCTTGTGTGGATTGTGACTGTAATTCAGTTCTTGTGTCTATTCTGTGTATAAACCATTTCGTCCTCCCACTCTACCACAATTAGCCTGCAGCTTGACATCGGCACAAAGGGCTGTACAACTTCACCCTGTGCTGTATCATTCCCACTGCAGGGTTCAGCAAATAATATTTTTCACTACCTCTTGCTCTGCTTATTATATTTCAATGAGTTTTATCACAGTACAATGTTCCTATCAGTGTATTTTTGATAGAGTACTTGAGAAAAGGAATATCTTTTGATATGCATATCATGGTGGATTGGTATGATTTGTGAGGTGTGAAACAAGTGGTCTTGTTCAATGTCCTTGCCTATATTTATTGCTTGGCCAATGTGGAGGCTGTCAAATGAATAATTTTGAATAATTTTGCTGAAAGATGCTTCTTAAACCCCTCTGCGTCCAATTCAGTTTTGAGGCCCTATTTACAACCCTCTACTTCAGTTATATCTACCACGCATCCCTCCTTCTAGATCCTGCTAATTACTTGTATTCTATTTTCATATTTAATTCATTGTCCTTTTGGTACGTGTTAGGAAGTTTTGAATTCTAATGCATGCTCATTTAGTTTTAGTTGTTAATATCCCATCCTTTTATTTGGGGCTTGCATTTTCGTTGATTATTGTACATTTTTGATATCTTTTTCGAAATAAATGATTCATTGTTTTATGAGGAAGGCTGTTAAAAGAACATTTAGATTATAGTTTGTTTTCCTTTCATCATTTTCTGTCATTTTGTCAACAGGGCAAATTGTATGGCAAATTGATAGCAGCAAGGCAGAACATTGCCAATGCTAAAGATGTTCCTCCAGCTATTTTGGCTACAAACAAGATATTATTGGAGTTTGCCAAGATAAGGTACATTAAAAAACTACATTTGGTTTCAATACACTGTGTAAGACTCAGTTGATGCAAATAATCAATTCTCTTCTTGACTTTAAGAAACATCCGTTTTTTGGGAAATGGTTAGAATTCTTAGTTGGAAATGTATGTCTTTATTTCTAAAGTTGATGAATGCTTCTCGATCTGAAATTTAGGAGAAGGAAAAAGAGGTGCAGTTCACAGGCCTTGAACCTGGTGAGACGCAGGAGGAGCCCAGCCAGGACTCACCCCACAGAGCCCAGTCCCTCCATGCACTAGAGTCTCCCAACCCCGGCAGAGTAGTTATTAAGATGGCTGATCCGTGGGCGGTTGCTGCTGGGACGCAAGCCGGGGCCTGATCAACCCCGGCTGGGTCGCCTGGGCGATGGTGTCTGATGTTGTGAGACCCGAAACACCTGATGACCCCAGGTCACATCACTGAGGATGCGTCCCAGCGCATCTAGAAGATGTATATTTTTCACACTGAAGTCTGGTTCAGCCAGTGGCACCTCGGAACAGATGAGTGGCAACCAAGAATAGTTTGGTGACTACTGGAGAGACAGTTGACGGCACGGATAGACAGCACCCAGGACAGGCTGGGTTAGCACCCCAGTCAGCGTTCTTTGTGAGAAAGACATCCAATAAAGCTACGGAACGGCCTAATGAACCACCGTGGCCTAAAAATCCATCAGGCGAGAATGTAATGAAATATAGAAGATGTATATTTTTCACACTATGATTAGGTATGATACAAAAATTACCTTTAGCGGTGCTCCAGTTCTGCCACTGCCCGTGTGCGCGACTTTGGCGCCTTTGAGAGGGGGGCTGGTTTAAAATGCCGTTTACTCCAGACCATTCAAATCGATTAATCTCAGGGGATTTAGTTGCTGAAGAGAAATTGCTCCGACATTTGTTTTATGGAGGTATTTTTAAACTGCGCTGAATAATTTAATTGCTAGAGTGAATTAAAAATCATCTTCTAAAGCTGTGAACGCCGACAATGGGACGGATCTTACGTAGGGGACAAAAGAAAGTACACAGTTTATTTTTGCATAAAAACGTGCTTCTTAGGATGCCTTTAATCAAAATTTCATGTTGCGAAAAGGTGACTTAGAAAATATACGAACCGGCAGTGTTTTTCCTGCCGACTGGAGGTTAAATTCACCGCAAACTGCAACGTTCCAAACGATCGCGTTCCACACAAAACCCACTCGCAAATTGATTTAAATGGCCATTAATTTACGGGAATTAAACACTAAATTCCTTCAATTTGGCCTATAAATTCATGACAATGAGATTTACAAATTATGTTATATTGTGAATTATTGTGTGAATGTTATTTGGACACTTAGGCTTTTAAAAAATATTAACCTTTTCTTAAGAAATGGATAGATGTTTAGATCTAGTTATTGAATTTTGTAATTAGCTACAATTAGGTAACTAACTAATTATATGCTTTAATTTCAGGTCATCCAAGTAAGATTGTTTCATATTTGTTTCAGAATACTTCAATCTATAATAACTGAACATTTCATTCATTCTCTTAATTTTTAAGAAAGTTATGGGCGTTTGACTGTCCTTGATCACAGTTTTTGTGTTAAGTCAATGGAAAAGCAAGATGCTAATTTCTGAGTATGAAAATGGCCATTACTTTTTTAATACTTAAGATATGAAAAGGTGTCAAATTATACTTTTTATGCTTTACCTGATGGGATAAATTGCAGACTTGATTTTTTTTATCTCAAAATTTTGTAACATTGCTACTATGATTGTACTTTTTGAAATCACATTTTTGTTTTGGATCGATAGGATTCAAAACTTTAATTAAAAGCATTTTGACATGGCAAATGAAAAGAGAAAATTGGCAGCATAAATATATTTGACACAACAAAAAAACGTTATTTTGTTATAGTGCAGATAATCAGGCAAATGAAGGTAATTGACAAATACAATGGAATCTTGATCAACTGGACCAATTGGCAAAGAAATGGTAAATGGAGTTTAAATTGGATAAGTGCAAGGTGTTGCATTTTGGTTGGACAAACCACGCCAGCATTTACACAGTAAATGGTAGGAACTTAGGGAAAGTAATGGAACAAAGAAACCTTGAGGTGCAGGTACAAAGTTTCATGAAGGTGGTGACACAGGTGAACAGGTTAGTGAAGGTGACATTTGGCAGACTTGCCTTTATTGGTTAGGGTATCGAGTACAGGAATTGGGTTGTTACATTAACAACTGTACAAGGCATTAGTAAGGCTGCACTTGGAGTACTGTGAACACTTCTCATTGCCCTTCTATGTGAAGAATGGCACCAAGCTGGAAAGCGACGAAAAAAGATTTATGTTATCGGAACTGGAGGGTTTGAGCTAAAAGGAAAGGCAAGATAGGTTGGGTCTTTTATGCCTGGAGAGTAGGAGGCTGACTTTGGAGGGGTATATAAAATCATGAGGGGCATAGAGAAGGCTAACAGCCACAGTCTTTTCCCAGGAGTGGGAGTCAAAAACTACGGCTTCAGTTTTTCAGGAGGTGATTCCTGAAAGATTAAAAAAGAACTTGAAGGGGCAACATTCTCACACAAAAGGTGTTATGTATATGGAACAAGCTGCCCGAGGAAATAGTAGAGATAGGTATAATTCTAGATGGGTAGATTTGGAGGGATGAGGGCAAGGTGTAGGCAAGTGGGACTCGCTCAGTTAAAAAACCTGGTAGGAATAGATGAGTTGGGTTGAAAGGCCTGTTTCTGTGCTGCATAGCACTATCACTATGATGTGTGGTATAATTGAATGCAAGGGAAGGGGAAAATGAGGGGAAAGGTGGTGTTGACGGTAGGACTGATTCAAATGATAACCCTGCTGTCAGACCTGCTGAATGCTTCCAGTATTTGTTTCTATTTCCATTATGGTGCCATTATAATGACCTTTTCTTAAGGTTTCACATGAATGATATTTATGTGCCCATTTGAATTAATTTCCCTTATACCAACAGGCCATCAACTCTAGACAACCTGAAGAGAATTGATGGTGTATCCGTAGCTAAGGCTGCTGTGTTGGCTCCACTCCTGTATATCATCAAGGAATTTTGCAAAGCCAATGAATTTGAGGTATTTCTATATTTAAAAAATATTTTTGGATCTTAATCTGTTGAAAAGGGTAGGAGGAAATCACATTGACTTAAACTAGGAGTCATCTGTGGATGAAGAAGCACATACCGTTGGACACTGCCGCTGATCAGGAGACTGGACTGTGGAATGACTGAACTCTTTATCTTCTGCTTATATCTACTTTGGCTTCTATTCATATCTATTTTGAATCACTTTGGATATCCATTGATGTATACTGCCCTACTTTGACAAAAGGAAGCAACTGACAGAAAGGCGTTTTCTTGTAAATGAGGAAAACGTGTTTTTCTTCCAGCTCTCTGTGATGGAATTTCTTACTTCTCTGGTATAAATATTTTCAAATTTTACTCGAAGAAGACTTATTTTGTTCACCATTCTGTAGAGCATATCTCAAAAACCCTAAAACAAGCAATAACTCAATTTTGACAAAATTGTCAGTTGTTTCCTTTTGTCAAATTAGGGCAGTATACCTACAATCCTTCTTGGGATTAAGACACCAGAACAATAATAGGTTCAAACATTTGATTGCTTTTAGCCAGTAGATATCAGATTAGTGCCACTCCAGAGATACTTCAGTATACATGGTCGCTGCAGCCAGCCGCGCCAATTGATTTAAAACAGTTCGCAGAGTGCAATTGTGATTGAGTCATTCAAATCATGTCTGTACGGTAAGGAAATAAATCTCACACAACCTGTAAATTGTGTCACTCTCACGAGGCTTAAGTTTTGCCAGAGGAAGCACGTAGGTGTTAATTACAACTTTCTGGGAGGCGGATGACATTTTGAGTACCGGTAGTTCAGATTCTGAGTTCCAAGGTGACCCAGTAGTGAAAAATCATTTGTGAAGCAATGGTTGTACTCTTATTAGGTTAAGGAAATTAGATTTTCAGAAAAGATCAGAAAAGTTCAAGAGGTTTACTCTTTGTAAATATAACCCTATAAGAGCCATTAATAATATTAACCCAGAGGTGGTTGTGATCCAATCAAGACACAGTTATTAGGATTCCATGGATGAAACTAAAAGAACCATTTAGCGCTAATATTGCAGTGCCAAAGGAGAGCTGGATAATTGTGGGTGTCATTATCTGTCCCTCAGGTAAATATATAATGTTTGAAGAGGAATAGGCAGGTGGTGTTGTTGTGGTTCATCCTATTTAACACAATTGTTTATTTAAGGTATTACAAAAATAATATGTTTTATTAGTGAGTTGGGCAGACCAACATATGCTTGTGGCAATTATTAAAAGCCTCCGGTTTTATTTTCATTACAAAATGTCTTTCTGATCTTTTGAAGTAAATAAGATTATTGAGCAAATATTCAGAAGTTTTGTTAATTTAAGCAGGATCATTTAAAGTAAATATTTGGCCTTAATTAAGCTCTTTGAAGCATATTGAATTTAATCTCATTAGAACTGTTTAATAATGTATTTACTCTCATAGCTTGGGAAGGTTTATTTACTTTGCTTGAGAATTTGTTCCCCATCCATAGTGACACTAGATGACCAGTTGCCTTACCTTTAATGGAACTCAATTTTAGAAGTGAATTAGACAATATTCAGTGTTTAGCACTATGAAACGGAGATGAATTTATTGGATGCAAAAGTAGGTGTGTGCCATACCATAGCTGAATTATTCACAACTTTTTTCACCAGGTGGACAAATGTTCTATTTCAACGCTGAATGTAGCGCAAAATCCAGTTGTCCAACCAAACTCTACCCTTGGCCCCCGGTTTAACGTTGCACATGTATCAAAGGTAAGAAATCATTCCAAAGAATCCACTGTATCCAGTTCTTATAATTGTTGGATTTGTATGGGCTATCTAATAGGTGATAAATAATTTAGTAGCAAGATTGTTGCATTTCTTAACTTCTGAAGTGTACTGTGCTGCTTTAGTTTAAAAAAAATAGATTTTCTCTTTTCATTTATTGTAAATGGCTTAACCTTTTTACTTCTCTCCTGATAAAGAACTTGCCAATAACAAAATCCAAGCTCTCTTACCTTGCTTGTTCCACTTCTAGAGCTTGTTTTTGCTGGTGCCTGAAAAAATTTTGATCAATGAATCAAATATTGAATTACTTTTATGGTTTAATATTTGACTTTAATATTTGACTAAGATCTGACTTTAATTTGTGTCAATACTCTTGCATTCTCCATAATCTCCAAAACAATTATTGGAAGTTCACATAATTGTTTTTTAAGATTATGGGTAATTGACATGATGCTTCACTTCCCCAAGCCCCCAGATCCCTTTATTACTTGGCTGTATAAAAATAAAAAATAATCAAAGGATAATTGCATGCTTGAATTGAAAACGACTATTAGAAGCACTTACCCAGTAACAACATTAAATAAAGCCTTCCCACTCATTTGGATTGCTAAGCAGCAAAATCATCACATTTATTTAGTCGCATTTGGCAAATCATGTTGCAGTTCTGAATATTTGACATGTTTATGTATTTATCATTGTGCTCTGTGCATTCAAACAGATATGCAAACAATTTCCTGATAACCGATTGAGACTCTGGACCAAATTCTGAAAGGCATTCCGGTGATTTTGTGTGCTTTTGCTTTCAGGCAAGAACCAGCAATTCAAGTAATATGATTGCTCCTACAGTTGGTCATCATTCATCTTATGTGCCAAAATCTGATGACATGGATGTTAACCAAACTAGACTTGGTCATCCAGTTCAGGAACTGAACATAAAGTCCAATCAGAACCATTTGGTTCAATCAGGTAACAATAATTTGGTCTTGCTCAGTTAATTACCCAGATTTCAAAAGAAGCTAAATAGGTAGACCCAATTAGATTGAAGTTTTGTAATAAATTCACATTAATTTATAATGGAAACATGTATTGAATGAGTATGTGGTTTATCAGGATCAAAACACAAAATGCTGGAGGTAGGCAGCATCTATGGAGGGAATGGAGAGGTTTGGATCAACCTTTTTTTTAAAAAGCAGATCAATGCTAGCTTCAATCCTCGATTATTGCCATAATTTTTGAAAGTGTTTGAAGGTTTCTGCATGGCATAGCTTATGGAAGAAAACGTTCCTAAATCAACACATTAGTTATTTTTGCTAAAAATGTATATTATACTCAGTGAAGCGTAGATATTCATTGCTGAAGGTTGAAGATAATTTGGCAAGACGTTGGACAACTAGTGGCAATCATATTAAAAGAATGCTGCAGATAGTGGAAATGTTGAATAAAAAACAGAAAATGCTAGAAATGCTCAGCAGGTCAAACTGCCTCTGCAAGAAGAGAAACAGAATTAATGTTTTAGGTCAAAGACTCTTCTTTAGGATGTGATACCAGTATTTTCTGTTTTTTTTTGTTAACTGGAAGGCAGTTGTGGTACAAAGTGGAAATTTAAATTGTACAGCCACTTTTGGTGCTTGGTTGATTGTAAGATTGCATCTGTAAATCGTCTGTCACAATTAAACAAGGTGGTGCATAAGTGACCTTGAACAGCTCTTGCATATTTGCCTTTGTGAGGATTAGAGAATGGTGCAATGAAATCATTATTGGGGAAACAAAATAAAAGGAAAATAGAAATGATCTTTCCATCAACCGTGGCATCTTCCTGAAGAGGACATTTTGAATGGACACTGGTCAGCATCCTTGTGTGTGGACTGCTGATCAAATAATCCATTAGCAAATTTCTTGAAGCATTATGTCTAACTATCGATGTTAGGATCTGATATAAATGACCTTTTAGAATGAAATATCCCCCATTAAAAATTATCATGTTGAATCCAAGTACACAATGAGGTGTAACTGGAGCATACTGTGAGGATATCCAAATCATAATTTAGAAATGTCAGAGGAAGTCTTTCATCAAGTATTGTTTTTGTATGAGATGTGCCTTCCCTATGGCATTTGGGCAAATGTCTGTCTAGCTTTTCCATTACTCTCTTTGTATCAAGTTATTGTTACTCTGTATTGTTATTGGTTGGGCATAAGCCAGTGTTTTGAGGTTTTCTGCATTTTATTGCCAAATTTATTCCTGGGAATATGGATTTTGCCAAGAAGCCATAATTTGGTGTTCATCCTTAGTTTAATGGAACCTAATTGTTTTCTATGAGATTGCAGAGGGCAGTTAGTTTGGGACTGTACTTACATATAGATCCGCCCAGAGAGGAGGGTCCTTTTCCATCTGGGGAGAACACCAATAAGCTTCGACAATCATACAACTTCAAGGCGACTTCTAATTAAGCAAGCTTTTTTAACTTTAATTTATTCACAGAACTCAAATCCTCATTATGTCGTGAACAGTAGATGAACTCAAGTTGAGTGAATTGTTCAGAAAGTATTACTACTGCATTACCAGATTTATTCATTCATTCACTGTGTGCCTCTCCGTACAGGCTTTGTTTTAACCTTTCCTATGGTTGAATCAAATGTCTTCACATATCATTTTGTGGCTCAATGTTGCTAGCGGTGCCGTGCCATGACATACTGTTGACTGGTGAATGACGTGTAATATTTTTAAAGCTCTTTACACATTAATGTAAATCTCCAAATGGAGATGTGTTAAGATGGTGTAGTATTAGAAATACTAAAGAACAAAACAGGAAGAGTGTTTTCCTTATTTACTATTAATGTCATCAAATCATTGTATTACCTTTAAGTGAACCCTGGATTTTTGTTGAATCTGTAGATTTCAACTGGGAATCTGTTCAGAGACAGATTGATGACAAGCATCCTGAACAACCACAGAGTTCTAGTGTTGAAACAACATTTCCCAAAGCAAATTCCCCAGCATCCAGAATTTCTGAATCTTGTGTCAAAGAAGAAATAGACTGGATTGAAACAGCAGTGAGTATTTTATTTAAGTCCCTTGTATTCGTTTGTGTAGGAAGGAACTGCAGATGCTGGTTTATACCGAAGATAGGCACAAAATGCTGGAGTTAATCTGCGGGTGAGGCAGCATCTCTGGAGAAAAGGATTAAGTGACATTTTAGGTCAGGACCCTTCTCCCGATTGCTTCAGTCTGAAGAAGGGTTCCGACCTAAAATGTCGCCTATTCCTTTTCTCCAGAGATATGATAAAACTTTATTCATCCCCGGAGGGAAATTGGTCTGCCAACAGTCACAGCACACAAGGTACACAAAATCTTGGAATTAAAAGTGAAAACAAAAAGAAAAAGACAAACGACTGTTGGCTGGCTGCCGTGTGCACAGCGCCTTCACTGGAACAAATGAAAACAGATATATCCTTTGGACAGAGGATTGTAAACTAGAGTGCTCCCCCACACCGGGTCCCCCTTTGTTCTCCCACCGTCCATCACGGCGGCGGTCCCCCACGCGGGGTCCGCATTGTTCTTCACCGCGGTCCCCCAACGCTGGGTCCCCATTGCTCTTCACGGTGGTCCCTCCACACCGGGTCCCCATTGTCTTCCCCTCCCCCCCCATATGCTGTCGAATCTGCGGAGTTACTCCAGCACTTTGTGTCCATCTTCCTTATTTTCCTTTTCCTTGAACACGACCAAATTCCTAAACTGTCCTAATAGTGTTTATATTTTTTGATTAAAAAAGTTAATTGAAAGAATGCAGAGTGCTGGAATAACATCTGGAGAACATGGTCTCCAGGTAAACAAGGTATTCGCAACTATAACCATGGGCACTGATCTGATCTTTCAGCGCGATCATTGAAATATATAAACTGAAACGTTAACGGTTGAGTAGTCATTGTATATAGTCATATTTAACACCTCGCTGAACCAGGCTGTCGTCCCATTATGTTTCAAGACTGCCACCATCATACCAGTGCCAAAAAAATCCAACATACAATGTCTCAATGACTACCGCCCTGTAGCACTCACCCCCATAATGATGAAGTGCTTCGAGAGGTTGGTCAGGGACCATATTACCTCCAGACTCCCCTCCACACTTGACCCATACCAGTTTGCTTACAGGCCAAACCGCTCCACAGACGACGCTATATCCTCCGTACTCCATCTGAGCCTGGAACATTTAGAGGAGAAGAACACCTATGTACGAATGCTGTTCGTGGATTTCAGTTCAGCATTCAACACAATTATCCCCCAGCACCTGATAAGCAACCTGGTTCCATTGGGCCTCGGCACCCCCATGTGTAACTGGCTATTGGACTTCCTCACTGACAGACCCCAGTCTGTGAGGGTTGGAAATAACACCTCTAACACCATCTCTCTGAGCACCGGCTCCCCTCAGGGCTGTGTCCTGAGTCCACTGCTGTTTACCCTGATGACCCACGACTGTTGTGCCAGGTTTAGTACAAACCACATCATAAAGTATGCAGATGACACAACAGTGGTGGGCCTCATCAGGGACGACAATGAGCTGGCTTACAGGGAGGAGGTGAAACAACTGGTGGACTGGTGCAACACGAAGAACCTGATCCTGAATGTCGAAAAAACAAAGGAGGTCATCGTCGACTTCAGGAAAACCCGGCACAGTCCCATACCACTTCACATCAATGACAGCGATGTGGAGGTGGTCAGTAGCACAAAGTTCCTGGGGGTGCAGATCACTAACAGTCTGACCTGGTCAAATAACATCTCATCAACAGTTAAGAGAGCGCAGCAGCGGTTGCATTTTCTGCGCCGGATGAGAAGAGCTCACCTCCCCCATCCCATCCTCACCACTTTCTACAGGGGCACCATAGAGAGTATTTTGACCAGCTGTATCTCTGTCTGGTTTGGGGCCTCTGACTGGAAGTCCGTGCAGAGAGTGGTGAGGACAGCGGAAAAATCATCGGGACCTCTCTCCCCTCAATCGGGGATATTGCGACCAAACGTTGCGTGTCTAAGGCCAGCAATATTATAAAAGACCCCACACATCTCCATCATGGACTGTTCACTCTGCTGCCCTCGGGCAAAAGATATCGCAGCATAAGGAGCAGAACATCAAGGTTCTGCAACAGCTTCTTCCCACGAGCCATCAGACTCCTGAATGCCATGTAATGGGCTGCCACCATTGTCTATTTATCCTTTTTATCCATGTTTATCCTTCTGTTAATTATCGTGTTGCACAGGGAGCCAAATGCAACGTAATTTCGTTTGGAACTGCATATATCAATGTATTTCTAAATGACAATAAAGTTTGTTTGACTTTTGACTTTTGACTTGACTTGTATGTTTCAGTGCATTTTGCCATTGCCATATGTGGCAACAATAGTCAGCACACTGAAAGAATATATAAACACATCCAAGCAAGAATAATCATTGTAACATAATATTTGTATCATTGCAATATATAATGCTGTATTCTTGCTCTTGGTGTGGTACCATAGTATTTCCCAACTGAGATTCTTTTATTGAATCGTATTGTTTTGGAGTATTGGTAAGCCAATAGGTGGCAGCAGAATACCAACAATTATTTTGCATATTTATATCACGATTCTTCTGGAGCATGAATTATGAATTTATTTTTGTCTTTTAATGCAAACAACATCGAACTTAATGTATTTCTGAGTGGGAGGGAGAAATAAACATTTTGTATAATTTATATACTTTTTGTGGCATATAATAAATAGATTAATCTAAAAGTATGAAATATTGTATACAATTCACCCCTGTGTTAGATGTGTGCGTTCCTTGAAAATTGTCTGTATTGTGACTTTACCTAATGCAAATCTTGACAAAAGATGACCAAATTCTTTGGTTTTTATTTGGTGTCAAGGTGACCCCATATTGCTGCCGTTCAGGTTATTGAAATTCGCTCTAACAGATTTTACACCTTGCTAACCAAAAAATTGAATTTTTGAGAGGGGACAATAAAATAAATCATAATTTACTTTTTTTAACGTATGTATCTTGATGCATGTGTAGATGATGCAGATTTACGTTTCAGAAAATTGTGATGTGGACTGCTTTCTAGGAACTCAACCATCACTTCACAACCACGATACCCCTCCATTCCTCTTTGGCCACATTGCAGAAGGTCACCTGAATTGAGTTGTTTGTTTTGTTCTCATAAATTCACAATTTTTCATGGTGATTTATAAATTCCATAAGGGCAAATTTATATTACCGGAATTGTTCCAATAGCAGGGTGCCGTGTACTTTTTAAACTTGTCTTTGGTCACAAGGTAAACCATGAGGAATCTAGTTGTTTTTCTAAACCAGTTAAAAATCCTTTATTATTGGTAGACGCGTGAAAGCAGATATGATCTGGCACATGCATCCTGATGATATTTCTACCACTGTCCCAACAAACGGCTCTTTTCTTCAATCTCCAAGCAATATCCCCATCCTGTATCAGTGTCCAGTTTTTCAGTTTAAACACGTCATCTTGAACTTCATGTTCATACAGCTTTAATCCAGTTTACTTGAGAACACAAGTTCTGTCATAACAAGCTTCAATAATCAGTGCCAGGAAAAGATCCTGTTACCCTAAAGATAAGTCCTTCATCTAGTTGTTAAGAAAGTTGTTTTTAGTGTTCAAATCAATGTGTCTAATATATTTTAAATGGCCACAAACAGTTGGAGAAATATAAATTGCATCTTTGAATTGGTTAAATAATTATGACTACTACCATCTCAGGCTAACTTGGTTCTTATAATTATGACTGTGGTGAAATAAATATTTTATTGTAGATTTTTACTGTTCGCTGGCATTTGAAACTTGTCTAAAATTTCAATCCCAGTAAATAAATGTTCTGATTAGTTTTATAACTTGTTGTGTAGAAAAGATATTCATCAACATAAACTAAAACATATTAATTGGGCAATTATCACATTGCTGTAAGGGATCTTAGCATCTGCAAGTACCAAATTACTTTCATGGCATTAGAGCAGTGACAATGCCTCAAAAGTAATTTATTGGCCCAAATGTACTTTGAACTGTCCCGACAATGTGAAAGGGTCATATCCCATCATTGCCATAGTAACTTTATCTTTTGCACAAAGCATCTTGAATTTTTTCGGACTAAAAATGTGCATTGTTTGTCATCAGGGAAAGCATGCGGGAAGCAGTCACGAAATGCCTATCAGTGTTCCCTCGGTTAGTTTAGAATCATTAAAACAGCCTACTGCAAGTACAAAAATATTGTCTGATGATTTTCAAGCACTGGTGAGTAAGTTCCAATGATGAGTGTTTATATTTTGTTGTCCAAATATTTGATTTGTAACCATATGGAGGTGCCCTCCATAATGTTTGCGACAAAGAATCATATTTATTTATTTGCCTCTGTATTCCACAATCTGAGATTTGTAATACAAAAAATCACATGTGGTTAAAGTGCACATTGTCAGATTTTAATAAAGGCCATTTTTATACATTTTGGTTTCACCATGTAGAAATTACAGCAGTGTTTATACATAGTCCCCCCCCCCCCCCCCCCCCCCCATTTCAGGGCACCATAATGTTTGGGACGCAGCAATGTCATGTAAATGAAAGTAGTCATGTTTAGTATTTTGTTGCATATCCTTTTCATGCATTGACTGCTTGAAGTCTGCGATTCATGGACATCACCAGTTGCTGGGTGTCTTCTCTGGTGATGCTCTGCCAAGCCTGTATTGCAGCCATCTTTAGCATCTGCTTGTTTTGGGGGCTAGTCCCCTTCAGGTTTCTCCGCAGCATATAAAAGGCATGCTCAATTGGGTTCAGATCAGGTGATTGACTTGGCCACTCAAGAATTGACCATTTTTTGGTTTGAAAAACTCCTTTGGTGCTTTAACAGTACGTTTGGGATCATTGTCTTGCTGTAGAATGAACCGACTGCCAATGAGTTTTGAGGCATTTATTTGAACTTGAGCAAATAGGATGTGTCTATACACTTTAGAAATCATTATGCTACTATCATCAGCAGTTGTATAATCAATGAAGATATGTGAGCCAGTACCTTCAGCAGCCATACATGCCCAGGCCATAGCACCCCCACCACCGTGTTTCACAGATGAGGTGGTATGCTTCGGATCTTGGGCAGTTCCTTCTCTCCTCCATACTTTGGTCTTACCATCACTCTGATATGTTAATCTTCGTCTCATCTGTCCACAAGACCTTTTTCCAGAACTGTGGTTGCTCTTTTAAGTACTTCTGGGCAAACTGTAACCTGGCCATCCTATTTTTGTGGCTAACCAGTGGTTTGCATCTTGTAGTGAAGCCTCTGTATTTCTGCTCATAAAGTCTTCTGTGGACAGTCGTCATTGACAAATCCACTCCTGAAGAGTGTTTCTGATCTGTCGGACAAGTGTTTGGGGATTTTTCTTTATTATGGAGAGAATTCTTACGTCATCAGCTGCCAGTCCCTTTGCGATTAGGAAGCTCACCAGTGGTCCCTTTTTTCTTAATGATGTTCCAAACAGTTGATTTTGGTAAGCCTAAGGTTTGGCTGATTTCTCTAACAGTTTTATTCTTGGTTCTCAGTCTCATAATGGCTTCTTTGACTTTCATTGGCACAACTTTGGGCCTCATTTTGATAAACAGTAATAAAAGTTTCCAAAGATGATGGAAAGACTGGAGGTGCTGAGAGCTCTCTTATACCTGCATTAAGGAGGCAATGAAACACACCTGAGCAATTACAAACGCATGTGAAGCCATGTGTCCCAAACATTACAGTGCCATGAAATGGGAGGACTAAACACTGCTGTAATTTCTACATGATGAAACCACAATGTATAAAAATGGGCTTTATTAAAATCTGACAATGTGCACTTGAACCACAGGCCCAACCGGAAGTGGCGGCTCTGCTTGGCAGCTGCGGCTCACCTGCAGTCCGTCTATTTTTAATTTTATTTTTGTCTTCGTGTCTGTTTTTAGTGATTATTTTGGTTTGTCAGGCTGTGTATGTGTGGGGGGAGGGTGGGAGAAACAGGGTTTTAGTCTCTCCCTTCGGGGGGATGCGACTTTTCTTGTCGTGTCCCCCGTCACCGTCTCCGTCTGTGCTGAGGCACTAATGGCGGAGCTGGCGGCCTTCCAGCAGCGGCGGCACGGCTTCGGAGCTTCAGCGGCGACCTGGTTTTCGGAGCTGCGATGCTCCAACGGCGACCTGGCTGCGGTGCTCCGGCGGCGACCTGGCTTTCAGGGCTGCGATGCTCCAGCGGCGTTCCGGCGGCCTGGCTTTCGGGGCTGTGGTGCTCCAGCGGCGACCTGGCTTTCGCGGCTGCGGTGCTCCAGCGGCGACCTGGCTTTCGGAGCTGCGGTGCTTCAGCGCGGCCTGGCTTTCAGGGCTGTGGTGCTCCAGCGGCGGCCTGGCATTCGGGGCTGCGGTACTCCGGCGGCGACCTGGCTTTGGAGCTGCGGTGCTCCAGCGGCGTTCCAGCGGCGACCTGGCTTTGGAGCTGCGGTGCTCCAGCGTTCCAGCGGCGTTCCGGCATTCCGGCGACGGCGGTGGCGGCGGCCCGGTTTCGGAGGCTCGGCCGCGGGCCTGGTGGACAGCAGCATCGGAGGCCTGGATCTCCTCAGCACAGAGGGAGAACAGGGAGGGAGGAGGACAGAGACTCTGAGACTTTTACCTTCCACCACAGTGAGGAGGTGTTTGGTGAACTCACTGTGGTGGATGTTAAATTTGTGTTTATTGTGTGGTTTTGTTACTTTTATTATATGTATGACTGCAGGCATGAAATTTCGTTCAGACCGAAAGGTCTGAGTGACAATAAAGGTAATTCAATTCAATTCAATGTGATTTTTTTTCTTATACAAATCTCAAATTGTAGAGTATAGAGGCAAATAAATAAATGATGTGTCTTTGTCCCAAACATTATGGAGGGCACTGTATGGTCCTTTTGTGCTTGTATATAATTTTGAAATCTAAACATCCATTTCTTAGAATCAACATAGAAATACAAGATAGAAAAATGCATATAATTTCTGTAACTGAGGCTTTCTTTTGCAAGAAGTAATCAGAAATGATTTTCAGGAGATGAGAAGTAGTTTGTTTAAATATTATCATTTCCGAGTCCAATCTGCACAAACTGCATACATCCTTATAATCCAGTTAAATGGTACTATTTATGTAGATCCATTGTGAATCCTTTGGAACTTTTGATTATGCTGAATACCTGTCCCCAGATCTCTCTCTCTCTCTCTCTCTCTCTCTCTCTCGCTCTCTCTCTCGCTCTCTCTCTCGCTCTCTCTCTCGCTCTCTCTCTCGCTCTCTCTCTCTCTCTCTCTCTCTCTCTCTCTCTCTCTCTCTCTCTCTCTCTCTCTCTCTCTCTCTCTCTCTCTCTCTCTCTCTCTCTCTCTCGCTCTCGCTCTCGCTCTCGCTCCTGTTGCTGGTCCTGATACCCAGCTTTCTGTGAGCCACAATTTTATCCAACTAAACCACTTTCACATTGTAACATGCTGCCAGGAATGGTGGTGGAACTAGATGAAATAGTGGCATTTAAGAAACTTTTAGAAAGGCACATAATATGCAGGGGATGCTGGAATATAGATAACGTGCAGGCAGAAAGGAGTAGTTTAAATTGGCATCATGTTTGGCCAAATGACCTGTTTGTGTGCTGCACTGAGCCATGTTCTATGTTTCGTTGCATGATTATTTACTTCTCATTGCCTACATGCATTCTGTTGCTTTCCACCATCCTCATGTCATGTATTAATCTCAGAAAGATCTTGCAGTTTGAGTGTTTTTTTTTGTCACTTAATTGAATAGACCTGCCTGAGGTGACATCTTTTTTTTTTTCCCCATCTGTGTTCCTGGACTCAAGGACATTCATTTAAGATTTGAGATTTGTTTTATTGAAGAATCATCAACACAGATGGAGATTGGATGATTTTTCTCATGCAATCTTTTGGAGAAGAGTTATTTGTGTCCATTCGTCGCTACTGATCTTTCTGTTTATTCAGTCAATATTTTATAGTTTTCCTGAACCTTGTTTACCACTCTATCTGCCTCTCGACCTTTTAATGTTTTCCTTTAATCATGCCCCTCAACCATCTCATGGTCACCCCTCTTCAAACATCCTCCTTTAGCATGGCTTATGATGTTTTAAGTTATTCCCCTATGAAGCAATATTGAAAGATGCTGTGTGTAGTTTATTGAAAGCTATTTTGCTACTGGCTCATAAATCACTCTTTTTCTATAGGAGAACCATAGCGACACAGAAAAACCTGCAGTGGCACCTTGCAGTCAGAATCGCACTGCTAGAAGTTGTCAGAAAAATATCTCCTCTGTTAGTTTTGCATCCTGGAATGACCCAATGATTGATGCCTCTGACAGGGATTTATTTGATGATTCACAACAAGAGGTGAGACTCAATGAGACAGTTAGTTTGATAGACATCCATATGACATTTTGTAGATCAGGTTAACTAACTTCCAATTATTTTGCATACGAATTGCTTTTGGGGCATCTTATAAATTTTTGATGTCATCACATTTTTAGACGCTGTGTATTTTGGCATAACAATGCCAGTACCAGTGTTATATATATGTAGACACTAGTTTACACAAAAGGACACGAAGTGCTGAAGTCACTCTGAAGAATGGACCTGGCCCAAAAAGTCACATATCCATGTTCTCCAGAGATGCTGCCTGATCTGCTGAGTTACTCCAACTCCGTGTGTCTTTCAATATCATATATTGTGTCTTATAATATTGGCCCACCATGTCCATGCTGTATTAATATATTTCAGTTTTATTAATGGCTAACTACGTGACTGACTTGCCAACAACCACGTTAATAAAACTGAAATTTGTGCAAAAGATTGGGAATATCAGTTTGGTAATTTATCGGAATTGTGTATCTGTACATTGCTTACCACTTTACTGTTCCACGATTCACAAAAACAGTGAGCAAGCAACAATTGAGCTAGAATCATGATACATTAAATTTGCTTTTCTGATTGTATAAAAGAGTGATCAGGTTACCCTAAGAGGATCTGGAGATGTGCTCCCAGGCAATTTGAGAAGTATATATTATTCATGCAATTTATGCCACATTAATCTGTCATCAGTTTGTGCAAAGTATTTAACTTTACTATAGTTCAATCACTGGTTTGAAAATGTAATGCCTCCGTTTTGCTAATAAATAATACTGCGGCAATTTTGTTTGGTGTTTTTGCCAATTCATGATCACTATCTGCTGTAATGTATTTTACGCATGATGTCGAGTAGAATCGTACAATCATAGAAGCGCTTAATTGTTAACTTTTATATGCAGCTAGAATTATTAAAACAGATCTATTAATTGGCAGTAGCGGGTGTTTATGATAAGATTATAAAAGTGAATGGAGTGTACAGAGTGTGATTAGAATTGCGACAGATTTTCGCTGGGCCGTTTAGGCTGGGCCCTTTTGGGAGATCCAAACTCTACTATTGACTTTAATAATATCATGTTTAACTTGATTGTCTTTCAGAGCTGCAGTCAGTCAACCAAAAGAAAACTCCCAGAATGGTTTGGGTCTTCAAAACCTCATGACCTCTCTTCTACTGCAGTAAAGAAAGCAAAAAAGAAAAAAGGACTCTTCAATTGAAACTGTTTTTCTACCACTGGCCAAGGAATAAACTGCTCAACAATGCATTACAGTTGTTGACAAAATTAAAATAAGCTTCTCGGGCCACGCCCAGTATTTCAATTATATTGCGCGCACTTTATTTCTGCCACGGACAGCCTGGTGAAAAACACGAGGCAGTTAGAAGCAGCAGAAGATGACAAGATGATAAATTTGTTATTGTAAAACCTAATCTTGAATGTATTCAAAATTCACTGCATTCTCATGCAGTGTGAAAATGTTCTACCAACACCTGTCGCCTTGCTCACGGATATATATTGTTGAATTCTGCAATATATGTAGGATCATTCCTGCACTAACATGAGCAAGAGAAAGGATGTTTTGACAAAGTGTTGTTTCTCATTTACTTTGAAATTGTCAGCCTATATGTATAAGATAGTCTACAACAGATGTTTGAAGATCAAATATAACAGTACAGGTCCATCACTGATTTTCCGGCACCCTTGGTTCCAACGCCTTGCTGGTTTATCTGTTTTGCTGGTCCATCAGAGGTCACGGCCTCGGGAGGCTAAAATTCTGACCTGTAAAGTTGACTTCCGAAGTCGATCCGAACAGATCTGCCAACTCCATCTGAGCTGGAATTCCAGAGCCCTGACCGCATGGGGCAAATTCAACCTGCTAATTGGCTGCAGAAGTAGCAATGCCTCACCCAGCCTAGGCATAGTAATTTTTGGGGGGATTTCAAGTGCACTCTTGTAATTTAATTCCAGAATAAAGGAGGTGCTGGGCCACCAGTTATCGGAAAATCAGTGCTGGACCAATATTTGCAAAAGTTCTTCAGAAACTATTTTTTCTACAATAATGATATTGTTTATTCGAAATAAATTAAAATGTAATAATAAGTGTTAGCTGGTGCCAAAATGCAAATAATTTTTTTTTTAATGTTGTTTTTTACTAAATTTGCAGATGATTTCAAGGTAATCTCTTGTCACAAAAGGAATCAAAATGTTCTCCCATATAATGTGTTGACTGTAATGGTTTGGTATATCAATGCACTCCGCCACTGGTACAATAATACAGATTAATACCATTTCTAACCAGTGGTGATTTTCCAAGTTTGTCCATCAGTTGTAAATGTCGAGTGCTACCAAGACACATCCATAGATGAAAAGAAAACAATGATTCATATTTTGCAGATTTTTTATTTGCATATATGGCAGGGTGCAATAAAGTTCCTTGTTCACATAAAGCTAACAGTATACATACAGAAATAATACAACATACAAGGACTATTGGGGTCCCTGAATGGATGTGATGGAGGAGGTACAGGGAAGGATGGTACATCCCTCCTGAGGTTGCAGAGGAAAGTACCTGGGGAGGGGGTGGTTTGGGTGGGAAGGGATGAGTGAACCAAGGATTTTAGGAGGGAGTGCGGAAAGGGGCATGGAAAATGTGACTGATGAAGGGATCAAGTTGAAGGTGGCAGAAATGTCAGAGAATGATGTGTTGGATGCAGAGATTGGTGGGGTGAAAGGTGAGGACCAGGGGAACTCTATCCTTATCCTGTTGGGATGGGGGGTGGGGTGCATTTGAGAGCAAAACTACAGGATACAGTGGTGATGTAGATGTGGAATCCACCTGCGGGATGGGGGACCTAATTTAAGTGACCTAAGAGAGTACATCGCAGATGTCCTAAAAGTTCCATTTTGGGGGCATATGCGACAGATATGGTGAATTTGAGAGTAGGCGATGAGGAAGAGTGGGAATAAGTGCAGTCTAGATAACTGGGAGTCAGAGGATTTGCAGTTGATAGTCTGTACCTTGTAATGGAGAAAGACAGATCAAGAAAGGAGGCAGGTGTCCGAGATGGTCCAATTTGAAGGCAGGGCGGAAGTTAGTTGTAAAGTTAATGAAATCAACATATTATGCATGGGTACAGGAGGCCCAATGCAGTCGTCCACATAGCAAGAAAGACATGGGGATGTCTGGAACAAGAATTTTGTGACATAATCAACAAAAAGGCAGGCATACCAGGGGTCCATGAGAGTGTCGTGGCTACACCATTAACTTGAAGAAAGGGAAGAAATGTCAAAAAATATAGGGCACAGTTTTCGTGCCAGGGTTGGTTGTGGAGGCAGAAACAATAGTGAAGTTTAAGAGGTTTTTAGATAGGCACCGATATGCCGGGAGTAGAGGATCGGGATCATTTTTCTTGGCATCATGTCGGCACAAATATCGTGGGCTGAAAGGCTGTTCTTGTGCTGAACTGTTCTAAGTTCTAAATATAATTTTGGGCATATTGATTGATTAGTAGGACTGGATGTTACAATCCCTAAGATTTTTCACTACAATTGACATTCTTGGGTATGACCACTAGGTGAATTTGCTAACAATCAGACACATCTACAGTTGTGTACCTCAACGTCACTGGGTGGTTCGTCCTTTTATCACAAGACACCCTCAGTCGAGGCAGGCCCACCGCAGGTTGATCTGACCTGGGTGTGTGTGTGTCTTATGGTTAGCCTCTAGATGATCACGTGGCAGTCCAGACAGCATCTTTCCTCTTCAGCCACAGCCAGTGACTGCTCCGTTCGGCGGCATTGGCAAGTTATTTTATTGCCCTCCTTTGTGCCTGCCCTTTAACTCCTATTTCCCTCAGGAGCCTTGTGGTGGAACTGGCTACAAAGCCCCTGCACCCCACCTCCACTGGACACAACCTTACACTCCAACCCCTCTCCTCTGCCTCTGCTGCAAGGTTTGAATATCAAAGCTTTTTTCTTTCATAAGCCTCGTCCACAGCCTCCTCCCAGGGGACAGTCAGCTCAATGATGAAAACACGCCGACAGGAGTTGGACCAGAGAATGAGGTCTGGTTGCAGGTTGGTAGCTGCGATTTAAACTGGGAACGAAAGCCTCTGGCCTAGGTCAACGCATTTCCCAGTCCCTGGCTGCTTTCAGTGGGCATGAGCTGAGAGGGGTTAGTCCTCCGTTTCTCTCCTACCCGGATGAAGAATGGTATTTGCGGGAATGTTATCTGGGCATTGATAGGCATGGGGTTGGTGGTAATTCTCTTGCACTCGAGTTCAGCTGCCAAACACCTCAGTTGTGTCGATCAGGATGTGCTTGAGGTTGGCTGGAACTGCACACAGGGGGCAGGCTGGATCCTCTCCCAGCCAAAGATTTAGGTTTGTGAGAGAGGGGAGGATGTCATATGTGGCTCTGATAATGAAGATCAACTTATTTGAGCATAATATAAATTGGGCATAACATAAAATATAAAATTGGGCACCTTATCTGAGGAAGGATATGCTGGCTCTGGAGATGGTCCAGAGGAGGTTTACAAGAATAATCCCAGGAATGAGTAGGCTAACCTATGATGAGCGTTTGATAGCACTAGGCCTTTACTCGCTGGAGTTCAGAAGAATGAGGGGGGACCTAATTGAAAGGTACAGAATAGTGAAAGGCTTGACTATAGTGGATGTGGAGAGCATGTTTCCACTCGTGGGAGAGTCTAGGACTAGAAGTCATAGCCTGAGAATTAAAGGACTTTCTTTTAGGAAGGAGATGAAGAATTTCTTTAGTCAGAGGGTGGTGAATCTGTGGAATTCTTTGCCACAGAAGGCTGTAGAGGCCAAGTAGTGAATATATTTAAGGCAGAGATAGATTCTTGATTAGTACAGGTGTCAGAGGTTATGGGGAGTGTAATGTATTCATGCATATGCTAATGAGTTAGTGTTGTATATAAGTAGGGAATGTTGGGTAATAAACCTCTCTTGTGATCCAGGCAGCCTGTGTGTAAGTTGTTATTCATTCTGCTGTCCGGAATATAACAAAATTGGTGACAAGGATGGGATAGAGTTTGTGAACTCATCCTTTATAAACAGTGCAGGACTGTTTTGCAACACGCGGTATTGTTTAACATTTTAAACAGTAAATACGGAGTTGTGTGACAGTTGTTTGCGAGCTGGACATGCGAGGCCTGCAGATCCCTCTATGCAGGGGACTGTAGTTTAAAACAGCAGCTGGATAAATAGGCGAGAGTTTGTCAGGCTAGCTCTATGTTGTTTTTTTTTGTCGAATTCCTCAAGCTGAATAGTCTCTGTATAGCTGTAAAGTTTTAGGTAAATTGTTACACCAGAACAGACAGAAAAAAAAAACAACACGATGGCAACGTCCACGGGCTATATTGGAAACCTTGCCACTTTTGACAAGAGTAGAGAGCTGTTCAGCTCCTATATTGAGAGAGCAAACATGTTTTTCACGGCAAACAATATCTTGGAGATTCGTGGTGAAGGAGAGATAGTGACTGAAACAAAGTGACTGTACCATATGCAAGTGGAGGTAGAATTCGACATATTAGAACGGAATGGAGTACTCGTGAAGACAGGCCAGAATAACTGGGCAACGCCAATTGTGGCCGTACCCAAGGCCGACAAAACTGTTCGACAATGCGGTGATTACAAAGTCACAATCAACCAAGCCGTTGATGACGAACAATATCGGTTACCAACCTCGCAAGATCTGTATGCAGAACTTAGCGGAGCAAGAGTCTTAACTAAACTGGATTTGTCTCACGCTTAAGCCCAACTCCATGTTGATAAGGAAAGTCAGCAGTACTTGACTATCAACACACATAAGGGCTTGTATTCATATACAAAGCTGCCCTATGGTGTGAAATCCTCCCCGAAATTATTTCAGTCTGTCATGGACCAAATATTACAAGGCATTCCGCACTGTGTGTGTAACTAGGATAAGCTACTGATATTCACAGAGAGCATGGTAGAACATCTGGAAATCCTCGAGCAAGTTCTCACACGACTGAACTGCCACAATGTCAAACTGCATCAAAGTAAATGTGCATTTGCAGTCAGAGGTGGTCTACCTTGGACTCAAAGTAGACGCCAATGGACTTTGCCCTGTGAAGGCGAAAGTTGAAGCAATGCTCCAAAACCCAACAATGTGTCGGAGCCACGATCATTCCTTGGGATGATGCATGATTCCTTCCAGATTTAGCAACTGTGCTTAGGCCACTTCATCATCTGCTACAAAAAGATGTGAAATGGACTTGGGGATAGGAAGCAACGTGCAGTTGACATCTGCAAGGAAAACTTGACAAGTGACAAACGTCTTGTTCACTATGATACGACACGCTAGATGAAAATTGCTTGTGATGCTTCAAGTTATGGTGTAGGTGCAGTGATCTCCCACGTAATGAATGACGGACAGGAAAAGCCTACTGCTTTTGCATCCCGCACCCTGTCATCGAGTGAACGCAACTATGCGCAGATAGTAAAGGTCATGATCGTGTTCGGAATCAATAAATTCCATCAGTTTCTTCTCGGCAGACCATTCACCCTAGTGACTGATCACAAGCCACTACTAGTGATACTTGGTCCCAAGTCAGCTATACCTTCCATGGCGGCATCAAGGATGCAGCGCTGGGCAATTTTGCTGTCCCAGTATGACTACAAGGTGGAGTACAGAAGCTCTAGGTGCAACGCATTTGCAGATGCATTGTCCTGGTTGCCCCATGAGAACTCTGACGTGGGAAGTGAGAACTCAATCTACACACTGCAAGTTGTAGATGAAGACTTTCCAGTGACTGCAACAGAAATTGCAGCAGAAACAAAGAAAGACACTGTGTTGAAGTGGGTTTATGAACAGACATTGAATGGTTGGACTGAAATCAATAGTGGATTGAACTCAGTTCTGAATTCAGAGCTGAAGCCTTTCCATAATTGACATCATGAATTATCATGTGAGCAGGGATGCATTAAGTGGGGTTACAGAGTGGTTGTACCAGAGTCTTTGAGAAACAGAATTATGAACGAACTTCATGCCGAACATCCTGGCATAGTAAGTATGAAGTCAATTGCCAGAGGTTTTGTGTATTGGCCTAGTATTGATGGTGACATTGAGTCACTGGTGAGCAAATGTAGTGTCTGCCAAAATTGCCGGAGTAAACCACCAGAAATACCACCTTGGCAATCTTGGTCATGGCCAAGTAGATCAGAGAGTCAAAGTCAAAGTCAAAAGAGTTTATTGTCATGTGTCCCTGACAGGACAATGAAATTCTTTCTTTGCTTAGCACAACAGAACATAGTAGGCATTGACTACAAAACAGTTCAGTGTGTCCATATACCATTATAGACGTAAATACACACATGAATGAATAAATTAATAAAGTACAAATAACAGATAAAGGGGTATTAATGTTCAGAGTTTTGTCTGAGCCAAGTTTAATAGCCTGATGGCTGTGGGGAAGTAGCTATTCCTGAACCTGGTCGTTGCAGTCCTCAGGCTCCAGTACCATCTACCCGAAGGTAGGAGGGAGATGCGTGTGTGGCCAGGATGGTGTGGGTCCTTGATGATGCTACCAGCTTTTTTGAGGCAGCAACTGTGATAAATCCCCTCGATGGAAGGAAGGTCAGAGCCGATGATGGACTGGGCAGTGTTTACTACTTTTTGTAGTCTTTTCCTCTCCAGGGCGCTCAAGTTGCTGAACCAAGCCACGATGCAACCGGTCAGCATGCTCTCTACTGTGCACCTGTAGAAGTTAGAGAGAGTCCTCCTTGACAGACCAACTCTCTGTAATCTTCTCAGGAAGTAGAGGCGCTCGTGAGCTTTCTTGATAATTGCATCTGTGTTCTCGGACCAGGAAAGATCTTCAGAGATGTGCACGCCCTGGAATTTGAAGCTCTTGACCCTTTCAACCATCGACCCGTTGATATAAACAGGACTGTGGGTCCCCATCCTACTCCTTCCAAAGTCCACAATCAGTTCCTTGGTTTTGCTGGTGTTGAGGGCCAGGTTATTGTGCTGGCACCATATGGATAGTCGCTCGATCTCGCTTCCATACTCATCCCCATCAGTGATACGTCCCACAACAATGGCGTCGTCAGCAAACTTGATGATGGAGTTCGCACTATGACCGGCTATGCAGTCATGAGTATAGAGTGAGTACAACAGGGGGCTGAGCACGCAGCCTTGAGGTGCTCCCGTGCTGATTGTTATTGAGTCTGACACATTACCACCAATACAAACAGGCTGTGGTCTGTGAATGAGGAAGTCGAGGATCCAATTGCAGAGGGATGCGCAGAGACCCAGTTCTGCGAGTTTGGTAACCAGCTTGGAGGGGATGATTGTGTTAAATGCCGAGCTGTAATCGATGAATAACAGCCTGACATATGAGTTTTTGTTGTCCAAGTGGTCCAGAGTGGGGTGGAGGGCCAGCGAGATCGCATCCACCATTGATCTGTTGTGGCGGTAAGCGAACTGCAGTGGGTCCAGATTTTTGTCGAGGTAGGATTTGATTTTCGCCATGATCAACCTCTCAATGCACTTCATCACCACAGGCGTTAGTGCCACTGGTCGATAGTCATTGAGGCATGTCACATTGCTCTTCTTGGGCACCGGTATTATTGATGCCCTTTTGAAGCAGGTGGGATCCTCAGACCTCAGGAGTGACAGGTTGAAAATGTCCGTTAAAAACTCCAGCCAGTTGGTCCGCACAGGTTTTTAGAACACGACCAGGTATACCATCAGGTCCAGATGCTTTTCGTGGGTTCACCCCTCTGAAGGATTTCCTGACATCGGCCTCTGTGACTGAGACTGAAATACCATCACAGCGAATGGGAGCTCAGGAAGGTACATCAGTGTTCTCCCTATCAAAGCGTGCGTAAAACACTTTGAGCTCATCAGGGAGTGATGTATCGCCGACATTCGAGCTGCCTCCTGGTTTCGCCTTGTAGGAGGTGATTGCATCTCTCATCCTCCAGCTTGGAGCAGACGTCCCTTTTGGCCTTTTTGATGGCCTTACCAAGGTCGTATCTGGACTTCGTGTAGACCACTGTATCATCAGACATGAATGCCCGGTGTCTGGTCTCGGTTTTGGTGGGGATGCAGTCCTCCACACATTTCTTAAATACTGTGGCATATTTGTTCAAGTCCGTTGGCGAGTCATTGAACATTGCCCAGCCTAAAGACTCCAAACCTGTAGTTGTTCCTCTACCCCCCCCGACCATCTTTGTACTGTCCTCACCTCTGGGGGTGAGCTCTTTAATTGCTGCCTGTAGGCAGGGAGAAGCAGCACCGCGGTATTGTCTGATTTACCGAAGTGAGGTAAATTCATGTAGATTTTTGTGAAAAGGGTAATGATCACTTCTGGCGCTGGTAGATTATCATTCCAAATGGATTGTGGTTAAACATATGGGGTCAAGCACTACTACTGAGCGTACCATAGATGAGTTGATATCCATTTTTGATGCCATGGTTTACCGGAAGAACTTGTTTCTGATAACGGGCCTCAGTTTCGTTCAGAATAGTTCAAAGAGTTCATGCAGCGGAATGGTGTAAAACATACACTTGTTACCCCATACCATCCAGCCTCTAACAGGGTGACGGAAATGTCTGTTAGAGTTGTCAAAGACGCTCTCAAGAAACAGGTTTTGCAGAGTAGTTAAAGCTCAGCATGAAACATCGTTTGGCTAGTTTCTTGCTGAAGTACAGAACCACACCACACACAACAACAGGTTACTCACCTGCAGAACTGTTGATGAAGAGAAGGCTAAGAATACGCTTAAGTCTAGTTCAACCCAATTTGGCTTTGAGAGTTGAACAAAAACAATTAAGTCAGAAACGCCATTTTGATTCCCACAAAAAGGAGAGGTACTTCAAGCCAGATGAGCAGGTTCGTGTTCTCAGTCCTTCCAACAAGTCCAGTCGAGACAATGGGATGTTGGAAAAATAGTGGAAGTGTGTGGAACAAAAAGATACTTAGTTAAAGTTGGAGATAGGATCAAAAGTGTTCATGTTGATCAATTGATTCCAGCCAAAGATGAACCAAAACCTGAGCATGAAGTACTAATCCCAGAATTTTAATCTGAAAGTGAGTTGGGAGAGCCAACGGTGATTGAAACATAAAGTTCAGTTAGTACAGACAAAGGAACAGATTCCTCAGGTCAAAGTCAGAGTACTAAAACCGAGCCAAACAAACCTACAGTTGAGTCAACAGCTGAACCTGTTACACCTGTTACTGTTAGACGAACAGGCAGGACCCGTAAACCAGTAGTCAGATTAGGTTTTTAAATTATGTAACTCACTGTCTAGGTAGAATGAAAATGTGTAAATATGTAAAATAAATATATTATGTTATCATTTAAGATTTAATGAATACTAGTTTAAAACAAGTATCACAACAAGAAAATTGTAACTGTATACTTAAGATTTAATACTTAAAAAAGGAGAGCAGTGTAATGTATTCATGCATATTCATGTATATGCTAATGAGTTGACATTATATATAAGTAGGGAATGTTGGGTAATAAATCTCACTTGTGATCCAGGCAGCCTGCGTGTAAGTTGTTATTCATTCTGCTGTCCGGAATATAACAGGAGCGGAAAGAGAATGGGGTCAGGAGAGAAAGATAGATCAGCCATGATTGAATGGCAGAGTAGACTTGATGGGCCGAATGGCTTAATTCTGCTATCACTTACGATCTTATGATAAACATCTATTTTGTGACACACATGTATATGATCTACAATAACTCTTATAGCAGGCATTCACATCTGATCTTGAGCTTTAACCAGGATTCGGTTGTGAAATCAATTTTTATTTGCATGTGACTGCTTAAGAAGTGAAATGTGGCAACCAGTGTTTGGCACTGATGCATTTAGCAGGAGCACGCATTAAATGTAAATGATCAGGTGTTGCACGAGGAAGACATAGTGTCAATGCTGGGGTAGTTTGCTAAATTTAGAGTATTTTAAATTAAATTATTATTTATTCATTTCAGTTATATTGCATCAGTTTGCCAATCACTGCAATAGTACTCCTCTCAAGCAGATTTGTATCATTGCTTTTGGTTAAAAGATGTTCTAAATATCGATTGTACTCTGTCAAGAAGCGCCCATGAGGGTGTTGCATTCATGTGAGCAGTTGATTTAATTCTGCTTTGACTTAGCACCACAGCTATTTTGCTAAGTCTCATTTGTCACTTTGCATTTGACTTTCCAATCAGCCCCTTCTATATTTGTAGATTAGGTACCAGAACACAAATAACCCATCTGTTCCCAATTTGTCGTTAATTTGAATGATAAATTCTTTATTATTTCCAAAGGAAACTCAAAAAAGAACTGGTATGTATTCTAACAATTACATATTGCACAACCATGCTTAAATTGGAGGTGGTCAGAAGGTAGTGAGGGTTAGCAGCCAATTTGTTCAGAACGGGAACCCATACATTGTAATGAAATAAATAATTGGATAATCAGATTTTATTGTGGTTTGACTAATAGTCACAACCATGTCACTGGGAAAATGCTTAAAATATTTCCATGTGATTGCTTTCTTCTGAAGGAGTAGATGGAAGCGAGTGGACAGGATAGGTTTAGAGGGATTTGGGCCAAGTGAGGGCAGGTTGGTCGGTGTAGGCAAGTTGGGCAGAAGGGTCTGTTTCCACGCTGCATGACTGACTAGAATCTGTTTAATTTTGACAGAAAAGCAGTACTAACAATGCAAGGCTCTCTCAGTATTGGACTGAGCACATAGATCATTGTAGTTTAGGAGAATTCATTCATCAGCTGCAAACGTGGGTATAATGTTATGATACTAGATAAACTTTGCTCGTGTTTATAGTTACCTAGAAAGTATCGGCCAGCATTCAGTAATCAAAGTAAATACTTGTCCACTCTGCAAATATGTAATTGTTTTCAAGGAATGATGTGTTTAGCTGCAAATGGCCATTACAAATATTAAGGCTGAATATTATTGAGCTTATTATCATGCCATGTAAAACAGACACTGGGCAATTAATATCCCAAATAAAACACCTGCAGGTTAGGCAGGTTCACAGGGTTGAGGTTAATCTACTTTCAGTCCAACTGAAATCAACACAGAATCTTCAGATTGTTCCCAGTTTGATTAGGAGGTACTTGACGGTGTGGAAAAGTGTTTTTTTGTGGGGGAGGGGGTAGAGTTTTGCTCTGTGTCCTTTGGTGTCAGCATGCTACAGTCAATGCAATTCAAGGCACTCGAGTGCTTCTGCTCTACGTAGAGTGATCATAGACCAGGGATGCCCACAAGTATAAAAATATAATACTGTCTAAAGGAGACTGTAAGACCATCTTGGAGTGATTTCTTTATCCTCCTGTTACAGACCTTATGAAATCAATGCCATCTTTGGGAGACAAGTGTTGGGCACACAGATCATGTGGAGTCCAATGAGTGTGTTGGAGTCTTTAGCCATGTTACTTTGGGAGAGCCGGCTGACAGTGTTCAATTAGTCAATGGTACCTTATTGTCACAGTAATTTTGTTACAATTCAGTGACAATCCTACTATTCATTAGGCATAATCATAATAAGTACAAAAGTGAAAGACACTAGACCTCAATGAGTTAGTAGAAAAGGGTCACCATGTTTCAGGCACCATCTTGCACCCTTCAAGTCCAAAGATTTAAAAGTAATGTTAGTGTCTTAACTTAGCCATAAAGGCCCGTTGTTCTGGCAGCAGCACTGGGTCGGATTTGTAGGGGACGGCCTCGCCCTGTGATGTGTTGATGTCTCCCAACGTTGCTCTGCCACTGTCCTACTTGACCATGTGCCGTCCCTTGCCTCCAACGCCCATGGCTTGGCCTCCCTGTCCCAGGGTGTCTCCTGCAGCTGACCCAAAGTGCCTCCGAGGTAGGAGGAGGAGAGCCCCCAACCCGCTCACAGGCATTGTTCATTTCTTCCCTTCTCCACTACTGCCATCTTGTAGGCCGCCTTTAAGCTATGCAAACTGATTTAGAGAACACTGCCAAGGTTGGCGGGACCCATCCAGGGTATAAATTGCAGGCAGTCCATGCCTCTGAAGTAAGCAAGGAGTTGGAGATATCTGCTGTCCAGTAGACCATGAGGTCACTGCTGAGCTTGTGAACCTGATCATCAAATGCTATTTTCTTCACCAGCCAAAGTCTTTGCTGACTCACCAAACATGGTAATGATTGTCATCTACAGCGTCTGCCTAGCTGGACCAGGGGCTCCAGAGATATGGAACATGGCCCAGGATTTCACTGTAGCTCTTTATTTTGGTGAGTGGTGTCATGCAGAGTTTTATAGACAATGTTTGTTTTATCATTTTTCATTTTGTTTTCAACGAACCAGGAGAAACTGAGTTTGGAGCATAGCCTCCTGGTAGTCACTTACACAAATGCCATCTGGAGTATGCAGCCCAGTGAGTGAGATTGGGGTGACATGAGTTCTGGAGTGCAGGCAACCAAGGTTGAATGGTTTCCCATCAATTTTGTAGATCACTTTATCTTAGCTTTGAGATACAATGTGGAAACAGGCCCTTCATCCCATCGAGTCTGCACAATGACCCGTACACTTGTTCTATGTTATCCCAGTTTTGCATCCTACATACTTGGGGCAATTTATAGAAGCCAATTAACTTACAAACCAGCACATCTTTAGAATGTGGGAGGAAACCGGAACACCCAGAAAAAGCCGACAAGGTCACAGGCAGAACGAACAAACTCCATAATGACAGCACCCGCAGTCAGGATCGAACCCGGATCTCTGGCGATGTAAGGCAGCAACTCTACGGCTGAGCTATCGTGTCGCAGAAAATATTCCTGGGAGAGAGGTGCAATTAGGTGCCATTTTGATACAAGGATTGCAAAGATTCAGTCCTGATTGGCCTCTATCTGGCTTGGAATTGGATTTGTGGTGGGCCCATTGTTTAGAACAATTGTTTGAACACAATGTCATCCACCATTGATTCCGGCAGATAGAAAATGGACACAAGGTTCTGGGGCAGACAAATTTTCAGAATTATTCTCTCAGATGACAGTTGATGGACTCCCTCGCATTTTCTTGGAATTGGCACGTATGTCCTGGCAGATGGACTCTGCACAGTGACTCAGAGAGCTCCTTGGCCGCTGGGAGGAAACAGCTGAAGAGAGCCTTTGCAATTCCTTTTCCTGTGGCAGACAGCTGGAAGACCTCTCTGTAATTGCTGTAATCGAATTTGACTTTATAGAAGCTTGTCGCAATTACGGCTTGTCAGATTTTCACAAGCTAATTACCGTGAATGCCAAAATTAATCCAGAATTGACCTGCAATGTGTTCCTAGTTAGAGTATCTCCATTCTGAGGGCCCTGTGCTAAAATACCAATAGGTTACATAACAGATGTTCTGAGATTCCACTTTTCTGGACAAGTTCACAATCTGTATTGGGTCTGGTGCCTGCAATGGCAACACATACTCAGTGCATGCACAACATGAAAATATGTGGCCACCGAACTTTAAAGGGCAGTATCTGGAGGGAGTTAGTGCTGCATTGGTTTATTATTGTCACATACTGTATACTGAAATGCAGTGAAAAACAATGTTTTGCTTGCTATCCAAGCAGATCATTATCATACATAAGTACAACAGATAGTGCAAAAAAAACAAAAAACGAGTGCAGAATATAGTTTTACAGCTAGACTAATATATTTTAATTTACAATTGACATTTGGGATATCCAATAGCAAAAGTTATTGTCTACTTTACAGAAGGATGAAAGAAGACAAATGAAAATGGAGCTGGTGAAATGCAAGGGAATTTAGGGTAACACAGTGGCACAGTGGCAGATATGCGTTCTTACAGAACCAGAGCCCTGGGTTCAATCCTGACGATGGGTGATGTCCATATGGAGTAGGAAGGAACTTCAGATGCTGGTTTAAACCAAAGGTAGACGCACAAAGCTGGAGTAACTCAGCGGGACAAGCAGCATCTCTAGAGAGAAGGAATAGGTGACGTTTCGGGTCGAGATCCTTCTTCAGTCTCCAGAGATGCTGCCTGTCCCGCTGAGTTACTCCAGCTTTGTGTGTCCATGTATGGATTTTGTACATTCTCTCTGTGACCGTGTGGGATTTTTCCAGGTGCTCCGGTTTCCCCCACATTCAAAGACGTACAGATTTGTTGGATAATTGGCTTTTGTAAGTTGTAAAATTGTCCCTAGTGTGTTGGATAGTGTTAATATATAGGTTGATCGATGGTCTGTGCGGACTCTGTGGGCCGAAGGGCCTGCTTCCATGCTGTATCTCTAAAGTTCAAAGTAAGGTCCAACGTTCAATGTGCAGTTGATATGCTAAACGGGTAAGTAAAAATGAGAAGCAAAACTGTTAAGGGCCTGTGCCACTGCGGCAACCTAATTGGCGAGTTTAGAAGAGTTTGCCCTCGACTCATACTCGCAGCATGGTCGACACGAGGTCCTAGGAGGTCATTGTAATTTTCCTTCATGCTCGAGAGTGGTCCGCGTACTCGAGGCCTCAGCTAGGTCGCGGCGTTTTTTTTAACATGCTGAAAAATGCCCATGAGTAAAAAAAGGTCGCCATGGAAGAAATCAATATTTTTTTACTCGTAGGTTTAGTCGCTGTAGGTTGTAGTAGGCCGTGATGCTATCGTTGGTAATCAAAGGCAATTGAATATAATCAAAGGTCGAAGGTAAAGCTCGTTGAGAAAAAAAAGTACTGTAGTTGGTTCCTGTTAGCCTGAAACCCAAGTTCAAGTTCAAGTGAGTTTATTGTCATGTGTCCCTGATAGGACAATGAAATTCTTGCCTTGCTTCAGCACAACAGAACATAGTAGGCATTGACTACAAAACAGATCAGTGTGTCCATATACCATTATATACGTAAATACACACATGAATAAATAAACTGATAAAGTGCAAATAACAGACAATGGATTATTAATGTTCAGAGTTTTGTCCGAGCCAGGTTTAATAACCTGATGGCTGTGGGGAAGTAACTATTCCTGAACCTGGTCGTTGCAGTCTTCAGGCTCCTGTACCTTCTACCTGAAGGCAGCAGGGAGATGAGTGTGTGGCCAGGATGGTGTGGGTCTTTGATGATGCTGCCAGGCTTTTTGAGGCTGCGACTGCGATAAATCCCCTCGATGGAAGGAAGGTCAGAGCTGATGATGGACTGGGCAGTGTTTACTACTTTTTGTAGTCTTTTCTTCTCCAGGGCGCTCAAGTTGCCGAACCAAGCACGATGCAACGGTCAGCAAGCTCTCTACTGTGCACCTGTAGAAGTTAGAGAGAGTCCTCCTTGACCAACCTACTCTCCGTAATCTTCTCAGGAAGTAGAGGCGCTGATGAGCTTTCTTAATAATTGCATTAGTGTTCTCGGACCAGGAAAGATCTTCAGAGATGTGCACGTCCAGGAATTTGAAGCTCTTGACTCTTTCAATCATCGACCCGTTGATATAAACGGGACTGTGGGTCCCCATCCTACTCCTTCCAAAGTCCACAATCAGTTCCTTGGTTCCATTTACTGTGATCACTGTTCTGTTCATGTTCCAGGGTTACGGGTTATTATTTTCATAGTGATGATTACTGACGCATACTAACCTCAGATATTACACATAATAAAGCTTGAGGCATTTAAGATACCTGGCAGTTGAATTATATCATGAGTCATGGATCAAAGGGCTTCAATTTCTTTACCTTAAGGGAGTGTTTTCTACTAGCTCTACTAAAAAGCACTTCAGACAATGAAAAATACTCAACAATTTAGTATGCCTTATATTGCAAAATAGTCCTTAGTTAATTAATGTATAAATGAAAGAACAATAGCAATTAATAGTTACACATGAGACTGCAGATGCTGGAATCTTGAGCAAAACACAAAACGTTGGAGAATCTCAACGAGTCAGGCAGCATCTGTGGGGGAATGGACAGGCCACATTGCAGATTAGGACCTTCTGGTTTATGATTATGGGTTGGGGACATAAATATATTTTAATTAAAAATTGCCACAGAATAAGGAAATACATTTAAAAATGATTCTGCACAAAAGGTTGGTGGATTTGAATTGCTTTCTCACAAGGAATAACTGTCACAGTGTCTAATGTATCTTTTAAATGCAATTGGGTACATTTTTCAAGTAATTGATATGGGGAAGATGGAAGTTTGGAAAAAGTTCTGTTTGGACTGCTCTACCATGAGACAGTCCAAACAGAATAAAGCTTGAGGAATCTTCAAGATGGCGGCGCCCTGTTCGGTTGCGGCTGCATTGGCTCCCGACAGAAACAGAAATTTAAAGGTAAAAAATCACACACTTACCTGTTCAGTTCAGAATCTGATGGTCGCTTTTCGGTGCGACTGTCAGTCCGGGTTGGAACTGCATGCGTCCAGCAGTTCCCCGGCCGTTGATCGGGTTACTCTGGAGACTCTACGGAGTCTCGGACTGCTGCGTCGGCTGGAGCCAGCGGCCTACGAAGCCGCGGAGTCTCCTACCAGCACTGGCCGCACTCGGAGGAGGAGGAGACGGTGCGACAGGAAGCAGAAGCGCGGTACTCGTTGGGGGCTAACGGTGAAACTGAAGGCTAATCCCTGCAGGACACCACTTCCGTCTAATCTGCTCGCTAACGTCCGCTCCCTGGAGAATAAGCTGGACTACCTGAGGCTGGACCTGGTAACCAAACGGGAGGTGAGGGAGTGCTGCGCCCTGATCCTAACAGAGACGTGGTTAAACTCCTCTGTTCCCGACGGCGCCATTAGCGTGGAGGGGTTAACAGCATTCAGGTTGGACAGAAGCTACGCTCTCAGTGGGAAATCCCGGGGTGGTGGTGTGTGCATTTACACTAATAACAGCTGGTGTAAAAATGCCACAGTGGTGTCAAACTATTGCTCCCCAGACATTGAGTTTTTGACAATAAAATGCAGACCCTTCTATATGCCCAGGGAATTCACCATTATAACCATCACAGCCGTGTACATCCCACCCAGTGCAAACACTAAGGAGGCCCTGAATGCTCTTTATCGTTCCATTAGTGACCTACAATCTACACATCCAGATGGTATCGTCATTGTTGCTGGGGATTTTAACCAGGCCAACATGAAGACTGTTCTGCCACATTACTACCAGCATTTAGACTTTGCAACCAGGGGAATCAATACACTGGACCTAGCCTATACTAACATCAAGAAGGCATTCAAGGCAGTCCCCCGCCCCCACCTTGGCTCCTCAGACCATATCTCTGTGATGCTAATTCCTGCATACAGGCCCCTGCTTACCAGAGGAAAACGTACTGTGAAGCAGGTTAGGGTCTGGCCAGAGTGAGCTATGACAACACTACAGGACTGTTTTGAATGCACGGACTGGGACATGTTCAAGAAGGCTGCAACTGTCAGCCAACACATCAACCTGGAGGAGTACACTGTGTCCGTGTCTGCTTATATGGAGAAGTACATAGAGGATGTCTGTGTCACCAAGACCATCACTGTACTGGCCAACCAGAAACCCTGGATGACCACAGAGGTACGTGGAATGCTGAGAGCACGAAATGCCGCGTTTAAATCCGGCGACGTGGTGGCACTCAGATCCGCAAGAGCCAACCTGAACCGAGTCATCAGGCTGGCCAAGCGTGCCCATGGTCAGAAAATCCAGAGCTTCTTCCATGACCCCAAGGGAATCAAATCAATCACGGACTATAAGACTGCTTCACCACCCTGTGATGACAACATTGAGTTCGCAATGAACTCAACAACTATTTTGGTCGGTTCGAGGCATTAAATAACACACCTGCAAGCAAAGGTATTCCTCATTGTGAGGAAAAGGCACTCAGTCTTGACATAGTGGATGTTCGGAGGACCTTAAAAGGAGTGAACGCACGAAAGGCGGCAGGCCCTGATAACATACCAGGGCGGGTGCTCAGGGAATGTGCTGATCAGCCGGCACATGTCCTTACGAACATATTTAACACCTCGCTGAACCAGGCTGTCGTCCCATTATGTTTCAAGACTGCCACCATCATACCAGTGCCAAAAAAATCCAACATACAATGTCTCAATGACTACCGCCCTGTAGCACTCACCCCCATAATGATGAAGTGCTTCGAGAGGCTGGTCAGGGACCACATTACCTCCAGACTCCCCTCCACACTTGACCCATACCAGTTTGCTTACAGGCCAAACCGCTCCACAGAGGACGCTATATCCTCCGTACTCCATCTGAGCCTGGAACATTTAGAGGAGAAAAACACCTATGTGCGAATGCTGTTCGTGGATTTTAGTTCAGCATTCAACACAATTATCCCCCAGCACCTGATAAGCAAACTGGTTCCATTGGGCCTCGGCACCCCCATGTGTAACTGGCTACTGGACTTCCTCACTGACAGACCCCAGTCTGTGAGGGTTGGAAATAACACCTCCAACACCATCTCTCTGAGCACCGGCTCCCCTCAGGGCTGTGTCCTGAGTCCACTGCTGTTCACCCTGATGACTCACGATTGTTGTGCCAGGTTTAGTACAAACCACATCATGAAGTACGCAGATGACACAACAGTGGTGGGCCTCATCAGGGACGACAATGAGCTGGCTTACAGGGAGGAGGTGAAACAACTGGTGGACTGGTGCAATACGAACAACCTGATCCTGAATGTCGAAAAAACAAAGCAGGTTATCGTCGACTTCAGGAAAACCCGGCACAGTCCCATACCACTTCACATCAATGACAGCGATGTGGAGGTGGTCAGTAGCACAAAGTTCCTGGGGGTGCAGATCACTAACAGTCTGACCTGGTCAAATAACATCTCATCAACAGTTAAGAGAGCGCAGCAGCGGTTGCATTTTCTGCGCCGGATGAGAAGAGCTCACCTCCCCCATCCCATCCTCACCACTTTCTACAGGGGCACCATAGAGAGTATTTTGACCAGCTGTATCTCTGTCTGGTTTGGGGACTGTAGAGCCTCCGACTGGAAGTCTGTGCAGAGAGTGGTGAGAACAGCGGAAAAAATCATCGGGACCTCTCTCCCCTCAATCGGGGATATTGCGACCAAACGTTGCGTGTCTAAGGCCAGCAGTATCATAAAAGACCCCACACATCTCCATCACGGTCTGTTCACTCTGCTGCCCTCGGGAAAAAGATATCGCAGCATAAGGAGAGAACATCAAGGTTCTGCAACAGCTTCTTCCCACGAGCCATCAGACTCCTGAATGCCATGTAATGGGCTGCCACCACTGTCTATTTATTCTTTTATCCTTTTTATCTATTTTATCCATGCCTATCCTCCTGTTAATTTATCGTGTTGCACAGGGAGCCAAATGCAACGAAATTTTGTTTGGAACTGCATATATCAATGTATTTCTAAATGACATTTTGTTTGACGACTTTTGACAGAGGCCTGAACATTTTAGGGGTATGAATCTTATATAGCATAAAATTATAGTAATTATAGGAGGAAAAATTTGAAAGTGATAGATAGATTTCACCATAAAATTGACATAATTGAGTGCTGGAGCAACTAGGCAGATCAGGCTGCATCTGGGGAGGGAATGGGAATATCTAAATGGCGCCTGACCCACTTTGTTCCTTCACCACTGTCCATTTCGCTCAAGATTCCAGCACGTACAATTTCCTATGTCTTCATTGATGATTGGCAAGTCATTTGGTCTGGATGGTATGCACTCAATGATTACTTTTGGAAGCAAAGGTAGCGTTGGCAGCGGCATTGGTTACATGATTTATGTTGTTACTGGATGCAGGAATAGTGCTTGGCTTAGTTTAGAGATACAGCATAAAACAGGCCCTTCAGCACATTGTGTCCACGCCGACCATCGATCACCCATCCATACTAGTCCTATGTTATCCCACTTTCCCATCCACTCCCTACTCATGAGGGGTATTTTCTTTACTTTTACTGAGACCAATTAACCTAAAACCTGCACAAAAACTGGAGCACCAGGAGGAAACCCATGCGATCACTGGGAGAACATGCAAATTCCACACAGGCAGCACCCGAGGTCAGGATCGAACCCGGGCCTGTGGTGCTGTGAGGTTGCGGCTCTATCGGCTGTGCTACTGTGAAATAAATCAATAAATTACAGGCCACTTTGCCTGATAGCAGTGGTTGCAACTTGCTGGCTGGGTCAAACAAACTAACATTTGGAAAGCCACTGGTTAATTAAGAGAGCCTGCTTGGATTTGTTGAAAGCAACTCATGCCTGACTAACAGGATTAAATTCCATGCAGTGGGAGAGAGAGGTGTGTTAAGATGATCAAAGCGTATAGAATTAAGGGGAATGTGATATTAAAGTTAAGAGTCAAGAGTGTTTTTTTGTCAAATGCATCAGATATGAATGGAAATAATGTAATTCTTACTTACTGCAGTTTTACAGGCACATTAAATGCAACACCAATATAGGAAAATACAATAATTATCAGATATTCTTAATAAACTAGACCCAGATAGTGCAAAAAGCCAATATTTTGCAACCTTAATAGTGCAAGTTTCAAGTAGTTCAGTGCGGAGGTAGGGTTGTGGTTAGGGCTGCGTAGGTGAGTTTGTACTTTTGAGGAAGTACAGACATTGGTGAGATCTCCCTGTCATCACATCAATGTACTGGGCGCCAAAAAGATCATCAGTGATGTGCACACCCAGGAATTTGAAGCCGTTGACTCGGTCCACCACTCGTTCCGCAGATGAAGACATTTGCATGGTTCCTTGGCCTTCCCTTCCTGAAGGAAAAAATCAGCTCCTTGTTCTTGCTAACTTTGAGACCAAGATTGTTCTGACAGCACGTAATCTGATTATCGATCTCCTTCCTGTACTTGCCTTTACTCCTTATTCATCCAGTGACAGGGGTATTTTTGGTGAAGTTAAAGATGGCACTTGAGCTCTGTCAGACTGCACAGACATAAAGAGCGTACAGCGGCAGACTGAGCACGCAGCCCTGAGGAGTCTCCGTGCTGATGGTCAGCAAGGAGGAGGTCTTGTTGCCAATCCGTATTGATTGAGGTCTGCCAATGGGGAAGTCGACGATTTAGTTACACAGGGACGCTCAGAGACCCAGTTCCCTGATCTTGACAATGAGTTTGGAGGAGATGAAGTTGTTGTGCATCAAGTTGTAGTCAATGAATAACTGCGTGATGTATGTTTACAGGAGACAATTAACATGCAGATCTGTACTTCTTTGGGGTGTGGGAGGAAACCAGAGCACTCGGAGAAAACCCACATGGTACATTCTTCCTGTGACGGCTAAAAAGACATATTCAAGTATTGGGAGTGTCGTAACCTTGGCAGCCTACGCAAAACGTGTAAATCTTGAAAGAAAGGTATGACAGTAATCATACATGGTCTTAATTATCATATAAACAGCAAGACTCTGCAAATGCTGGAACCTTGAGTAAATAAAAACCTCTGGAGGAACTTGGTGGGTCGGGTAGCATATATGGAGGGAAATGGGCAGATGATGATTTGGGTTGGGACCTTTTTCAGACTTGCCCTTGTTGCCTTTCCATTTCCCTCCACAGATACTGCCTGACCTGCTGAATTCCTCCAGCAAGGGCCACCAGCATAATCAAGAACCAGGCTCGCCCCGGTCTTCTCTCCCATCAGGCAAGAGGTGCATAAGTTTGAAAACGCACACCTCCAGATTCAGGGACACCTTCTTACCAGCTGTATCAGGTAACTGAACCATCCTCTCGCCAGCTAGAGAGTAGTCCTGACCGCACATCTACTGCATTGGAGACCTTTGAAGTATCTTTAATCAGACTTTATCAGATATTATCTTGCATAAAATGTTGTGCCCTTTATCCTGTAACTTTACACTCTGGACGGCTTGAATGTAATCACGTCTGGTCTTTGATTGTATAACACACAGCAAAAACTATTCACTGTACCTTGATACCAATGACAATAAATAATAAACAAAACTAAAATTAAACCATACATCGTCTGTCCACGTTCTCCCGGGAAGCTACCTGACCTGCTGGGTTACTCCAGAACTGTATTTCTTTTTTTGTAAAAGAGTCTACAGTTCCTTGTGTTTACATCCTCCAGCAATTTTTATTTGCACTAACTCTTTTATTTGTCTAATTAATAAAACGATTAAGGGGATCATCGAGGATTAGTTAATGGAATGTTTTTGAGATGGTTTCACAGAGCAAACTGACCAGAAAGCAGGCAATTCTATCTGTGGTATTGTGGAACAAAATTGGTTTAATTATTTTATACTGAAGATCCTCTGGGAAAGAGTTGATCTTAGCGTGATTTAATTTCTAATTCATTTTGAGGGCGAGAATTGTTGAAACTGATGTCCTCAACTTGAACAAAGGCAATCTCAGCAATGGGTAGATAAGATAAACTGGGAGAATAGATTAATGGTGCAACTGTAGATCAGCAGTAACAAACATTGAAAGGAAATATTTCATAAACCGCAGCAAATCTACCGCTTTGTGCATTCCAGTGAGGGAGAAAGGTTTTATTAACAGATGCACCATGTCAAGCTAACAAAGGAAGTTAGGCAAAGTATCAAATTGAAAGAAATGCCATTAAATGTTGCAAAGATGTATAACAGGCCGGAGGAATCGACATCTTAAGAAAAACCAATGGATAACTAAAAAATACAAAGAAGAGGAAGATAGAGTGTGAGAGTAAATGAGAGAAAATATCGAAAAACATGTAATGTAATAAAAAGGAAGAGAATCATTACAGTAAATGTTAGTCCCTTACAGGATGACATTGGGGAATTAATTATTTCAGGAAAGGAGAGAAGCACAAAGCAGGAAATTACAGTGCCCTCCATAATGATTGGGACAAAGACCCATCATTTATTTATTTGCCTCTGTACTCCACAATTTGAGATTTGTAATAAAAAAACACATGTGGTTAAAGTGCACATTGTCAGATTTTATTAAAGGTGATTTTTAAACATTTTAGTTCCACCATGTAGAAATGTATAGCTGTGTTTATACATAGTCCCCCCATTTCAGGGCATCATAATGTTTGGGACACATGCCTTCATGGGTGTTTGTGATTGCTCAGGTGTGTTTAATTGCCTCCTTAATGCAGGTATAAGAGAGCTCTCAGCACGTAGTCTTTCCACCAGTATTTGCATCACATTTGGAAACTTTTATTGCTGTTTACCAACATGAGGGCCAAAGTTGTGCCAATAAAAGTCAAAGAAGCTATTATGAGAATGAGAAACAAGAATAAAACTGTTAGAGACATCAGCCAAACCTTAGGCTTTCCAGAATCAACTGCTTGGAACATCATTAAGAAGAAAGAGAGCACTGGTGAGCTTGCTAATCACAAAGGGACTAGCAGGCCAAGGAAGACCTCCATAGCTGATGATAGAAGAATTATCTCTATAATAAAGAAAAATCCCCAAACACCTGTCCAACAGATCAGAAACACTCTCCAGGAGTCAGGCGTGGATTTGTCAATGACCACTGTCTGCAGAAGACTTCATGAACAGAAATACAGAGGATACACTGCAAGATGCAAACCACTGGTTAGCTGCATAAATAGGATGCAGTTTGCCAAGAATATCTTAAAACAGCAACCACAGTTCTGGAAAAAGGTCTTGTGGACAGATAAGCCGAAAATTAACTTATACCAGAGTGATGGCAAGAGCAAAGTATGGAGGAGAGAAGGAACTGCCCAAGATCCAAAGCATACCAGCTCATCTGTGAAACACGGTGGTGGGGGTGTTATGGCCTGGGCATGTATGGCTGCTGAAGGTACTGGCTCACTTATCTTCATTGATGATACAACTGCTGATGGTAGTAGCATAATGAATTCTGAAGTGTACAGACACATCCTATCTGCTCAGGTTCAAAGAAATGCCTCAAAACACATTGACTGGCAGTTCATTCTACAGCAGGACAATGATCCCAAACATACTGCTAAAGTTTTTTAAAGCTAAAAAATGGTCTATTCTTGAGTGGCGAAGTCAATCACCCGATCTGAACCCCAATTGAGCATGCCTTTTATATGCTGAAGAGAAAACTGAAGGGGACTAGCCCCCAAAACAAGCAGAAGTTAAATACAGGCCTGGCAGCGCATCACCAGAGAAGACACCCAGCAACTGGTGATGTCCATGAATCGCAGACTTCAAGCAGTCATTGCATGCAAAGGATATGCAATAAAATACTATACATTACTTTCATTTACATGACATTGCTGTGTCCCAAACATTATGGTCTCTTGAAATGGGGGACTATGTATATATGCTGTTGTAGTTATTACATGCAGAAATAATAATGTATAAAAATGGCCTTTATTAAAATCTGTCAATGTGCACTTTAACCACATGTGAATTATTTTCGATTTTTTTTTTCGAATAAATGATGGGTCTTTTTAACCAAACATTATGGAGGGCATTTTATATACTCAGATCCGTCATCCTCTCATGGGGCTGTCTAGAATTCATAGTTTCAGATTAAAAGGTCACTCATTCAGAACAGAAAGGAGGAACAAGATCTTCTCTGAGGGTCATGAGTCTTTGACCTACTCTGTCCCACCACAGAGGTGGAGTCATCAAATATATTTAAGACAGAGACTGACAAACATCTGACTCATGAGAGAAAATAATTAAAGAAAATAAGTAATGATTGAAGCCAACATTAGATCAGCCATGATCTCATTGAATAATGTAAAATGTTGAGGCGTCAATGGCATTCTATGCCTGATTCTTATGTTACCAAAATAGTAGGTGGTATTAGTGAATGCTGCAAGTTTCAGACTGATATGTATAAAATGGTGAAAGGGCAGAAGCTTGAAGCATATATTTGAAAACACAAGGAAATGCAGATACTGGAATCTTGAGTACAACACAGCATCTGAAGAAGGGTCGTGACTCGAAATGTTACCTGTTGTGCAACAAAACATGCAGGCTGCCTGACCTGCTGAGTTACTCCAACTTTTTGTGTCTGTCTTCAGTTTAAACCAGCATCTGCAGTTCTTTCCTACACATCTCAGGTGGGGACCCTTTTTTAAGACTGGAAGGTGAACTTCTTCAAAGTAGGCATACCTTGAGGAGATTTTACAGTGGAGCAGTAAAGTGGAGACACAAGGAATGCATGTGCTGGAACCTTACGTAGACCACAAAGTGCTGGTGTAACTCGGTATGTCAGGCAGCATCTCTGGAGGGCATGGATAGGCAATGTTTTAGGTAGAGATCCTGCTTCAACTTCCAAATTCATACACTTTAAAAGCACATTAATGGAAATAGCCCAATTTTTTTTTATATGAGCAAAGTAGTCCTGATATTTCTACCCAGAAATTCTTTAAGATTGTACTGCAAGTAGGTAAGTGGTTTTCAAAAAGAATCATTCAGGTTACTGAAGTTTATAAATTTGTACATGAGTTAATAAATAGAGGAACTGAGCCAAATAAATCACGAAAGAAGACTATTATTCATTGGTCACACCACAACTGGAGGATAATCTTGGACACCCTTTTTGAGGACTAATATAGAACATAGAACAATATAGCACAGGACCAGGCCCTTTGGTCCACAATGGCCCATGATGCATTCTGTCTGGACATGTTCCTTACCCCTCCATTCCCTGCATATTCATGTGCCTAATTGCTTCTTGAAAGTTACTATTGCGTCATCTTCCTCCACAGAAGGCACATTCCAGGCACCCATCACTCTCCATACAAAAAATAAACCTGCCCTGCACATTTCCTTTAAGCTCTTCCCCTCCCTTGAACCTGTGCCCTCTGATATTTGACTATAATATAGACTCTGAGGCAATTGAGGAAGTTTATCAGAATATTACCCACCCTGAGAGATCGCAGACATAGTGAGAGGTTGCAAAAGCTAACCTTGATGTCCTAGGGGAAAAAACATTATTTTTGGAAGTCACCCAATAGTTGTCTTCAAAGTGATGAGTGATTTTGAGACTGGATACGGATAATCTATCTATTCCAATGAAAGTGTCAAGATTCTATACTTTAGATTTCAAGTCAGTAGAAAAAAAAATACTTTCACGGATTATTGGCTGTACATTGAATCACTCGCTCTCAGCTAATTAAATTCCCTTTGATGCTTTCATTGACGGGCAGCTTCAGTACACATCTGCTAACACACCTACAGGATGCCGCAGTGACTCAGCCTCACACCAATGCTGCTTTTGTTGGATTCAGGTGCAGGAGTGCGCACACACAAAGCGAGCCCAGCCCTGTCCAACCCAGCCCTTCCTAAGGGAATGTGCTCCAATGATTCCAAAACACGTTCAGACCTATTCCGCATGTAAGGAATGGAGAGTTGAACAGGAGAATATTCCTGCATGCGTCATCATAAGGAACAAAAGAGATTTTTTTTGATTAATTTTTATGGTATGATTTTCAGTTGGAAGGATTGTGCAAGCATCGATACTCATTCCAAAAGAGTGTTTAAGATTTACTTGTTATCAAAGTAATGAAAGTAAGGTGTTTACTAAAATATCATAAATATTACCCAAGTTGCTATACAAGAAATTCTTGTTAATTAAAATGTAAAATGACTAAAAGACCTAAAGATCTTGGTAACTCCTATTTAAAAAAAAGAGTTATGAAGATCTTTAGGTCTTTTATTGATTGATTTAAAAACAAAGCATGTGGTGTGATGTTGGAATGTCTCATCCCCAGTTGCCCTTGTGAAGCAGTTACCTTGAAACACTGTGGTCCATGTGGTGAAGGTACTTTCACAATGGAAGAATTTGTGACTGTTCCACAAAGCTTTGACCCAACAACAATGAAAGACCAGTGAAAACTCCCTAGACAGCGATGTCTATGACTTGAAGGTGACTGGGGCTTCTTGGTGGCATTGGGACTTGAACTCATGACCTTGGTTCTCGGGAAGCAGTGATTCCTCTGAACCAAGATGAGGGTGACACATTTCTGCCCTGGGCCTCCTCCATTGTCAGCTTGTAACCCAGCAGTATGAGTATTGATTTCTCTAACTTCAACTAACCCTTGCATCCTCTCTCTCTCCGTCCATCCACCACCCTAGTCTTTGTACTAGTGTTACTATTATGCAGTGTCTGTTTAACTCATTATTATCTAGCTCACAGCTAACAGTGGACTGCTGTGGGCTCTATATTTCCGTGAGTAACATTGCTATTTGCATATCTCCTATTAATTTGTCCTAAGTACTTTCTATATCTCTTGTTCCCCTTTCCCCTATCTCTCAATTTGAAGAAGTGCCTCGACCCGATAGGTCACCTATTCCTTTTCTCCAGAGATGCTGCCTGACCTGTTGAGTTACTCCAGCTTTTTGTGTCTGTCTTCAGTTTCACCAGCATCTGCAGTTCCTTCTTACACATATTATCAATATGGATTAGAGCTGACACAGCTGTTATAGTTGACATGAAGTAATGAGGTAACATAATCATGGATGATGCTTTCATTGGAGATGGGAATGAAGATTCAAAAAGTTGAGGAAGTAAACAGACAGTTAGGACTTTATTCCTTGGAGCGCAGGAAGGTGAGGGGTGACCTTATAGAGGTGTACAAGATCACGATCTATTCAACGGTAAATGCACAGTCTTTGGCTAGAGATGGGGAATCAGGAGCCAGACGACATAGGTTTAAGGTGAGGGGGGAAATATTTATTAGGAACCCGAGAGATATGTTTTTTACATGAAGGGTGGTGGGTATATGGAACAGATGCCGGAGGAGGTAGTTAAGGCAGATACTATCATAACAGTTAAGCGACATTTAGACAGGTAGATGGTCAGTGTGGGCAAGTTGGGTCAAAGGGCCTGTTTCCACGCTGTATAACTCTAGGACCCTATGACTCAGGGATGGATTGGAAGTCTAAACCTGACTGATGTACTGGATGGATTACCCATTGTGTAGTTTGATGTGTCTCAGAGACAGGATTTCTGGAGTGATTGGGTTGGGGTGGGGTGTGTGTTGTGGTGGATTTGTTATTGATTGTGGTACTCAATGTCAAGGGCAATAGTATGGAATATTTGCCAGGAGGGGATTAATGTGACATCAATTGCCTTGGCTCTTATTTGGGAAGCTCTCAACCACCCACAACTCAATACCAGATAGAAAAGATTGCAGAAAACAATTGCTTCGGAGACCTATTTCATTACAGGAATTCAAGCAGGCCCCCTTTCTCTGTGTCCTTGGGCAATTATCTCCTTGACAGGATGTTTCCTGGCATTAGCAGAAAGCCTTGCCTAATTCGCCACATGTGTTCACGGTGCAGCTGATCCGGCCAATTCCCGAACGTTGGCCGTTGTACAAGAGACACTGCCCAACGTTTCCACCCTTCTTCCTCCTCAGTGTCTTTAATCTTTTGAGTGCAGCATTATAAGAAAATAAAATCCAATACTTTAGCAAATGTAAATATTTAAATTATTCTTAAAGTTGCACTATTTCTTAGCAGATGGAGAATCACAGATTTTCATCAACCAGTAGGTGTCACTGTTGGTTCGTAATACTGGATATTTTAAAGGACGGAGTTTGCAATATAAACTTGTTTTAAATGACGAATTACCACAAATAGAGGTGTGCTGGTTTTGTCTTGTATTCAATACATTTCGTACTGTTGTGTAATTTACTGTAATGAAGGTAAATTCTTCTAAATTTCCGCTTTAAGTTTGGATATGTATTAAATAATGACCTACCTCACTGATGAACTTTTAATTCTTCCCACTCAAGAGTCTTTTATTGTCATATGTCCCAAAACGGAACAATTTTGGAAAATTTTGGAAAGGCCCTATATCCCCCACAATTAAGATGTGGATTACGGAAATGTCGGAGACCCTACACTTGGAAAGAATCAGATTTGCCCTAATGGACAAACAAGAAGCTTTCGTTAGAATATGGTCTTCTTTCATTGATTACTTAAAAGGGTAGATCGGTTCGGCAGGGAACCCTAACAGAAACTTGGACCCAGGATTAGATGAAAAGTTATATTTTATATTTCTTGATTTTCTCTCCAATGACGCATTATTGGTAAATTATTCCATTCTTTATGATTTCTTTTTTTTGATTTATATTTTATTTTTCTCTCTGTTTCTCTCTCTTTAAAGAAAGAAAAAAAATTATTAGAGACAAAATGATTCATTTGATAATATTAACAATGTACGATTGTTGCACACAATATATTACTATCATAATATGTGTTTGCTAATGTACTGCTTACCTACTCTAATAAAAAATATATATATTATAAGAATCTTTTATTGTCATATGTCCCAAAACGGAACAATGAAATTCTTACTTGCAGCAGCACAACAGATATATAAACATAGTACTCTTTAGTAAACAACAATAAAAGTTTAGTATATATACTGTAGATTTCAAAAAATAGACAAATAGATAAACAAAAATAGTACAAAGTAAAAAATAATGCCCCAGGACTATATAGTTTGGATCCCATTTGGAGGTTGTGGTGTTTAATAGCCTGATGGTTTTAGGGAAGAAGCTGCTCCTGAACCTGAGCATTACCATTCCAACAACAATCTTCCATTCCTATAATACCTTCTAACATTAACCTTGTTGTTTAAACAAAGTTCTGCCTTTGTCATGATAGTTAGCTCTTAAATTTAAATGCAATGGCTGAAAATAAGCTTTGGCAATCTTTAGCTGACCTGACAAGGAGATGCTTGAATAATCGATCCTAATTTCCTTCCTCGCTCACACAACCTGAGGTTCCCAGGAGTTAATTATCGTGGATGAAACCAGATTCTGTCTCTAGACTCTTGCTAAATTAGTTTTTGTCAAAAAGTCAAGTGAAATATTTTGAATGCAATTCATTCTTATGAATTACACTGGACCTGCGATCAGTAAATATGGATTTCTAATTTTGAATGCCTCCTTTGGGTGAAAGGAAAATATGACATTCCTCTTTCTAGTCCCAATTGGGACTGTTAGAAATCTCAATGCATCACGAATGAAAATTGGTAAAAGGATTTGTTGATGCTTGTCCATTGTTGGTGCCAAAAATGTTGGGATTGTGAGGCCAAGGTAGTATAAGAATCAGTAATCACATGATTGCCTTAAAATATGTCAACGATTGAAGCATTTTCTTTCCAATCCATTTTACTATCAAGATTAAACACAGAGCTGTAGTGCAACTTTTAAGTCTCAAAACAGCCCCACACACTTTAAGGTCAATGCAATGAAGTGTTTTTTTTTCAAGTGTTTCTGATACTTGCAGTAATATAGGGAATGGTTCAGGAACTTTGCTGGCAACATGATCTGACTGGCAGCATTAATAACTAGACAATCGTTTTATTTAACATGTTGCTGATTGAAAGTTCATCGCTCGACAGGACACCTGGGATATTCCATTGCCTTTATTTGAAATATTACCCTAGTTTCATCTTGAGCATCAGTTTCAAATCTCTTCCAAACGATTGCATGTCTGATGACACATCATTCCTTTAATAGCCTGAAGCCAAAAGAGACTGTAAATGCTGGAATCCAGATCCAATACAGAACACCGGAATAACTGAGCAGGTCAAGCAGCTTCTGTGGAGGCAGATGATGTAAGTCAACGTTTCCGGTCAAGACCCTGAGGGGGGGGGGGGGGGGGGGGGGAGAGGACAAAGACTGCCAGCTAATGTCAATCATGTGCAGGGAGTAGAAGAGGAATGTGAGGGGTGATCAAAGATAGCAGAAAGCTGTGCGGACAATGTAAGTGTGCGTGGGTAGAGAGCAGCTAAGCTGCAGTTTCATTGAAACTGAAAAATCCAATGTTCACACCATTGAATTATAAGAAATCCAGGTGGGATACGTGGTGTTGTTCTACCAACATCAGTAATTTTAACATGTAACCAGAACCCTGAGATAGTTGTTGTTGATAGGGCATAGATTCTCTGCAAATTAGTCACTGGTCTACACTTGGTTTCTCCAATGCAGAAGAGGTCACATCACAGCACCAAAAACAGACCCATTGGTGGTGCAGCGGTAGAGTTGCGGTATGGTGGTAGAGCGCTTCTTCATTGTTATGGAGAGGCAAATGCAAATTGGAAGAAGTACACCTCATATTCCGCTGAGGTAGCTTACAGCCAATTTGGTATGAATATTACATTTCCCAGTTTTAGGTTACCCACGCTACAGGTACTCTCCTTCCATACGCACTTGTGTCCACCTACTTTTTTCCCCCTTTGTTCATTCTGCACATACTGTATCTTCATCCTGTCTCCATCTGGTTTCATCTATCACCTACCACTCTCCGTCCCACCTTTGATTCCCCCACCCCCCCAGTTCCAAGTAGTCACAATCTATTCCCCATCTATTTCACCTATCATCTACCAGCTATATTCTACCTCACCTTAGATCCATCTGTCATATCATCTCTGGTGTCATAGTGGCACAGCGGTAAAGTTGCTGCCTTACAACGCCAGAGACCCAGATTCGATCCTGACTAGGGGACTATCTATAAGGAATTTGTGCATTCTCCCTGTGACGGTGTGGGTTTTCTCCGGGTGCTCCAGTTTCCTCCCACATTCCAAAGACGTGCAGCTTTGTAGGTTAATTAGCATTGGTAAAATTGTAAATTGTCCATAGTGTGTAGGATATAACTAGTGTGCGGGGATTGCTGGTTGGCGCAAACTCATTGGGCCAAAGGGCCTGTTTCTTCACTGTACCTCTAAAGTCTAACTGGTTCCACCCATCACCTACGAGTCTCTACACACGCCCCCACATTGCTATATATTAGCAATCTTTCCTCTTCCCCTTCAGCCCATAGGTGGGGTCTCAGCCTGAAACATTAACCATCCCTTTGCCTCCAAAGATGCTGCTTGACCTGCTGAGTTCTTCCAGTAATCTGTTACTCCTTCTGTATTCCAACATTTCATCAGCCTTGAGTTTTGTATTTCTGTGTGCAGAATAGATGATGAAAAGTTAATTTGGGAAAAAATTGCTCAATAACGAGAAATCAAAGTCAGAAATTCATCAGTTGATAATTTTTGAATAAACATGACAGAAAATATAAATCCTTTAGCAATGTTGAATCCATATGTAAACCGTCTTTTTGTAGAGACACAATGGAAACAGGGGTCAGGAGTGATGGCGAGGAGGCAGAATAATAGACTTTATGGGCTGAGTGGCCTTATGAACCTATGAAACTCTTTAGCCCACCGACTCCATGCAGACCATAAATCACCCATTCACACTAGTTCTATGTTATCCCACTTTCTCATCCATTCCCAACATATTGGAGGCAATGTTAACCAATTAACCCACGTCTTTGGGATGTGGGAGGAAATCAGAGCACCCAGAGGAAACCCACTGAATTGCAGACAACTGTTTTTTACTGTTCCGCATGTGTTAGTCTTTACTTGTGGTCAAATTAATGGCAATACAATTGGTAGAATATTTACAGTAGATGAAATGTATTGACTTGGCTTGTCTTGGATTGATCTGAAAATGACAGAAACCCTCCTTGAATTATGGTGTATTTAGCAGCCTTGAAAATATTTGGAATGTGTGTGCCAAGGTAACAAATCTGAACTGGATAACCCATGGAAAGTCTGCTCAAGTTACCGGAAGAGTTAACAATGGAGAGGAATGGCTGTGAGGTATTAAGATAAGCAGGGCCGGATTTAGATGAAGAGAGGCCCAAAGCCATTTCACTTGTGAGGCCCCCCCTCCCAATCCCCCACCCCCACTAATAGAGTACCATGACTACCCGACAGTGACAGTGTGACTCTTTTAGATCCTACTGTATGTTGTCATTAAACAGTTGGGTTTAAAATACATATTGGATTCACCGCGGAGCGGGCGATGCCTTACCTGGATCACCGTTTGAAGCTTCAGAGTGTTGGGTCTGCTGCTTCAACATCAGAGCTGTGGTTTGCGGAGCTCCCAGCCTCAGGCTGTGCTAATTTCAACATCGCGGAGCCCTGGGATCTTTTTGCCTAGGGCCGCCAGCGTGAATCTCCGCCCAGCTCAGCCTGTGGACTTCGGGAGCTGCGGTCTCTAGTAGGAAGTGGCCAATTCGGAAGTCCAAGCCACTGCGAATATTCTCCCATTCCGATGTCAGATGGTGAACCCCCAAATTTCATTGTACCAATTGGTGCATGTGACAATAAGTGTCACTTGAATTGAATCTTGAATATTAAGAAATAAAGAAACTACAAATACACTAACAGCAAAAATGTTTTTTTCTCGCCTTCTTCATAGCAAAATCATCCAGAGGTTCACCAAGAACTGTTTGTCTAAGTTTGTCACTCTCAATGCACAGAATGCTCAATGCAGACATCCTCTCTTGAGACATTGTGGACCTTAATCATTTTTAATTTTGGAGTCATGAAAAAGACCTCTCTCCCGAGCAGTTGGTGACTATTAAGCTAAGAAACGGCCACCGGATTGCTTCCACATTAGGGAAGGACATCTGATTTGTTTCCTTGTATATTATTTGATAAAGGTCTGTATGAGACAGAGCGTGCTCTTCTGTATGCCTATGGCTTTGTCTCACGTACGAGTGAAAATGCAAAAGTTCATCAGTAAGTTTCAGGTCAACATCTTCTGGGTATGCTTCCATCAACAGTTCAACACCTTGCTGAATTTCTTGCTTGGATGCGGTCAGTTTAGCAAGAAAGGAAAACTGTTGTGCAACTTCACTCTACACAGTACATCTTCTTTTTAAATTGGTTTCAAGTGTATCTAGTATAGGAATAAATAATTTTATCCTAAACTTATCTCTTGAAGAGAGTTTATCTAAAGCATCAGGACCAGGTGCTCTTCCATCATTTCCTTGCCATTTCCTTACTCTTTGTCTCCCTGTGACAGTTCTGTAGTTAACATCTGGCAAGGTGGCCTTTGCTTGTTGCTCAAGCTCAACAAAATCTTCTCTAATTTTGCCTGAAGTGAACTGTACAAACTTGCACAAGTACTCAATAACAGTTTGGATTTCGGAATGGCTTTGTTGACCTTGTGGAAATGACGTAGCAGACGGGTCCAAAAATGCAGCATATACACAAATTCCAGTTCTTCCATTTTCTGCAAAAGATTGTTAGCTTGAAGCCTGCTATCACCCTTCACAGTAACACCAGAGTACAAATGACTGAGGGCATCAGTGATAGCACTGTAACTTTCCAAAATTACTTCTGTGGCTTTTGCAAGTGCCTCCCACCTAGTGTCTGACAAAGGTTGCAAAAATGATTTTAGAACTGCAATCTCTTTGTGGAGGATGAAAAGAAGGTATCAATTTCATTGATAATTCCAAAACAGTTCACTGCATCAAGGCAGCAATCAACAGCTGAACGGCCCGCCAAATTCAATGAGTGAGCAGCACATGGAATACATTTTCAAGGATTTTTTGCTACATACCCTTGTACCTACCCAGCCAAGTGAGCAACACAAACACTTGGCTGTCCTCTCTCCACTTCCCTGACCACAGAATTACATGGTATTATATACTGTTGAGGCGGTTTATGTCCCGCCGGCAGTTTAAAACAAAATGGTCTAAAACCGGAAGATGGCCATGAGGGAGGGTCCAAGAGGAGGGGGTCCGTTGGAGATGGGAAAAGGGATCATCAATGGGGGCGAGGACTCCTTCCCATGGAAGAATGGTGTGAGGCAGAGGTGACAGAAGAAGAGCTCAAAATCGTGGCGGGCGCGGACCTCATTGAGGTGGGTACGGAAGGGGACAAAGGTGAGGCCTCTGCTGCAGACAGACCATTCGAAGAGGGGGAAGTCAGGGGGGATGGTGAACACACGGCATGGATGGAGGTTGGGGCCGGAGGAAGGCAGGTGAGTGGACTGAGGCCGAGGCGATGTCTGGTGGGGAGGTGGTGGGTGGTCAGGGGGTAGGGGGGTATGAGGACTGTAGTATGGGTGGGGACGAGCTGGGGTCACATGGTTTGAGGGGAATGGGGAATACCCAGTGGACTGAGGTTACCAGGGTTGGGGTGACTAGTACTAGGATCCAGCGCAGTCAAACCCAGGGGAGCGGGAATCTATAGCGTAGAAACTTCAGGCCCGGTGCTGAGTCCAGGCTGCAGGTAAGGCGACAGCTGCGGGCTGCTGGAGGGCGGTGGAGTGGCGAGGATCAGCGGGCAAAGCGTGGGAGGTCCCGGTGGTCGGATGGTCGGTGGGGTGGCAAGGTTCCACGGGTCCGGTGAGGCAGCGAGGTGCGTGGGCCCCGGTGCAGCGGGGAGGTGGGTAGGCCCGGTGCTGCGGGGAGGTTGATAGACACGGTGCAGCGGAGAGGTGGGTAGGCCCCCGGCACGGCGCTGGGGTGGGTAGGCCCCCGGTATGGCATGGAGGTGGGTAGGCCCCCGTTGCGGCGTGGAGGTGGGTGGACCCGGTGCGGCGGTGAGGTTCGGCGGGGGAAAAGGGTTAAATAAACTACATACCTATTGCTTTGTCCTGCACTTCCAAGGATCAAAGGATCTTTAGAGCAAATTCATCTCCACAACGAATATAAACCTCACCTGCATTTAATCCCGCATTTTAATAGGTTTTGTAATAACGCCACTATGTCAAAAGTTTTATACACCTTGGTGGAGCGGGCCGAGGCCCCCCTTGATCTCGAGGCCCTAAGCTTAAGCTTGTCTAGCTTATACGTAAATCCGGCCCTGAAGATAAGCATAGTGTGGCATGGTGGCTCAGCGGTAGAGCTACTGCCTTACAACACCAGAGACCTGGTTTCGATCCTAACTACGGGTGCTTGGCTGTACAGAGTTTGTACGTTTTCCCCGTGACCTGCGTGGGTTTCCCCCGAGATTTTTGGTTTCCTCCCACACTCCAATGACGCACAGGTCGTCAGGTTAATTGGCTTGGTATAAATGTAAATTATCCCTAGTGTGTGTTGGAAAGTGTTAGTGTGCAGGGATCGCTGGTTGGTGGGCCAAAGGGCATGTTTCAGCTCTGTATCTCTAAACTAAACTAAACTAAACTTAAGTAATTTGCATTATTTAATTAAGGTTAATTGTTTGAAAAGATTCTCAAGTAGTCTGAATTTTAGTTTCTTGACTTTTAATAATTGTTACCATCTTTGTGGATCTGACCAGCTTAGGTCAGTAAAGTGATGACAGCAGATCTGTTTTGTGTTGTGTTTACCCTGTATGTAGTTCACGCCCGTGAATTAATCCTGCTTTGTCTAATGTTGCATTTCCCTCTGAGTTGACACTAAGTGGAGCTCTAGCCTCATCCAACCCAACTTTAAATAAACTTTAGTACCCAATCATCATCTCTCCCTGCTTCGGAGCTATTTTTGAAACTATAAGGTAACTTGGGAATTAAAAAAAAGTAATTAGAAAGTAAGGGACCAAACAACAATGTCAGAAATTTATTTCAGTGTTGATAATTTTGTGAGATGAATGTGAGAGAAAATATAACTCCTGCAGCATAATGAATTCTTACACTAGCCACCTAGCAAGCATCTTCTATATACAGAAGAATATGTTCACCTTGAACACTGCAAAATCTTGAGGGGGATGGATAAGTGAAGGCTCATAGTCATTTTCCAAAGGTAGAGGGTTCTAAGATTAGAGGGCATAGGCTTAAGGTGAGAGGGCAGTCGTAATGGATTGAGCTGCAAGAGGAAGTTGTTGAAGCTAAAACAATTATGATTTTCATAAGACAGACATATGGATAGGAAAGTTTAAAGGGCCATGGGCCAAATGCAGATGACACAAAAGTAAGTGGTGTCATAGACTTTGAAGCTGGTTACCAGAAGTTACAGCAAGATCTTGATCAGCTGGGCAAGTGGGCTGAGGAATGGCTAATAAAGTTTAATGTAGATACAGTAAGGAGTATGGAGGTGCATAAAATCATGAGGCGAATTGATAGGGTGAATGCATGGCCTTTTATCCAGGGTATGGTAATCAAGAACTATGTATAGATTTAAGGTCAGATTTAATAGGAACCTGAGAAGCAATATTTTCATCAGAGGATGTTGGGTACATGGAATGAGGTACCAGAGGAGGTATGATAACAGCATTTGAAAGACACTTGGACAGACACATGGAAAGGAAAAGTTTAGATGAATGTGGGCCAAACGTGGACAAATGGGACTAGTGTAGATGGGGCATCTTTGTTGGCATGGATGAGTTATGCTGAAGGGCCTGTTTCTGTTCTGCATCACTCTATCACTCCACATGGGAATGAATGAATTAACACGTTTATTTGCCAAGTATGTACACATACAAGGAATTTGCCTTGGTGCTCCGCTCGCAAATAACAACACGACATACAGTAACAATTAAGACTGACACATAAAACATTAGCCCGAGTTGGCACGGGCAAGTTGGGTCAAAGGGCCTGTTTGCAGACTGCATAGCTCTAGAACTCAATGAATGCCACTGAAAAGGTATCACATTCCCTGTTAAGCAAAGGCAGTATGGCAAATTGAATTCCTTGAGCTGCCTTGGACCACAATTATGGATTTATAAAATAACCTGAATATAATATCACAGGGAGTGCAGAGCAAGTCGAGGTTGAAGGTTTCCTTACTTGAAGTACTTTAGAGAACAGTTTGGATTCCCCAATAACTCTTTCACTTTCAAAAGCAAAATATTGCATATGGGATATGACATGGGATATGATATTGCATATGACATGGGAATCGGAAATAAAAACAGACTTGACGAGAGAGGACAACCTGAAACATGGGCTGTTCCTTTCTCCTCTCTTGCTGCAAATTTCCTGAATTTTCCACTTTTATTTTAACTGAAACTGACCAAACAATGAAAGGCGTAGATAGAGTGAATGTGGTGAGGATGTTTCCAACAGTCTAGGATCAGAGGTCTCAGAATAATAAGATGCACCTTTAAAATGGAGATGAAGAAGAATTTCTATAGTCAGAGGGTGGCGAATCTGTGGAATTCATTGAAAAAATGTCATGTTGAAGACCTCCTTTGACTGTGTAGAAGACCTCCTTTGACCTCCTTCGACTATGTTGAAGACTAGCTTCGACTAACTTCGGGAAAATTGGACACCGAATAGTGGAGAGTGAAGATGACCTCCTTGAATCTCCTTCGACCTCCCTTCGACTATGTTGAAGACTATCTACGACAACCTTCGACTACCTTCGACTACCCTCGAATACCTACGAAGAACATACCGACCTACTACGACCTACTCGACTAAAACTACGAGTAAAAAAAGTATCGAGATTTTTTCCATGGCAACCTTTTTTTACTCGCGGGCATTTTTCAACGTTGAAAAATACGCCGCACCCTAGCTGAGGCCTCGAGTACGCAGGGACTACTCTTGAGCATGAGGGAGAGTTACAATGACCTCCTAGGACCTTGTGTCGACCATGCTGTGAGTATGAGTCGAGGGCAAATTTGCCAGAACTCGCGGATTGGTCGCCGCAGTGGGACAGCCCTTTTACATTAACATCACAGTAAGGCACTTCTCTGATTTGTGCTCATATTTTGCTTTTGCTGAAAATGCTGTTGACAATATTAGCAGCCAACTGACATGCAATATTGCTTTGTATCCTGTCAAAGCATGACCCCAAGGAAGATAAAGAGGATAATGGTGGGATTAAATTTGCAGAAAAATGAATTGAACATAGTACGTGGAACAATACTACACAGGAACCTATTCCTTTAGCCCACAATGTCTGTGCTGAACAATATGCCAGGTTAAACTAATCTCCCCTGCCTGCATGTCATTTATATCCCTCCACTCCCTGCGTATACATGTGCCTATCTCAAAGCTTCCTAGGTGCCATTATTGTGTCTGTCTTTACCACCATCCATGGCAGTACATTCCACACAGCTGCCACTCTTTGTATAAAGCTTTTCCCCTCTCACCATAAAGCTATGCCCTCTAGTCTTCCACTCTGCAGAAAAATGTTCTGACTGTCAACCCAATCTATGCCTCTCATAATGATTTATACCTCTATCAGGTCCCCTCTTAGCCTCCGACACTCCAGAGAAAACCAAATCTACCCAACCTCTCTTTGTAACTAATTCCACCCCATTCAGGCAGCTTTCTGGTAAACCTCCTTTGCACCCTTTCCAAAGCCTCTACATCCTTCCTGTAAAGGCAGGGAACAGTCCAGAACTGCACACACTACTCCAAATGTGGCCAAACCAAAGTCCTATAAAGCTGCAACATAATATGAAGACTCTTGTACTCTATGAAGGCAAGCATATCATCTGCCTTCTTTACCACTCTATCTACTTGGTTTAATGTGGAACTAGAAACTATTGAAATTAGAACTTAGAACGTAGAACAGTGCAGAATAGGCCCTTCAGCCCATAATGTCTGTGTTGAACATGATGCCAAGACCAACTCTTATCTGCCTGCACATAATTCAGATCTCTCCATTCCTTGTATATCCCTGTGGCTATCCAAAGTCTATTAAATGTTGCTTTTTTGTTTAGTTTAGGGATTCAGTATGGAAACAGGCTCTTTGGCCCACTGTGTCCACGCCAACCAATGATCTCCATACACTAGCCCTATCCTACACAATTGGAACAATTTACAATTGTTACCAAAGCCAAATTAACCTACAAACCTATTAGGCTATTAAACTTGGCTCGGAACTCTGAACATTAATATCCTTCCATCTGTTATTTGCACTTTATTAATTTATTAATTCATGTGTGTATTTACGTATATAATTGTAGTCAATGCCTACTATGTTCTGTTGTGCTATGCAAAGAAAGATTTTCATTGTCCTGTCAGGGACACATGACAATATACTCTTTTGACTTTGACTTTGAAACCTGTGCATTTTTGAAATGTAGGAGGAAACGGGTGCACCCGGGGAAAATCAACACAGTCGCAGGGAGAACGGACAAACACCATTCCGACAGCACTTGTAGTTGTCCATTCTGGCCAAATTAGAGATGCCAGGACACTAAAATTAAGTAAAGGCTTCTGGGCTGCTAGCCCATTTGGTCAATCTGCAGAAATGGGACAAGCTGCAGATTCTTACAATTAGGTGTAAATTGTATGAAACGGATTGGGTGAATGCAAACCAGACATAGACAATAGACAATAGACAATAGGTGCAGGAGTAGGCCATTTGGCTCTTTGAGCCAGCATCGCCATTCAATGTGATCATGGCTGATCATCCCCAATCAGTACCCCGTTCCTGCCTTCTCCCTATATCCCCTAACTCCACTATTTTTAAGAGCCCTATCTAGCACTCTCTTGAAAGCATCCAGAGAACCAGCCTCCACCGCCCTCTGAGGCAGAGAATTCCACAGCCTCACCACTCTCTGTGAGAAAAAGTGTTTCCTCGTCTCCATTCTAAATGGCTTACTTGTCATGACATGTGCAAAAAGGAAGCATCAGACTTCAACGCTATTAAGATTAGATGATCAAAAGGCTTTTGACAGAGTAGACTGGGTCTATCTTGAATATACACTAGATAAAATGGGGTTCCATAAATTTTTTATTAATTGGGTGAAAACATTATATTTAAATCCAAAGTCAAGAGTGAGGGTAAATGGATGGTGCTCAGAGTTTTATGAATTAAAGAGGAGAGTTAGACAGGGAGACAGTTTGAGTCCCCTGCTTTTTGACCTATGTTTAGAGCCGCTCGCAGAAACTATTAGGCAACATGACTATATTGAGGGCATTAAAGATGATCGGGGGGTGGGGGGGGGGGGGGGGGGAACAAACTATTTCACTATTTGAAGACTATGTCATGATCTATGTGAGTAATCCTATTTCCTCAGTGCCTCGCCTGATGCAAGTCTTACAGGAATATGGAGAAATATCAGGATATAAAATAAATGACTCAAAATCAGAAGCAATGATGCTGTCAGGTCTGTGGCCCTCGCAATTAAATGATCAGGTCAGGTTCCATTGGTCTCGTGAGGGTTTTAGATATTTAGGTATTCTTATCACTTCCTTTGTCACTGCATTGTATGAAGCTAACTATGGTAAATTACTCAAGAAGATTAAGGCAGACATGCACAGATGGGATATTCTCCCTTTATCTCTAATTGGTAGAGTGGAGGTTGTTCGAATGAACATTTTGCCCTGACTGCTTCTCTTATTTCAATCTTTACCAGTAGGGGTCCCTGGCGCGGCATTTAAGGCATTAGACAAAGAGTTAACAAGATTTGTGTGGCAAATAAGAGACCCAGAGTCAGACTTAAGACACTGTTGTTATCAAAACAAAAAGGGGGCCTAAATATGCTCAACTTTAAATATTATTATTGGGCAGCGCAGCTGAGAACTTTAATAGCATGGTTAACGAACGATGAGGAAACGGGATGGGTGAAAATAGAACAAAATGCATGTCCTAGTATTGCCCTGGCTGGGCTCCCATTTCTAAATCAAGTAAAATGGATAACGATTGGATTAAATTCACAATGAAAATGTGGTTAGCTATCAGAAAGCAATTAAATATTTTTAATTCGATATCTAGAGCAATGAAGATAGCTCCTAGTCCAAATTTTATACCCAGCAAAATTGATAAGGGATTTAGAAACTGGGCAGATAAAGGGCTTATTACTGTGGACCAGTTTTTTTGTGGGGGAGTCTTGAAATGTTATGAGCATTTGCAGAATGAATTTGGACTCTCTGGGTCGGATTTCTTTAGGTTCCTCCAAATACGGCACTACTTACAGACACATGTAGATTGGGAGCAGATATGTAGACTACCTGCAAATTTGGAAAATACTTTCTTGATGATTATAGAGGGAGTGTTACAAAATAATTTGATATCCCATTTATATCAAGGACTTCAAGACTATATAAAAGGAAATACTATAGAAACAAAACAGAAATGAGAATTGGAAATGAACATTATTATTACAGATGAAATATGGGAAAAGACATGTCTCTTGGGCCATAAGTTGACAAGCAGCCCCTCTTGGAGGGAGTTTGATTGGAAAATTAAAATTAGTGTATTTAGGTGGTGGCAAGATACAGTTACACCTTAAATCTATGCTGGAGACAATGTGGGAAGATAGGTAATCACACACATATTTTGGGGGATTGTCCCAAATTGTACCAATACTGGAGAGACATCCAGGTAGAGATTAAATTAATTCTGGGAGTGGATCTACCTCTGGAACCGGCTTGTTTTATATTAGGAGATACTCCAGCAGCGACAGATACTCAAAATCAGAAATATTTGCTTGGGGTGATGCTGTTGATTGCTAAAAAGATTATAGTGCTATGGAGAAAGGAAATGCCACCAAATGTTCAACAGTGGAGGGAACGATTGAAAAATGTATACTTGATGGAAAGTATAACTGCTAAACTCCAGTTGAGGACCGATGCCTTTAATATTATATGGAAACCGGTACTATTACAAATGCCAAGATTGATTAAGGATATGAATGGATGAGCTTGCTCTGGTGCCTGTGAATAAGATGCTTCTATGATAGAATATTAAGAGGATTTGATGCAATGCTAATAGAGGTTAGGTGATTTGTATTTTGTCATTTTGTGATTGTCTTTTGTGTATCTCTTTGTTTTGTCTGTATGTGTATTTTGTTATGTCAATAAATGTTGATTTTAAAAATAAATGGCTTACTCCTTATTCTTAAACTGTGGCCCCTGGTTCTGGACTCACCCAACATCGGGAACATGCTTCCTGCCCCCAGCGTGTCCAAACCCTTAACAATCTTATATGTTTCAATGAGATCCTCTCATCCTTCTAAACTCCAGAGTATACAAGCCCAGCCGCTCCATTCTCTCAGCATATGACAGCCTCACCATCCCGGGAATTAACCTTGTAAACCTACGCTGCACTCCCTCAATAGCAAGTATGTCCTTCCTCAAATTAGGGGACCAAAACTGCACACAGTACTCCAGGCGTGGTCTCACTAGGGCTCTGTACAACTGCAGAAGGACCTCTTTGCTCCTATATTCGATTCCTCGTGTTATTTAGGCCAACATGCTATTCACTTTCTTTACTGTCTGCTGTACCTGCATGCTTACCTGCATACATATTGTAAATATTTTTGCAAAGCTTTACTTTGCTAAATTTTGATTGGGTTAAGTGTTGAGCCTTGTCTGGGTTTCTTGAATATCCAGGTACATGTTGCATAATTAATCTCTGTTAACTTGCATCTAGAAACTTCATCAGATACATTGTATTAGTCACTGTATTATTGGGTTAGAGAAATGTCTCTCATGTACTGTGTTAATCGATATCTGTTATTGGACTGTATAGAGACCACCCCCATGTGGTTTGGCCCCTCAAGGTTCGGGGACCTATAAAAGATAGCTCCTACAAGGTCCTGTGTCGATCTTCTGGGAGGACGCTTATGACTGCGTGACCTTTTGAAGTGTCTCTGCTTGCACGAGGCAAGGAGGGCTTGACCAAGCAGATACAAGGATCAAACCCGCGGGGAACTGTTATTGTGTTTTTTCAAAATAAAGTTTAGATGCACAAGTGCTTGACACAGTATCTTATTGACTGAAACTAGACCAGGGGGAAGCTTAGAATGAGCTATTTACATAGTCAGGATCGAACCATGGTCTCTGATGCTGTAAGGCAGCAACTCTACCGCTGTATTCTATTGGCTTGGAATGTCACATGGGCTACAAGGTGAGTGAATTTTAAGATAGTTACTTTTGTTATGTTTATTTTTGCTTCAGGCAACGGTCAACTATATTGGAGACCATGCGAATCAGAAATCCAGTGATTGTTAATGTACTTTCAGAGTGGGCTCAGAGTCAACTCACGGGATCAAGATTAGATATTGATATGGAAAACGTGTTTCTCAGAAAGACATAATTGAGCCAGTTGAGTTTTTGTTGACAATCAATTGCTGCTATCGTCTGTGTTTTTTAATGCTGGCCAACAAATGACTCACTGATGAATTTAGATGCAAGATCTTCCAAGCTGGAACATTCACTAATTCAATGCCCTGCACACTAATCTACTGTAGGAAATTAAAGGACAGAGTATGCCTCACTCTGATTAGCCATACATTGTTACAGTGGTTAATTCGTTTATATAGCATACAATGTGTGATACACTTTATAATTGTTTTACAGTTGTTTAAAGATTTTGCCAATCTGGGAAGGAAAGAAATAGATCATATTGTATTGTGGTTAAGTATTGGGCATGAGTAATTCAGGCATATTCAGTAATTTGGAAGAGAAATTTCAGATAGCCCGATCCATTGAACATAGCATCACAAGTCAGGGTGGCACAGTGGCGCAGCGGTAGTCTTGTTGCCTTACAGCGCCATAGACCTAGGTTTGACTCTGTGACTGCTTGCGTTTTCTTTGGGTGCACCGGTTTCCATCCCGATTCTAAAGACGTGCAGGTTTGTAGGTTAATTGGTTTCTGTAAATTGTCCCTAGTGTGTGGGATAGAAACTAGTGTAAACTAAACTAAATGCGGGGTGGCACAGTGGTGCAGCGGTAGAGTTGCTGACTTACAGCACCAGAGACCCAGGTTCGATCCTGACTATGGGTGCTGTCTGTAGAGTTTGTAGATCCTCCCTGTGTCCTCAGGGTGGGCTTTCTCCAGGTGTTCCAGTTTTCTCCCACCCTCCAAAGACATGCAGATTTGTAGGTGAATTGGCTTCTGTAAATTGTCCCTAGTGTGTAGGATAGAACTAATGTACAGGGTGATCGCTGGTCGATGTGGACTCGGTGGACTGAAGGACCTGTTTCCATACTGTATCTCCAAACTAAATTAAACCAAACTAAACTAAACTAAATTAAACTGAATTAAACTAAACTTCATCTCACCTGTAAGCAGTGTGGTTGCATTTGTGTGCAATGCACTTGGAAGGTGAAGTATTGGCTGCTTTCAGCTGTGACACTTTGAATGGATCCCACTTGTAAAGACCGATGATGACCAGATAAAGCTGAGACAGTAAAGTACTCCTGTCTAAGGATGAGTTAATTGAGAATATTATGAGAACCAGCCTCCTGGGGACATCTGTCTTTTGTGCAATAACTTAACTGAAATTTGTCAAAAAAAAAGCGTGCTGCAAATGTTCACACAGATCACCGTGAGCAGATGGCCAAAATGATGGTCCTCTTGAGACGAAAAAGCAATACCATTTCCAAGATGTGTTGTCTATTGAAAAAGAGACCTTCTTTTTAAGGGAGCAGAGCGATCGTCCCCTGAGGCAACAAGGCAGAGATAATGCGCAAAATCTACTTGGATTGTAGTAGGATTATATACCGGATTGTAGTATGGTTATATACTGAAGATATACTGGCTTGCTCTGAATGCTGATATATAAAAGCACTCTAGGACTTAGTGCAAAACACAAAGTGCTGGAGTAATTCAACGGGCCAGGCAGCAAGATAGGAAGACGATGTTTTGGGTCGGAACTATTCTTCAGACGTTAGTTTTGGTTTTACAGATCGAGCCTGGAAACAGCCCTATGACCCACCGAGTTCACGCTGACCAGCGATCCCCACTCACTAAATCTATCCTACACACACTAGGGACAATTTACAATTACACCAAGTCAATCAGCCTACAAACCTGTACGTCTTTGGAGGGTGGGGAGCACCCGGGGAAAACTCACGTGGTCAGAGGGAGAACGTAAAATCCTTACAGACAGCACACGTAGTCAGGATCAAACCCGGGTCTCTGGTGCTGTAAGGCAGCAACTCTGCCGTGATGCCACTGAGCTGGCCTTTGTGATTTTGTGTATTTTTTTGTAAACCAGCATCTGCAGTTCCTTGCTTCTACTTTTGTCCCCCCGTTATCCTTGAGCTTCTTTCTGGTTGCCCCCTTGTTCTTAATGTGGATATAAAATTATATTCCAATTTCATAGGTTTTCATGGCACTACATCTGAAGTGCACCATGATTGTTTTTGGTCTAAAGAAAGGACCTTAGTAATGGGTGGCAAACTGCTAAAGGTAGACTAAAAGTATAGTTTATTGTCACGTGTACCAATGTACAGTGAAAAGCTTTTGTTACGTGCTAACCAGTCAACAGAAAGACAATACATGATTACAAATAAGCCATCCACAGTGTACAGATACATGATAAAGGGAATAATGTGAATAGTGCAAGACAAAGCCAGTAAAGTCTGATCAAAGATAGTCCTAGGGCCTCCAATGAGGTAGATAGTAGCTCAGGACTGCTCTGTAGTTGTTGGTGGGATGATTCAGTTGCCTGATAACAGCTGGGAAGTAACTGTCCCTGAATCTGGAGGTGTTTTCACACTTCTGTACTTTTTGCCCGATGGGAGAGGGGAGAAGAGGGAGTGGCCAGGGTGCGACTCATCCTTGATTATGCTGGCGGCCTTGCTGAGGCAGAGTGAGGTGTAAATGCGTGAAGTGCTAGAGTATCTTAGGAGGTCAGGCTGCATCTCTGGAGAAAGAAGATGGGTGACATTTCGGGTCGGGACACCTTCTTCAGACAAATTGCTTTCTGGGATGAAACTTGTCTAAAGATGAGAGATGGAATAGTATTTGTGTTTAAACATTGAAGACATAGTAATCTCACTGTACCTTGGGGAGTACTTATAGGTTAAATAGGAAGATACTGTTGGGGTTTTTTTTTTCGGTCTGGAAAATTCATGACTTTGGGAGAATAAGGATTTTTCTGTGATGTTTCCTCACAACCAGAAGTTTGTGAATCTTTGTCATTCTGTGCTCCTGAGAGCTATCGAAACTGAGCCACTGGATATGTTCAAGACAAATTGATAGCTTCTGCCCATAATGGAAATCAAGGGATGGAGTGTGGTAATGTATGTGAGTTGATTTGAGCTGATCAATAATAATCTTATCAAAAAGCAGTATAAGGCTAAAGAGCCACTGAAGCTACATCTGTGCCTGTTTTTGTCATTTATATATTCTGATAAGCACTTTAACGTTTCCTTTTCTTTTAGCTGCTAATCTTTCACATACTCACCCTTTGCCACCTTGGTTTATTTTCAGATAATCTTCATGCTTTCTATATTCAGACTGTTTCTCTAGCTGTCTCCTATTTGTATTTAGAACACAGAGCACAGAGCAGTACACCGCAGGATGTCCATTAACTCCACACTGGTTACACTTAATGTGCATTCAGTCGATAGACAGATCCTCTCGGCACTAGAACTGGCCCTGATGTCCAGCAAGGTAAATTCCACCTTACTTTACAATCTGTTTGTTAATTTGCTGGAACATCCTCGTAAATCTTCACTGCACCCTTTCCAGTTTGACAACATCTTTCCTGTAACATGGTGACCAAAACTGAGCATAATACTCTAAATGCAGCCTCACCGACATCTTATATAACTTTAACATGACCTCCCAACCTCTATACTCAATACTCTGACAGCTGCCAGGAGAAACTATAAAAGCAGATACAATTATGAATTATAAAATATATTTGGGCATATATATGGAAAGGAAAGGTTTAGAATGATATGGGCCAAATGCAGCCAAATGGGACTAGCCCACTATGGTCAGCATGGACAAGATGGGCTGAAGGGCCTGTTTCAGTGCTGTACAATAAGTTGCTAAGACTCTAATTTTTAAAATTGACTACGATTTTGGCTATTCTGTTTCCTAGGTGGATTATCTGCCCGTTCTCTGTATCTGGGATTTCAATTTGACTTATTTGTAAATTGCAGTGTGGCTTGCCATAAATGCTGAGGAGCTGAGTGGAAGGGGAGATACCTCGGGGCTGATTTGTCGTATCGCGTGGTACTTGTAAGACAACATGGCCAGAAGGAAAACTAGGAGGTCTCATAGGCGCCCAAATCCTCAACCCGAATGCAAGGTTAGTTCAGGCTGCAAATCCAACCAATAACCTCTCAATAAGCTGAAGATATTTGCAATGGAAAATGTATAAACATGTCACAAAACATGACACCATTTGCAAGAGCTGCCAAAGGCACAGGACAGATTAAAACTAAGTGACTGTAATTGTTTTAAGAAGGAGTATCTAATTGTCCAGACAGTTAACATTGGGATTATTACAAGCTTTTCTCTGTTTACTTCTCTGATTTATATTGTGCATCATCTGTAAAACAAAGTAGTGAAGAATAAAAAAGGAGAAATTGATGTGATGGCTTCTGTCCAAGTATCCCAGAGCCTGACTTTTTTGGCACTTGCATTACATTTGTTGCAAGTTTAATACTCCATTTAAATTTGATTGATGTGAATGCTTTAAACGATGCATTCAGCAGGAGACTCCCAGCACATAAATGAACCATTCGTTCAATATGATTTACTTCAAAGAACCACAGCAGTTTGTCAAGTTAGCTTCTCTATTGCATCTCAATATGGATGCCAAAGTGAGTGTTTGTCAATGGTGAATGGATGCTGGCTCCCAGCCTCCGAGAGGAGAGAGATGGAGGGGAATGAGGATCAGGATGGCACAAAGGGGCAGCACAGTGGCGCAGCGGTAGACCTGCTGCCTCACAGTGCCAGAGACCCAGGTTCGATCCTGACCACGGTTTCTGTCTGTGTGGAGTCCGTATGATCCCTGTGACTGTGTCAGTTTTCTCGGGGTTTCCTCGAACATTCCAAAGACATGCGGGTTTGTAACTTCCCTCTAACGTTAGAGTCATGCTGCTTCAACTATCTTCTCTAGCAGCTCATTCCATGTGCCCACTACTCTCTTTGTGGACCCTGTCTGGTCCCCTCACGATGCTATACACTTCTATAAAATCACTCTTCAGCCTCCTGCTTTTCCAAAACAATAAAATCCTACCCTGCGCAACCTCTCCCGATAGCTCAGTCCCTCGTCCTGGCAACATCCTCGTCAACAATCAATCACTGATCTATTTACTATCATCTTCCTCTTTGGTGAGGGGAAAAAAAAATGCTTTCCAGTGAAATAAATGACCAAAATAAGACTGAGGTGTGATCTTCTTTGCACAACCCCCCCCCCCCCCCCCCCCCCAACCTCCCCCCACCACGAGTCCATGTTTTTACCATTGGTTTAAAGGGGGAGGGTGGAGACCTGGTCTGACTCCAGCCTCCTCCCTGGATGACATTGCGCTGCTTTGCTGCTCACCCTTGATGATGAGGCCACAAATACATCAGCCCTCCCTAAAGTAACATTGGGAGAGAGCTCCACTAGTGCACACATCTGACAGGAGGACTTGCATTTAGATGGCACCAAGCAAGGTTAGCCCAAAATAACCCTGAGCCAATGAAAGAACTCTTAATGGGTATTGACTGCTATAATATAGAAAATGGGCCATGAAGGGGCGGTATGGTGGCGCAGCATTGCTTCCTTACAGTGCCAGAGACCTGGGTTTGAATCTGAGTACTGGTGCTGTCTGTACAGAGTTTGTATGTTCTCCCCGTAACCTGCGTGGGTTTTCTCCAGGTGCTCTGATTTCCTCCCACACTCCAAAGACGTACAGGTTTGTGGATTGTCTTCGGTAATAATTGTAAATTGTCCCTAGTGTGTAGGATAGTGCTAGAATATGGGGTGAACGCTGGTTGGTGCGGACTATGTGGGCTGAAGGGCCTGTTTCTGTGCTGTATCACTAAACTAAACTAAATATCGCCTCTCTGCCTTCAGTGCTCCAGAGAAAACAATCCAAGTTTGTTTAATCTCTCCTTACAACTAATATCTTCTGATGCAGGCAATGTCCTGGTAAACCTGTTATATCATGAACTACTCCCTGTTCTGATATAAGGTGACATGTTAACTCTGTTTCTCTCCACACTTTCTGAGTACTTCCAGTATTTTTCTTCCCTCACAGCTATTTTCTTGGCTGCTGCACTCTTGGGAATGGCTGGAGAGTGCAAAGGATGCTCTGTTAATGGATGTTTTTATTTCTTCCCCTCAGTGACAGCTTAATAGCAAGTGATAGCTGAGTTTGATTACTTCAAGAAGGGGATGAGTGAAGAGGTTTCGTTGAAAATGTACAAAACTTGGCAACTCCGACCTTGTGACACAAGAACACAGGACATTAGGAACAGGTTTCAGTTTACTTTAGTTTAGGGATTTGCCGTAGAAACACGCACTTCGGCCCACAGAGTCTGCGCCGACCAGCAATCCCCACTCACTAACACTGTCCTATATACACTAGGGACAATTTACAATTACACCAAGCCAATGAATCTACAAACCTGTACGGCTTTGGAGTGTGAGAAGAAACTGGAGATCCCGGAGAAAACCCACGCAGGTCACGCGTAGATCATATAAACTCTGTACAGACAGCACCCGTAGTCAGGATCTAACCCAGGTCTCTGGCGCTGTAAGGCAGCAACTCTACCGCTGCACCACCTTGCCACCATTTTGTAGGCCACTTGTCCCCTCAAGCCTGCCTCACCATTCAATATCATCATGCCTGTTCTGCCCTGGTACAACTCGTCCTCTGTGCCTGAAACATTAGCTCTGTTTTTCTCCCTGCCTTACTTTCTGTGTTTTATTTCAAATTTTCAGCATCTGCATTTATTTGTTTAATACGTTTTTCCTTTGTTCTAGATCCCTATAAGTGGGCCTCCACCAATGCCTTAGTGAGGCCACATGTAAACTGGAGAAACAGTTTTGCTTGGGTAACTTAAAACCCCACGCTATGATCATTGAATTCTCCAATTTTAGGTTATTGAGGTTACAACCTCCCCCATCCCCTTTCTCCCCACACCCCTCTTTTCATCTCCCTCCCTCCCTCCCCTGTGGATCACCCGAACTCACACCTATTTCTCCACCCCCTCCCTCTACATTCCTTCCTCTAGCTTCACAATAACAACTCTTCAATCCTTTTGTCTCACACCTTCTGTTTTTTTTCACCTCTGGCCTTTGTCCATCATCTGATAATCAAAGCCCTCTTCTCACCTGTATCAATCTATTACCTGCCACACTTCGTCCTGCCCCTCCTCTCTTCACCCTCCCCCCCGCCTTCGCACAACAATCAGTCTGAAGAAGGGTCCCGACCTGAATCGTTACCTGTCGATGTTCTCCAGAGATGCTGCTTGATCTGCTGAGTTACTCCAGCACTTTGTGTCCTTTTTTCCCCTGATAGCTCTTGATGCCTTGATCTTCCAAGAATGTATCTTCCCCCTCTCGCTCATTTAAATAATTCTAATGAGCCAGTCGCCACAAAGCTTTGGGACAGAAAATTTTCAGAAACTCACCATCTTCTGCGTGAAAGATGTCTACAGCCCTCAGTTTTAAATGACTGGCCTCTCATCTTGAAACAAATGTCTCCTTGTTTGAAATTCTCCCGTTACATTGCAGGTTTTCTACATGGCATAGATGCCCAAAAAGGAATCAATAGAATACCAAGCCTGGGGATGGTGCAGTTTAATAACGAGACCTGGGTGTTTAGGTCCTTGTGGCTAAAGGGATAAGGGGATATGGAGAGAAGGCAGGTAAGGGATACTGAGTTGGATGATCATCCATGATCATATTGAATGGCAGTGCAGACTCGAAGAGCCGAATGGCCTACTCCTGCACCTATTTTCTATGTCTATGTTCTAATATCAGTGTGAACATGCTGACATCCCCAACGTCGCCCTCACCCTGATGGCCACCTTCGTGTGTGGCTGCATCAGGCGGAGTGTAGAGCCAAGGCACATGGGCACCAAGTGTCACTACCTGCTGAGGTTCTACCTGTCCCCGGTGTTGCGAAGGATGGGCCTGGTGCAGATGCCATGCAATGTGCCACTCAGCTGGACATTGCCGCACCATCTGTCGCTCGTGCAAAGGTTCTTCTTGACCAACACCTTTGACCACAAGTCCATGGGGCAGTTGTCAGCACGGAATGTCCTGCAGGGAATTGACTCCATGGATCCTGTGGTGTGGTTCCCAGCACAGACTGCCCAGCTTGTCTGGCGAAATGCCTCATCGCCAGAACTCACCAACAAGCACCAAGACCTGGCTTGGCTGGCGGTGGGGGGAGCCCTCCCAGTCAGATCCTTCCTGCACCGTCGGAACCTCACTAGCAGTGCACGCTGCCCTCGGGACGGCTGCTATGGAGGGGAGACGGTTGCCCACCTCTTTGCAGAGTGTGGATTTGCAAAGAGAGTCTGGAGAGGTTTGCAAGGGCCCCTGTCACGATTTATTCAGACAGCTCTGTCACAGAGGACTCTGTGATTTACGGACTGTTCCCAGGGACACATTCAGAGACTGACATTGAGTGCTGCTGGAAGGCAACAACTAGGGGGTGGAAGATTGAACCTTCACGTGGTCCGCCTAATGCAATTAACTCGATGTGCACAAACGGAAGATCAAATAGAACAAGTTGTCCAACAACTTTAGGCTGTGCACGCCACATGAAAGAAGAAGAAGTCATCAACTCGGTGAAAGATGTTCTTTGGTCTGCCCGAGCTTTGTTGACCTCCCAGTGGAGCGAGATGTCCGTTGGGGAATGTTGCCGACTGGCCCGCTGCAGACTGCAGGAGTACGTGCTGAGGGACACATTGAAGCTTGGTGCAGCCAACGCCAAGGCTCGGTGGGGGAAGACCACAGTCTAGGGTCCTTCTGCTGCTGGACATGGGCGGCAGGTTGTGGTGGAGACGCCCCTCACAAATAAGGGAAGGGATTCCACGCCAATGGGCCACTTGAGTGGCAAGGGTGGGGGATAAATTTGTATAAATTGTGTAAACAGTATTGAATGTTTGTATAGCCTCCGAGAATGTCGGATGATTTTTTTGCAAGGTTCCTGTATTGTATATATTTATTACTTGAATAAAGTCTATTTTGAAACATTAGAAAAAAAAGCTTACATCCGAGGGAAGGGATATCACCCTGGGGGCCACATGGGTGGCAAGGGTTCCTGGTATAATGATATTTCTGTGAAGACTACCAAATACGATGCTAATTAATGCATTTATAGCCTCTGAGAATGTTGGAAACATTTTGCACAGTTCCAGTTTTGTACACAATTTTTATTCTGAATAACGTTTATTTTAATTTTAAAAAAACATGCTTACATCCTGTTCCTTACCGGCTGATGAAATTGGTGCCAAGAGCTGTAAAATAACTTAGTTTATCTGGAAAAGTGCTGAGTTCCTACAGTAAATGTGTAGGGCCCAGGATAAAGTAGGAGTCTATTTTTTAGATTTAAGTCTGTTATTGTCACGTGTTCCTTTGTTTTGCTTGCTATCAGATAATACAGTACATGAATACAATCAAGTCAAACTCGTGTAAAATAGCTAGCGTGAAGGGAAAGATACAGAGTTCAGAATATAGTTCTCAGCATTGTAGCACATCTGTTCCCCAATGTCCACAGCGGGGTGGAGGTGAATTGGACAGTACCCTAGCTGATGAAAAGACAGTTTAGAAGTCTGATAACAGAGGGTAAGAAACTGTCCTTGAGTCTGGTGGTGCGTGCTTTCAAGCTTTTGCGTTTTCTTCTTGATGTGAGCAGATAGATGAAGCAATGACCAGGGTGGAAACCATCTTTGATTATGTTGGCTACTTTCCCAAGGAAGTGCGAAGTGTAGGTGGAGTCAATGGTGGGAAGTCTGGTCTGTGTGCTAGACTGCTACAACTGCAACTCTATGACATTTCTTGCAGTCGTAGGCTCTTTACTGGCAGGAGTATTCATTTTGCTACATAGTTAAAGTTATGGAAATAAAAATTATGTGGAGTTAACATTTAGAATTAAGTGTATGTTCATGTGTCATGGGAGCAGAATTATGCCGTTTGGCCCATTGAATCCACTCAACCATTCAATCATGGCTGATCTACCTTTCACTCAACCCCATTCTCCTGCCTTCTCCCCATGACCTTTGACATCCTTACTAATCATGAACCTGTCATGCTGAGAACTGCATTCTGAACTCTGTATCTTTCCCTTCACTCTAGCTATTATACATTAGTTTGACTTGATTGTATTCATTGCAGTCACTGCCTACTATGTTCTGTTGTGCTATGCAAGTAAATAATTTCATTGTCCTGTCAAGGACACATGACAATAAACTCTTTTAACTTTTTTTTTGTGACTTTTTTGTCCGTGGCAATGGATTCCACAGATTCATCACCCTCAGTCAAAGAAATTCATCCTCATCTCCTTTCTAAATGTACGTCCTTTTATTTTGAGGCTGTGCCCTCTGGTCTTAGACTCTTGCTTTAGTGGAAACATCCTCTCCATATCCACTCTATCCCGACTCTTCACTATTCAGTAAGTTTTAGTCAGGTGCCCCCCCCCCCCCCCCTCATCTCTAAACCTAAATGAATACAGCACAAAAACAGGCCCTTTGGCAAATGATGTCTGTGCTGACCACAACACCAAGGCAAATTGCTCATTGTTTAACTTGTGCCATCCACATCTCAGTGGATATTTTTAAGGTAGAGATTGATAGATTCTTGATGAGTACAGGTGTCAGAGGTTATGAGGAGAAGGCAGAAGAATGAGGTTAGGGGAGAGAGATAGATCAGTCATGATTGAATGGCGGATTTGACGATGGGCCAAATGGCCTCATTCTACTCCTATCTCATGACCTTATGTTGCCTATATGCCTCCATCCCCAGCCTATTCATGAGTCTGTCTAAATAGCTCTAAAGTGACGTTTTAAACAGTCATACTGAATGCTTTAAGTTTTCAAAAGCACCAGCCAGTTCCAGTTGCAACTAACTGACAGACCATTTTCCAGATTGTTAGAACGCAATAAACATTGGCAGGAAGCGACTTCATTGAAAACAAAACGCGTTTCAAGCTGTAAGCATTTCATCCACACACTTACTTTGTACCATTATTGAAAAAGTTTGAGGATTAAAATATGGACATAATTTTTTTCCAATTTACATTCACGTACTGTTAACAATTGAATAGTTTTAACGGACAATAGTGGTCAATTGACTTTGAATTGGAGACATTTTAAGTGGCGTCTTGGTGAACAGTAAGCATGTGATAATTTTACTTGTCACCTGACAGGAATCTCATTGATTCTAGTTAATTACTTGATCAATAAACTCCATTCTTGCTTTTATTGATAGTTCTCTGGGATAATGATGGTCAAAAATGGCCAAGTGTTGAGTGCATTGAAATAGATTTCCATGAATATGCTATTGATTTATCAGCTGCTTGTAACCTATTCTTAGCGTACTGGAGTGTTCCGACAATCACAAAGTTAGCAGAAAGAATCCCATGTTGTCATTATAGGCACTCCTCAATTTACATTCCGTGATCCCTTAAACAAATCAGATTTTACGTAAGTCAGAATCACCACCCCCATCCCCTGCCCAAAGTAACTCACTGAGAATATTAACTGTCCCAGCGGCGTCAGTTAATGTGTACGGCCTTCAGGGTGAGTACATCTGCCATTTCTGGCGTTTCCGATGTAAACGTGAGTGATCGTACATTGTTATAGAAATTACAAACTACCTTCATTGCACTACGGAATTGTTTCCGTAAGTGCAAGATTACGATAGTCGAATATTGCGTAAGTCAGGGAGTATCTGTAGTTCTATTTGACTTTTGCAAAGGATCCCATCATACTGGTAAAGTTGTGAACGAAACATTTTTCATCCACAGAATAGAGAGATATTGGCCGAATGCAGGCAGGTGAGACTAACGTATTTGGGGTATCTTGGTTGGCATGGACAAGTGGGCTGAAGGGCCTGTTTCCATGCTGCATGACTGACTCCATGACTATTTAATACCACTACCAAATCTTTCTGACCCATCTTTCCCATCATCTGTTTCCCTGCTTCCCTTAATTAGCAAAATGTATGGTCTGTGTAGGAAGGAACTGCAGATGCTGGTTTAAAATGAAGATAGACACAAAAAGCTGGAGTAACTACATGGGGCAGGCAGCATCTCTGGAGAGAGGGAATGGGTGACGTTTCGGATTGGGTCTCGAGTCTGAGTTACTCCAGCTAAATGGATGGTCGAACTGGCACCTCCAAATATTTAGTTACCAGACCATTTTACACATTATTTTAAAAAAAAGACCCAGAGACGAAAGTCAAACGAAGGAGAAAGGAAAAGAATCGGGTAAGGTGGGGCATTTATTATTCATATCGATAACAAGGAACGTAAGTAATACCTCCCCAAAACCAAAATCACAAATTTCACATTTACCCTTTAAGTTGCATTCTGGGGCTTTTGAAACCTTAATTATTTTAATTTCTTTTTTAAAGGTTTAAGGATTTCCAGAACCCTGGCCTAACCCCGAATTAGCAGTCCTGAGCTACCAACTACCTCATTGAAGACCCTTAGACTATCTTTAATCGGACTTTGTTGGACTTTATTTTGGACCACATTTAATTCCCTTTATCCTGCATCCATACACTGTAGACAGCTTGATTGTAAACATGTCTTTCCGTTGACTGGGTAGCACACACCAAAAAAGTTTTTCACAGTACCTCAGGTACATGTGACAATAATAAACTAAATTTAACTAATATTTTGCTTGTGACTGAAGACACACCATGAGGTTTGAGTATTTAAAGGCTGCATTTTCCATCGTCCCTCGGTACACTTTAGCTGGTTTATTACTCTCGATTGGCATCATGTCCCTGGGAACGTGCCTGCTGCTCCCCCAGCATCAGAAGCTGAGCTGGAATACCTCGTTGCTTATGTCTGCATTGCCGCTATCCCGCAGGGCACGTTGCAGCGTAGAGGCTCCACTCAGCAGCTCTGTCTTCCTCAGCCATGCCCGCAACATCGCCACGACCTGCAAATCACAAAACCCGCCTCATAGTAATGTCAGGAATCCCTCTCATCCCTCCCAGATTAAGCTGCCCGCTTTGTGGGTGGCACAGTAATGCAGCAGCAGAGTTGCTTCCTTACAGCACCAGAGACCCGGGATTGATCCTGATTACGGGTGCTTGTGCCTTATACCTTCCAAAGAGTCCACCAGGGACTATACTGGAAGTCGGACAATTTTATACTGAATAATATTTTTAAACTTTTATCAAGCCAATTAACCTACAAACCTGTGTGTCTTTGAATTGTGGGAGGAAACCGAAGATCTTGGAGAAAACCCATGCATGTCACGGGGAGAACGTAAAACTCCGTACAGACAGCGCCCGTAGTTGGGTTTGAACCTGGGTCTCTGGCGCTGCATTTTGCTGTAAGGTAGCAACTCTACAGCTGCACCACCGTGACTGCCCTGTATGCTGTCTGTATGGATATCTGCACGTTCTCCCCATGACCACGTGGACTTTCTCCAGGAGCTTGGGCTTCCTCCCATATCCCAAAGGCATGCAGGTTTGTAAGTTAAATGGCTTCTGTAAAATGTAAACTGTCCCTAGTGTGTAGGATCAAGCTAGTGTACGGCGAGGTCCCTGGTCGGCATGGACTGGGTCAGCCTAAGGGCCTGGTTGCACGCTGTGTCTCTAACCTAAACTAAACGTCCTCTGCACCACCACCCTGACGCTTGTTTACTGTGACATTCCCATTGCCATGATCGCAAACTTGGGAACATTACATTTACAACTCCTCCCCCTTCTGTCGTGGGGTAGACTATTACTGACCCTGACACTGACCCCCACCCTTTTTCAATCGTCATTTGAACTTCATGTTTCTTGTATTTCGTGTTTTTATGACTGGTGGCAAATCCATTTCCCTTCTGGGATAAATAAAGTTATCGTATCGCATCGCATCGCAACGTATCGGGAAGGCCAGTTGTTACCGGACACCAATTCGATTGAGGCTAAACTCAATCCTAGAAGCAGGTTTCTATTGCTCCCAAAACAAGGAGCAGTACACATTTTACAGATCATTGTAGGTAGACAAAAATGCTGGAGAAACTCAGCGAAGGAATAGGTGACGTTTCAGGTCGAGACCCTTCTTGTAGTACAGTGGGTAGATTTATCAAGGCACAGAATCATACACCCCATTTCCTCTGTTACCTGCTGATTGTCCTCTGAATGTTGCTCTTCAAAGACACTGGTCTCCTGCTCCAGAAATCCCAGGTTGTTGGCCAGAAGCCTCCAATCTCTCTTTCGACCTGACACTTCACTGGCAATCTGCAGAAGCTGCTTGTCAGTTACTGCTGAGGATTCTTCCAAAGTTGCAACATCCTAAAACAGACAAGCAAGGACACGGAGTTCATTGCTGACCCTCACTTTCCAAATCCAGTCTTATTCCGCCTGAACGTAGTTTAAATTAAATAAAACTTTGAAAGTGTCAAGTAGACAGAGTGGTAAACAAGGCATATGGAATGCTTGCATCTATTAGTCGAGGCATTGGGTATAAAACACCTGTCTCACTTAGGCGATTTTCTAGGCGACTGCCGGTGACTGTTATAGTCGTAGCAGGTTGCCAAAAAACCGGTGACTGGACCCCGCTACGATGACGTCTATGACAAGCTCCAACAACCCACCACCTAGTCGACGTCAAGCTGCGGCAAACTACCGACAACCGGCGACCCATTAGGACGTCTACCTACGACCACACCTATGACAACCTACGACCACACAGGCAACAACCTACGACAACCAAAGTCAACCTACGTCCATTCGCGACAAGCTACGACAAGCAACGACCCTGTCGGCGACAACTGAAGACAACTGAAGACAATTCAGTCACCGGTACCTGTCGCCGGTTGATGTAGGTAGTCGCCAATGGAATTCACCGAAGTCTGCACCGGCGACAACCTACGTCACCTGGTGACAACCTCCAACAGCTCCTACATCAGGAGAAGTCAAGCTACGCTCATTGGCGTTAACCCACCGTCGCCAAAAAGTTTTGAACATGTTGAAAATCCAGCGGCGACCAGAAAGGCTCTACGACTCTTTGGGCGACTGAGGAGACGACCCACGACCATACAGGCGACATCCCGGCGACCATGTGGCAACAGCCTAGTCGCTTGTAGTCGCCTAGAAAATAGCCTAAGTCGGACAGGCCCTTAAGAGTGAGGAAGTCATGGTGCAGCTTTATAGGAGTTTGGTCAGGCTGCTTTTGGATTATTGCATGCAATTCTAGTTGCCTACAGGAGGATGTGGAGAGTTTGGAAAGGGTGCAGAGGAGGTTTACCAGAATGATTTCTAGATTAGGAAGTATTAGCTACAGGGAGACTGGGGTTGCTTTATCTGGTAAACTGGAAGTAAAGAGGAGACCTGACAATCAGAATATTTTTCTTAGCATGGAAATCTCAAATACAAGCGGGACTTTGCTTTAAAGTGAGTGGGGCAAAGTTTAAAGAAGATGTGCGGGACAATTTTTTTACACAGAGTGTGATGAGTGCCTGGAATGTGCTGTTGGGGGGCTGGTGGTGGAGGCAGATATGATGGTGCCATTTAAGAGCATTTTGGATAGGCACATGGATGTGCAGCGAATGGATGGATATGAACCAGTTGTTCTCGGCATTATGTTCAGCGCAGACATTGTGAGCTGAATGGCTTGTTCCTGTGCTGTAACACAGTACCACATGTTCCAATACACTGGAGGTGAATATATGTGCTGGGTAGTTCTACGAGTTGAGCGAGAGGGCATAGCTTTAAGTAAGAGGGGCAAAGTTTAAAGGAGATATGCAAGGTAAATATTTACCCAGAGAGCTGATGGTGCCTGGAGTGCACTGTCTGGGGTGGTGATGGGTCGAATGACCTGTTTCTGCACTGTACCTCTGATGTAATGCTGAGGCTCTAAAAGGCACTGGTCAGACCGCATTTGAAATATTGTGTGCAATCTTGGGCACCATATCTCAGGAAGGATGTGCTGGCTCCGGAGGTCCTGAGGAGGTTTACAAGAATAATCCCAGGAATAAGTAGGTTAACATATGATGAGCGTTTGACGGCCCTGGGTCTGTACTTGCTGGAGTTTAGTAGATTGAGGGGGGACCTCAGTGAAAGGTACAGAATTGGCGCGAGTGGATGTTTCCACTAGTGGGTGAGTCTAGGACTAGAAGTTTAGTTTAGAGATACAGCACAGAAACAGGCCCTTCAGCCAACCGGGTCCGTGCCAACTAGCGATCTCCGCATATTAACACTATCCTACACACACTGGGAACAATTTTAACATTTACCAGTGGAGTCAGATATAATACTGATGTTTAAAAGGCTTTTGGATCGGCACATGGACATGCAGGAAATTGAGAGAGATGGATCACGTGCAAGCAGAGGAGATTAGTTTAACTTGGCAATATGTTTAACATGGACATTGAGGGCCAAGGGGCTCATTCCTGTGCTGCATGTGTTATGTTCTATGGCCAATGTATAACTTGTTATGGCTCTCAAAACACTGTCGTATCCAGATAGTGCAGTTTAATACAATTCAATAAATATATTGTTTTCCTCTGTCTCTTTTCACATGTGAGTAGCAAACGAATGTAAATTACACACAGTGCGTGTAAAATGCACATGGTAATACCAGCTGCATATTGCAGTCCACTTATAACATTTGTTTCCATTTAATTCTCTAAGGATGAATTTCCACCCCATAATGCAAAAGAGGCAAACAGACCAGCCAATTTGTTCACAGCCACTCCATAAAAGAACAAGTAATCTGTTTTATGTGGTCGTTGAGGGATTACTTTGACCAGCGCACTGGGGGAAGTGCACAGCTCTCTGAGTTTCACGTAAGAAGACGAGTAAATGCTCAGCATTGGATTGTATAGAAAATGCAGCAATCATGTGGCATTGTAATAGAGCTAAAGTTGCCCAGCGCTTCCCCAGATCCTTCAGATTCACCGTGTTGGGTTTAACTAAACATAGAATGTAGAACAGCGAACAGCACAGCTCAGGAACAGGCCCTTCAGCCCACAACGTCACTGCAAACATGATGCCAAGTTAAACCAATCACATCTGCCTGCATGTGATCACTATCGCTCCATTCCCTGTATATCCAAGTGCTTGTCCAAAGGCCTCTTAAACATCCTTGTCTTATCTGCCTCCACCACCTCCCCTGGCAGCACATTCCAGGGATTCATCACCCTCTGCGGGAAAAACTACCTCCGCACATCTCCTTTAAACTTTGCCCCTCTCATCTAAACAGGGAACTTACATCTGCCAAAATTAAACAGAGAATCTATTGCCAAAGGAAATACTCTTGAGAAAAAAGGAAAAGCAGTTAAAATTATAACTAAGAGAGATGACTGACGATTCCACTGACGATAGGTGATCTATTGAAATAAAATTTATTACAGAATTCTTAATGTAGTGCTCAATGTGCTTGGAAAGTAAAAAAAAATAACAGACACACGCACAAGTATCTAGTCCAGTGTAATTCTAAAGCTGTTCAAGCCCAGACACATTTATAATTAATGATGCTGCACACAACCACCACACACCTCCCCCACCTCCTCCTCTACCCTCACTCCCGACTCCCCCACACCAAGGAACAGTCCAGATGCCTGCTATATGGACTAAATGTAGAAACAAAGAATTGCAGATGCTGGTTTATACCAAAGATGGACATAAAGTGCTGCAATAACATAGCAGATCAGGCAGCATCTCTGCAGAACAAGAATGAACTGTTCCAACGCAAAACATCACCCATCCTTTTTCTCCAGAGATTCTGCCTGACCCGCTGAGTTATTTCAGCACTTTGAGTCTATGCCTGATATGGACCCCATATCCAGGGGAGAAGAAGACTTAGATGTATTTCTCTATTTTTTTAACCCTCTCCCTCCCTCCCTCTCCCTCTCCCCCTCTCCCTCTCCCTCTCTCTAGTTACACTGAAGACTGTAGAAACTTACGTGTTCAGTTATTTTTCAAAGCTTGGCAGCACTTAGCCATTGGAAATGGCACATGATTAATATGCAGCACAGTTGGTAACAAATCTAGCTATTAGTTACTAGGCAGTATTCACCAATGTGTTAAAGAATAAGTTTTAAGGAAGCTTAGTTTAGTTCAGTTTAGAGATACAGCGTGGAAGTAGGCCTTACGTCCCACTGAGTCAGATGCGACCAGTGATCCTCGTACACTAAGAACAATTTACAATTTTACCAATGCCAATTAACCTAAAAACCTGAATGTCTTTGGAATGTGGGAGGAAATCGGAGCACCCCGAGAGGAAACCTGCATGGTCATAGGGAGAACATACAAACTCCGTACAGACAGCACCTAGGTATGTTACAAAACTTACCTTTAGCGGCGCTGCACTTCTGCCGCTCCCCGTGTGCGCGACTTTAGCGCCTTGCAGAGGGGGGCGGGCTTAAAGTGCCGATTTTCACCAGACCAGGATAATCGATGAATGTCGGGCGATTTAATTGCGGAAGAAAAATCGCTCCGACATTTCATCCATTAAGGTATTTTTAAATTACTCTAAGTTATTTGTTAACTAGAGTAATTTAAAAATCACCTTCAAAAGCCGTGACCGCAGACCACCGGAAGCATTTTCCGTAGGGGAGAAAAAAAGGTAAATACTTTATTTTTTTATTAAAAGTTGGTTTTTTGGGAGGCATAAATACTATTTTAATGTTGCGAAATGGGGTCCCCAAAAAATGTATGAACCCCCAGTATTTTTCCTCCCGACTTCACCACAAACCGCAATGTTCCAATCCACCGCATTCTACTAAAACACACTCGCTAGTTGATTTAAATGGCCATTTATTTACAGGCATTAAACACTAAATTCCTTCCATTTGGCCCAGAAATTCATGAAAATGAGATTTAAAAATTATGTTATATTGTGGATCATTGTGTGAATGTTATTTGGACACTTAGGCAATTAAAAAAAAGTTTATCTTTTCTTAAGAAATTGATAGATGTTTAGATCTACTCATTGAATTTTGTAATTAGCTACAATTAGATAACTAACTAATTATATACTTTAATTTCAGGTAATCCAAGTAAGATTGTTTAATATTTGTTTCAGAATGCTTCAATCTACAATGACTGAAAATTTCATTGAGTTCTCTTAATTTTTAATAAAGTTATGGGCTTTTAATTTTTCCAGATCACAGCTTTTGAGTTAAGTCAATTGAAAGGCAATGGGAAGCAAGATGCTCATTTCCGAGCATGAAAATGGCCATAACTTTCTTAATACTGAAGATATGAAAGTAAATTAGGTGTCAAATTAAACTTCTTGTTATGCTTTATCTGATGGGATAAATTGCAGACTTGATTTTTAAAATATCAAAATTTTGTAACATTGCTACAGCACCCGTAGTCAAGGTTGAACCTGGATCCCCGGCAATCTATAGCAGCAACTCTACCGCTGCACCCCTGTGCTGCCCCTTAGTTAATATGTAATTTTGTTGTTTTGTTTTCCAAAGAATGCCAACCAAGCATATGAATTGCGTAAACAAGTGAACGCAGCCTAAAATACATTACTGCTAATTCTTGCTCAGTTGGATTCTCAGTCCCACTGCATTAATATTGCACTATATTCTTATTTAACAAGCGGATCTTTGGTTGTAGGGTCATGCTTAGATTCATCTGGGGATTTTCAAAGTTTGTGCCCCGCTTGTCTGCCAGTGTATTGAGTATAGAGGTTGGGAGGTCATGTTGTAATTGTATAAGAGGTTGTTGAGGCCGCATTTAGGGTATTGTGTTCAGTTCTGGGAACCATGTTATAGAAAGGATGTTGTCAAGCGAGAAAGGGTGCAGATACGTTTTATGAGGATGTTGCCAGGACTCGAGGACCCGAGCTACAAGGGAAAGTTGAGCAAGCTAGGACTATTACTTGGAGAGCAGGAGGATGAGGGGTGATTATAGAGGTGTTCAAAAATCATGAGAGGCATAAATTGGGTAGACGCATTGTCTCTTGCCCAGTGTAGGGGAATTGAGAACCAGAGGACATAGATGTAAGGTGAAGGGGGAAATATTTAATAGGAATCTGAGGTGTTACTTTCCCACACAAAGGGTGGTGATGTGGTGTGTAGAATGTGAAAGCGGGATAACATAGAACTTGTGTAAGGGTGATTGTTGGTCAGCGTGGGCTCGGTGGGCCGAATTGCTTGCTGGTAACAATTTCTATCACTTACACTGACTTTCCCCAGTCTACCCTTTGTAAATCAGTCCCTGAGACTAAAGAGTTCACATTATGATTTTGGGGGAAAGCATTCATGTCTGACTTGTAGAATATTCAGTTTACGGACAGTTCTCAAAAATGCAATCCTTATGTAACTTGGGGAACTTCTACTTATTTTTTGGGATGTGGGTGTTACAGGTAAAGCCCACATTTATTATGCACCCGAACTGCTCTTGAGAAGATGGTAGTGAGCCAGTTTCATGAAGCACTGAGGCAAGACTCCATACATGGCCTCGAGGCAACCAGTAGATAATCTGCAGGTTTAGACTAGACTTTGGAAATACAGCTTGGAAACATGCCCTCCGTCCCACCGAGTCCACACTGCCTGGCGATCCCCTCATACACTAGCACTAATCTACACACTTGGGATAATTTTACAACTTACAGACGCCAATTAACCTACAAACCCGCGCGTCTTTGGAATGTGGGAGGAAACCGGAGCACCAGAAAATCCATGCAGTCACGGGAGAACATACTGACAGCACCCGTAGCCGGGATCGAATCTGGGTTTCTGGCGCTATATGGCAGCAACTCTACCGATGCACCTCCCTGCCGTCCCAACGGATGTGGAAGGAATATTGGCCAGGTTACCAGTGACATTTCTGCCACTTTTTCAGGGAGCCACCTGCAAGGAAAGATGGGTTCTCAGTGTAACATCTCCTCCAGAGCACAACATTACCAGCAACACTCAAATCCCTTTGTGCTGAAGTGACGCCTCAGCATCCTCTCTGCAAATTTCCTCTGAACTCCCTTGGTGTAACTTAAAACCGCAGGCACCATGAATTGTCCAGTTGTTACCAAGGATGCAAACACTGGAAAGCACATTATGGTTCACAATTTCACTGGGGAGAAAATGAGACACAAATATGATGCCCGATTTAATCAGATAAAAATAGATTTATTTTGCTGTATTTTGATATGTTCATAAGTCATAGGAGCAGAAGTAGGACATTCAGCCCATTGAGTCTACTCCAATCATGGCTGATCTATCTTTCCCTCTCAACACCGTTCTCCTGCCTTTTTCCCCCATAACCATTGACACCCTTACTGATCAAGAATCTGTCAATTTCTGTCTTAAAAATACCCATTAAAAATATATAGGTAAATAACATGATACCCTATACAGAATGGCCATTGTGCGTTAGCAATGAGTGCAATTCATTGTAAGAGGTGTTAGGACTTACAGCGGAATCAAATGCCTGGCCTTTACTTGCAGCAATGACTTCCTCTGGTATAATGGGGAAATGTAGAATTGACTTCACGGCATCCTGTGGTAGTCTCCACACCCATGCAACAAACTGTTCCTCATCAATGAAGCCTGAGCAGTGGGGAAAAATCAGGTCAATCGAGGTACATTACAACAATTGCCTTATAAATCTTCCTTTCCAAAGAAACCCAATGGGTGCTGGTGCAAACTCTCAGCTCATCTTTAAGTGCACATTTTATTGGTATTGGTACTGGTTTATTATTGTCGTGAATACCGAGATACAGTGAAAAGCCTTTGTTTGCATGGTATCCAGTCAAATCAAACTAAAATTAATACAATCAAGCATACATGTACAACTATTGGGGCAAATAGACCAGAGTGCAGAGTACAGTTTTCTGCATTGTAGCACTGCAGTTCTAGAGGAAAAGTCCAATATCTACCGTGAGGTACGTTGGAAGATCGTCAATAATCAATACAAATAAAAGACACATTGGAAGTGGCGCAAAATTTATACTGGCAAAAATAGTTTACCAGTATAAATTAGTTTCCATCACACTTTCAGCACAGTCACGCCAGGAGAGGGGAAGCAGGTCCAAAGTGGGTTTAGGTTTATTATTGTCACATGTATGTAGGCAGCATGGAAAGCTTTGTTTTGCATGCAATGCAAGCAGATCAGATATACTAAACATAAGTACAATCAGTTCAAACTCAAGTACAATAGATAGAACAAAGGGGAAGATACAGAGTGCAGAATATAGTCCTCAGCATTGTAGCATGTCATTTCCTCAGACACAGTCCAATGTCCACAATGGGGTAGAGGTGAATGGGACAATTATGGAAGGATCGTTCAGAAGCTTGAAAACAAGGGGGAAGAAGCTATTCCTGAGAAAGGAAAAGGAACAAGGAGCAAGGAAAAGGGATGACCCTGTTGGGGGGGGGGGGGGGGGAGGGTGAATATCATTGACCATGTTGGCTTGTTTTCCAAGGCAGCGTGAAGTTTATATGGAGTTAATAGTGGAAACTCTGGTCTGTGTGATAGACTAGGCTATATCTACAACTTACTGCAATTTTTTGTGGTCTTGGGCAGAGCTGATCCCAAACCGAGCTAAGATGTAACCCGACAGCATGCTTTCTGTGATAACTCTGATGTCTGGTGCTGAGTCACATCTAATATCACATTCCCTCACTCCTCTCTCTCGTTATGATCCACCTTTGGTTCTCTCATTTTGTATCCCTTTCATACAGCCTCCTCCAGCCCCCACCCCCAATTGGCCAATGTCCACCACCCGCGCCCCCTCCCCTTCCTGTTTTCATCCACCTATTACCCTATTTCACCCACCAGATCCACTCCCCCATTTGATTCCATCTGTCCTTTAACCTCTCCCTCAATGGTTCCCATTATTGCCTTCCTTGCTGATCAGATTCCAGCACAGGTAGCCTTTGTGTTCCTGTTTATCACCCTCAAGCAGGTGCCACCTTCAGCCTCCCTCCCCCTTGCCGGCATCATCTACCCATCATTCTTCACCCCTCCTCAGTTGACCCATCACCTACTGACCCCTGTCGCAGTCCTCCCTCTCTCCTCTTTGCATTGGCTCCCTTCATCCTCCACACTCTGTCCTGGTGCAAGGTCTTGACCCAACATGATGACCATCCCTTTCCCTCCATGGATGCTGCTTGAACCTCTGAGTTCCTCCAGCAGTTTGTTTGTTTCTGCTTCAGATGCCAGCATTTGCAATCTCTTAAGTCTCACAACATTTAAACTGCCCGTTTAGTTCAGTTTGGTTTAGTTTATTGTCACGTGTAAAGAGGTACAGTGAAATGTTTTGTTGCGTGCTAACAAGCCAGCGGAAAGACTGTACATGATTACAATCGAGCTGTCCATAGTGTAGAGATACAAGATAAAGTGAATAATGTTTAGTGCAAGATAAAGTCCAGTAATGTCTGACTAAAGATAGTCCAAGGGTCTCCAATGAGGTAGATGGTAGTTCAGAACCACAATCTAGTTGTTGATAGGATGGTTCAATTGCCTGATAACAGCTGGGAAGAAACTGTCCCTTAATCTGGAGGTGTGCGTTTTCACACTTCTATACCTCTTGCATAATGGGAGAGGGGAGAAGAGGGAATGACCTAGGTGAGACTCGTCCATGATTATGCTGGTGGCCTTGCCGTGGTAGAGTGAAGTGTAAATGGAGCCAATGGAAGGGAGGTAGGTTAGGTTGATGGTCTGAGGTGCGTCCATAATTCTCTGCAATTTCTTGCGGTAGTGGATGTAGCTTTCCACAGCGCATTGCTTAGCAGTTTTGAAACTATGCTGCTGTCTAATGAGAGGATGGGCTGAATGGCCTTATGCTGGTCTCATGCAAGAGTTGCATTAGGTGTTCAAGGCACAGAGAGTTTCTACAAAAAGTGTAACATTTAGACATGTAATGACATTTACTGGGCCATTCTCAGAGTCTTACAGCAAGGAAACAGGCCATTCAGCCTACTGAGTAAAACACAAAGTGCTGGAGTAACTCAGCGGGTCAGGCACCATCTCTGGAGGATGTGAATAGGCGAAGTTTTGGGCTGAGACCCTTCTTCAGACTGCTGCTAGTGGGACGGGGTGGGGGGGGAGGAGCGGGTGGGGGGGGGGGGGAGACACGGAAAAGAGGTGGGGGTGGGACAAAGCTTGGAAAATGATAGGTGGAAACAGGTGAGAGGGGTGTTGATTGACAGAAGGGTAAACCAAGGCTGGAGATGAAACGCTGAGAAAAGGGTGAGAAAAGGGAATAAAGAGAGACAAAGAGGGGTCAAGGCCAGAGATGAAAAAGCACTGAGTGTGATGACCATCATGCACCTATTCACAGTGATCCTACATTCATTCTACCTGAAACTCCCAACATTCCCATCATCTCCATGCTCCCCACTCCAAAATTAACATTGGCCAATTAACCTACCATCTCCTGCGGCCATTGGAGGAAAACCAACAATATCACAGGGTTTCTACAAGGTCCAGAGGTCAGGATTGAACCTGGGTCCTGAGAGGTGAGGTAGCAGCTCTACCAACTGTGCGTTGGGTTTTCAAGGTCAAATATATAATTCAAAATTAATCACACAGTAATTTGCCTTTTGAACTGAACAATACGAGGGTGGCATGGTGGCGCAATGGTAGAGTCGCTGCCTTACAGTGCCAGAGACCCAGGTTCGATTCTAACCACAGGTGCTGTCTGTACAGAATTTTGTATGTTCTCTGTGTATGCGTGGGTTTTCTCCGGGTGCCCCGGTTTCCTCCCACACTCCAAAGACGTACAGGTTTGTAGGTTAATTGGCTTTGGTAAAGAATGTAAATTGTTCTTAGTGTGTAGGATAGTGATAGTGTTCGGGGGTGAACACTGGTCGGCCAGTTTCCATGTTGTGTCTCTCAGCTCTAAACCCTAAACTTTTTCTGACAGTGTGATGTTTTCAATGATGTTTACATTAAGAATGGTGATTTGTTAGGGCTCATGTAACATCATTGATTCTCTGCTGATCGCAGCTGTAGTGACTGCAATTCACACTCCATGGGGAGTCGTGTTTCAATGACAGCAACATCTGAATTTCCACTTGAACTGTGCACATGTGGCCTCTGATTTTGATGCACGTTTTACATCACATTTGTGGTCAGCTCTGTGGGTTTTTTCATTACTGAAGTTCTGTCTGTGGTAGATGCTGAACTATGAGGAATCATTGAATGATCGGATGCAGAGGCTGGTGGGGGTGAAAGGTAAGGGCCAGGGGAACTCTATCCCTGTTTCATTTTGTTTAGAGATGCAGCGTGGAAACGGGTCCTTTGGCCCACCGAGTTGACGTCAACCAGCGATGTCCGCATACTCATCCTATCCTACACACACTAGGGACAATTTACAATTATACCAAGCTAATTAGCCTACAAACCTGTATGTCTTTGGAGTGTGGGAGGAAACCAGAGCACCCGAAGAAAACCCACGCAGCCACCAGGAGAACGTACAAACTCTGTGCAGACGACAGCCATAGACGGGATCAATCCCAGGTCTCTGGCGGTGTCAGGTGGCAACTCTACCGCTGCGCCACCTTGAATAATGTGTTGGATGCGGAGGCTGGTGGGGTGGAAGGTAAGGACCAGAGGAACTCTATCCATTTTCAATTATGTTTTTTAATTGATGCAAATTAAGAATTGAGGATCTGCAGTCATGTAACTGAATTTAATTTGGATTGCAAATCACCCAAACATGTTATTAATCCATAATGTATCTTCCATAAGGCTGTAACATCCAGGTTCAAGAACAGCTTCTTCCCCACAGCCAACAGGCTATTAAACACAACATCAAATAAGCTCTGAACAATAACTGTCTATTATTACTATTGCACTTTATCTGTTTATTTATTGTGTATATATGGTCTATGCTATATAAACACACTGAACTTTTATCTCCCGTTCTGTATTATGTTTACATATTCTGTTGTGCTGCAGCAAGCAAGAATTTCAATGTCCTATCTGGGACGCATGACAATAAAACTCTCTTGCCTCTTGACTCTTGATCACTGGAGACATAAGAGACTGTAGATGCTGGAATCTTGAGCAAACAACTAATGCTAAAAGAACTCGTATTGAGTCAGGCAGAATCTGTGGAGTGAATGGACATGAGATTTTGGGTCGGGATCCTTCTTCAGACTGAAACGCCCATCGATTCTCGCCTCAGATGCTGCCTGACCCACTGAGTTCCTCCTGTGCTTTGTGTTTTATTTGTGAGGTATTATTAATCAGCAATAGTAAATCACGATGCTGCTATTTCTTGTCTTCTCATGATGCGATTGCTCTATTTGGAGCTAGCATGCCATGATAATTCTGAATCTATAGTATTGTAATGATTGGATCAATCTTAAATGTCATGACCTGATTCTTGTTTCATAAAAAGATACAAAGCGCTGCAGTAACTCAGCAGGTCAGGCAGCATCTCTGGAGAACATGCATGGGTGACGTTTATGGTCGAGACCCTTCTTCAGACTGATTGTAGAGAGGAGCAGGATTGATGTACAGAGCGAACTATAGCTGCAAGACCATACTCCCTGAAAGTAGTCATACAAATGGACAGGATGGAAAAGAAGGTATATAACATGGAAGCTTTTATTGGTCAGAGAATTGAGTATAAAATTGGTAGGTTTTGTTGCAGCACAAGTTCTGTGCACCAACCAAATAACATTGGGTGCACAAAATAACATTTGGCTGGTGCACATTTGGAATATTGTGTGCACTTCTGATTGCTACATTACAGGAAAAATATGAAGGCTTTGGAGAGGGTGCAGAAGAGAGTCACCAGATGTGGCTGTGATTAGAGAGTATTACGTACAAGGGGAGATTGAACAACTTGGACAGTTTAGTCTGGATTGTGGGAGGCTGATGAATGACCCAATAGAAGTATCGATAGGTTTGATGCTCAGAGTCCTTTTCCCAGGGTGGAAATGTCAAATACTTATCTTTAAGGTGAAAGTGGATAAGTTTAAAACAGATGTGTGGGGCGATTCTTTCACATAAAGAGTGCAAGGTGCCTGAAATGCACTACCTGGGGGATTGATAGAGACAGATGGAAACGGGAGATCAGTGGTTGGCATGGACTCGGTGGGCCAAAGGGCCTGTATCTATGCTATATCTCTAAACAACGGTCATAGGATCATAGTCATAAAGCACTCAGACAGGTTCTTTGGCCCAACTTCTCCATGCTGACCAAGATGCCCCATCTACACTAGTCCCATCTGCCTGTGTTTGGTCCATATCCCTCTAAACCTATCCTGCCCATGTGCCTGTCTAAATGTTTCTTAAATGTTGCGATAGTACCTGCCTCAACTGCCTCGTCTGGCAGCTTGTTCCACCACCACTCTTCGTGTAAAAAAATGACCCTTTAGATTCCTATTAAATCTTTCCCCCCCTTTATTTTAAAGCAATGTCATCTGGTTCTCGATTCTCTTACTCTGGGCAAGAGATTCTGTGTCCAGATCAAGTAGATGCATGTACTCCAGATGCATCTATTCCTCTAAACAAAATTAAGCAAAACTAAGCTAAACTAAACTAAACTAAACTAAACTAAACTAAAGGTACAATAGTGTAATTCAAGAGGCATTTAGACAGACAGTGAATGGAGGGATACAGATCGTGAGCAGACAGATGGAATTAGTTTAATTTGGCATCATGGTTAGTGTAAGCATTGTGGGCATAAGGGCCTGTCCTGTGAAGCGCCTGTCTTTTATTCTATAGGGCCTGTCCCACTTGCCGATTTTTTGGCGACTGCCGGCATCATTGACCGACGAATCCGGTCACCGATAAATATGCGGCGTGATGCGGCGGATGATGTATAATGCGCCGGTAACTCGGCAGTAACATGGCGTGATGAGGTATAACGCGGCGATGACACGGCGTGATGACATATGACGCGTGGTGCTTTTTCAAGTGTCGCAAAATTTCTTTTGTCGCCGCTGGATTTTGAAGTGTTCAAAATCTTTTGGCGACCCTGATATGACGCCGGCAAAATCGCCAAGTGGGACAAGTTCAATGGTACTGACAGATGCTCAATGACTCAACAGTATATTTCCATTACTTTCTGTTCCTTTGTCCACCTCTCATTATCCATGTGCCACGCTGTCATCGTTTGGCAAGAATTCCAGGGGCAGGAAAGATTGGCAAATGATCATTCCATTATCTTACTAGTGAATCTACTTGCTTTTTAGATTGACATTCATAACTGCTGTACGAGAAATAAAATCATGAGGAAACCATGTCACAGAACATTAGCAAGTGGTATCCACAAAAGAAAGACTGTGATGCAGCTAATACAAACATCATAAAATAATAATGCATCATTCTGGCTTAATAGGCTGTTTGATGTATCTTAGTATTGATATCGCAATGATTATGGCAATGATTAAGAAGTTATTTCTGAAGATTACAGCTAAGAACAAAATATTTTTTAAAAAGTCTTCTTTCTCTAGTTACAGCAAAAATTTGCTAGGGGCAGCTGTTGAGAATGTTTTCAGCTAACAGATGTTGCTGATAGTGGAAACACTAAACTGGAAGAATCACAAAGTTCCAGTGATTGAGCTTGAAGCACACACCAGAGAGAGGGAATTCTGGCTCCCTTTCAGAACAAATGATTTAGTTTTCAATGTGTGCAGCCACAAATGTCCGTTGTAATATCTGGAAACGCGTGTGTTTCAGTTGAATGATCTCAGGCTAACAAACTTGATTAAATGTTGAAGGGGTTGGAAGGGAGGTTGGGAGGTGGGGGAGTGAGGGTACGAATGCATCAATCAGAGGTAAAATGTTGAGTAAGTTGGACTGAGATTTACATTTTTACTAGCTTGGGGAAAAAGTGAGAATCTACCAGAGAGTGAGTCAAACTTTATTAAACTTCAAGAGCTGTGTTTAGTTTAAGGAGACAGATGCAGTGGCGCAGCGGTAGAGTTGCTGCCTTACAGCACTTGCAATGCCAGAGACCCGGGTTTGATCCTGACTACGTCTACTGTCTGTACGGAGTTTGTACGTTCACCCCGTGACCGTGTGGATTTTCTCCGAGATCTTCGGTTTCCTCCCACACTCCAAAGGCATACAGGTTTGTAGGTTAATTTGCTTGGTATAAGTGCGAATTGTCCCTAGTGTGTGTAGGATGGTGTTAATGTTTGGGGATCGCTGGTCAGCTGAAGAGCCTGTTTCCACGCTGCATCTCTAAACTAAACTAAATACAAAATGCTGGAATAACTCAGCGGTTAGTTTAATTTAGTTTAGTTTGGATATACAGTATGAAAACATGCCCTTCGGCCCACCGAGTCCAAGCTCGTACAATCCATCTTCATCTGACTCCATTTACACTTCACGCCCCAACAATTTCCCGTACACTAGTTCTAATGTTATCCCATTTTCACACCCTACATGCTAGGGGCAATTTACAGAAGTCAATCGACCTACAAGTCTACACTTATTTGGAATGTCGGAGAAAACCGGAGCACCCAGAGAAAACCAACATAGTCGCAGGCAGAACATACAAACTCCGTACTGACAGCACCCATAGTCAGGATGAAACCCAGGTTTCTGCCGCTGTAAGGCAGCAACTCTACCGCTGCATCACCATGCCTTCCAATGAAGTTGAATGAAGAGAAATAACACTCGATGGTGTACAAATTCATTAAAACTCCAATGATCTGATATGTGACTATTCATTAACCCTAATCTATCGCCATGTTGTTTACCAGTGATGTTTGCTGTGCTCCCTTTCAGCTCGTCTGTGCTCTTGCTCCTGTGCTCCCTTTAAATTTCATCTGGATCACTGGAAAATTTATTAATAGACTGTGTAACATCCAAAAATAAAAGCGAGTAAAAAAATTGGTTGGTATAGTCATCGATGAAAAATATCCAAATGGTCTGACAATATCTGCCAGTTGAGCACCACCAAAAGCCTGAGCTACTGGGTTATCAAAGCCTCTCTATAAGGCAAAGCTAGTTAGGCTGGCTAAGCATCACCTATTAAATCCTAAATTTGTCTTTCACAATATAGGTCGATTTAAACCTGTCAAGTCAATAAAAACATCGAGCACTGCCTTGGCTTCGATGGAGTTTATAAGCTCCAGTCACTTTCCCCAGTCACTGTCTGCAGAAACAAAAGGGTGTTTTGGTCTCAAAGATTTTCTTACCACTAAATGTGCAGTAGCAAGGCAGCTTTGGAGGTTGATGGGAGAATTGATAGAAGTATATGAAATTATGAGAGGCATAGATAGGGTAGACAGTCAGAACTCTTTTCCCAGCATGGAGAACTTCAAACTCCAAGGAGTAAATATCACCAGCAACTTCTTCTGGGCTAGCCATAATGAAGCAATGACCAAGAAAGCACCCTAACCCCTATACTTCCTTAGACGGCTCAAGAAGTTCACCGTATCCACAACAACTCTCACCAACTTCTACAGATGCGCCATATTCTTTTTTTGTGATACATCACAGCATGGCTTGGAAACAGCTCCATCCAAGACCACAAGAAATTGTCACCTCTATAAGATCACCTCTCATCCTCCTGCGCTCCAAGGAATACAGTCCCAGATTACTCAACCTCTCCCTCAGATCCTCTAGTCCTGGCAATATCCTCCTAAATCTTCTCTGTACTCTTTCCATCTTTCCTAGAATATGGACACAGTCCCAGAACTGAACACAATACTCTGAATGTGGCCTCACGAACGTCTTATACAACTGCAACATGACTTCCCAACTTCTATACTCAATACTCTGACTGATGAAGGCCAAAGTGCCAAAGCCTTTTTGACCTGCAACTCCACCTTCAAGGAACCGCACTCCTAGATCCCTCTGCTCTACAACATTTTCCAGAGCCCTGCCGTTCATTTTTATGGCCCTGCCTATGTTAGACTTCTCAAAATGCAACACATTTCTCTGGATTAAATTCCATCAACAATTCCTCAGCCCACCTGGCCAATCGATGAAGATCCTGTTGCAATTTTTCACAACCATCTTCTTGTATCTTCAAGAGTGGGGTGATGGTGGAGGTAGATGTGATAGTGGCATTTTAGAGGCTTTTAGATAGGCACAAGGAAGTGCAGGGATATGTATCATGTACAGGTGGATGAGATTTGTTTAGCCTGGCATCATGTTTGGCACAAATATTGTGGGTGGAAGGGCCCGTTTCTCTGCCTACTGTCCTATGTTCTATGTTCTCTGCACGTTTGCCACGAGGAGCTGTCAGATGGATGGTGTTAGTTTGAAGAGTGAGATGAACTGGGCACTGCCAACCTCTTGTGTCCTAGATCTTCCATCAGGTGGAAAGAAACAGGAGATTGGAAGATCAGTCTGAATTCTTCTGAGATAATTGTCCCATCTGTACTCATTTTCACGAAAGACAAGATAAACACGAAAAGGCAATTCCCCCTGGGCACTTTTCCACGCAACAAAAACTAAGATAACACCTGTCCAATTATTCCTGCCCTTATCACTGCTGGGATTCCCATGCATGATCTCCAGGTAACACAATGTTTTATTTTAGTTTTAGTTCTAGAGATACAGCATTGATACAGGCCCTTCAGACCATCGAGTCCAAGACGACCATTGATTACCTATTTGCACTAGTTCTATTTTATTCCCACTTTTGCATTCACTCCTTACACACTCAGATCAATTTACAGAGGCCAATTAACCTATAAACCCGCACGTCGCTTGGATGCCGAAGGAAAAAGGAGCGCACGGAGGAAACCCATGCAGTCACGGGGAGAACATGCAAACTCCACACAGATAGCACCCGAGGTCAAGATCGAACCTGGACCTTCTAGTGCTGTGAGGCAGCTGCTCTACCAGCTATGCCACTTGCTGCCCAGAAGTTTTAGATATGACAAGATATCCTCTGGTTCATATCCCTCACTCTTCAACAAAAGTTTTATGAAGGATTTTTGAATGAGGCATTTTCATTTCAGATTTGAAATCTGCCCCTTGATCTACTCCTGAGACTATAATTCATGATATGGCATCCAACAGAAAACAAAATTGTTGCCAACTTTCACAGAATCGTCCTCAATAATCACTTGTCTGGCCAGGATTTGATAAGGCCTCTAATCTAATAAAGACTCAGATGAAAGGATGGGTTGAGTATCCAATCTATGGATGTCTCCCTCATCCTATCTTTACATATAATAAAGATATGTGCTGTTTTGGTCGCCTCATTACACAAAGTGCATGGAGACTTTTCAGAGAGTGCAGTACAGGTTTAGCAGAATGTTGCTGGAATCAGAGGGTAAGGAGCTACAAGGAAGCCAAACGTCCTGTTTTTATGCTATGCTGTTCCATGTTCTAGGAAAAGAAACAGCGAGTGGGTGGATGCTACTTGTCTGCATGCCAGAACTTGCTAACTTCAAGTGCAGGGACAACAGCCTTACACAACACAGAAGGTAGATCGACCAGGGTGTACAAACAATGTTCATCTTGTGAAGCAAAAATTCCCTTCTCCTGTTTGAAGACACCTGGGGATGTTACTCTGGAATAGTTATACACCAGTGTTTAACAAAGTGTGGAAAACCACTTCACACCTCAAATGAATTGGGTGTCACAGTGAAGATCTGATGGAGCCTGTGTCCCTCAAGATTGCTGATGAAAAATGTCAGTCCTCATCCTAGACTTTAACCATAAAGGGAATTTGGAAGGATGAGAGTGACCAGAGAAGTGAACTTAAGAGCCAGTGCCAAGCTATGTCCTTTCAAAGCACACCTTTCCAATGATGGGACAGTCCCTGTAGCAGTTGGCTACAGCTGGAGTGGCTCTGGTAGGTTTCAGTTGCACTGTACCCCATGAGGTTTTGCAACATGAGGTCAAACGTGGACAAGGAAATCTCTGGCTCGATCTCACTCAGCTGATGACTAAGTATCCCTTCACTTTGGCATCATTGGCAAACACATTTTGTCTAGACAGGATGAGACATTCAAGCTGATAGACAATGATCTAACAGTGACTACATCTCCAAAGGGGTCTGGCAGCTTGTCTTCATGTTCAGTAATGAAAAACTTGCAAAAGCCAACCTAATATTTCAGTTCCTACATGAATCACTACATGCAATATCCTGAAAATGCACTTGGCAGCAAGCCAAGCTACAATCAAATATTTCAAAAGGAAAACCTATTAACAACAGAACCAGATGCTGGACATTTAATCTATGATGAACGTCCAAAGTAAGTTTGCAGAAACCAGAATGTTATCAGTAACCCGGGATAAATTTGATTTGATACAGTTGATTGCTTTATTAGTTGAGATATGTATTTAGGTTTAAATAGAAGGCTGCTAATAATCAACGCTGAGACATAACACTGCGGTTTCAGGTTAATCAAACACGTCCCATGGTCTAGCTAATCTAAAAGACATCAAGAAGTTAATGTTTTATCAGATAAAAATGGTAAATGCTCACTTGAGCGGTTTGGTTTTTATCCTTGGACTGATATTGTTCTTATCTTTGGTGAAGGTCAAAGACTTTTGAATATTATTTTTTAATTTCCCTTGTCTGTTTTCTTGGCCTCAAATGTTAAAGAAACTCTGCAGCAATAACAGTAGTAAAAGTAACAGTGTGGGGATGACTCCATGTCACTCTTGAGGCTGAAGGGAGTCTTTCCAACTAGTTTTAGCTCTTTCTTAGGTAGACACAAAATGCTGGAGTAACAGGCAGTATCTCTGAAGAGAAGGAATGGGTGACGTTTTGGGTCGAGACCCTTCTTCAGACTGATCATATGGGCTGCCTGTACCATGTAATAGTTGAAAGCCCATGACTTTCCAATTTGCAGATTTCTCTTCTGACTCCATGCACGTGAGGATATGGAGTCTGGTCAAGTTTAATTTAATTGATTACATGAATTGATCGTGAGAGGAATAGATCGGGTAAATGCACCCAGGCACTTGCCCTGAGTAGCGGAATCGAGAACCAGAGGACATAGATTTAAGGGGCGGGGGGAAAGATTGAATAGGAATCTGAGGGGCAACTTCTTCACACAAAGGGTGGTAGGTGTATGATAGGTGTATGGAACGAGCTGCTGGAGGAGGTACTTGAGGCATTTAAGAAATATTTAGGCAGGTACATGAATAGGATAGCTTTAGAACAGGTTTGGTTTGGGCCAAATGCAGGCAGGTGGGACTAGTGTAGATGGGACATGTTGGTTGGTGTGGTCAAGTTGGGTTGAAGGTCCTGTTATCACGCTGTATGATTCTATGAATTGGCTCAGGTGCTGGGGGTGGGGCGCGTGAACTAGCTTATTCTATATACTCAAAACTTGATAACACTATTTTGTTTCATCTAAACGCATACCATTGACAGCTCCTTAAATTGTATTAATCTCCTCAGCTACTTTATTCTGCTCTCCTGCTCATTCTCTGCATTGTGTATTATCTCAATCTAATCTCTTGATTGCCCCCACTGTAACCTGTAATATTTCACTTTATCTAATTCTGCTAGTTCGTACCCATGTCATTTAATGTTCCATTTACTCTAATCCTAATCTCTTGTTCCCTATTCATTGTCTGTAATATCATGGATCATCCAACCAAACATGAAAGTAAAACATGATACAAGGAACAGCAGATGCTGGTTTACAAAAAAGAAGAGACACAAAGAGCTAGAGCAACTCAACGGGTCAGGCAGCATCTCTGGAGAACATGGAAAAGAAGAATCCCGACCCAAAAAGCCAACTATCCATGTTCTCCAGAGCTGCTGTCTGACCTTCTGATTAAACATTTGGCATTGGTAGGATGATTACTCCTTGGGAATTAGCTCAAACTCTGGGATCTGGGTAAGTGGTTACAAGGAATACACAGAAGTGCATGCACAAGGAGTTTTCAAGAGCGAGTTAGATTTAGCTCTTAGAGCTAAGGGAATCAAGGGATATGGGGAAAAAAGCCGGAACGGTGTACTAATTTAGGATGATCAGCCATGATCATATTGAATGGCGGTGCTGGCTCGAAGGGCCGAATGGCCTATTCCTGCACCTATTTTCTATGTTTCTATGTTTTACTCCAGTACTTTGTATCTCTTTATATATGAATATATCCCACACATTGAAAATTAGCACTGTAAATAAATCATCCTCTGTCCTCTTTAATTCTCTCCATACTTTGTCATTTTGTTTTCAACTTTTAGAAATGACGGACACTCCATGGAGTTATACAGCCATTCAACCGGCATAGTTTGGGAAGTGGGTGGAAAAGGAGCATCTGGAAGAAACTGGTGCCTTCAAAGGGAGCATGTTTATAAAATTATGAGAAGCATAGATAGGGTAGACAATCAAACTGTTTTTCCAGGATGGTGAAATCAAATACTGGAGCACATAATTGTATGGTGAAAGGACCAATGTTTAATGGAGATGTGTGGAGCAAATTGTTTACGCAGAGTGGTATTGTAGATAGTGACGATGTTTAGGTGCTAAAAATCCCTGAAATAGGCAGGCAAAAAGGCATAATAAAATTACAAAAAAGGCATGAAAAAGGCATTTATTGACAAAAAAGGCATAAAAAGGCATGCATTGCTACCACCAAAATATGGTTAAAAATGATAATTATAAAGGTATACTACATTATTGCCTGGTTGCATATAACCAAATTATTTGGTGTTAAACTATGCCGTCTGTCAGACAGAATATGCTTCAGTTGTGAAAAACGTCTTTCTACCCCAGCTGAGGTCACTGGTGCATACCCGAAACAAGCTACAAACCCTACATTCATGTTGATATCTTGTGCATTACAACTACTTTTGAGAAATTTAGCTATGTTTTGTACTTCTTCAAGACCTTTGTTAGTTAAAATCCCCCTCTCACATTTCCCTTGTATATCTTTACCTACATCGCCAGGAACCTTAAGTACAAAGTACAGCAAGTGAAGATGTAAACAACTGAGCAAGAGTTGTGCTTTTTGACTTCTCCAATACTTCCAATGTCAAGAAATACTCCTTTGGTGGTTGACCTGCCTCCAGTTTACTGATGACCACATTGGCAACATATCTCCCCACAGCATTGGTTGCCTCGTCTATTGAAATCCATATTTTGATGCATGCAACTTCATCTCTAATTTTCTGCACACCAATGTTGAAGTTGCTGTCAACATAATTTTTCTGTAATGATGACTCATTCGGTATAGGTTCCTTTGTGTATTTTCCTAAAAAACCTCTGGAGATTTGTTTTCCAAATTCCGCAGTGGAATTCCAGCATCAATGAATGCTTTGCACAGATCACTCGAAAACTCAGATTTGCGATTGGAGCCAGCAGTAAATGTTGTGAGGAGCCAAGCTTGCGTATTTCGTACCTTCAGTTTTTCTGCCATCGACTTGTGTTTAGCTGTCTGTACACACTGGGAGACAAAATGTTTCTTCTCATGATTCACTGCTTTCTCACATGCTTTGCAAAACAGCACACAGTTGTCTGTAGAGAATATATCACTCCCATACACTCTCACCAAATCGTTCAGTTTTTTACAAGGCTTTGACTTGACTTTAGGCATTTTGATGCTTGCAGGGGTAGATCCTACAGGAGCGGGGATGCAGACCTCTACAGGCAGGCCAAGTACAAGCTGAGAAGATGAGTCGGAGCTGCCAAGGAAAGGTAGTCTGAGAAGTTGAGGAGCAAGTTCTCAGCAAATGACTCTTCTTCCGTGTAGAAGGGCTTGCAAGAAATCACCAGCTACAAGAGGGAAACCCCCCGCTCCTTGGGCAATTTTCAGCTGACCAATGACTTGAATGAGTTCTACTGCAGGTTCGATAAACAGAAACTTAACCCTGGTACCCCACACCCCATCCCCAACCAACACTTCACACCTACTTACAGCTTGACTCCAGTTTGAAAAGACTAGATGACTAGAGTACCCCCTACTACTCCTCCCCAATCACCACTTCACACCTACTTACAGCATGACTCCAGTCTGCAAAGACTGGACCCTTTCCCATGCACCCCTCTCCATTCACCGTTTAACACCCATTTGCAGCCGGGTTTTGGCCCGGTGCTGTAAATGTAAGTTACGTTAAAATGGCAAAAAAAGGCTGATTTAGGCACGAAAAATCATGAAAAAGACATTATCTTCCTGAAATCATCAAGAAAAGGCATGAAACGGCACATGGCATTTATGGCAAAATCCTGGCTCTAGTTATCACTGAGGAATGGTTGATGGAATTTAATAGAGATAAATGTGAAGCGTTGCATTGTGGGAAATGTAACATGAGCAGGACCTACACAGTGAATGGTGGGGCTCTGGGGAATGTTGGAGAGCAGAAAGGGATCTAGGACCAACAATCACCCATAGACTAGTTCTATCCTACACACTAGGGACAATTTACAAAGGCCAATTAACTTACAAGCTTGCACGTCTTTGGAATGTGGGATGAAACCAGAGCACCCAGAGACAACCCACACGGTCGCAGAGGGAAAGTGCAAACTCCGTACAGACAGCACCCGTAGTGGAGACAGGTAACTCTACCGCTGTGCTGCTCTAACAGGAGATTAGTTTAATGGCATCATGTTCTGCACGGACATTATGGGTTATAGGGCCTGTTCCTGTGCTGTACTGTTCAATGTCCTATGTGATATGAAAGCTCTGCACAGATAGCACTGTATGTTTGGATTGATCAAGGAGGCCATGTAGCTGGTGCCATGTGGCAGTAGCTCTAACCATTCCATCACCTTGCCACCTCCCAGTGCTACAGACACAATTTTATCTATAGCCTCCAACAGGTTCAATACTCCATAAACCACTTATTACTGGATTATGGTGATAATACTTCACATATGTTTACATAAAAGGGGGGCATGTTTGCAATTTCCATTTAGATTCAGCTGCACAGTGGGTGAATGAGTAAATTGGTGCTCGTGTTAACATCGCAAACTGCTGGTTTGCAAGGCAGCCGAAAAAAACATTGGGGCAGAAGCTGTGCGGTCAATCCTGTTATGATTCTATGGGGTTTCCCACTGTTCCAATGCACTTGATTCACAAGATGCAAACAGAATATCAGACTTGTTCTTTTAAAGTGAACTTGTTTTGAAATAAAGGAAGAAGGAACAATGACAGCAGATGCTGGGAACACTAAGCAAGTCAGGCAGTATCTGTGGAGAGAGGAATGCATTTAATATTTCAGTGTGTGGACCTTTATTGGAGCTGAGAATAGAAAAGGCAGAAGGAACTTGTATTGATCAGACAAACAATGATTTAAATGTGAAATCTCTGTTGCAATGTTGGAACAACAGCAAGACTCCAATGCAGCCATGACATAAATGACCTGATACATCCGCTGAAAGTATTAATTGAGTAACAAATACAAGATATTGTGTCTGTCTTCGGTTTAAACCAGCTTTTGTGCCTGTCTTTGGTTTAAACCAGCACCTGTAGTTCGTCCCTACAAATACAGGTGCTCCCCGGGTTACAGATTATCTGATTTATGGAAACTCGAATTCCCCCATACATTTTCATAGCACTTTGCAGGCAGTCATAATAAAACAATGCATTAATGTATTAATATGTATTAATAACTAATGCAGTATGTGGAAGCATACAGTCAGCAGAAAGACTAAACACAATCACAAACAAGCCGTCCACAGTGCCCAGATACAGGATAAAGGGAATAAGGTTTTGTGTGAGATAAAGACCTGTAAAGTCCAATTAAAGATAGTCCAAGGGTCTCCAAAGAGGTAGATTGTTGGTCAGGACTGTTCTTTAGCTGGTGAAAAGATGGTTCACTTGCCTGATGATAGCTGGGAAGAAACAGTCCCTGAATCTGGAAATATGCATTTTCACATTTCTGTACCTCATGCCTGATGGGAGGGGAGAAAAGAGGGAGTGTCTGGCGTGAGACTGGTCCTTGATCATGCTGGTGACCTTGCCGAGGCAGCGTGAATTGTAGATGGAGTCAATGAAAGGGAGGTTAGTTTGCATGATCGTCTGGGCTGCGTCCACAATTCTCTGCAATTTCTTTCAACTCCTGACTGATCAGTTACTGAAATACTAGAAAAAGAAAATAAACTACTGTACCAGGTATGAAGGTATCTAATTCCTGCCTGGCATAGCTGTATTGCAAACTTAGTGTCAGTTACTATCTTATAGTACACTCTACCTGCCTGTCAGCTTCTTTTCACCACTTCAAGACACAGTATGCTTTTATCATAATGGTAGTTCTTCTCTCAATGCTTTTCAAGAATTAGCTTGGCTCAGTGTCATCAAATTGTAAAGAAGGTGTATGGTATGCTTGCCTTCATAGGTCTGGGCACTGAGTATAAGAGTCAGAAAGTCATGTTGCAACTCAATTGGACTTTGGTTAGGCAGCATTTGGAGTACTGTTTGCAGTTCTGGTCGTCCCATTATAGGAAGGATGTGAAGATTTTGTAACGGGTGCAGGTTTATCAGAATATAACCTGGATTAGAGGGTATTAAGGATTACCAGAATGCTGACTGAATTAATGCTATACAGGTAATTAGCCCATATGCCTCTAAACCTTTCCTATCCATGTACCTGTCCAAATGTATTTTAAATGTCGCTATTCCTCAGCTACTTGTTGCTATTCCTCAGGTACCCTCCTCAACTACTTCCTCTGGCTTGCTTGTTCCAATGGCCACCAGTTTCCCTCAGGATCCCATTAAAGCTTTCCCCTCTATGCCCTCTAGTTCTTGCTACCCCTACCCTGGAGGAAATACTCTGTGCATTAATTCTATTTATACCCCTCATGATTTTATACACCTCCATAAGATCTCCCTTCAGCCTTCTGTGCACCAAGGAATAAAGCCCTAGCCTGCCCAACCTCGCTCAGGCCATCGAGCCCTGGCAACATCCTTGTGAATCTTCTCTGCATCTTATTCTCCTAACTTTGTCCTGCAAGACAGTGAAGGAAGCAGAGAGTTAAATGGCTACCATTGATATTACAGTGATGACAGTGGAGAAATAAAAGTTGCATTCCAGTAAATGGTACAAGATTTGTTTGCAGCACGGTCTTTGTACTATCTCGATATCATTAATCATGAATAGCTGGGTTGAGTCTCCTCTGTATTCTCTGCATAATGATGTATGTAAAGTTGCCTGCAAGGGACACATTGTCTTCAGTTTGGTGACACAGATTTGATTTATTCCCTTGTTTATAGCGGTGGAACTGTCAGTCAATGACAGACGGTGTTGTTTTCTTAATAAACTATGTGGAATCAATAAGTCCCCCTTTGCTCCCCCAGCCTTTCCTGGTCACTGTTAAATCCATCACTGTTGATAGTTGGCAAACTCTCAGGCAGTTTGGTTTATCGAGCCAAGGCTTAAGGGTTTGGTAAGCATGCAGGATGTCAGTGCCGATGGAATCTGAGCATTTCTGTGCAGGTGTGCCGATGAAGGTCACCCCTCTTCCCCACCAACCTTCAGGACATCAAGACTTTGTCCAGCTAGAGGTTGTGTGGCGGGGTGATCTGCCTAATGTTTTACCCCTCCCACTGTCACTTGTCTCCATCCAACTGCAGGGAAGTGCACACACTACCAATACAGGAAGTAAAATATTATTGGAGGCTTTAGACTTTAGACTATAGAGATACAGCGCGGAAACAGGCCCTAAGGCCCACCGTGTCAGCGCCGACCAGCTATCACCCCACTAACTAGGACTGTCCCACACACCACAGACAATTTGTAGAAGCCGATTAACCTGCAAACCTGTATTTGTAATCTATCTATCTATCTATCTGTCTGTCTGTCTGTCTGTCTGTCTGTCTGTCTGTCTGTCTGTCTGTCTGTCTGTCTGTCTGTCTGTCTGTCTGTCTGTCTGTCTGTCTGTCTGTCTGTCTATCTATCTTCTATCTATACATAACTAAAAGTCTGATCTTGTGCTCTTCCGGTTTGCACGTTTTTTCTATTTGCGCAAAAACAGTACATGATAGTGCCCTGCCCGGTGATGTCGCCAAACGGAAAGCGGAGAGTCTGAAAAGAAGAGAGAGGACGTGAGGAGGAGGAGTGGGGGAGGAGGGGGAATAGATGGAGAGGAGGGGGAGAGTGGGGGAGGAGGGGGAGTAGATGGGGAGGAGGGGGGGAGTAGAGAAGGGAGAAAGTGGGGGAGGTAGGGCGTGGGGAATAGAGGGAGGAGGGCAGTGGGGGAGGTGAGGAGGGATAGTGGGAGTTGAGGAGTGGGGGGGGAGGTGGGGATTGAGGGATAGGAGGGGGGTAGGGAGGGAAGAGAAGTTATGAATGGAGGGAGGGAGAGACTGAGGTTAGGGGATAGGAGATGGAGAGAGAGGTGAGGAAAGGATTGTGGGAGGGGAGCGGAAACAAGAGGGAGGGTGAAGGGGGGGGGTGAGAGTGTTAGGGATGAGGGGAAATGAGCTGCGCCTGTCCAGTTGGGGGCTATGGGTGAGTGGTGGAATATTGTGTTAGGGGACTAAGCCTTCTGTGTGACAGGGACCCAACGGGTCCCACTTAGTCTAGTGAGAACTAAGATTATAGAGGGGGCTAGCCTGTACAAAGAGGCAAGCGGGAGGAATGAGATGCAGGTGCAACCCAATGGTATGAACGGTGAGTTTGGCCCGCTCATCCTATCCCAACCCATTGACAACACTGCTCAGTCGATCCCGGGATCTGACCATCCCACGATCGAAGGGATCTATAAGAGTTGCTGTCTCAAAAACATAGCCAGCTTCATGAGAGAACCGTTTCCCATGTTTCCCTCTTTCTTAACCAAGTACCTATCCAAGTGTCTTCTAACTACCATTTCATTTCGGAGTCACGTGAGTCGCAACGCGTTGCTGCCGACGGCTGGCGGTGGAGCGCGGCTCCCCACCAGCCCTTCATAAGGAGCCGCTAAGGTAAGTGACACTAACCTTAAGTTGGTTGGTTCCTGTTGGAAGTGTGTTCTTTCAGCAGGGACATGGAAGGGAGGAACAAAGGCCGTAGGACGTCCGTCCGGAGTCGCCAGCCACCTGTCCTGGAGCCCTCATCAACAGCTGCACCTGCGAGTCAGGCCGGGAAGAAGGCGAGGAAGTCGGGGAACCCTGTCGCTACAGGGCCCGACCCGCCGATACACCGGAGCTCCAGTGACGAGTTCAAGGAGCAGGATTTCGGTGTACCAGCGGAGCAGGTAGACCCTGTCTCCGTATCGAGGTCTCCAACGGGCTCGTTGGTCGACCTGGGCAAGGGCTCGCGTGCGGCTGCACGGCCCTTCTCCCTGAGCCCTCGGAGGAGAGGGAGGGATGGAGCCCGTAAGCCTAACCCTTTAGGGGCTAAGGCGTCACCTGCCGCTAAAATGCGAACTGGTGTTATGGCGGGACTCAAGTCCACTGGGAGACCTATCAGGACCAGTGTTGACTCCCCAAACCAGCGAGACCGGGAAGAGTCACTTGGGAGGAGTCCCGCCATGGTCACCGAGTCCTCCATGGATGGGAGGATGGGACCGTATGTCGGCTAGGCCCACGATGTGGGCAGCCGGCAAGCCCGCGCGGGCGTCGGGTCACCGTGCTGAGGCTTTGGGTGCCGACTCTCCACCGCGTTTGCCCTCCGAGGCAGCGGGATCAGGCTCCGCCAAAAGGAGGCGTTTGAGCGTACCTCCCGTGCGGGAATCGCTCAGCTTTGCCACGGCGGCTGGAAGCGACAACTTCCGGCACCGGGTTCACCTCGACGAGGTGCGGGCCGATGAACGGAGCCTCAGCAGTTCAGCAGAACATGAGGACTCCGACCGCCCGAGTTCTAAGGGCGAGGGGCGTATTGACCGGATGGAGCGGATGTTGGAGCTCCTCTTGCAACAGAATCAACGGCAGCAGGCATCCAGCTCCAGAGGGCACAGGGAGGCTTCACCATTATCAACAGGGAGCCTCAGGCAGCCAGAGGATGAGGACATTCTGGACCCAGCTCCATCAGAGGTCCCGCAGGAAGAACTCCTTGATGTAGCAGCGAAATTCGCATCCTCGGAGACATCGGGACTACCCCTCAACCCCAAACTGGCTGCCACCGTGAACTTCCTGACCAATCATCAGCTCCAGGAGGAGGTCCTATCAGAGGCCATAAACAGGCACAAGGCCCCAGCCAACTGCAACACCCTCAACGTGCCCACAGTCAATACGCCAATCTGGGGCAACAACGGTACAGCCATCAGGACCCAGGAGATAAAGCTCCAGCGCATCCTGAAGCTGCTTACTGCTGGGATTACCGCGTTTGCGCGGTCGGTGGACGGGGAGGACCTAAGCACGGAGCAGGAGGATGCTCTCGCTCTGCTGTGTGCCACTCAGCATGAGATCAATGCCTTCCGGAAGAGTGTCATCCGACCCACGCTCAACCCGAAATTCGCAGGGTTGTGCAAAGCACCTCCGACGCCACCGCCCAGACAGTTGTTTGGGGAAGACCTCCCAAAGAGGGTCAAGGAGCTGGACGACCACGCCAAAACGGTGGGGCTGATGCGGTCTCAAATCTCGCCCAGGCAGGCGGCCAAGAAAGGGCCATTTTTCAGGCCACGAGGCCCTGCCACCAGACCGGCACGAACCTACACTCCAGCTCCGCCCCAATACCAACAGCCTCAGCAGCTGCGGCCTTTTTTAGGGCAAGGCCCCCAGCGGCCACCATAGAAGATGCGGACGCCGCATCATCAGCCCAACGCAGCACCTCCACGTCCCGCCAAACATGTCAAGGACCGCCGGTAACCATGGAGGTAAGGCGGTCTGGTTTTCATGCACCTGGGTGCTTAACTTCACATGTTGGTGGGCGACTACGGTTCTTCACGGGGGCATGGGAAACTATCACTTCGGATGAGTTTATCTTACAAAGTATTCAAGGCCATGAGATTGAATTCATCAATGGCAACATCCCTCCATCCCAGCATATGCCCGATCGGAAATTTACGCTGTCTACCAATGAAATGGCAGCAGGCTATGCTGAAATCTTAAGGTTACAAGAAAAAGACGTGATGGAAAAAACTATACACGAACCAATTGAATTTGTATCCAACATATTTACTAGGCCCAAGAAGGATGGAGGATGTCGGGTTATTATTGATCTGACCCATTTGAATACCTTTGTAACATATACCCATTTCAAAATGGACACGTTCGAAACAGCCAAGTCATTGATTTCTCATGGCTGCTTTATGGCATGCATTGATTTAAAAGGTGCATACTATTCTGTATCAATTCGGAAACACCACAGGAAGTTCTTAAAATTTATCTGGATGGATCAGCTCTGGCAATACAGGGCTTTGCCAAATGGGCTTACCACAGCCCCTAGACTATTTACTAAATTACTCAAACCTATTCTGGCCAAGCTACGGAAACAACATCATATAGAGATGGCCTATCTGGATGATATCTTGATTGTTGGCAACACCCTGGAATCAGCTGAACTGGCAGTTTCAGCCACTGTGGCAATTTTTCAGGAAATGGGGTTCATTATCCATCCAGATAAGTCAAAGTTCTGCCCTTCACAGGTCATGGATTATCTGGGGTTCACGGTGGATTCCAATCGTATGAGGGCCACCATACCAGCTAACAAAGTTGGGGATGTCACCCAAGTATGTGAGGATTTAGTCTGGGCCAGTGTACCATCAATTAGACAAACTGCTAAGGTGATTGGCAAGATCGTAGCACTTTTTCCAGCTGCTCAATACGGACCTTTACATTATCAAAATTTGCAAAGAGCCAAGATCTCAGCGTTAAAACAAAACGCTGGACATTTCGACAGACCAATGCAGCTGCCTCTTAAAGCTAAGATTGAGTTACAATGGTGGGTGGACAATATTTGTGACTCATTTAAGCCCATCATTTTGCCCAATCCGATGGTATACTTACAAACAGACGCAAGCTCCCATGGCTGGGGAGCTACGGACAACTACTCTAGTTGCGGGGGCAGATGGGACACCCTTGAATCTACTCTGTTATTGTCACAAGGGATTAACTATTTGGAGATGCTTGGAGCATTTCACGGACTTCGAGCTTATTGTTCTAATCTTACTGACGCTCATGTCCGTCTCCAAATAGACAATACCACTGCGGTGGTATACTTAAACCATATGGGCGGTACCAGGTCAATTTCATGTGATGAATTGGCAAATACAATTTGGCTCTGGTGTATTCAGCGGAATATTTGGATTTCAGCTACCTATTTACCAGGTGAGCTCAATACTGTGGCGGACACCAGGTCACGCAAATTCAATGACAACATCGAGTGGATGTTGGATCCTCAAATCTTCGCTAAAGTTACAGCCAAATTTGGTAAACCGGATATCGACCTCTTTGCGTCGCTGTTGAACCATCAGGTACCAACATACATTTCGTGGGAACCAGATCCTGGGGCAATGGCGATGGATGCGTTCTCGCTGGACTGGGGGAAATGGTTCTTCTATGCATTTCCTCCATTTTGCCTCATCAGTCGGGTATTGCGGAAAATCCAGATGGATGCTGCCAAGGGCATTCTTATCATACCCGACTGGCCTACACAGCAATGGTATCCGGTGGTTTTTGATATGATCAGTCAACCTTGGGTCCTCTTAGAGGGTTGCCCACAATTGGTGACTAACCCTGTGTCAGGGGAACCACATCCCTGCCACAGCTATCTAAACTTGTTGGCTTGCAGGTTCTGAACAGGCCATTACTGCGGTATGGCCTATCACCCAGAACAATGGATACCATCGGAGCGTCATGCCGGGAGTCCACCAGGCGGCAATACCTCTCCCACATCCGGAAATGGGAAACCTACTGCGGCCGCTCCCAAATTGCATATGACGCTGTAACCATAACCGACGTGTTGGAATTCCTGGCGGGGTTGCACCATGATGAACACCTGAGCTACAGTGCCATCAACAGCGCCAGGAGTGCGCTGTCATTCTACCTCAATATTGAGGTAGGATCCAACAGGCTGGTGTCCAGGCTCATGCGGGGAATATTCAATTCGAATCCGCCCAGACCATGCTATAATATCACCTGGGATATCGGGAAAGTATTAACCCTGCTCAGGACGTGGTCGCCCATGGAGGGGCTAGAGCTGGACAAACTCACCCTGAAGCTGGTGATGTTACTGGCACTGACTTCAGCGCACAGACACTCCAAAAAATCCAGATCGACAGGATGATCTCTACCCCTGCAGAAGTAATCTTCTTTATAGATGAGCTACTCAAGCAGCATAGACCTGGGTTCACAGGGCTGCAGCTGAAGTTCCCGGCATACCCCGCTGATGCAAGGCTATGTTTAGCCGCCCATATCCGTCACTATGTCAAAGTGACGCGAAACCTAAGGGGAATGGAGAAGTACCTGCTTGTCACTCACAAGAAACCTCACCATCGAGTGATGGTCCAGACGATATCCAGGTGGCTCAGGATCGTCTTGGGTTAGTCAGGTATCGACACTAATGTCTTCAAATCCCATTCCACCAGGGCTGCATCAACGTCGGTGGCGAGGGTCATGGAGGTGCCCATGGACCATATTCTCGCCACAGCAGGATGGGCGAGTGAAGCCATCTTTCAGCGGTTCTATAACAAGCCTGTTGCCGCTCCTCTACAGTTCGCGGAGGCCGTGCTGAATGCAGGTCAAGAACGTGGAGATGTCCCCGAATGAGGGGTTGTTGCTTTGATTGTTAATAAATATTATTCTTGTTTTTCAGTACAAGCAGTCTGGAAAGTTGTTTACTCCCATCCATCCTTAATAGTGGTGTGTGACAGCATGGACGTGGTCCAGGGCGTGTAATCACAGATCTTTGAAGTCTTCACGAAGTCACTCACGTGACTCCGAAATGAAATAGTAAGATTAAACGAGAACTTACCAGTTCGAAGGTTGATCTTTATTTTATGAGGAGTTGCGATGAGGGATTTCGTGCCCTCCGCTCCCAACCCTCGATCATAATCAACTGGTAATTAGAGTCTCTTCAATCTTACTATGCCAAGTCATTTCTTTGTTGTTTCTGTGATTCCACACCGCTACTTTGAAGAATGTCGCGCATGCGTGCTGGTGGGTTCTTCACGAAATCCCTCATCGCAACTCCTCATAAAATAAAGATCAACCTTCGAACTGGTAAGTTCTCGTTTAATCTTACTATTATAGTACCTGCCCCAAACTACGTCCTCTGGCAGCTCGTTCCATATACCAACCAGTCTCTGAGTGAAAAAGTTGCCCCTCAGGTTCCTATTAATCCTTTCCCCTCTCACCTTAAAATCCTTTCCCCTCTTCACCAACTCACAGTTACTTGAGTTGTGACCCTCAGATCTCTTTGAGGGTCACATCTCAACTTCGGTTCTCCTGCAAGGGACTTCTTGTTGGATAAATAGCTACTATGTATATCTCTGTAAGTCTCTAAATTAAGGAAAACCCACTTGAATCAGGTACCCAAGACCGGTCGGCAACTGCTTTAGTGAGACCTTTAGACTTCACTTTAGATATTAGGGATCCATTGTGAAAACAGGCCTTTGGCCCACCCGGTCCGCACCGACCAGCGATCATCCCGCACACTAGCACTATCCTGCATGCTAGGGGCAATTTACAATTTTACCAAAGCCAATTATCATACAAACTTGCATGGCTTTGGAGTGTGGGAGGAAACCGGAGCACCCTGAGAAAACCCACGTGGCCATAGGGAGAACGTAAAAACTCAGTACACATCAAACCTGGGTCTCTGGTGCTGTAAGGCTGCAACTCTACCGCTACACCACTGTACCGCCCAAATAAAACTCTTTTGAGTCTCACAAAATAAAGCTTCATGGTCCATAGCATGGATGGCCTCCAGATGGTGCCACAAACCTGTCAATGAATATTGGTTATGTGACATTCAGGCGTAAGTTGCTCTGTTAGCTCCTCCGTGCCTTGATCAGTCAAATGCAAGGAAGACCCACAATAAAAATCATGTACCTTATGCAATGTACATGACCCCTGGTTTTAGAACAGAAAACATAGAATGGTAATATTAATGGGCGGACGGTGGCGCAGCTGGTAGAACTGCTGCCTCACAGCACCAGAGACCCCGGGTTCAATCCTGACCTTGGGTACTCTCTGTGTGGAGTTTGCATGTGACCGAGTGAGTTTCCTCACTGTGACTAAGTGAGTTTCCTCAGGATGCGGGTTTGTAGGTTAATTAGCTTCTGTAAAATTGCAGAAAGACACAAAATGCTGGAGTAACTCAGCGGGACAGTCAGCATCTCTGGAGAGAAGCAATGGGTGACGTTTCGGGTCGATACCCTTCTTCTGTAAAATTACCCCTAGTGTGTAACAAGTGGATGCGTAAGTGAGATAACATTGTAGTAGTTTGAATGGTCTTTTTGGACTCGGTGGGCCTAGGAGGCCTGCTTCCATGCTGTATCTCCAAACCCTAAACTACAGCACAAGAACAGGGCTTTTGGCCCATAATGTCTGTGAAAAACATAATGCAAAGACCAATTATTATCTGCTTGCACATAATTTGTATCCCTCCATTCTTTGCATATCCATGCGCCTCGGCAAAAATCTCTTAAAGGCCACGGTCATATCTGCCTCCATTACCACCCCTGGCAGCACATTCCAGGCACTCACCACTCTGTGTGCAATAAAACTCTGCCCTGCACATCACCTTTAAACCTCTCATCATAGAGCTATGCCCTGTAGTATTTGAATTATCTGTCATGGGAAATAGGTTTGGACTGTCTACTCTATCTATGCCTCTCAGAATTTGATATACTTCTATCAAGCCTCCACACAACCTCTGGAGTTCCAGAGACGTTTTCCAATTGGTTTTCAAATATGCTTCATTTTTTATTGAAATTGGATTGTGTGTGGCCCAGAAATCACAGTGCTCTGCTTCCTGAGCCGCATGGATGATTGTTATTTCTGATTTCCAGCATTTTCACTAAATTGTGTTTGAACATCTTTTAACACTTGCCTGTAAATTCTGCTACAGTCCTTCTCCGTTGGTTGACAACTTTTATGGAATAAGCTATCGACCACCATTTCACGAGGAAACTTGTAAAGTGAAAGGCATCTCCCATGAAAGTGATTTACAGCCAATTAAATTGTTTTGATGTCTCGCCTAGGTTGCATTGGAAGGAATAAAGGGAGTAATTTGTGCACCGCAAGTGCCCGCAAACTACCGCGATAAGTGAACTGTTTAAATGTTAATGGAGGCATAAATATTCACCACCCTCTTTAAATATTGCTCTGGTTACTTTTTCATAATTCCTTGAAATGGTTCTGTCGGGTCTTTTATTTCCTCAAGAAAGCACCCAGAGCCATGGTCAGTGCAGTAACTTGAGAACCGGCCTGGATTAAATGCGTCAAATCCCTGGTGTAGGTCTCGAATGTCCAACTGACTGACTGGAAAGAGACAAAATTTTCACTGTTTTGGTGTTTGGTGTTGGTGTTAAGGGTCGAGAGCCTTCTTCAGACTGAGAGTCAGGGGCTCAACATAAATCGTCACCTATTTCTTCTCTCCACAGATGCTGCCTGTCCCGCTGAGTTACTGCAGCATTTTGTGTCTATCTTCGGTGTAAACACTTTACTTGCTTTAACTGTAAAATAGTCCTAAACGTGCTTCAGCCAGTACTACCATACTCTCTAAAGGGGCAACACGGTGGCACAGAGTCAAGTTGCTGCCTTGCAGCGCCAGAAACCCGGGTTCGATCCTGACTGCGGGTGCTGTCTGAACAGAATTTGTACACTCCCCCATGATAGCATGGGTTTTCTCTGGGTGCTCCGATTTCCTCTCACAAAGACGTACATGTTTGTAGATTAATTGGCTTAGGTAAAATTGTAAATTGTCCCTAGTGCGTAGGATAGCGATAGTGTATGGGCAATAGTGATAGTGTATGGGCGATAGTGATAGTGTATGGGCGATAGTGATAGTGTATGGGCAATAGTGATAGTGTATGGGCAATAGTGATAGTGTATGGGCAATAGTGATAGTGTATGGGCAATAGTGATAGTGTATGGGCAATAGTGATAGTGTATGGGCGATAGTGATAGTGTATGGGCAATAGTGATAGTGTATGGCCGAAGGGCCTGTTTCTGTGTCGCATCTTTAAAGTCTAAAATCTAAAGTCTAAAGTTCAGAGGTCGAAGATTTGGCGTGAGATGTACTTTAGACTTTAGTTACTCCAGCATTTTGTGTCTATGTTTGGTATTACCATTGAATCCACCAATTTCGAATTAAGCCCACTCCACCCCACCCATTGTGCACCCATTTTTAACACCATCTTCTAAACCCCCTCCCGAAATCACTTTACTTCTTCCCACTCCTCTGTTCACTCATCTCCCATCTCCAAGTCCCCTTCTCTATTTTATCGCTCCTCTTTCCCTGTCCCCTTCCACCCACATCCCTCTCTCCAGCTTTACAATTCACTCCTCCTCTTCTCTCCTTATCTGACACCTATGGGTCTACTTTTCACCTCCCACCTTTTCCATTTCCTCCATCCATTTACCAAGCACGGACCTCTCTCACACCCATTCACCTATCACTTGCCAGACTTTGTCTCTCTCCAACTATCTTTTCCAGCTTTTTTCCTCCCATTACAATCAGTCTGAAGAAAGGTTCCGACCTGAAACGATATCTGTCCATTCCCTCCACAGATGCTGCCCGACTTTCTGAGTTCCTCCAGTACTTTGTGATGTCTCCAGATTCCAGCATCTGCAGCTTCTTGTGTCCCCAGTTATATTCTTTAGTCAGAGGGTGGTGAATCTGTGGAATTATTTGGCACAGACGGCTGTGGAGGCCAAGTCAATGGATATTTTTAAGGAAGAAATAGATGTATTTTTGAACAGCATGGGTGTCAGGGGTTATAGGAAGAAGGCAGGAGGGTTAAGAGGGTGATATAGATCAGCCATGGTTGAATGTCGGAATAGACTTGATGGGCCGAATGGGCCAAATTCTGCTCCTATCACTTATAACATGTTATTACCTGTACATTAATACATTTTTCCTTTCATTTTTTTGTTGTGATTTTACTGTTTTGCTTTTAATCTTCTCTCTATTATTATTTGACCTTGACTCCTGGGGGGGGGTTGTTCTTAGAGACTTTTGATCCAAACACTAGGAGCTGCAGAAGATCAGGCTAAGAATACTTCCATTCTCATTTCCTTTCCCAGTGGGAAAGGACCTGAGTCTGATTACCATCTGGTTCTGACAACAGATCAAAGTTAAGAAGGCATCTTGATATTTTAAACTAGTTTTACTTGAGTTTTATTGCAAGGAAAGCAGAGGATGGAAAGAACAAAAAACTCAAGAAAATAAGAAGAAACAAGGAACTGTAGATGCTGGTTCGCTAAAGAAGAGACAATGTTGGAGCAACTCAGTGGGTCAGACAGCATCTTTGGAGAAGATAGACTCAAAAAGCTGGAATAACTCAGCGGGTCAGGCAGCATCTCTGGAGAAAAGGAATAAGTGACATTTCGGGTCGAGACCTGTCTTCAGACTGGAGAGTCAGGGGACAAGGAAAATGAGAGGTATAGACAGTGATGTGGAGAGATACATAACATATGAATGAAAGATATGCAAAAAAACAAGGATAATAAAAGAATCAGGTAATTGTTAGCTGTTTGTTAGGTGAGAACGGGTTACAGACAAAGAGACTCAACAAGACGACTTTGAAGCTGGTACGACTTGGGTGGTGGTGGGAGATGCCGGGGATACTTGAAGTTATAGAAATCAATATTCATAACACCGGGTTGTAACCTGGATAGGTGACGATTAGGGTCGGGACCCTTCTTCAGACTCCTGACAAAGTGTCTCAACCTGAAATGTCGCCTATACATGTTCTCAAGAGATGCTGCTTGACCCGTTGGGTACTCTATGTCTTTTCAAGAATATAAGAGCAGGAGTAGGCCAACGAGCCCTTTAACCCCTGCCATTTAACAAGACCATGGCTGATCTGCCTCAGGCCCCAATTTCTCTTCTGTGCCAGTTCCTCACAGTCCTCAATTCCCTGCTCTTACAAACATTTATCTGACTTTACTGATCTAGCCTCCACAACCCTTCCAGAAATTAACCATGCTCTGTGCAAAGTAATTCCTACACACCACCGCAGTTATAAAACTGTTAATTTTCTGGATTCGTAATCCAGATGTCTGGATTCACAGACTGAACACGAGTTCTAATCCCACTATGACCACTGTGGAATTTAAATTGGGTTAATGACCTGGAATTTTAAAAGAACGTCTCGTCAGGAGTAATGATCATAAGCCAACTGGGTTGTTCCAAGAACCCATCTGGTTCACTGATGTCCTTCATTTAGGGAAACCTGCCACTTATATTTAGTTTGGCCTACATGTGGCCTACATTTGGCCTATGTGTGACCTCATGATTTGACTCCTAAATGGCCTCATCATCTCCTCAGTTATAGGACAAAGTGCTGGCCTAGCCAGTCACGACCAGACCTCGCAATAAAAAATCTGTGTCAGTTCTGGCTCAGTGGAAGCCATTTAACTTTGAGCCAAGTGGTAATTAATTCCATAGCTTTCTAATATAATTCAGGAAAATGATTCATTGCGGTTCTTGGGGAACTGATCCATAATGCCGTTTATTTAAATGTGGGATCTTCTTGTGAACATAGTCAGGAAGTTTTCATGGCCAACATTCACCTATTCATCCAAAAGAGTTGTGCTCTGGCACCTTTCTCTGTCCAGACTGGCAACTTAATTCTCCTGCACAAGTATCATTACAATTCAAGTGAATTTCATTGGCTCCGACTGATTTTGGAACATCCTACAGATAGATATGCATTTTATAAATGTCAGCTATTTCTCACCTAAAAATCTTTTTTTTTCCTCCATCTGAAGCTAGATACAAAGTGCTGGAGTCATTCAACGGGTCAGGCAGCCTCTCTGTAGAGAAAGGATGGGTGAACCTTTCCTCAGACTGGCACCCGTCTGACACCCTTTTGTTTCCTCGTCTCTAGCCTTTGTCACCTACTCCACAAATCTGCCAATCCAACCCCACTAACCTGTATCTAACCAATCTTCCTCAAACCTAGTTTGAGTCCCGACCTGAAACATCACCTATCCATGTTCCCCAGAGATACTGCCTGACCCGATGAGTTGCTCCAGCACTTTTTTTCCACCAATCATTTTTTCCACCAATCTTTTTTTCCACCAATCATTTGCCAGGATTTATCCCAACCCACCTCTCTTTTCCAGCTTTCTCCCTCCTATGCCAATCAGTGTGTAAAAGGAGCCTGAACTGGTCTTCTTCTTATCGAGTCCACACACAAGATTGGAAGTTGTTCAGCCAGGGCTGAACACACTTCTCGGCATCTGCATACAATGGTGTCCATCTTGCGCTTCTTGTGCTTCTTGTGCGTGGTGATGGAAAGATTGGTGAAAACAGGGCTGCGACGTGAACGCTCTCTCCTTGACCGCAAGGAGGATGGTGAAGTTGCCACTTGGCCTACTACAACTTGTTCGAAGTTTACCCTCCGAGCCATTGTGCCAGGGCTAACATGCTCAGGTCTTTGGATTCTTAGAGCAGCTTTTACTGGAGCCTACCAGAGAGAAGGCAATTCTGGATAAAGTGTTGTCTAATGAACCACATTTAGTAAGGGAACTCAAGGTTAAGGAACCGCTAGGAGGTAGTGACCATAATATGATACGTTTCAATCTGCAATTAAGAGGGAGACGGTTAAATCAGAAGTTACAGTGTTGCAGTTGAACAAAGGGAACTATGAAGGCATAAGAGAGGAGCTGGCCAAGGTCGACTGGAAAAGGATCCTAGCAGGAATGATGGTGGAATAGCAATGGCAGGAGTTTCTGGGCACAATCCAGATGATGCAGGGTCATTTCATTCCAAAGAGGAATAAAGATTCTAAGGGGAGTGAGAGGCAACTGTAGCTGACAAGCGAAGTTAGGGATGGAATAAAACTAAAAGAAAAGGTGTATAACATAGCAATGAGTAGCGGGAAGCCAAGGGATTAGGAAACTTTCAAAGGACACAAAAGGAAACAAAAATGGCAAAATGGGGTGAAAGGATGAAGTACGAGGGTAAGCTGGCCAAGAATATAAAAAAGGATAGTAAAAGCTTCTTTAGGTATGTTAAGAGAAAAAGATTAGTAAAGACAAATGTGGGTCCCTTGAAGGCAGAAACAGGTGAAATTATTATGGGGAACAAGGAAATGGCAGACGAGGTGGTATACTTTGGTTATGCCTTCACTAAGGAAGACAGAACCAATCTCCCAGACATACTAGAGGACAGAGGATCTAGGGAGTCAGAGGAACTGAAAGAAATGTGCATTAGGTGAGAAACAGTATTGGGTAGACTGATGGGACTGAAGGCTGATAAATCTCCAGGGCCTGATGGTCTGCATTCCAGGGTACTCAAGGAGGTGGCTCTAGAAATCGTGGAGGCATTGATGATCATTTTCCAATGTTCTATAGATTCAGGATCAGTTCCTGTGGATTGGAGGATAGCTAATGTTATCCCAATTTTCAAGAAAGGAGCGAGAGAGAAAGCGGGGAATTATAGACCAGTTAGCCTGACATCGGTGGTGGGGAAGATGCTGGAGTTAATTATTTAAAAGGTAATAACGGCACATTTGGATAGCAGTAAAAGGATTGGTCCAAGTCTGCATGGATTTATGAAGGGGAAATCCTGCTTGACTAATCTTCTGGAATTTTTTGAGAATGTGACAAGTATAATGAAGGAGAGCCAGTGGATGTCATGTATCTGGCCCTTCAGAAAGCCTTTGATGAGGTCCCACATGAGATTAGTGGGCAAAGTTAGAGCACATGGTATTTGGGGGTTGGGTATTGACACGGATAGAGTATTGGTTGGCAGACAGGAAACAAAGAGTAGGAATAAACGGGTCCCTGTCAGAATGGCAACCAGTGGCGAGTGGAGGGCCTTAAGGCTTGGTGCTGGGGCCGCAATTGTTTACAATATATATTAATGATTTAGATGATGGGATTAAAAGTACCACTAGCGAATTTGCAGATGACACAAACCTGGGTGGCAGTGTGAACTGCGAAGAGGATGCTAGGAGGTTGCAGGTTGTCTTGAAATGTTTGAGTGAGTGGGCAGATACGTGGCAAATGCAGCATAATGTAGATAAATGTGAGGTTATTCACTTTGGCGGCAAGAACAAGCAGGCAGATTACTATCTCAATGTTGTCAGATTAGGTTAAAGGGAAGTTCAATGAGACCTGGGTGTCCTTGTACACCAGTCATTGAAAGTAAACATGCAGGAATAGCAGGCATTGAAGAAAACTAATGGCATGTTAGCCTTCATAACGAGAGGATTTAAGTATAGGAGTAAAGAGGTCAGTCTGCAATTGTACAGGGCCCTGGTGAGACCACATCTGGAGTATTGTGTGCAGTTTTGGTCTAATTTGAGGAAGGACATCCTTGCTATTGAGGCAGTGCAGCATAGATTCATGAGGTTAATCCCCGAGATGGTAGGACTGTCATATGAGGAAAGATTGGAAAGACTGGGCTCGTATTCACTGGAATTTAGAAGGATGAGAGGATATCTTATAGAAACATAAAATTATAGAAGGACTGGACAAGCTAGATGCAGGAAAAATGTTCCCAATGTCGGGGGAGTCCAGAACCAGGAGCCACAGTCTGAGAATAAAGGGGAGGCCATTTAAAACTGAGATGAGAAAAAAACTTTTTCACCCAGAGTTGTGAATTTGTGGAATTCTCTGCCACAGAAGACAGTGGAGGCCAATTCACTGAATGAATTTAAAAGAGTTAGATAGAGCTCTTGGGGCTAACGGAATTAAGGGATAAGGCAAGAAGGCAGGCATGGGTTATTGATTGTGGATGATCAGCCATGATCACAATGACTGGCAGTGCTAGCTCGACGGACCAAATGGCCTCCTGCTGTACCTATTTTCTTTGGTTCTATGTTTCTCTGTCTTCAGTTCACCAAACTGTCAGTGCAACAGCTTTCTGAATCTTTTATTTTTTTTTGTTTGCTTTGAGATAAGGAGGTAATTTCCTCTGCCTGGGTCTTTATCTGTTACATTATCTTTTTGTGGCTAAGGGATTTGATCCTGATGAATCTGTGCAAAATACCTGCGCAAATGAGAAGGGAAGATGAATGTCTTTGTCAACAATAACGACTATTTTATTAGCACGAGATGACAGTGAATCACTGCACAGATTACCTTTACTTTTCTGTCTTGTCACATTATACGAAAGAGGCCGGTTGGACAATCATGTCAGTGCTAGCCCTTTCAAAGAACTATTCAGTCAGTTCATTTCTATTGCAAATGCTCCCCTCCCCCCTCAAGAATTAATTCATTCTGTATTGAATTACCCCATTGTCCCCATGGGCGGAAATCCCGGGGTGGGGAAGACAGGGGGGACACGTCACCTCCATGTTTTGAGAGTTAGGGGATTATCCTCCCCATGTTTGGTAACCCGTAATTTGAAATTCGGTGAAAAGAAATCTATTAAAAATCTCCACTTTCCACGAGACAGTGAGGGTGGGACTGATGATCGAGGGCGCCAATTGGATGAGAGAGACGTCAGTCAGCAGGCATGGGGGGACATGATGATTCAGCGCGATGATTGGAGGAGGGAGGTGTCAGTCAGAGGTGGAAGTAGGAAGTAGGGAAGTAGGGACTAAGGATAGAGCGTGGTGATTGGAGGATGAAGACGTCCTGGTGGATTAAGGATCATAGAGCGGGGCTTGAATTGGCCCGTTCGCGGGGCCTTTCATAGCCTGGCGCGGCTTTAAATCTGCCACGGGATCTTTCATCGCCCCGCGGTCAAATTGCTGCATTGAGGCAATCGAGGCTCCCGATGTTGAAGGTCCCACCGGGCGATGGAAGATCCCGCGGCCGATTTTAAACCACGTTGGCCGATGAAAGACCCCCCGAACGGGCCGATTCAAGCCCCATGATTCGGGGCAGACGAAGCTGCTGTTGCAGGCGTTCGGAGTCGGTCACCAACCAGGTCAGCTCCTGATGTTACCGTCCACAGGGCCCATGGCCGAAGCCTCGCGTGAGTGTGTGTGTGCGCATGCGCGTGCGGGCACCAAGAAATTGTGTCCAACCCCATGTTTTGATTGCGATTTCTGCCCCAGCTGTCCACCACCTATCTTTTTAAGCAACACACTCCAGAGCACACAAGAACTCACAAAGAGGACTTTCCTTCCCTTCTGGGTTACTCTTAACAATTTTCAGAAAATATATCGTCTGGTTATGAATGGACAGGGAGAAATCCCTACGGTCACCAATGGCCCTATATGATGGAAAATCTCCATCAAATCTCCCACTAAAGGACAATTTACAATCTTTACTGAAGTCAATTAACTTACAAACCTTTACTTTTCTGGAGTGTGGGAGGAAACTGGCGCACCCGGAGAAAACCCACGCTGTCACGGGGAGAATGTACAAGTTCCGTACACAGGTTTCGCAGCACCTGTAGTCATTATCAAAACTGTGTCTCTGGCGCTGTAAAGCAGCGACTCTACCTCTGCACCAGCGTGCTGCCCCCCATCTAAGCCTCTCCGAATTTTATATACCGATCAAGTCTAACACTTGTACCAGCACAACCGCTTTTTCTGCCCGGTCCTTCTAACAAGATGCGGTGGCACCACTGTATAAACCCTGTAGCAGTGAAGAGGCAGATCATACCATCAGAGCAAGTCCTTGCTTTGTCAAAGAAATTCCTCCTCATCGTCTTTCTAAACGTACTTCCTTTTATTCTGAGGCTTTGGCCTCTGGTCCTAGACTCTCCCACGAGTGAAAACATACTCATCACATCCAGCCTATCCAGGTCTTTCACTATTCGGTAAGTTTTAATGGTGTCCCAAACAGACCATGTTCTTTTGGATCTAACATCCACGCATAAAGGAGGCACAAGGAACTACAGATGCTGGAACCTTGCATAAAACAACTCAGCAGGTCAGGCATTTGTGGAGGGAAATTGGCGTACAATGTTCATGGTCGGAACCCTTCTCCATCTGCTTCTCTCCTACCCCTCCCCCATTCTGGATTCCCTACTTTCGTGTTGCCCCCTCCTCCACCCCACGCCATTATGTTCCACACACCGTCCCTCCTTTTGTTTCTACATTTCACCACCATATTAATTCTTTATGAGATTGCACCTTCTGCACTCTTTTGCCTTCCCCACTTATCACCTGCAGCCTCAGTTACTATCTGCACCCATCTACTTGACTTAATCTGCCAGTCAATCCATATTCTTCTGTATCTGCCTATCACTTGCTAGTTTTTACGCTGCCATTCCCCTCACCTCTTTCTACCATCTGAAGAAGGATCTTGACCCAAAACATCATCTGCCCATTTCCCTCTATAGATGCTGCCTGATCTGCTGAATTCCTCCAGCACTCTGTTTATTTAACCACTTGAAACACATAGTTTACACTCTATCCTGATGTTGCCAATCCAGCCATACGTACGTACAAAGAGAACATAGACCAGTATAGAACATGAACAGATCCTTGGGCCCATCATGTTTCTGCCGAACATGATGCCAAGACCAACTCTTATCAGCCTGCACATAATCCATGGTACATAACCATGTACCTATCCAAAAGTCACTTAAATGCCATTATCGTATCTGTGCCAACCACCACCCCTGGCAGCACATTCCAGGTACATCATCCTGTGTAGAAAACTCATCTCCTTTAAACTTTGCCCCTCTCGCCTTAAAGCAATGCGCTATAGTATTTGATATTTCCATCCTGGTAAAAAGGTTCTGACCGTCCACTTGACCTATGCTTCATAATTTTCTATACTTCTATCAGATCTGCTCTCAAAACTACACTACAAAAAAAATGATGACCCTTAAATTGTCAAGATTCAAGAACAGGATGTTGGAAATGCCCAGCTGTCCATTGAGTCACTTAGTGAGAAATATATTTGTGGAGGCTTTCCTTGAACTCCACCTGGGAGAAAAAGTGACCGTTTAGTTTAGTTTAGAGATACTGCGCGGAAACAGGCCCTTCGTCCACCTCGTCACGCTGACCGGCGATCCCCACACACTAGCAATATCCCACGCACGAGGGACAATATTTACAATTATGACCAAAGCCAATTAACCTGCAAACCTGTTTGTCTTTGAAATGTGGGAGGAAACCTGAGCACCCGGAGTTCCCGGATGTTTTTGTCAGACTCCCTAATGGTCAAAAGTGGTTTCCGTTTTAAAAATCGGTAATTTTTTAGTCGAAGCCGGTTGCGATGCTAGTTGAAGGTGGTTGCCAGAGGACAAAAACCTCCGGGAACCGCACGGAAACCTTGAATGGGGCGCAAAGTCTCCAGAAGTTTCTGTTCAGGTTTCCTAAGTGGGACAGGGGCATAAGGCAGCAACTCTACTGCTGCACCACTATGCCACCCCATGTGCACAATGGATTTCTGATAAGCTAATGCTGGGAGCGCTGGCATGTAAAAGACACCTGCTTAATTTTCCTGGCTTTTGCTGCTCCCAGGAACAGATCCAGGAATATCTCCTTGTCACATTCCAATGGATTATTGGAGAAAAACTGCAACTTGCTTTATTCAGCGACGTTCATGCACCCTCAAATAAGCCTTGTCAAATACAAATGTTCACCAAATCATTTTGGGATCGTATGTTCCGAAGACTGCAGACATTTAGTGGTTAGGAGTATGTTAGAAAAGGAGTGACAGGTGGAGAGGCAGCTGGGGGCTAGAAAAAAGATTATAAGCTAATTTCTAGTCAAATATCAAGTTAGAAACATTCTTTTCTTTTCTTTGATGTGAAATTTTCAGCATATTTTTGCCTTATTTCCACATTTCCAGCAGCGACGATCTCTCCTTTAAATTCAATTATGCTAATTACTAGCCCAGTTGCTGTGCTTGACGCTGGAGGTGCTTACCTTGATGATTCATATCAATTTCATTCAATAAAACCTGGGAAAGTTGAGAAACGGTCTCTGGTGTTTCATTAGGATAGACATCTTGCAGAAGAAGTTCCAATCTTCCCTGGTTCAATGGTTTGTTGGAGGTCATTGTCTGGTACAGTCCTGTGTGAAGAAACAACATGAAGTGCAGAGGTGAGAATTGGTTCAGGCTCAAAGTTAGTAGAACACCAGCCCAAAATGTGTCGCCTGCTCTCATCGATGTTTCTATTGTGTAAAATCTGCCTACATTGTTCACTTCTTCAAAGTACACATGCCTTGAGGAGATTTCGCAGTGGAGCGGATAGAATGTGTCAGAAAGAACTGCAGATGCTGGTTTAAATTGAAGGTAGACGTAAAATGCTGGAGTAACTCAGAGGGTCAGGCAGCATCTCTGGAGAGAAGGATACAACATGTTGGATTAACTCAGCGGGTCAGGCAGCATCTCTGGAGAGAAAGACACAAAATGCTGGAGTAACTCTGCGGGTCAGGCAGCATCTCTGGGGAAAAGGAATAGGTGACATTTTGGGTCAAAACCCTTCTTCAGACCTCCCTTCCTATGGGCTTTTTAGGGTTACACAGCTGTACCTTGAAATCTTATCTTTTGGATTCTATTTTGCACACATAAATGAGAATCCAAACATGGTTATCCTTGTGTATAATTGACCTGATAATGCTTAATGAAAAAACGCATTGGGTCATAAGGTCATAAGTGATAGAAGTTGAATTAGGCCATTCAGCCCATCAAGTCTGCTCCGCCATTCAATCATGGCTGATCTACCTCTCCCTCCTAACCCCATTCTCCTGCCTTCACCCCATAAGCCTTAACACCCGTACTAATCAAGAATCTATCTATCTGCCTTAAAAACATCCATTCTCATTTTCTAATTTTTTCAGGGTTTGTGATGTTGGATCTCCACATGCCTCTGCTCCTTCACATCCACAAACCACCTCCGTTCAGAGTATAATTACAGCTGGGAGTTTGTATCTCAAATGTGTCAACTCATACTTTCTGCCTTAAGAGTCCAGCTGCTAAATGCTCCCCCAGCTGATCAATGTTTCACCCAGGCCGTCCCTCATTAGAGAAGCATCAAGCACTCTGTCTTTTCAGCCGACATAAATGCCCTCTTCACAGAGTAATAGAATTATTATTAAATCATATCAGTAAATTGATTGCTGGGTGCTGTGGGATTTCCTCAAAAAATCTTTACCGAAGCGATGCACTTACACACTCACCGACATTGCTTTTTGGCGTAACTGTTGCATCCTTGGCATTGTCGTTTCATTAAGTCCATCTTTTATTAAATTTAAGGGAGGTATAAAGCTGCTTATCCCAAGATGCCAGACCTCAGTGCACAGCGCACACACAGCAATTCTCTAGGTTGCTGTTCTCTAAACAGGTTTCAGCAGATCAATAAGGTTTTTAGAGGCAGACTATTATTGCTTTAGTTGGGAAGCTCGCAGATGTCGTGAGCGATACATTCTCTCCTTAATGGCATCGTTTGCATGGGACAAGAAAATTGCAACGAAATGAAGGTAATTGACTTACACCAATTAGTTGTACTCTGCTAAATGGAAAGGATCATCTCGGTGCGGATTTGCTTAGTTAAGACTTCGTCAATCATGACAGCGCAGCCATCATCAAGGGACTTGGAAGTTGTTTTTGGAAGGGCATGTGAGATCCTCGCCTGGATCCGAATGTAATAAACACACTTCAAGGACACTGAACATAAACACTTTGTTTTATTCGACCACCATTCCTTTACATCCTGACAACATACGTCCAAAACTAAGGTATTTGTGTTGTTCCAGATTTTCACACTTCACATGGTCCCTGGTTAGAATTTGAGTGACAGCGACTTGCCAACAATGATAATCAGCTTTGCCCTTGATCCATTTCAGCCAACAGTGCGATTTCTGCTAAATTGTTTTCCAAAGCCTTTGATTATTTTCTGCGCCATTAAACAGCTTGTTTGTCATCTCAACTGAAATAAGCGTTGAAGGAGAGATTAACGTCAGTGACCTTATCAGGGGGATCAGGCTGGTATCTCAACCCAAAGGAATAAAGCTTTTATGACCACTGTCTCAACCTCAGGAATACATTCAATATTACAGAGATACTTTTGTTTTACTAGTTTGATTCTTTTCCATGTTTTGCCTTTAACATATTCGTTCTTTGCCAGCAGATAGGTCCCAGTAAATGTCAACCACATGGAGTAGGTGGGAGTCATCGATAAAGCAGATGAGAGTAGCTAATGGTTTGGAATTTGCAAAGGTTCAGTTTCATCTGAAGTTGTGGGTTTAAGATCTACTAATTTATAAAGTTCTAGATGAACATTCCAGTGCTACACTGAATGGGTTAAGGGCCTGTCCCACCAGCATGCAACTCTATGCGATGAACGCGATCAAACTAGAAGCGGGGGCCGCGCGGAGGTCGGGAGATCCCCTCTACAGGGCCGTTCCCACCAGCATGCGCCTGCATGCGGCAAGCGCAACCAAACCGGCAGTAGGGGCCGCGCGGAGGTCGGGTGAGTGGCACAACGCGGCGCAAAGCGAGGCAAACTTGGAGCGAAGTCTAAGGTAAGTTCGCCAGGACAGAGAGGGGCACCGAGGCACACACACACACAGGGCCACGGAGCCACACACATAGAGGGTCACGGAGGCACTTACAAATAGGTTCACGAAGGCACGATGTCGGGGCGGTGTGTAAATGTCGAGGAGACTGCGAGCCGACAAGCCGTTGCCGCGCGGAATTTTTGGACATAGCCAATTCTTCGGAGCCCCGCGCGGTGTCGGGACGAACTCGGGACGAACTCCGCACAATTCCGCACGGCTCCGGCGATCGAAGTGGGACCGGCCCCGCGACGCCGGACGGCTCAAGCGACCACGTTAGGTCGCGCTAATCGCATAGGGGTGCATGCTGGTGGGACAGGCCCTTTACACTACCAGAGGTGCCTCAGGCCTTGCTAATACAATCTCCCGCTGAGTTAAGGGCCTGTCCTACAAGCATGCAATTCTATGCGATTAGCGCGACCTAACGTGGTCGCTTGAGCCGTCCGGCGTCGCGGGGCTGGTCCCACTTCGATCGCCGGAGTCCTGCGGAATTGTGCGGAGTTCGTCCCGACATCGCGCGGGGCTCCGAAAAACTGACTATGTTCAAAAATTCTGTGCGGCAACGGCTTGTCGGCTCGCAGTCGCCTCAACGCATTACACACCGCCCCGACATCGTGCCTCCGTGAACCTATCTGTAGGTGCCTCCGTGACCCTCTATGTGTGTGGCTCCATGGCCCTCTGTGTGTGTGTGTGCCTCTGTGCCCCTCTCTGTGTGCCCCTCTCTATCCTGGCGAACTTACCTTAGACTTCGCTCCAAGTTCGCCTCACTTTGCGCCGTGTTGCGCCACTCACCCGACCTCCGCGTGGCCCTCGCTGCCGGTTTGGTCATGCTTGCCGCATGCAGGCGCATGCTGGTGGGAACGGCCCTGTACAGGGGATCACCCGACCTCCGCGCGGCCCCCGCTTCTAGTTTGATCGTGTTCATCGCATAGAGTTGCATGCTTGTAGGACAGGCCCTTTACTCCAGCATTGTCTGCCTATTTACAATGCCCATTCTTTCCTCTGAGGTGGATGTCAAAGATTTGCATGGCAATACTTGATTAGAGGTGTAAAACAGTTTTTCTTTGCGTGTATCCAATATTTAAAGATGGCACAGTGGCACAGCTAGTAGAGCTGTTGCCTCACAGTGCCAGACACCCAAGTTAGATCCTTACTGTGGCTCACTGTTCTCACTGTGACTGTGGGTTTCTTCTGGATACTCCGGTTTCCTTGTGCATCCCAAAGACATGAGGGTTTGCACGTTAATTGGTCTCCATAAATGTTTGTAGGGAGTTGGTGCAAATAAAATAGGATTACATAGAATTAGTGTGGGCAGGTGATCAATGGTCAGCATAGACTTGGAGTGCTGATGGGCCTACTTCCATGCTGTATCTATCAATCAATTTAAACGTCAATCTATACACATACATATTTCAAAAAGCCTTTGACAAGGTCCCACACAACAGATTAGTGTGCAAAAATAGACCACATGGTATTGGGGGTAGAGTATTGACATGGATAGAGAACTGGTTGGCAGACAGGAAGGAAAGAGTTGGAATTAACACGCGCTTTTCAGAATGGCAGGTAGCGACTAGTGGGGTGCCGCAAGGTGGAACCCTAGTTATTTACAACACATTTTAACGATTTAGATGAGGGAATTGAATGTAACATCTCCAAGTTTGCGGATGACACAAAATGTGAGCTGCGAGGAGGATGCTATGAGGTTGCAGGGTGACTTGGATTGGTTGGGTGAGTGGGATGATGCTGTATAATGTGGATAAATGTGTGGTTATCCACTTTGGTGGCAAGAACAAGAAGGTAGATTATTATCTGAATGGTGTCAGATTAGGAAAAGGGGAGGTGCAATGAGACCTGGGTGTCTTTGTACATCAGATACTGAAAATAAGCATGCAGGTTCAGCAGGCAGTGAAGAAAGCTAATGGCACGTTGGCCTTCATTGTGTGAGGATTTGAGTTTAGGAGCAAGGACAACCTACTGCAGTTGTACAGGGGGGGTGGTGAGACCGCACCTGGAGTATTGTGTGCAGGTTTGGTCTCCTAATTTGAGGAAGGACATTCTTGTTATTGAGGGAGTGCAGTGTAGGTTCACCTGGTTAATTCCTGGGATGGGGAGACTGACATATGATGAAAGAATTGATCGACTGGGCTTGTATTCACTGGAATTTAGGATGAGAGGGGATCTTATGGAAACATTAAATTCTTAAAAGATTGGACAGGCTAGATGCAGGAAAAAATGTTCCTGATGTTGGGGGAGTCCAGAACCAGGGGTTACAGTTTAAGAATATTGTGTAGGCCATATAGGATTGAGATGAGGAAAAACATTTTCACCCAGAGAGTAGTGAATGTGGAATTTTCTGCCACAGAAGGCAGTGGAGTCCAATTCACTGGATGTTTTCGAGAGAGAATTAGATTTAGCGCTTAGGGCTAATGGACTCAAGGGATATGCGGAAAAGCAGGAATGGGGTACTGATTTTGAATGATCAGCCATGATCATGCTGAATGGCAGTGCTGGCTCGAAGGGCTGAATGGCCTACTCCTGCACCTATTTTCAATATTTCTATGTTCCTGTGTTAAATTGAAAAGCTGATCATGTATTTATCATCTTATCAAGGGCGGCATAGTGGCACAGCAGTAGAGCTGCTGCCTTACAGTGCCAGAGACCCAGGATTCCATACTGATCGGGTGCAGTCTGTATGGAGTTTGCATATTCTCCCTGTGAAACATAGAAACATAGAAACATAGAAAAATAGGTGCAGGAGTAGGCCATTCGGCCCTTCGAGCCTGCACCGCCATTCAATATGATCATGGCTGATCATCCAACTCAGTATCCCGTACCTGCCTTCTCTCCATACCCCCTGATCCCTTTAGCCACAAGTGCCACATCTAACGCCCTCTTAAATATAGCCAATGAACTGGCCTCAACTACCTTCTGTGGCAGAGAATTCCAGAGACTCACCACTCTCTGCGTAAAGAATGTTTTCCTCATCTCGGTCCTAAAGGAATTCCCCCTTATCCTTAGACTGTGACCCCTTGTTCTGGACTCCCCCAACATCGGGAACAATCTTCCAGCATCTAGCTTGTCCAACCCCTTAAGAATTTTGTAAGTTTCTATAAGATCCCCCCTCAAGCTTCTAAATTCCAGCGAGTACAAGCCGAGTCTATCCAATCTTTCCTCATATGAAAGTCCTGACATCCCAGGAATCAGTCTGGTGAATCTTCTCTGTACCCCCTCTATGGCAAGGATGTCTTTCCTCAGATTTGGAGACCAAAACTGTACGCAATACTCCAGGTGTGGCCTCACCAAAACCCTGTACAACTGCAGTAGAACCTCCCTGCTCCTATACTCAAATCCTTTCGCTATGAATGCTAACATACCATTTGCTTTCTTCACTGCCTGCTGCACCTGCATGCCTACTTTCAATGACTGGTGTACCATGACACCCAGGTCTCGTTGCATCTCCCCTTTTCCTAATCTGCCACCATTCAGATAATAGTCTCATGTTTTTGCCACCAAAGTGGATAACCTCACATTTATCCACATTATACTGCATCTGTGAACATGTGGGTTTTCTCTGGGTGCTCCGGTTTTCTCCCACATTCCAAAGACATGGAGGTTTGTAGATTCATTGGCTTTGATAACATTTGTAAATTGTCCGAAGTGTGTCGGATAATGTTCATGTACGGGGTGATTGCTGGTTGGCGTGGCTTCAGTCGGCCTAAGGGCCTATTTCCCCGCTGTATCTCGAATGTCTAAAGTCTAAATCTTGCTGCTAATAGGAGTTTATTGTGCAAATTAACTTCTGGGTATCCTATATCAAAGCAGTGTCTACACTTTGAAAGCATTTCATTGACTGTAAAGAATTTTATCAATACTTGATACTGTGAATGCCATTATATACATGCAATTCTCTAACTCATATTATAATTATTTTAATAAATGTGTTACATTTTGAGGGCAGATTTAAAAGCACAAAATATTGGAAACACTCTGCAGGTCACGCTGCACTCTAGAGAGAAGAACAATATTTTATGACATAATTCTTTCATCAAAGCTGAGGAGGTGAGAAAAACAGTTAGCTTTCAGTGTCCGAGAGTTCCGGGAGCACTGGATTGAACAAAGGAATTATCTTTGGTGAGGTGAAACCGCAATTGTTAAAGTTGCAGTTAAAATTAACTAATTTGTTCTCAAATTATCAATGATACGTACTTCCTTTGTTCTTTCCAAGTCTTTCCCACCTTTTATGCCATGGAAATAAAACAACCTCTCTCTCTTTTGCAGTCTTGGTGAAGCTGCTGGGACTTGAATCATTAATTGCCTCACCTGCCTCAGATGGAGGCAGGTTCTCTGGTTGCTTTCAAGAGAGAGCTAGATAGGGCTCTTAAAAATAGCGGAGTTACGGGATATGTTGACAAGGCGGGAACGGGGTACTGATTGGGGATGATCAGTCATGATTACATAGAAACATAGAAAATAGGTGCAGGAAGAGGCCATTCGGCCCTTCGAACCAGCACCGCCATTCATTGTGATCATGGCTGATCGTCCCCTATCAATAACCCATGCCTGCATTCTCCCCATATCCCTTGAATCCACTAGCCCCTAGAGCTCTATCTAACATTACATTGAATGGCGGTGAAGGCTCGAAGGGCCGAATGGCCTACTCCTGCACATATTGTCCATTATATCCATTGTATCTAATTCTGTTTCTCTTTCCACAGATGCTGCCTGACTCGCTAAGCAGCTCCATCTTTTTCTGTTGCTGGGTCTTGAACCCACAACCTCAGGCGAGACGAGAGCCATCACTGACACACTGCAAACCCAAAATCTTAAGCTACTTTCATCTGCTTTACTGATGACTCCCACCCACTCAACGTGGTTGACATTAACAGGAACTTGTCCACTGGCAAGAAGAAATAAGTTCAAAGAAAGATTTCTAGTATTTGCTCTTTAAAAAATATCAGTACACTGATCATTACCACGATACACAGCTACCATTGTTGAGGGGTTAATGAGTGTGGTACGTTTTGTAACCTTTGATTTTGTGTGAGTGCATAAAATGGGAAATACAAATTGTTAACTTCAGTGGAGATAAAATTCAGAGGGGGCAAGTAAAAAGGACTGAGATCTTGTTAGTGGGTGTTTAACACTGTTGTACAATAAATTATGCACTCAGTATAGTGCATTTTATTTGATATGCTTATTAATCTTTATCTATCACACACTGTTTATTATCCTGTTTGTGTAAATCAATTAACTTTTATACAAAATTATTAATCATCAGACAGTTTTATAGCCCAGTAATACATTCCTTTTGACAATGTTATTATGAGTCAGATGATGGCAAATTAGAACATGGAGCCAATGAACTGCAGTAAATGAAATATCAAGGAACTGCAGAGGCTGCTTTTTAACCAAAGAAAGACACAAAGTGCTGGAGTAACTCAGCATGTCAGGTAAATCCCCCTCCCCTCGGCTGTGTTCATCTATTACTGGTCATGCTCTGTCCTGCTCATATTTTACTGCTTTCTATCATCCCCCCCCCCACCCCTGTAATCACTGAAGGTTCCTGAAACATCACCAATCCATGTTCTCCAGAGATGCAGCCTGATCTGCTGTGTTACTCCAGCATTTTGGATCTTTCTTTTGGACAAAATGAGCTCTCTCCTTGTGCCACAGACTCTGTCTATGCTGTGCGGACTTCCTTCTTGTTTCACTCTCTGCTTATCCTACACCTTAGCTCTGATTGAGAAATGCGTCACCCAATGGCATGCGCCTGTCCAGAAATGGGGGTCACAAAAAGGGTGAGATCAAGGGGCGGCACAGTAGCGCAGTGGTAGAGTTGCTGCCATAAGCACCAGAGGCCCTGGTTCAATCCTGACTATGCGTGCTGTCTATAGGGAGTCTGTACGTTCTCCCTGTGACTGTATGGATTTTCTCTGGGTGCTCTGGTTTCCTCCTACACTTGTCCCTAGTGTGTAGGATAGTGCTAATATACGGGGTGATCATGGTCGGCGCAGACCCGATGGGCCGAAGGGCCTGTTTCCATGGTGTTTCTCTAAAAAAATTCAAGATCAAGACATCAAGAGTCTCTAATTGTCATATGTACAGAAAACGGACAATGAGATTCTTACTACACATGAACAGTTAATCAGCGAGTTCATCCCAGGGTACAGAGAAATATATACACTTCTGGTGCTGGGGAGGGGAGGTGTCAAAAGAGGAATAGTCTGTGGTGAAAATTAACAGTTGTGATTCTGTTTGTGATTACATTCCAGATTCAAAATAGGTAAATGGCTTAGTAGTGTAGAAGAAGGGAGGGTGGTGAGAATGGTGTGGTGACAAAATTTAGTTCAAACTTGTTTTTGAATGACAAATAAAGAAATTCAATTCAAATTCAATTCAATTATTCAGATGCGAGGTGTTGGCCAGCTGTTTCCTAACTTTCCTAGAATTAAGTGATGTGGATTATATGATGTGGGCAAGAGTTGGTCGTGGCACCACGTTCAGCACAGTCATTGTGGGCCGAAGGGCCAGTTCCTGTGCTGTATTGTTCTATATTCTTAATATAACAGCTTGGAATTACATATTTATGGTGCCAACTCACAAAAATATTTTCACGTTCAGGACATTCTCTGCCCGATGCAATGATCACCCTTAACTCCCGTTACATTCCCTGTTTTGTTTGGTGGTTGGAGCCTCTTCCCAACAATCATCAAGCTCTTGAACACCACAAAACAATAACTAACTATGAGCTATTAACTGTTGCACTAAGGACTTTGGGCTATTTGATTTAATACTGCGGTTTTTAATTTATTGATTTTTTTCTATTTATCATGTTATCTGTGAGTATTGTGTTTATGGGACTTGATGCTGATGCAAGTAAGAATTTAATTGTTCCATTGTGGGCACATATAAAAATGAAACACTCTTGACTTTTGACTCAAGGTGAAGGAATGAAGCAGGAACTAGCAGACTTAAGCTACTTTCTCTAACTGATGGATACCATAGAGACAGTTACCATCAATCCCGGTACAAAAGATGATTTAATGTAATCAATTTCCTTTATCTCTTTTACAATTTGGAGATTATTGATCCTGTCCCTTTAAAAAGCAAGTACTTTTATTAATTTGATTACAACCAATGATATCCATGTCGTCCCAATTGGCATTTCATAAGTCGGACTGTGAGTTGCTAAGCAACAGAATGTTCGAGTAGCAAAAGGTGAAACAGAGCCGTTCTAAAGATTTGTGCTTCATCCCAGAAATTGTCATCTTACTGATCAGGAGCTGCACAAAATATTTCATTTGGGATCTCTTGTAGGTGCTACTTGTTTCCATATTTTCATTTTCTTTATAAGTAAAAGTCGAGCACATTTGACAAAAAGTGTTTTTTTTGGACATATTGAACTATTTTTTTTGATTTGGGGGTAACTTCGGCGTGCCTGTGCATTAAGATCCCCAATTTTTTTAGAACTAATTTCAAATAAGGATTTAGGTCAAAATGCAAGAACACATTATGGATATGAATTAGGAACTTCAAGACATTTAAACCATGACCATGACCAAGGTGGCGCAAAGATTAACATCCCAGTGTGCAGAATATACTAGCGCAATGTAATAGTGTTTAGAGATACAGCGTGAAAACAGGCCCTTCAGCCCACTGAGACCCTGCCGACCAGTGATCCCATACACTAGTTCTATCCCACAGATTAAGGACAATTTAGAGAATCCAATTAACCTACACACCTGCACGTCTTTGAAATGTGGGAGGTGACTCTTTGCACCAACTGTTGTACTTGTGTATGGCTTGATTGCATGTTCATCTTCTGTGTTTGTTCTTTTTAAGTTTGTGTTAAAGAGTATGTTTTAGTGTACCTTTGTTTTATGTGGGGAGTGGGGGAGGGGGCTGGGGGAAACTATTTTCAGTCTCTTACCTCGACGGAGATGCTATTTTTTTCCATATTGTATCACCGTCCCCACTGTGGTCAAACATCGTGGAGTGGCGTGGCCTTTCCTGGGGACTGACCCAGCGAATCAACCATGAGCGCGGCTTGGACTTACCGTTGTGGAGCTTGCGATCCCTTTGCCGGGGTTCGACTGTGGAGAGCTGTAAACCACGGGCCTGTGGACTTCAACATCGTGGAGCCTGCGGTCCCTGGTTAGAGACGGATTTGGGAGCTCCAAGCAGCGGAGATTTTCAACCATCCTGAGGAGGGAGTTTTGAACACCCCGACGTGAAGGTTTTGTATCGCTGGCTGTGGGAGCGTTGATGGCCCCGACCTTGGATGGTTCGACAGCCCCGACTGCGGGAGAATAAAGAGGGAGAAGATTGGACTTTATTACCTTCTATCACAGTGAGGAATGCGGGGAGCTGCTGTGGTGGATGTTTATGGTAAATGTTATTTTATGTGGCTGTGTGGCTTGTTACTTTTCACTTAGTATGGTTGTATGCTACCTCAAATTTCACTGTACCTTAACTGGTACATGTGACTATAAACTGACCTTGAAACCTGACCTTGAAACCTTGAAATCGGAACACCCAGAGAGAACCCATGCGGTCACAGGGAGAACGTACAAACTATGTACAGACAGCACCCAGGATCGAACCCAGGTCTCTGGCGCCGTAAAGCAGCAACTCTACAGCTGCGGCTCCAGTGCTAACTGCAGATGCAGCCTCTACCACAAACCCCCCTTGGAAGCCTAATCACAGTCATGCAGCATGGAAACAACTAGTCTGTGCTAACCAAGATGTCCCATATAAGCTGGTCCCATTTGCCCGCATTTGGTCCTTATCCCTCGAAACATTCCCATACATGTACCTGTCCAAGTGTCTTTTAGGTGTTATCTTCACATCCACCTCTCAGAGTTCTGAACCTCCCTTCTATAAGCTAAAGTACGGTCAATTCACCTCTGAGGACATTGGACTTTGCATATGGAACTAATATGCTACAATGTGCTAAAATTCTGAGAACTATATTCAGCACTCTGTATTTTTTCGTTTTCTTTATCTGTTGTACGTGGTTGTAATTGAACATTTGTACTGAACATTGTACATTTGAAATGGTTGTATCTATGTATGATGTATCTGATCTGTTTGGATAGCATGCAACGCTTTTCATTCTACCTCAGTACACATGATATTAATAAGCTAAATCTAAAGCTAAATCTAAATCGCTGGCAGCTCATTCCAAGTGCCCGCCACCCACCCAGTGAAAAATGTGGCAAAACATTGGCAGAGATTCTGTATCATAGATGTTGAAATGTAATGAAATTGCATTGGGGGGGGGGGGGGGGGGGGCTGCCTGGGTCTTGTCAGTCGGCTAAGGCACCCCCACATACGGCGCCTGTTGATGTGGAGCATGCCACAGACCTGGTTCTCCTGGTCAGGAGCAGGGTTACAGAAACACAATCTAGCTTTCAAGGTTACAAGGTCAGTTTATTGTCACCTGTACCAATTAAGGAACAGTGAAATTTGAGTTACCATACATCCATGCTAAGTGAAAAGCAACAAGACACACAGCCACATAAAAGTTAACATATACATCCACCACAGTGGATTCCACGTTCTTCACTGTGATGGAAGGCAATAAAGTTCAGTCTTCTTCCTCTTTGTTCTCCCGCGTTCGGGGCTGTCAAACCACCCGCAGTCGGAGCGATCAAAGCCCCCGCAGCCAATGATCGAAGCCCCCATCGGGGTGATCGAAACTCCTGCGTCGGGGCGGTTGAAACTCTCTCTGCGGCATGGAGCTCCCGAATCGGCCTCTTCTTACCAGAGACCGCGGGCTTCGCGATGTTAAACTCCACAGGCCCTGCGGTTGGAGCTTCGATCCCCGGCAAAGGGATCGCATGCTCCGCTATGTTAAAGTCCCGCAGACTCCTGCGGCTTGGAGCACCTGGTTGGTCTCCAGGAAAGGCCGGCAACTCCACGATGTTAGGCCGCAGTGGGGACAGAGATGCGATACGGAAAAAAATCGCATCCCCATCGAAGTGAGAGATTGAAAAAAAAGTTCCCCCCAATCCCCCCCCACCCCATAAAACAAATCAACGAACACTAAAACATACTTTTAACACATATTAAAAATAACGAAAAGAAGAAAGGACAGACAGGCTCTTAGCTCAGCAATAACTGTGATTTATGATATATTTGTTATTAAAGATAGACTAATAATTAGTCGGTGGCGCAGCGGTAGAGTTGCTGCCTCCCAGCGCCAGAGACCCGAGTTCGATCCTGACTGTGGGAGCTGTCTGTACGGAGTTTGTATGTTCTCCCCGTGACCGTGTGGGTTTTCTCCTGGTGCTCCAGTTTTCTCCCAAACTCCAAAGGCATACAGGTTTGTAGCTTAATTGGCTTCAGTGAAAAATAGTTAATTGTCCCTAGTGCTGAGTGTATGCTGGTGTAATCGCGGTTGTTGGCACGGCACGGACTCAGTGGGCAGAAGAGCCTGCTTCTGTGCTGTATCTCTGAACGAAATAACACTCAAAATAAATGTGCAGTTGGATCTCCTTGCAATGCAAAAGTAAATGTGTAATTATGGAATATGCTGCAGAATAATTCTAATGCCGAGTTGATTACCACAGTGAGTAAATTAATGTGTTTCAATGTTTTGTGCATTATTCTCTAGTAAAATTAACAGAAAATGTTAATGTTACACATTTTTTACGTGACAGCGCTCCTAAATATCTATCAAACCATTGTTACTTGAATAACCTCTCTAGCCCTGCAAACCTTAATATATCTGATAGTCATACAGTCATAGTCATACAGCATAGAAACAGGCCCTTTGACCCACCTGACCTGCCTGAACAAGTTCTTCCTGCAGCTCGTTCCATACACCTACCATCCTTTGTGTAAAAACGTTTGCCTGAAGCCAAAATCCTCACGTTCTTGATTTGTTTGTAGTCTGAAACTTATTGATTATTTTTGTTTTAATACTCCATTGACATTTAACACATTTTTTTTTGTGCTAAGTAATGTTATTTCAGCTTTTAGCATAATCCATGGAGATCATTCTCTACGACTTTAGAGATAGAGTGGAAACAGGCCCTTCGGCCCACCGAGTCTGCACCATCCAGCGATCACCCCATACACTAGCACTATCCTACACACTAGGGAATATTTACTATTTACAGAAGCCAATTAACCTACAAACCGGCATGTCTTTGGAGTGTGAAAGGAAACCGGAGCACCCGGAGAAAACCCATGAAGGTTACAGGGAGAACGTACAAACAGCACCTGCGGTCAGGATCAAACTTGGGTCTCTGGCGCTGTAAGGCAGCAACTCTACCGCGACGTAATTGTGACGCCCTTAACGTTTAACTTTGTTGCTTGCTGTCTGTCTGATTTTGACTGGTTGCTTGGTCAATATCACCATCGATCCTCTTGGGAAAGCATCAGGCAACCACATGGCTTAGAAATTGCAAATTTGTGGCATTGAAGCTTCCCTGGACAGGTTCTTTGTGGTCAGTAGAAAGCCTCAGCCCTTTGTCCTGAATTGGTTGGATTTCTTCTGCTTCTGTACAATTCAATGATTGGAAAATCTAGGGCATTGAATTTTTACTGGATTCTAGTGCTTTGGACACTGATGTCTGCAACTGTTGCAAAAGTTTAAGGATGTGTTTGAGCAAAGGCTAGCCATATAAATTTCTGCCAGGTCAACTTGGCATTAGTTCGATTTGTAGCCTTATCCTTGCAGGTACTCTGCCCAACGTCAACATTGTGAAAACAGTTCAGAAAATACTAGCCATTATCATTTGGTTGTGATCTTGGACTCATTGTGTCCAACTGTAATTGATAACCATTGTAATAACTGCTTTTATCGTACATTTTCCTGTCAGGTTTTACGTAATGCTTACATTGGATTGTCATTTAAAACCATTCAGCGATGGTGATTTAATGTTCCCCAGCTGAAATCTCATTGATAAAAGGGAGGAAATTGCTGTTTTGTTTCCGTACAATTCCGGATGGGACGATGGTGTCGCAGTAGAGTTGCTGCCTTGCAGTGTCAGAAACCTGGGTTCGATCCTGACCACGGATGCTGACTGCATGGAGTTTGCACGTTCTGCCTGTGACCTTTGTGGGTTTTCTCTGGGTGCTCCGATTTCCTCCCACACGCCAAAGAAATGCAGGTATGTAGGTTAATTGGCTTTTGTAAAAATTGTAAATGTTCCCTAGTGTGTAGCGTCAGCGTACGGGGTGATCACTGGTTGGCACGGTGGACTGAAGGGCCTGTTTCCACGCTGTATCATTAAAATAATTTAAAAAAATATATCCCCTTAATTCAACATTTCCCAAAGGTGCTTTATGCTAAGGAAGTGCTTATTATGTACGGTTACTTCAAATGCAGGGAACTAATGTCTGTAAAATGAGGCTCAGAGATAGCAATGAGATTAGCTTCCGGTTGAGGGCTAAATATTGGTCTTCTCTGCTCTGAAATAAAATCATGGATTCTTTTAGATCAAACCTAAGGCCAATACAGACATGATGTATTATGAAACGTAATATAAAGGGATTGGCCTATCGCCATGGAAATGAGAAGAAACTTCTTGACCAACAGCGTAGCAAATCTTTGGAATTCACAACACAAGAGGTTATGAAGCTCTAGAACCGAGGATTTTCAAGGCAAGAATCGATCTTTTAAAATGTTATCAAGGAACATGGGTAGCACTTAAAATTGACTCTGAGGTAAAAAAATAAACCTGCCTAGATCATACAGAGGGAGGAATTGCCACGAGGGGCTGAATGGCCTCCATCTTTCAAGATAACGTACAAGGAGACTGTTTCAGCCCATTTAGACTACGCTCCCCTCACAGATAAATCTCATTCCTCACTATTTGTCCCCTTAACCTCTGCTCCCTACATTCCTATAAATTTCCACCAGATTCCACCTCTCACCTGTACACTGGGGGCAATTTACAGTGAACAATAACCTACCGACTGGTACTTATTTGTGACGTGGGAGGTAATGAAAGGACTGGGGTAAAACCCACACAGTCACAGGGAGAATGTGGAAACTTCACACTGCTGAGGCCAGGATCGAACCTAGCCCACTGGAAGACAGTGAGGACATTGCTCCACCACAGTGCTTCCCTTGTTTATGCGTTAATGTCTTTAATTACCAGGCATTGCTCATCCTTTTCTCTCACGTTGCTGGGCATATCTTACCTCGGAGTTTGGTCTCCAGGCTGGACTTGGAGAGCCACGAGACAGCGCTGCAGTAGGTCTGGAAAGTCACCAGGTCTTTCCCCATGAGTGGCATCTGCTGCAACAGCTTCCAGGAAAACATGCGGAAAAAGGAAAGACCATCACTACTGTTAGTCCCTTCCCAGAAACCACTCTAGCGCATATATAGGGCGTCACAGTGACACAGCGGTAGAGTTGCTGCTCTGCGGCGTTAGAGACCCGAGTTTGATCCTGACTACGGGTGCTGTCTGTACGGAGTCTGTACATTCTCCCCGTGATCCTGTGGGTTTTCTCCGAGTGCCTCGGTTTTCTCCCACATTCGAAGACGAACGGGTTGCACATTAATTGGCTTCTGTAAAATTGTCCCTGGTGTGTAGGATAGTCCTAGTGCACAGGGTGATCGCTGGTCGGCACGAGCTGAGTGGGTCGAATGAAGTAATGCTGAGGCTCTATAAGGCGTTAGTTAGGCCGCATTTGGAATATTTTGTGCAATTTTGGGCACCATATCTGAGAAAGGATGTGTTGGCTCTGGAGAAGGGTCCAGAGGAGGTTTACAAGAATGATCCCAGGAATGAGTAGGTTAACATATGATGAGCATTTGACGGCACTGGGCCTGTACTGGGCTGGAGTTTAGAAGATTGTGGGGGGACCTCTGTGAAAGGTACAGAATTGTGTGGATGTGGAGAGGATGTTTCCACTAGTGGGAGAGTCTAGGACTAGAGGTCATAGCCTCAGAATTAAAGGACGTTCTTTTAGGAAGGAGACGAGGAGGAATTTCTTTAGTCAGAGGATGGTGCATCTGTGGAACTCTTTGCCACAGAAGGCTGTGGAGGCAACGTCAGTGGATATATATGGCAGAGACAGATAGATTCTTGATTAGTACAAGTGCCAGAGGTTATGGGGAGAAGGCAGGAGAATAGGGTTAAGAGGGAGAGATAGATCAGCCATGATTGAATGGCGAAGTAGACTTGATGGGCCGAATGACAATTCTACTCCTATCACATGATCTTAAGTCTAAAGTCTAAATAGACAGCGTTGGTGACCGGCCGCTGCACATTGTCTGGTGTAGAAGGAGCTAGGTTTTCATCAAGAGGTTTTATGACAGATTTGTGTGCATGTTCCTGCTAACTAACGGCAGAAGTGTCATGTAGCAGATGTAGTAATTTCCTAGACTTACAGCAAAACCAATTGCTGTGACGGATTTGCAGCTCGCTTTGATGTGTTCAGGAGGGGAAGCTTCCCGAGCAGGTCTACCGTCCTGTCAACTTTACCACTGGCTTCCCAGCTGCCACCTTTTGTTTTGTGTGTTGTCCCCCTAATATAGGAGTCTCGTGCCTTTCATCGTCAATACACCCATGTAATCTCCACCTTCCCCTCCCAACCTGCACCCTGCAAAGTGTTATGGAATCAGGAGAGGAATGGATAGGGTAGCCAGAGGACATAGTTTTAAGATGAGGGGGGAACAACTTAATAGGAACCCGAGGGGCAACTTTTTATACATAAATGTTGGTGGGGGCATGGAACGAGCTGCTGGAGGGGGTAGTTGAGGCAGTACTATCACAACATTTATGAAACATTTGGACAGGTGCATGGACAGTTGATTGGAAAATGGGCCAAATGCAGGCAGGTGGGACTAGTGTAGATGGGGCATGTTGTTCAGCGTGGGCAAGTTGGGCCGAAGGGCATGTTTCCACGTTATATGGCTCTAATCATAGAGAGATGCAGCACGGAAACAGGCTCTCCAGCCTACTAAGACTGCACTGACCACCAATCACCCATTAACACTAATCCTACATTAATCCCACATGCTCATCCCCCTCCCCCCAGATTCTACCCCTGACCTACACACAGGGGGAATTTCGTAGTGATCGTAAACTACCATCCTGCGTACTTTTGGGGTGTGGGAGGAAACCGGCGCACCCGGAGGAAACCCCCGCGATCGCGGGGAGAACAGGCAAACTAGACAGCACCCGAGGTCAGGATTGGACCTGGGTCTCTGGGGCTGTATGGCTAGCAGTCCTCCAGCCTTTCCCTATCTCAGCCACTTCCATCCAGCCCCCGCGCACATCTCCCTTCACTGACCTAACACAGTGCTACCCAGTCTGGGTGGGGGAGGGGTGTGCATAACACCTCCCTGTTAGGCATGGAGTGCGGCTTTCAGAAGGCCAATGGTCACAGATGATCCTTAATGCCCGAATAATAGAGATAATTTAGTTAGCAAGTTTGCAAAACAGTCAATCTACTCAACACGCCAGCTGTCCCATCACATTGCAGTCTCTGGGTGTCCGTGAAACAGCCCTGACTCCTTTAGATGAATGATAATGACATCAGCAGCTGCGCAAATAGATGGGCGGGGGAGGGGGGTGAGGGGTAGGGGGAGGGTGGAGGAGGGGCGGGTGGGGGGCATGTGTTTTAGTGAGTGTGAATGAATGGCCCTTTTCTTTTAAGATACTGGAAACCGCTGACCTAGATTGCATCCTGCCATTTAATTTTAAAGTGTGATACCAAGGATCTGCAGGTGCAGGTTTACCAACAAAAGACACAACGTGCTGGAGTAACTCAGCAGTGCATGTGGGGCAAAGCTCAGCAAGTGATAGGTGGATACAGGTGAGGGGAGGATGATTTGCAGTTGAGCGGAGATAGTTACAAAGGCAAGGGGTGAAGAGGAGGTGAGGAGGTGAGGAGAGGAGAGAAGTGAAATGTAGGGGTGGAGGGGGGGATATAGGCAAGAGGCAATGGGAGGAGGGGAAAGAGGGGCCAAAGGGAAATATGAGGGGATGGGAGATGAGCATAGGGAGGGGAAAAGGAGCAGGGTGATTTGAGTGGTGAGAGATTGTGGGAGAGATGGGTGCACACCAGGCTGGGGAGAGGCAATGGTAAAAGTGGGTTTTATAACTTGAAATTGGCGAATTCAATGTTCATACCATTAGGTTGAAAGCTACCTAGGTGCAATATGAAGTGCTGTTCCTCCAGTTTGCTTACAGCCTCACTCTGGCAATGAAGATGGCCCAGGGCAGGAAGGTCAGTATGGGAATGGGTAGGGGAGATAAAATGGTTAACAACCGGGAGATCCAGCAGGCCGTGGTGGACAGTGCAAGTGTTCGGTAAAATGGTCGCCGAGTCTACGCTTGGTCTTACCAATGTCAATCACATCGGGAGCATGAATGCAATAGATAAGTTTGAGGGAGGTCCATGTGAACTGTTTCACCTGGAAAGGCTGCTCGGGTCCCTGGATGGAAGTGAGAGAGGAGTGACTTTCCCTTCGTCAGTCAGAGCATTGAGTGTAGACGTTGGGAGGTTTGTTTACAGTTACGTAAGACGTTGGTGAGGCCACATTTAGAGTACTGTGTTCAGTTTTGGTCACCATGTTATAGGAAAGATATTCCTTGGAGCGCAGGAGGATAAGAGGTGATCTTATCAAGGTGTACAAAATCATAGGTCGGGTAAACGCCGAGAATAGGGGGATCGAGAACCAGAGGACATTGGTTTAAGATGAAGGGGGAAAGATTAAATGGGAACATAGAAACATAGAAAATAGGTGCAGGAGTAGGCCATTCGGCCCTTCGAGCCTGCACCGCCATTCAATATGATCATGGCTGATCATCCAACTCAGTATCCCATACCTGCCTTCTCTCCATACCCCCTGATCCCATTAGCCACAAGGGCCACATCTAACTCCCTCTTAAATATAGCCGATGAACTGGCCTCAATTACCTTCTGTGGCAGAGAATTCCAGAGGTTCACCACTCTCTGTGTGAAAAATGTTTTTCTCATCTCAGTCCTAAAAGATTTTCCCCTTATCCTTAAACTGTGACCCCTTGTCCTGGACTTCCCCAACATCAGGAACAATCTTCCTGCATCTATCCTGTCCAACCCCTTAAGAATTTTGTAAGTTTCTATATGATCCCCCCTCAATCTCTTAAATTCTAGCGAGTACAAGCCGAGTCTATCCAGTCTTTCTTCATATGAAAGTCCTGACATCCCAGGAATCAGTCTGGTGAACCTTCTCTGTGCTTCCTCTCTGGCAAGAATGTCTTTCCTCAGATTTGGAGACCCAAACTTTATGCAATACTCCAGGCGTGGTCTCACCAAGGCCCTGTACAACTGAGGGGTAACTTTTCTACACAAAGGAAGGTGAGTGTATGGAATAAGCTGCCTGAGGAGATCGTTGAGGCCGCTACTATTGCAACATTTAAGAAACATTTCTTATCCTACATATATAGGATAGGTTTAAGGGATATGGATGAAAAACATATCTGGTGGGACTGGTGTGGATGGGGTATGTTGGACGGCATGGGCAAGTTGGGCTGAAGGGCCTGTTTCCACGTTAAATGACTCTATGACTCGTACATTTACAGGAGATGTAGCAATTGTCCCAACATCTCCTTGTTGAATAAAGCATCTTTGACAATTTGAATCAGATACATTTTCCCAAATCTTCAGGAAAGATAGGATGAGACAACTCCATTATGTGGCACAAGGATATTTGCAGTGACATTTATCAGCATATGATCCTGGGGATTCTCCAGGGGAAGTGTTTGACGATATGAAATGGTGATTACTTTGGAAATAATATTGTAGTAAAACGTTGACATAACAGTTAATTAAAAGCCATAGAAATCATTGTAGTTACAGTTTCAATGAGAACTGTGCATTATCTGTTATAGAATTACATGGAATATGTGGCCAGCAGTCAAGCATTCTGAGGTAGGGTAATATATCGAGATGCAGAATATAATGAAAGAAACTGCAGGTGGTAAACATAAATGGTTAATCGGACATTAAAGTGAAAGAAATGAGGAGTTGCATTTAATTAATGCCTTTCATTACACCTTAACCTAATTGCAGCCAATAAGGTAGGTCTGGTAAGATAGTCATCGCTGTGATGTGGGATATGTATAATTTAACTTGAGTCAATGATAATGAGGCAAAACTTCTGCTTGAGAGAGTGGATGGAATTTGGTTTGATGTCCCATTAGAATGACTTCTCAGACACGAGAATATGACCTCCAGCTCGACCCTGGATCGTTTGTGCGAAGGAAATGCAGTGGGAGTTGAATCCAGAACCTTTTGACTCAACAGGCTTGAGTAACATAGAAACGTCGAAACATAAAAAATTGGTGCAGGAGTAGGCCATTCGGCCCTTCGAGCCAGCACCGCCATTCAATATCATCATGGCTGATCATCGTAAATCAGTACCCTGTTCCTGCTTTTTCCCCACATCCCCTGATTCGGTTAGCCCTAAGAGATAACTAAGAGTACCACTAACATAGTCACAGGCAACACTGGTAAGGAAAATAAATGAAGTTAGGTTCTAATTCAGATGCCCAGATTAAACACTGAACTAAAATAAAGTGCTGTCGGATCATGGAGAGAAAAACACCATTAGAAACCTCAGTGGACAGCCTGAGAATCCAAAGGGATTCGGATTATTATAGTGGAAAGGGATATTGTGAGTGAGAGATGAATTAATCAATGTCAGGAGTCATTGATCACCCGTAACATTGATCTCCACTTCACATTTGTTGCCCAATTTAATTTTCATTGTCCTTTTGCCAGGACTGTACGATTTCAACCATGAGGAGAGATTTGAATTGCCCAGGGTCGATGTCTTTGGAATAACAGAGCTGAGGGAAGATTTAATGAAGATACCCAAGATTATTTGAAATCCAAATAGAATGAACAGTGACAATTGAAATGACCAGGAAACATAGGTCTGAGGTAGTTGGTAGAAATATTAGAAGGGAGGTAAGAATTTATTTTTCACCCAGAGGGTGGCAGTGGGATAAAGTAGGTGGGGCTGATTAATATCTGGAATATATTGGTTGGAAGCACAATGGAGCCTTAACTCTTTTTTTTAAATCATAAACAAACATGGAAATGAAGAGTTAATGTATAAAGGCTATGGAGCTGGAGCAGGGAAGTCTGGGTTGGTCCTGATAGATGGAGTGCTAGTTGGGTTGAATGCCTATTTTACTTTGGAGTCACGTGAGTGACTACATTAAGAAGCCCCGCCAGGCACATGCACGTCATTATGTCCGACGCATGGCGCACTGACGGGTTGGAGAGCGCAGCTCCACCAGCGGTAAGTAGTAAACTTGCAGGTAAGTGGGTTTTTTAAACTTTTCCTGCGACTATTTAAACTCCGTAAGTCTGGCTCGGGAGCCAGCGGGAGTTAGTTGTTATGGAGGGTACCATTAGGAAAACTGTTCGAAGTAGGAGAGGAACGCGCAGGCCCGCGGTTCCAGCTCACCGATCGGGTCGAGAGATAACAAGTGCGGTAACGCCGGCTCTGATACTGGCTGCTGTTTTACTGGCAGTTCAACAGCCTCCATCAGCTCCAGTGTCTTAGGGCACCGAGGCCACTACAACAGGAAGAAAAGCCAAGAGAAAGTCTGTCAGACCCGTTTTATCTGATGGGTCTGGTGAGGAAGAAGACTCCCCTCCTGATAACAAGAAAGTATGGGGACGGCTCGACCAAATGGAGAGGATGCTCCAGACATTAATGAGCCATGAGATATTTCAATCAGGGTCCAGTGCCCCAAGGATTCCCCAGGCAGCTTCTCAAAGAGGCCCATACAGTGAGGATTACACTGCCTACCAATATCAATGGGAATCACCCTCTCCAGCACCACGTTTGGGGCTGGAAGAGACCTCCCTAGAGCATGACTCGGGAGAGCCAGGGCAGGAGGAGTCTGACCCTGAAGCTGGTGTCACTGCATTTGTGCACGCACCAGAGCATACGTGCCATGCTCCAGGTGTCCCGGACGTAGCGCGAAACGAAGAGATGGCCACAAGATATAAAACAACTGTTTATTGTGCATCGCTCAAAGTGCCCACCGTGAACTCTGCAATATGGGCACAAATGAGTGCAACGATGCGGGGTCAGGAAGTCAGGTTTCAGCGCGTCCTCAAGTTGATGGCAGCAGGCATCATTGCATTTGGAAAAATGGTCCAGGGGGCACCAATGTCTGGCACACAACAAGATATGCTGGCCCTGTTCTGTAACGCATATTTTGAGGTCAACTGCATAAGGAAGACAACTATCAAACTGACGTGGAACCAGCAATTTGCAGCTTTGTGTAGGTCTAAAAACATCCAAGCCCCAGATTATTTATTTGGGGTGGATCTCATCAAACAAATCAAGGACCTGGAGGACGAGGGCAAAATAAATCGGTCTCATGAAAACATACGTCCCTTCTCCCAGGATGCCACCTCGCAGGACGGTTTCAGCGCGAAGGGGGTCAGATCCAGGGGCAGGGCCAAGCAGAGTGGGGCCAGTGGGACGACGGTATTGCCCACCTGTGTATCCCAGCTACAACCCCAACATGGGAAGAAGGAGGACTTCAAGGCCGACTGTAGAGGTACAGGTGATTCATTCTGTCCAGGATAAGATTGCTGCGGAACAACCTCCAGTTGGGGGTAGATTGCAATTGTTTTATGATGAATGGTGCTGCATAACATCTGATCAGTTTATACTAGACACTGTGTCAGGCTCTCGAATAGAGTTTATGTCAGGAATTGATCCACCTGTATAGAATATGCCTAATAGAGTATTGTTTTTTTCTGCACCAGAAACTCAGCAGGTAAAAGAAGAAATTACGATTTTGTCCCAAAAAGGGGTAATTGAGAGGACGACTAACCATCCTCAACAATTTGTGTCCAATATATTCCCCAGACAGAAAAAGATGGGGGAGTCATTCTGGACCTAACCCAGTTAAATTCCTGTTTAGCAGATGTTCAAGGCTGTTATATGGCAACTATAGATTTGAAAGATGCATATTATTCAGTACCAATTCATCATCAGTATCGGAGATACTTGAAATTTAGTTGGATGGGACAGCTGTGGCAATTTAAAGCATTGCCCAATGGGTTAACCTCAGCTCCTAGGCTGTTCACGAAATTGTTGAAACCAGTGCTGGCGCTACTTCGGGCCCAGAATCACATTGTAATGGATTATCTAGATGATATTTTAATCATATGCAACACTCAGAAAACAGCTGAGGAGTTGGTTTCAGCAACCAAACACCTGTTTGAAAGGTTAGGGTTTCTGGTCCATCCAACAAAATCCACGTTAGAGCCATCGCAAAAAATTGATTATTTGGGGTTTGTCATTGATTCAGTTGATATGTCAGTGACTTTGCCTACAGCCAAGGCTATGGAGATCAGGGAGGTCTGTACTAGTCTTGCTGAAAAACAATATCCCTCCATCTGGGAAGTAGCCAGTGTTATTGGTAAATTGGTAACAGCTTTCCCTGCAGTGGAGTTTGGACCTCTGCACTATCAAAGTCTGCAACGAGCTAGAGAACAAGCACTAAAGGAACATGCAGGTCATTTTGATAGACCTATGCAGTTACCAACCAGAGCCATAGCTGAATTACAATGGTGGATTATCAATATTGTAGAAACTACCAAAAACATTTTGGTTCAGCAACCTTCAGTGGTTTTACAGACAGATGTGAGTGCTTTCAGATGGGGAGCTACGGACAACGAGTCTAGCTGTGGTGGTAGATGGAGTGTGCAAGAGGATTTAACCCAGCACAGGCATGGTATAAATCACTTAGAATTGTTGGGTGCATTCTATGGATTAAAAGCTTATTGTTCAACAATGAATAATTTACATGTTCAACTCCAGATTGATAATACCACTTAATTGGAATAAGGTCAGTATCATGTGATATTCTGGCCAACCTCATGTGGCACTGGTGTATTTCCAGAAACATCTGGGTCTCAGCTATCTACCTACAAGGTAGAGATAATGTGGTGGTAGACAACAGGTCACGAAAATTTAATGACAACATAGAATGGATGTTAAATCCTGAAGTTTTTTAAATGATTGTCAGCCGCTATAGTTTGCCAGATATTGATCTGTTTGCATCCAGGCTAAATCACCAGTTGCCTAAATATGTTTCATGGGAACCGAATCCAGGAACAGTAGCGGTGGATGCATTCTCGCTACTTTGGGGATGTACATTCTTTTATGTTTTTCCCCCATTTTGACAATGTCTCACCAAAATAGAGCAGGGCTCCGCCTCAGGCGTTTTGGTGGTTCTGGACTGGCCTACACAGCCATGGTTCCCATTGTTGCTCAGAATGATGACTCAGCCATTCATGACTGTCCCCAGCTGCAGTAATGTGTAGGTGCATCCAGTAACAGGAGAAAGTCATCCGTTACATGATCATATTAATTTGTTGATCTGCAGGTTCTGACCAGACCGTTCCAAGGCCTTGGACTGTCGAATAGGACCATTGATGTGATAACTGTAGCTTGGAGAGATAGCACTAAGAAACGATATGTGTCTCATATTAAGAAATGGGAGATGTTTTGTTTACAGTCAGATATATCTTATCATACTGCAAGCATACCGGATGTATTGGAGTTCCTTGCTACATTGCATTTTGATGAACATTGCATTTTGATGCGCAGGACCTGCCGCTAGACCAAATTCTCGGGGCCGCAGGATGGTCTAAGGAATCAACTTAGATTAACCTATTTTTACGAATCAACTTTTACGGTAAACCTGTCCTGACAGTGCCAGGGTTTGGGCATGCTGTTTTGGGTTCCGTTTGATTTGATTTGCTTTGTCTTTAGAAATTTAATTTGTCATTTCCCCCTGGGATAGAGGGGTTATTACTCTCTTTTGTTTGTTATTATTAAAATAATTATTGGATAATTCGAAGCAATGTTCAATACATTATTTATTCACTACTGTGTCAACTGAAGCAGTGTGTCATATGGAATGGATCTACGGCATAAAATCACAGTGCTTTGAAATCTTCACGTAGTCACTCACGTGACTCCGAAGTAAAATAGCAAGATTAAACGAGAACTTACCAGTTTGAAGTTTGATCTTTATTTTATGAGGAGTTACGATGAGGGATTACGTGCCCTCCGCTCCCGGCCCTCATAATCGCAAAGATCGTCTGGTAGTTCTAGTCTTCTGAGTCTTACTATATCACTTCGGCTATAGTTTCTGTGTTTTCACGCCACTGCTTTGAAGTCTGACGCGCATGCGCCTGACGGGGCTTCATCACATAATCCATCATCGTAACTCCTCATAAAATGAAGATCAAACTTCAAACTGGTAAGTTCTCGTTTAATCTTACTATTTTATGCCATACATTTCCATCATACTTTGATTCTGTGCTATCAAAATGCTTGTGCCACCCTACTCCCTGTTTTTCTTGATTTCTTCTGTACAGATGCTAAGGGACAATTGGCTCCATAGTTTAATTTAGTTTAGTTTAGAAATACCGCATGGAAACAGGCCCTTCAGCCCACCAGGTCTGTGCCAGCCAGTGATCACACATATACTAATTCTGTTATACATACTCGGGACGTTTTACAGAAGTCAATTAAGCTACAAAACTGAACTTCTTTGGAGTGTGCGAGGAAACTGGAGCACCCAAAGAAAACCCACGCGGTCACAGGGAGAACGTGCAAACTTCATACAGACATCACCCAAAGTCAGGATCGAACTCGGGTCTCCGGTGGTGTCAGGCAGAAACTCTACCACTGCACCACCTATTTTTAATTAACCTTATTCTACTCCAATCTGCAATCTCATGCCTGGCCTATCACTCACTTTACCATTCCTGCCTGGCCAGTGAACCAAACAATGCGCAGGGAGGTCATATCAGCAGCTGACCCAGGTGTACCAAAAGATGATGAGATGGCAAATGCCAGTTGTACCTTACAAATGACAGCCATTGGCCATCTTAAGCAAGACTACCTGCCCTTGACATCCTATGGCACTAACATGGCTGCCATAGGATATCACTACTGATATACACATGTGTACTGTGGCTATGTGGGGGATAGAAGTTGATGGGGACTTACATCTTGACACTCCAAAACCTTTTCACATTTACAATGAATAAGTCAAGAGTTTTATAGAAGACTCTCCACTTGCTTGAATGAGTGCAGTTTAATCAGAACTCTCGAAGCTCTACACCAGTCAGGGCCCAGCAACCCATACGAATGCCAATCAATCCACCACCTTAAATGTTGATGCTCTCCATAGAGTGATACTGTGTGGAAACAGGTTCACCGGCCCAACTTGCCCACACTGACCAACATGTTCCACCTCCACTAGTCCCACTTGCCTGCATTTGGCCCTTATCCATCTATACCTGCCCTATCCATGTACCTGTGGAAATATTTCTTGAACATTGCAATAGTACCTGCCTCAACTACCTCCTTCGGCAGATTGTCACTTCTGCTGTATTCTGTTTGGAGTGTGCACCATTTATAAAATGCACTGCAGTTACTCATGAAGGCTCCACCAACACCTCTGATAACCTTCACCAGAGATAAGATGGGGGAAGGCAAATAATGGAAAGACTATCACCTCCCTGTTCTCCTCCAAGTCACGCACTTTGATGATTTAGAAATAAAGCACCACTTAAATGAGCAGGGCAGAGAAGGAAAATGTTCTTAAGGGGGCAAAGGGGATTAGCGCAGATGGGCAAAATGGTTGGCATGGGCATTTCCTGATTAGTAAGGGTGTTTCTTGGTTAGTAAGTGTATCAATGGTTATGGGGAGAAGGTAGCTGATTAGGATTTGAGGGAAAGGTAGATCAGCCATGATTGAATAGTGGAGTAGACTTGATGGGCTGAATGGCCTAATTCTGCTCCTAGAACATATGAACTTCTTCTTGTGTATGGCGTGCACAGCCTAAAATTGTAAGACAACGTGTTCTGTTTGATCTTCTGATTGTGCACGCCAGATTGATTGCATTCAGCGAAACAGGGTGGACCACGTGAAGGTTGCAATCTCCCACCCTAACGTATGAACTTAAGATGTTATGGTGGGCCAAACGGCTTGTTTCTGTGACATCTGGCTCTATGACTCTATAACCAACTGGATTGAGTTCTTCATTAGGACTGAGTCTATATCCTAGCACCTTACGCAGTAGCTCAATGAAAGTAGCTTCACTAGGGTTTGGCAGTAGGGCAAAAAAGTTGCTCATTCCCACCAAGGATAATTAGTGATCAGCAATATGCGTTGCTAGTGATTTCTGTATCCTTTCATTGCACAAAAAGAGGTGGCTGATCTGATTCCATTCACTTACAGTCAGGCTGGGATAATCTAATCCTTTGATCTTGAATCCCCATGGACAATGCCTCGCGCAGTACTAATTCTGTGCGGGGGTTATCTTTGTGCATTCTCAGAAAATGGTTGCTGTTGTTGTTTCCACTATCTGTGAAGTTGCTTACATTTCATCTTTCATATGTGCCACTGCGGGTCTCTTGCAATCATTAATTTATCAGATGCACAAAGGTCATCCGTGGCTTTTGTGAGCAACCTTACATCTTCTCTCTCTAATGATATAGAGGCAAGCATTTATTCTAACTATTGTGCATGTTTGAAACCTGTAATGGCCTATTCATAAATATATGCATTACTTTGCTTGTATATTGATATTGTCCTTCAGTAAGGAGTAATTCAGTTCAGCATGAGCCAATTTGTTTCTATCAGCCCTTGGCTTGAGTGGCCTGCTGGGTCATTAAAGATTCAACCCACGTTTCCATGGTCTGGTGTCACTTATTGGGCAGACCAGCACAAGTATTCCTTTCCAAGAGTGCAATGGTGATCAGTTTAATTTTTAAGCTTGTTTCATCCTCACCATTACTGATGCAAACTTTTTATATCAGATTTAACTGAATTAACATTTCCCAACTCCTGTGGAAGGATTTCAATCCATCTCTTATGGGCAGCACAGTGGCACAGTGGTAGAATTGCTGCCTACAGGGACCCAGATTCGATCCTGACTATGTGTGCTGTCTGTATGTTCTCCCTGTGACGGTGTGGATTTTCTCCGGGCGCTCTGGTTTCCTCCCACACCACAGAGATGTGCAGGTTTGTAGGTTATTTGGCTTCGTTAAGTTGTAAAAAATTTCCCTAGTGTTAGCGTACGGTGTGAACGCTGGTGGGCTGTAGGGCCTAGAAACATGGAAACATAGAAAGTAAGTGCAGGAGTAGGCCATTCTGTACTTCGAGCCAGCACCGCCATTCAACATGATCATGGCTTATAATTCAGAATCAGTATCCCGGTCCTGCTTTCTCCCCATATCCCTTGATTCCGTCAGCCCTAAGAGCTATATCTAACTCTTGAATACATCCTAAGTCAAGTCTAAAGTCTTAGATTGCTTCTTCAGTCAATGGTTCAAATGTTCTTTATTGTCACGCAAGCGCAGCACAGTGACATTCCTTTGCACAACCCACAAATGCATTGTCATGCTATCCATACAATGGTGTAACCTAATAGCTATGACCTTAGCCCTGGAAGATCTGAGGCACATGAGTTAAGGTCATACTGGATCCTGATACCCATTCATGACCTTGGATATCCCTACCCTTTTGCCCATGTTCTGTCTTCTCCTTCCTGGCTTTGTGGATCGATAGAGTTGTCATTCTCTGCAAACCTCTGCTGCCACTTCAAGCTCTGAGTGAGGGCTTACAATGTTTTTCGTACCATGGGAATATACCACCATGTTTTGCAGTAACTATTGTACTGTTGGTGCTTAGCCATTGTTGTAATATCTGAAAAGCTGCAATAATTTGAGCACTGCAAGTTCCTAACATTAACAATGACAAATGACCCGATAATCTGCTTAGTGGTATTGACTGAGGGATAAATCTTGGTGATGACAAAGGGAAGAATTCCTCTACTCTTTAAATAACCCAGTGAAGGGCAGCACAGTGGTGCAGCTGGTAGACCTGCTGCCTCACAGTGCCAGACATCTGGGTTCAGATGCTGACTTTATGGAGTGTGCACTGAGGGGGGGGTTTTCCCAGGTGCTCCAGTTCTCTCTCACATCCAAAATACACGTGGGTTTGGAGGTTAACTTTCCTCTGTAAATTGCCCCTGGTGTGTAGGGAGTGGATGCACAATTGGAAAAACACAGAACTAGTGAGAACAGGTAATCGATGGTCGGCGTGGACCTAGTGGGCCAAAGGGCCTTTTTCCATGCTGTATTTTACAGTCAATGACTTCATAATGTTGTATATATGTGTGAGAGCAAATATTGTTTCTCTTTCACGTGCCTCTTGACGATATGTGGTAACAGGTGCTGGGATTAGTGGAAGTTGGGGCAAGAGTGAGAGAATTATTTTTAGGTACTGATAATAATATAGAAACCCTTCCTAATATGATGACCACTTTCAAAAGAGAATAGAATATTCATAGTCTGACCTGTCTCTATCGGTTAATAGTTTCGAGGACACAAGGAAGTGGAGTTGCTGGTTTACAAAAAAAAGACACAAAGTGTGGGAGCAACTCAGCAGATCTGGCAGCTTCTTTGGAGAATATAGACAGGTGACATTTCAGGTCAGGACCCTTTGTCTCATAGTTTTGGGGAGATGTGAACACAATGGACTGATCATTCAACCCGATCTGATCTTCCATTCATTTCAATTATCATTTCAATTACGCATTCACACCATTTTTTAGGGGTGTGATTGCTGAAGAAATGCAAAAAACTGTGTGCAAGTTTGCTTCCTGATTTCTCTTCATAAGTATCTATAGATCATATTTTAAGAGGGAAGCACGGTGAGGGCAGCACAATGGCATAGCTGGTAGAGCTTTTGCCACATTGTGTCAGGGACCCATGTTCGATCCTGTCCTTAGGTGTTGTCTGTGTGGAGTTTGCATGTTCTCCCTGTGAGCGTGTGGCTTTCCTCCAGGTATTCTTGTGCCCTCCCACATCACCAAGATGCACAGCTCGGCACATTAATTGGCCGCTGTAACTTGCTCCCAATGGTTATGAATGGGTAAATGAAGGTCGGCATGGACTCAGTGGGCCGAAGGGCCTGTTTCCATGTTGCACAAATGAATGAATGAATGAAGCAATCAATATCTATATCTCCATATCTATAAGATTTATACACTTTAATTCATGTTGAAAATATTAAAATAATTTGATATTAAGAACAAGTGTTTAAATGTTACTGGACTAATGTTCTCAGTTGTTTCTCTGTTGTTCTTGGCTCTATAGGTACAGCTACATAGAAAGGCATTTTTTTATGGTTTATGGTGGGGCGGTGGTCAGAGAGGCTTTCATGTTTGGAGGTGTTCAGGAAAACTGCCAAGTATGAAAGGTGTTGGTAATTTTCACTTTCACGCCTCCCACTTTTTGAGTGGAACCCCATGTTCTCACAATATTATAGTTGCTTGTTACTGAGATACTTATTCAATTACCTCATCAAAGGTTAGCTTGAGTTCCTTGACAATCTCTCAACGTAATCAGCTTACACTGAACTCAGAACTCCCCACTTGCGTGCTGCAATTTAATTTCTCAGCAGAGCAGTGGCAGCAGGGGCCACACAGTGCTGCAGCGGTAGAGTTGCCGCCTGACAGCGCCAGAGACCCGGGTTCGATCCTGACTACAGCTGCTGTGTGTTTGGAATTTGTACATTCTTCCTGTGACCTTGTGGGTTTTCCCCGGGTGCTCCGGTTTCCTTCCACACACCAAAGACATGTGGATTTGTGGATTAGTTGGCTTCAGTAATGTTTGTAAATTGTCCCTAGTGTGTAGGATAATGCTAGTGTACGGGGACCGCTGGTCCGCATGGACTCGGTGAGGCGTAGGGCCTGTTTCTGTGCTGCATCTCTAAACTAAATGAAATGAAGCATAAATTCCCTTCATTCACAGAATGCTAACAAAACAATAAATGCAAAAGTATATTAAGAAATCTAAAGGCACAAATAATTTTAAAAAGCATGCCTTGGGTCGCATGCATTACTTTTCAAAGGGAAAATGGCTATTTCATTTCTTCATGTAACTTCTCACATGTTGTTGTGTTGAAAATGGAAATAGGTCTTTCAGCTCACCGAGTTCATGCCGAACATCGATCAGCCATTCACACTTGTTCCATGTTATTCTACTTTCTCATCCACTCCAATTTATAGGCAAATTAACCTTCAAACCCGCATGTCCTTGAGATGTGGGAGGAAACCGGAGCACCCGGAGGAAACCCCTGCGATGACAGGGAGTATGTGCAAACTCCGCACAGACGGCACCTGAGCACAGGATTGAACCCGGTCTCTTGCTCCGTGAGGCATCTGCTCTACAAGCCGCACCCTGCAACTTCCTGTGTCAATCACTATTTGTTCCTGAGAATCTCCCTCTGTATAATCTTCCTGTAATCATCCAGGTTCTTGGGCTTCCTGTGAAAGAATGACTTTGATTTCAATCCCATTTCAATGCTTCTTCACAATAGGGCATAATGATGTGTAACCTGCCATTGCTTATTTGGAAGACACACGTGCCCTAATTGCATCTTTTTACTAATCTTGAAATAGCCCTGCCCAAATGAACCCAATGAAGGCTCTTTTCACAGGCCAGCAGGTTATATACATCTCATGGGCGTTTATATTTTCCTGCCTGTTTTCATGTACATTTTATCGTTAAATTTGAAAATTACTATGTACGCACAGTGCTTAGTAACATATAACAAGGTGCATTTTTGTCAGGTTGATAGCCAGGTGCAGAGTTATTGCCGACAGGAAAACAATTTTCCACTTGACACATATAATGCAAACAAGCCTCCCCAATGGAGTTAAAATTTCTCTCTGCATTTCGACTGCAGTAATTGAAGCATTAGCCTTTAAGAATTCATCTCCCAGGTTTCCGTAATTCCTCTGGGAACTATTCCAGTCTAATGCTTGTGTTTGAAAATGGTGGCTTATTATTATTGCCCATATAGCGCTTAATAGCTATTACTTAAAGGCGAGTGTGAAATATGTTGGTGCAACCTTCCATGATGAGGCCAATGTGGGAGCTACTGAGTATTCCAACGATAGGGCAGGAGGTGCCTGATAAAGTGGGCGGGTGAGTAGTTTGAGGTAGTCCTTCCACCAATTATGCACAGTTTCCGTCTGCTCTTGAGGCATAAACGTAAAGTTGTCAATGTTTATTTCAGATGCTCGTTATTCACTTGGAGTGATCATGAGCCTGGGACCCTGGGAGAATACATTGATGGTAAGGAATGCAAAGAGAGTCTTTAGATTTTAGACTTCATGAGAACAAATCAGCAAAGCATCACAATGTGTTTGCAGTTCTTCACCACTGTTATTTGAAGCTTTAAGCTCTAATTTATGTTGATATGGAGTGAAATGGGAATTGTGCAAATGGTGAGATGTGAGAAGCAATTCAGATGCACTGCATGGATTGTGAATTGCATAGGATATCACTTTGGAATGGTGATGTTTCAGGTTAGGACCCTTAATCAGTAGTTGCAGCATTAGTTAATTTTCAGTCCATTTCAATTTAATTGCAAACTTTCAGTAAAGCATTCTGAAGAAAGGTCCTGACCCGAAACATTGCCTACCCATGTTCTCCAGAAATGCTGCCTGACCCGTTGAGTTATTCCAGCACTTTGATTTGGCTTCTCAACGTGCTTTCCTGTATATCATCCATTTGCACCCTGCAATCATGGGCTGACTGTGTTAGGTACAGGCCATTGCAATTAAGTGAAAAGAAAACAGTTGCTCCTTTCAGTTTGTACATTATGCCTTAATGAAGTAGAACAGACTTTGATTTACTTTAAACTAGCCAGTTACTAATGTTCTTAAGCAGACACACATTTATGGATCGGTTTAAGAATTGATGAGGGATCAGAGTGTCCAACTGGTCGCTCTCTTCACCATTCTGTAGGGTTGCTACTTAGGCAGCAGCTCTTTTTAATCAGATTCATACAAATGCTCAAAAATCTATGCCTCAGAAAAAAATCATTTGGCCCACTGAGTTGCTGGCAGGTGAAAAATGGCAATAGGCCTTTAGACCACAAGGCATTCATTTGATCTAATCTTACACTAATTCCTTATATTCCCATTAACTTCTCTATGGCTCACCTACATCCTAGAGTCAACCCACTGCAACCAATTGATCTATCAATCTAACACTATAGTACACATTAGAGACAATTTACTGTTTTAGCAAAGCCAATTAACTTACAAACCTGGGGTTACACAAAAAGCTGGAGAAACTCAGCAGGTGCAGCAGCATCTAAGGAGCGAAGGAGATAGGCGATGTTTCGGATCGAGACCCTTCTTCAGACCTACAAACCTACAAACCTGTATGTGTTTGAAGTGTAGGAGGAAACCGGAGCACCCAGAGAAAACCCATGCGGTCACAGAGAGAACGTACAAACTCCGTACAGACAGCACCCGTAGTCAGGATTGAACCTGGGTCTCTGGTGCTGCAAGGCAGCAACTATACTGCTGTGCCACCGTGCCGCGCAAATTAAATACAGAGGGGAGAATTGAGAAAGAATGTGAGGGATGAGGAGGTAGTCACTTGATGGCAAGGAAAGGTAATTGTATAAAAAAGTGGGAGGAAGATATAATTGTCAATGGAAACTCATGCTGGTATCTACTGCTGATGACCAATGGTGAATTTTTCCATATAGGGAAAATCCCAGAAAGTGGGTAAATTTTGGAGAGAAGGAAACAGTGAATACACAAGAGCTCAGTGCTGGAGAGACACAGGGCTGGAAGAGAGATGCTGCTTCAAAGCATGTCACCAATTATCAGGCCTCCTTGTGACCTTCAGTGAAGAAATGGGGTAATTTCTTAACTTGTCACAAAACAAAAATCAATGCGGTTCATGAATATTGTCAGTGGATTTCCATAATACAGGTAGGGATATTTTCTTTTCTTGGCAATGATAAAAATTATGCAGTGTTTCCTTATGGTAATTGTGGTGTTACCTGTCTAATACCTGAAGGATGAAGAATTTGGTCTGTCAGTATATTTTACCTTGGACACTCCTGAGACAGCAGAAAGTGATGGACAGCAGTGGAACGATGCCAAATTGACGACAGTAAAAGGTCAACTTCTGGGGAAAAACAGGATCTCGATCACATTGTTGCCAATTACTCTTTGCAGGTTTTCATATTTTGAATTGATGCTGATTGCAGTGAATATGCAGTCCTGGAGAAGTGTTATTCGTTGCCTTGTGGTAGCCCGAATCTTTAGACATTAAACTTTAGAGGTACAACGTGGAAACAGATGATGATGCTTTATTGTCACTTGTACCTAGCTAGGTGCAGTGAAATTTTTTGTTTTTGCAAACCAAGTATACAAAAGAGTAACCCTGAAGAAGGGTCTCGACCCGAAACGTCACCCATTCCTTCTCTCTAGAGATGCTGCCTGACCCGCTGAGTTACTCCTGCATTTTGTGTCTAGTCACAAAGACTCAATCTTTTAAAATAAAAGGGCGGCCACAGTGGCGCAACGGTAGAGTTGCTGCCTTACAGTACCTGCAGTGCCAGAGACCAGGTTCGATCCTGACTATGGATCCTGTCTGTAGGGGGTTTGTACTTTCTCCCCGTGACTGCATGTGTTTTCTCCGAGATCTTCTTTTCCCTCCCACACTTCAAAGACGTACAAGTTTGTGGGTTAATTGGCTTGGTATAAGTGTAATTTGTCCCTAGTGTGTGTAGTACAGTGTTAATGTGGGGATCGCTGGTCGGCACGGACTTCGGTGGGCTGAAGGGCCTGCTTCCATGTTGTGTCTCTAAAAACTAAAAAACTAAAGACGTCGACAAAGTTACAAAAAGTACTCGTCCCTCCTTGGTGTCCCCCACCGGGTCCCCCTTAGTTCTCGACGGGCCCCCCAACTCCGGGTCCCCATTTGTTCTCAGAGACACGGCCCCTCCACATCAGCCTGACCTTGTCCTCGGCCCGACTCCGCTCGAGGCTCTGACCCTTCTTCATGCTCGACCTGATCACCTTGCCTTGACCATTCGCTCTGCACCAGCCTCTCCGCAGGCCACATCTCCCTGAGTGCGGCCCGCTCGACGGGAGAGTCCCAGCCCGCTGCTTGCCGGAAACAGGACCGTCGGCCAACCCAGCCCGAAACGACCATTGAACATCCTGTGCACTAGCGCTATCCTACACACGAGGGATAATTTACAATTTTACAGAAGCCATTTAACCCACAAGCCGGTACGTCCATGCAGTGAGGGAGGAAACTGGAGTACCTGGAGAAAACCCATGCGGTTACAAGGAGTATGTACAGATTCCTTACAGACAGCACCTGTGTTCAGGATTAAACTCGGGTCTCTTGCGCTGTAGGGCAGCAACTCTACCATCTGCGCCGCTCTGCCACCCATTCAACTCGGTGGGCCACATGGCCTAATTATGCTCCCATATCTTATGGACACGTCAATGAGTGCATTAAGAGATAATTTTTAACAATCCATCTTTCATGGGCGGGGTTTAACAGCAGGAGGATTGACCTAGAGTTAAGAAGACACATCGCGAGTAATTTCTAGATCATTGAAAAAATAATAGTCCACCAATAATATCAGCCCACTATCGGACCATCAGCAGCAAATTCCCCACCTGGACTCACACCTACTCTTCCCCTCCTCCTCCAGCTACATTCCTTCCAACTCTTTGCAACTCTTCAATCCTTTTGTCTCACATAAAATCATAAGTTCTAGGAGCAGAATAAGGCCATTCGGCCTATCATGTCTACTTCACCATTCAATCATGGCTGATCTATCTTTCTCTCTTAACCCCATTCTCCTTCTGTTGGCCTCTGATCCTAGACTCTCTCACTAGTGGAAACATCCTCTCTACATTCACTCTACCTCGGCCTTTCACTATTCGATAAGTTTCAATGAGTTTCCCCCTCATCCTTCTAAACTCCGGCGAGTACAGGCCCAGTACCTACAAATGCTCATCATAAAACATCTTCTGTTTTTTTTCCGTCTGTGGCCTTTATCTAACCATCTGCCTATCAAAGACATCCCTTGCCTGTGTTCAAGTAACCTGCCACGCTTAGTCATGTCCTTCACTCAATTTCTTCCCTCCTCCCTCTACATTCAGTCTGAAGAAGGATTCCGACCCAAAACATCTCCCATCCATGTTCCACTGAGATAGTGCCTGACCCACTGTGTTACTCCAGCACTTTGTGTCTTTTTTCATCATGGGATAATCTTTGAAAGATTTCAATCTGCTAAACTTCGAGGAAAACAAACCAAAGCTAGTTCAACCTGTCCTCATAATTGCACCTTTGAGGCACAGGTGAACTGGTACTGTAATTCCTTCAGCATGGAAATCTCTTTCTGGATGTCCGCTGATGAAAAACTTAAAGCATTATGGGATCTGACCAGGTCTCTCTTAAAGCTTAATTCTGTATTCCATTCGCATTTTACAGTTTTTTAAAAGCAAGTTGTATTGAAACCACCCCCATCCCCCAAATAAAAAATTTAGTACAAAAAATTGAAATAACAATAGAAAGTGCTGGAAATTCTCAGCAGGTAATTTCCATTCTCTGAGAGTGGCACAGTGGTACAGTGTTAGAGTTGCTGCCTTACAGCGCCAGAGATCTAGGTTCGATCCTAACTACGGGTACTGTATGTATGGAGTTTGCACGTTCTCCCTCTGAACACGTTGGTTTTCACCCGATGCTCCGGTTTCCTCCCGCACTCCAAACACGTGCAGGTTTGTGGGTTAAATCGCTTCAGTAAAAATTCTCCCTAGTGTGCAGGATAGTGGGGATCGCTGGTCGGCGTGGACTTGGTGGGCTAAAGGGACTGTTTCCGCACTGTTTCTCTAAATTAAACTGAACTAAACAAGTGGCTTAACATTTCATGTCATAGGATTTTCTGGTGAGCTCTGCAGAAGTCATCAATTTGAAATGTTAACTCCATTTCTTCATTAGCCCTTGTGGCTAATGGGATCAGGGGGTTTGGAGAGAAGGCAGGTACAGGATACTGAGTTGGATGGTCAGCCATGATCATATTGAATGGCGGTGCAATGAAAATAAGTGGCTGACAGCGACCATTCGCCATCCTGACTGTTTTGTTCCCGAAAGGCTGATCAAAAGAAGATCAGCCTTTCGGGACGAAAGGGCCGAATGGCCTACTCCTGCACCTATTTTCTATGTTTTTATTTCCTGTCTGCCAAGGTGCTGTCTGACCTGCTGAGTGCTGTAATTCCAGTTTTTATTTTTGTATTGGCTTTTATTAATATCTGTAAAGAGCTTCTAATTACCCCCTCATTCTCACCAAAATTGTTTTTTTTTGGATCTCATGAACAAATATTAAAATTACCATTGACTTTACAATTCCACACATTGAATACGTTATCTACTATAACGCGTCCTTCACTTACAGTCGTAGAGACATACAAGACAGAAACAGACCTTTTGGCCCACCGAGGCTGTGATGATCATGAACCAACTATTTTTTAATACTATGCCTATGCTAATCCATTTTTCAATTTCAACATTTCCATCCACTCTCAACTGGGTTCCCCCATCCATCTGCACATTGCGGGCAATTTACATGGTGGGGCCAATTGACTTATTTGGACACAAACTGCTGGAGTAACTCAATGGGTAAAGCAGCATCCCTGGAGAACATGTTTTGAGTCGGGGCCTTCTTCAGAAGGAGGGTCTCGGCCTGAAATATTATCTACCCATGTTCTCTAGGATTGCTGCCTGACCCGCTTATGCACTTTGTTCATAAGTCCATAAGTTATAGGAGCAAAATTAGGGCATGCAGGCCATCAGGTCTACTCCACCATTCAATCATGGCTGATCTATCTTTCCCTCTCAACCCCGTTCTCCTGCCTTCTCCCCATAACCCCATAACAACCAAGAACCTTTAAATCGCCACCTTAAAAATATCCTTTGATGGCCTCCACAGCCATCTGTGGCTATGAATTCCACAGATTCACCACTCTCTAACTAAATAAATTCATTTTCATCGTCTTTCTAAAGATACATCCTTTTATTCTGAGGCTATGGCCTCTGGTCCTAGACTCCCCATTAGTGGAAACATCCTCTCCACATCCACTTAATGCAGACCTTTCACTATTCGATAAGTTTCAATAAGGTCCCACCTCATCCTTCTAAACACCAGCGAGTACAGGTCCAGTGCCATCATCATATATTAACTCAATCATCCCTGGGATCATTCTAGTAAACCTTCCCTGGAGCCTCTCCAATGTCAGCACATCCTTCCTCAGATATGGGGGAGAGGGGGTAAAACCGCTCATAATACAGCAAAAGCGGTCTGACCAGTCTCCTGATAAAGCCTCATTTGTATTTTATGTAAACCAGCATCGGCAATTCCTTGTTTCTACAACTAACACACATGCTTTTGGGATGTGAGAGGAAACTAGAGCATGTGGAGGAAACCCACATGGTCACAGGAGACTGCGCAAATACAATGCAGACATCATCAGGATCAGAATTGAACCCAGGCAATGGACCTATGAGCAGCAGCTAAACATCTGTGCCACCCTTTGCATGCTATGTAACATTCTTTAAAACATTTTCTCATTTGTATTTCATACCTTCCCTTCTTATCAAAATGTCATCTATAAATTTATGTGTGTGCGTGTGCATGTGTGCGTGCATGCATGTGTTGGGTTTAGGTTTATTATTATCATGTACACTGAAGTACAGTGAAAGGCTCTCGTTTGCATGCTTTCCAATCTGATCCAATAATACTATATATCAATACAATCAAGTCAAACACAAGTAAAATAGGTACAGTGTGGGGGAAGTTACAGCGTGTAGAATATAATTATCAGCATTGGAGAACACCAGTGTTTGTTTGTGCTTGTATGTGAATGTGCAGTATTTGCATGATCCTTGTGTGTGCGTGGGTGCGTGCGTGTGTGCGTGTGTGCGTGTGTGCGTGATAGCATTCATGTGCGAGTGAGTGAAGGCAAGGGCATCTATAGACACGGACTATTCAGGGACAACCTGAGTAGCAACCCATCCATCTAAAACAATTCTGAGCGTAAACAAGTTGGTGGAGAAACTTGACAGGTCAGGTAGCATCTGGGGAGATGAAATGGACAAGTATTGTTTCAAGTTGGGAGCCTTCTTCACACTGATGAAGGAGGGAAGTGAGATGAGAGAGTAAGGTGAGGGGAAGGATTGGGGCAACATTTACCTGAAATTTAAACATTTGTTGTTCACACCATTTGTTGCTAAACACAGAACGGCATGGTCTATAAATGTTCCAATCTCAGATGAACCGTCCTTCTCCTCCCCCTCCCAATTCTCTCCTTCAGATCTACCCAGGTCCTGGGTGATTCAAGCTCAGTCACAGGACAGTGAATAAACACTTCTAGATGTTTTCAAGCTTGCTCAGAGACCTAAGGGCCAACATTAAAACAGGAAGGATCTCCCATATATCAGCCTTACTTCCTGACAGTGGAAGATTCCAAGAATGTAGTGAGGGACTTTAAATGTGATGAGCTTTGCAAACTTGATTCCAAATCTGAAAGTGAGCTTACCCCCATCTCCCCTGACTCGGTTCAGCTCCTTTTGATTTAGCTTAGTTTTTAGTTCAGTTTAGTTTAGATACACAGTGTGAAAACAGGCACTTCGACAGGCCGAGTCCACGCCAACCAGCAATCCCCGTACACCAGCATTATCCTATATACTAGGGACAATTTACAATTTGACCGAAACAAATTCACCTAAAAACCTGTAGGTCTTTGGAATGTGGAGGAAAAATGAAGCACCCAGGGAAAACCCATGCGGTCACGTGGAGAATGTAGAAACTACAGACAGCACCCGTAGTCAGGATCGAATCCAGGTCTCTGGCTCTGTAGGGCGGCAACTCTACCGCTGCACCACTGTGCCACCCAAATTTCATTTTACTTCGGAGTCATGTGAGTGACTACGTGAAGAACCCCGTACAGCCGTTTGTGCGTCATTACGTCAGATGCTTTCGTGCAGATGACTGTGGAGCAGCGCAGCTCCTCCAATGGTAAGTCTAAACTTCAGGTAAGTGCTATTCCTTACCTGTTGTAGGTCTCCTGCAGGAACCTACAGTGTTTTTGTGGGATGTTCACGATGCTGACGAGGGAACCAGCCTAGGACTTTGGGGGGAAACCCTGGTCCGACCGCGGAAGTGGAAAGCTGGGAATGTCGGGTTTTGCGTTTGGAGTCACTGATAACGCAGTCAGTGACTCCACATGTTGGGTTCCTGGGGAGGGGATAGCCAAGAATAGGCGGTTCCAGACCGCAGTAGTCCCCAGGAGATGGGGCTAAACTGACCTGAACAGTCAGCCTGGGTTCCCGGTGGAGGGGAAACCCAAGAATAAGCGGTTCTCAGACCGCAGTCGTCCCCAGGAACTGGGGTTAAACACATAAATGATCAGCTCGGGTGCCGGGAGGGTGCCTCGGGTATGTGTATATATATATTTATATTGATTCCCGGGGAGGGGAAATTCACCTATGGGGTTCCCAAACCATAGGAATCCCCAGGATATGGGGACAACTGACAAAAATAGTCAGTACAATTAGGAAAGATGTTGGGAGGTTTCCCCTCTGGGAATGAATTTAGAGACACTCCTTCAGCAGGAGTTAGGTCAGCGCGGCTTAATGTGAGAGCCGTGTCAGCAGTAAAGTTTATGGCAGTGTCAGCCTATTGGAGAGGCTGTGCCAGCAGCACCTTTGGGTAGGGCTGCTTCATGGGGACTATTGAAACAGGACGACAATAACGCCACATATTCAATCATATATGGTTCAATGAAGTTAAGATATATGTAAAACATATATATGGAAATGGGCCCTTCAGCCCACCAAGTCCACACCGACCAGCAATCTACCTTACACCAGTTCCATCCTACATGCCAGGTACAATTTACAAAGCCAATTAACCTACAAACCTGCATTTCTTTCGGATGTGGGAGAAACTGGAATATCCAGAGAAAACCCATGTGGTCCCAGGGAAAATGTATAAGTTCTGTACAGACAGCACTTGTAGTCAGGATCAAATCTGGGTCTGTGGTGCTGTAGGGCAGCACCTCTACCGCTGCGCCAACGTGCCACACCATTACATTTTTTTTTCTCTATAATATATTTATTATGGTGTCACGTCAATAAAAATGATCACATGATTCTGATTTCTGCCCTTCGTTGGATAACACACATCTCCAGTCATTGTGTTTTATGGCTGGTTTTCAACCTCTTCAGTATGAAGGTCTCGACCCGAAACATCACCCATTCTTTCTCTCCAGAGATGCTGCCTGTCCTGCTGAGTTATTCCAGTTTTTAGTGTCAATCTTCAGTTTAAACCAGCATCTGCAGTTCCTTCCTACACCATTTGTTAAGCGAAACAGGTCTTATTCTCATAAAATGAGTCACCTCAACTAAGTTTTTTCTTCACCTCCGTTGCTGCAGCGAATACAATCACAGTTATCAAATCTTTCTTCAAAATGAAAAAATATTCCAGCCCTGCCAACATCTTCATAAATTGCCCCCGGATCCTCTCCAGAGCAATTGCACCCTTTCTACAATGTGTCATAGTCTTAAGCATGGAACCAGGCCCTTCATCCCAACGTCCATGCAGATCAAGATGATATGTGATTAATGATTAGTGATAATTTTTCAAAACTCCTTAGATTCTGGAGTAGTTCCTGAGGATTGGAGGGTAGCTAATGTAACCCCACTTTTTAAAAAAGGAGAGAGAAAACGGGGAATTACAGACCAGTTAGTCTAACATCGGTAGTGGGGAAACTGCTAGTGTCAGTTATTAAAGCTGGGATGGCAGTACATTTGGAAAGTGGTGAAATCATTGGACAGTCAGCAGGGATTTACGAAAGGTAAATCATGTCTGACGAATCTTATAGAATTTTTCGAGGATGTAACTAGTAGAGTGGATAAGGGAGAACCAGTGGATGTGTTATATCTAGACTTTCAGAAGGCTTTCGACAAGGTCCCACATAAGAGATTAGTATGCAAACTTAAAGTACACGGTATTGGGGGTTCAGTATTGATGTGGATAGAGAACTGGCTGGCAGACAGAAAGCAAAGGGTAGGTGTAAATGGGTCCTTTTCAGAATGGCGAGCAGTGACTAGTGGGGTACCGCAAGGCACAGTGCTGGGACCCCAGCTATTTACAATATATATTAATGATTTGGACGAGGGAATTGAATGCAACATCTCCAAGTTTGCGAATGACACTAAGCTGGGGGGTAGTGTTAGGTGTGAGGAGGATGCTAGGTGGCTGCAAGGTGACTTGGATAGGCTGGGTGAGTGGGGAAATGCATGGCAGGTGCAGTATAATGTGGATAAATGTGAGGTTATCCACTTTGGTGGCAAAAACAGGAGGGTAGACTATTATCTTAATGGTGGCAAATTAGGAAAAAGGGAGATGCAACGAGACCTGGGTGTCATGGTACATCAATTATTGAAAGTAGGCATGCAGGTGCAACAGGCAGTGAAGAAAGCAAATGGTATGTTAGCATTCATAGCGAAAGGATTTGAGTATAGGAGCAGGGAGGTTCTACTGCAGTTGTACAGGGTTTTGGTGAGACCACACCTGGAGTATTGCGTACAGTTCTGGTCTCCAAATCTGAGAAAATACATTCTTGCCATAGAGGGGGTACAGAGAAGGTTCACCAGACTGATTCCTGGGATGTCAGGACTTTCATATGAGGAAAGACTGGATAGACTTGGCTTGTACTCGCTCTAATTTAGAAGACTGAGTGGGGATCTTATAGAAACTTATAAAATTCTTAAACGGTTGGATAGGCTAGATGCAGGAAGATTGTTCCCGATGTTGGGGAGGACCAGAACAAGGGGTCACAGTCTAAGGATAAGGGGGAATTCTTTTAGGACCGAGATGAAGAAAACATTTTTCACACAGAGAGTGGTGAGTCTCTGGAATTCTCTGCCACAGAAGGTAGCTGAGGCCAGTTCATTGGCTATATTTAAGAGCGAGTTAGATGTGGCCCTTGGCAAAGGGATCAGGGGTATGGAGAGAAGGCAGGTACAGGATACTGGGTTGGATGATCAGCCATGATCATAATGAATGGCGGTGCAGGCTCGAAGGGCCAAATGGCCTACTCCAGCACCTATTTTCTATGTTTCTAAGATGCCCCATCTAAACTAGTCCCATTTATCTGCATTTAGCCCATATCCCTTTAAACCTTGTGTGTGCCAGTGTATGTGTGAGAGAGTGTGTCGGTGAAGCGGCGACAACATCCGGAGTGAGCGGAGACTTGGCGATGCCCGGGGAGCCTTCCACTCTTCTCCCTTCCCCTCCCCGTCTCCTCCCAACCCCCCCTCCCCCGGGAATGTGGCCAGCCCACGTGCTCTGTGGTCCGGTGGTCCACAGCTGGGGTCCGGGGGAGGTGAGGGACAGTGACCCGAGGGTCGGGCATTGGAGCGGAGCCTTAGCCAGAGATTCATCCTCACGGATTCGGAGGCGGTACCGACGCCCTTGCTCACCCGGTCCGCTCCTGGCTCCGGTCCGGAGTTAAAACTCCATGGGATGTGGACAGAGCGGCTGACGGACACAGAGCCACCGGAGGTGAGGGCAGGAAGTGTGAGCGGTGCCCCAGGGGTCAGTGCTGGGACCACTGCTGTGTCTCACCTGTCACACCATCTGCACGGGAGAAACTAAACTACTTTTATTTCCGCCAAATCATCCTGTGGACCGGTAGTTTGACAACCCTGCTTTAAACCAATGCCCTCTAGTTCTTGAATCACATATCCCGGGAAAAAGACTATCCATTCGTCATATTTTTTGCTTTATTTTGAATTTCCAGCACCTGCAAATTTTGGTTCCATGAATGTTAAATGTACTGCAGTTTGCCATTTTAAATAGTGTGCTTAAGAGTCTAAGACAATTAAATTGCTCGTTCTTTACGGGAAACCCGCCGGCAGAAAACTATTTTCATTGGTGAGTGCGGAGGAGATCTGGAAGCCTTGGGCGAACTGAATTGTTTGTGACTTTATTTATTTATTTTAAATGTGAGCATGAGAAATTTATAATCAGCGTGAGAGCATGAGAATTTTGTGAAATGCGTGAGTCTCACGCTCAATGCGTGAGAGTTGGCAGCTCTGCGTGGTTCAGAATGGGCCAAGGAGCTACCAGGCAGAGTCTGAAGAAAGGTCTCAATGCGAAACGTCTATTATTCATTCCATGGATATGCTGCCTTTCCCGCTGAGTTACTCCAGCATTTTGTGTCTATCTATGGCAAATGATGTTTGTTTATCGTGACATTATATTTGACACGGGCATCGTGTGCTGAAGGGCCTGTTCCTGTGCTGTACTTTTCTATGTTCCAAGTCAACCATGGTCAGGTTGGATAGCAAAATTGGCCAAGACCTTGTGGCACTGAGTAAAATATTCCTGCTCTTACACACTGTGGTAATATGCTGATAAATGTTGAGGTTGGAGTTCCCCTTTAAGAGCACTAAATATACACCAGTGAGCCATCTGGGCAAATTCTCCAATTGAGCTTTTTTTTTTAAAGCACATTGCTGAATTAACACAGCGAGCCTGCATTTCATATAAAACACATCTGCTTAGAGCATTCCGCTAGGACAAATCAAGCTCAAATTCTTGCTTTAGATTGATGTTTGAGTTTTATTTTTTCCCCACTGAAGGATCATTAAGCAAGATGTGACCTTGGCAGCAAACTGCAGTCTCATTCTCACTGCATCTTTTCAAAGCTTTCCTACCCTTGTTGTTCCCCATAGTGGAATAACAATTTCTTTAGGTCCCAGGAGGGAACACTGATGAAGAAGTTAAGTTTCCTTATAATAACTGCTTCAATGGGCTTAAAAGTCTAGAAGGAATTCTAAGCAGGGTTGTATCATTACATTACAGCACAGTACAGAAAATGACTCAGCATCTACAATATATGCCGTGTCATTAATCGACTCAAAGCCTTGCAGTCAATTCTATCCAGTTTCAGCATTTCACCAATCACTCATCCTGCCTTTCGTTCTAACCCAGGTTATCTCATGAGGTGGCCTCTTCCTGTCACAGATGCTGAACACCACACAGATCAATCTAATTGCTTTTAAGCCCTGCATTCTTCTATATATTATCTTTCGTGTGATTCTGTAAAATGTGTGCAGCCGGGGAAGCAAAGTTCCCACCGTGATGCTAAAATTGAATATTCTGACACAGCTGTGAAAAGGGATAACCTAGGAATGCTGGATTGCCGGATACAGTGATAGCATGATGATTGTAACTGGAATAGTGTAGGACCAGTCTGGAATTAATAAATAAGGATAAACACTCCAATCTTGCCATGGCACGGGTTGCTTATAAATTATGTAGTTTAAGAAGTGACCAAAAGTTTGATTTAAAAAATACACATTGTTCACTAGTCAAGTGGGGAAGGATACGCACTAGAGTTCTCGAGTCATAGACACATACAGCAAGGAAAAGGGCCATTTTACCCCCAGCTAATCCGCGTCTACAAACTCGGCATTCTGGGCTAGTCTTATTTGGTTGCATTTGGTCCTTAGCTCTCCAAGTTGTTTCGACACACCTGTCTGAACGTCTTATGTAAGTCATAATTGTATCTGCTTCTAGAGCTTTCTCTGACATCTCTTTCTAGATACAGGTTCACCACAATATAGTTTTGGCCGGTATTGGCAAGTTGGGCTGATGGGACTGTTTCCATGCTGTATGACTCTATAAATTATAAAATGAAATGACAAATGAAATATAAGCCTTTCTCCCAGCCGATAATTTCTCCCATTGATTATAGTGAGATTGCTGTCACCATGCAAGGACTAACCAGGAGCAGATTCAGTGGGCAGATATCCCAGCCTGACATCTGGGGACAACCCAGCTCTGGGCTCATCTTCCAACAGTTCTGGTCAGATCCTGGAGGAACATGTGGCCCATCGTAATTGAAGGTTTTATGGTAGTTCTGGGGAGTCCACAACAGGAGAAAGTTCCAAACCTTCCCTCATTTGGAACATTTTGTAAATCCACACCGTTATAACTTATTAACATATATTGGGGGAGTTTGGTGAACCAACATTGAGACCAGGAAGGCACAGGCCAGCCAGATGTGTTACAGAACTGTTCTTGATTGTCACCCCTCAGTGAACAAGCCCAGTCTGATTTGCATTTGGTCTAGAAATTGGTGATCATTTTTTGTTGCTGCACAAACGCGCCATTGTTTTTATTATTAGCATAAAGTCACATCGCTCTCAAAAAGCCACAGCTGGTCAAAAAAGTTTGAAACTACGCTTGAATGTTCTTGTGACTGGACATATGAAACAAATGGATCCTCTGCCGTTTATTATATATAGGACCACAAATAACTGATTGAAGTTCCTGAAACTTTGATGCTAAGCAATCAAAGGAGCACTTCAATGTTTAAAGCAAAATCCTCCATGGAATCCAGTCAGCAGCGCTTGGTTAATATGGAGAAGCTGGAAGAGGGAGCTCACAGAGTTAGTCAGAGGGACATGTAAGATCTGGTCAATGAGATACACACCAAGAGGAAAGTGTTGTAACTGCTGCTTAACAGGGATCCAGATGACCTATTAGGATTATTAGAAGAGCCGGGCATGAGTTGGCCAGAGTAATCTCCAAGTGTGACATGTTCTACACAATGGGACCAAGGTGAAATAAATATAATGTTCACACGATTTATGTTGAGATTGACACCTGAGGAATGGACATCCTCAAAAAAAATGCTTCTTATGTGAAGTCCCTAAGTTCCTTAAACAAGGTGCCAATCATTAGGAAATTTAGAAATGATGTTGCAGGATATTTAAATAAATGGAGCAGTGATTTATTTGTCAAAGTATTCTAAGACCCAGTGGGCCGCGGCCAGTAAGGGGGAACCCATCAAGCCAGCCCCTGCTCTTCCCCCAAAGACCAGAGATCAGAGAGGAGAGAGCCGGCGTTGGTGGACATGAGGAGCAAGGCTGGTAGGAGTATGAACCGGGGTCTTGCCTTCTGTTTCCCCAGGGTCAGCTGCGGGAGGCACCCCTGGGGCACAAAGGTGGATGGCCGAGGAGAGGGACATTAGTTTGCTGGATGATGTGGGGGAAGGAGAAACTGGAGGCCTGCAGCAGCCTGGGGCTCGCATACATCGGGCTCTGCTCCATAAGACCGAGAGCAAGGACAGAACTAGACTTTAGAATGGTGCCATAAATGAGCATCTCTTGCATGTGGTCTCAGAGGACTATTTCTGTACACTTTGCTATTGGGGATTGTGCTTGGGTATGGCAATGCTTTACCGAACTGTGCGCAAAAAAAAGAAATTTCACTGTGTTTGTACATGTGACAATAAAGCATCAATGACCAGATTCAGTGTACTTGGACCTGTGGTGCAAAAGTGATGGAATATGATGCTTCATCCGTTCTCTGTCTGATTGTTCATGTATTATGTTGGTGGTAATGATTGGAGCATTGAATTACTCAGCTTACAATTGGGGCAATGAATTTACAGGGTTTATAATGGAAGTGGCTGTCAGGAAACTCTTCTCTGCTCAGCTGGAGATGAGTCTGTGCATGCTAGGTGGGGACATCTCCCTAAAAGCCAACTAAATCTGCTTGTTGCTGCTATTCTACAGGTTCCGAATCATGGCCCTCAGCTCTCTTTACTGGTCTTCCTCCAGTCACTGGAATGCGAGGTGGTGCAGCAATCACCAAACAGAAAGCATTTTATGGGGGATGCATCATAGCATAGTTTGGAAACAGCTCCATCGAAGACCGCAAGGAATTGCAGAGAATTCTGGACATAGCCCAGACTAATATCCCTTTCATGACTCCATTTACACATCATGCTGCCACGGCAAGGCCACCAACATAATCAAGGACGAGTTTAACCCAGGTCACTCCCTCTTATCAGGCAAGAGGTACAGAAGTGTGAAAACACATACCTCCAGATTCAGATACAGTTTCTTTCCAGTTTTTATCAAGCAACTGAACCATCCTACCAACAACCAGAGAGCAGTCCTGAGCTACTATCTACCTCATTGAAGACCCTCACAAGATCTTTAATCAGACTTTACTGGACTTTATCTTGCACTAAACATTATTCCCTTTATCATGTATCTGTAAACTGTGGATGACTCGATTGTAATTATGTATAGTCTTTCCGCTGACTGGTTAGCACACACCAAAATGCTTTTCACTGTACCTCGGTACACATGACAATAAACAAAATTAAACAAAACTAAACTAAAACTAAACAAAGTCACTGCATCTGCTAGGTGTATGCTATTGCCAACATCATTTTTAATATTAGTTATAACATTTTACCATATGGAGACTGCACTGCTATCCTGGAACTTGCCTGGATTTTAACCATTTGTTTGGAGAGTACACCAGAATGCAAAGCCAACAGGATGGAGGGGGGATCATGCACCAGGAGATGTAACAAAAGCAACAAATATAATTTATTCTATTATCCTATTATAGTCAAGTTGGGCAAGAAGTTGGCTTGTGTTGGCATCTATTTTCAGATGCAAAACATAACAATTTAATAGTTAGCTCCCAATCTACAGAGACATTGCCTTGACTGTCAAGTTTATGGTGTCCTTTTTAGTTATACATTCCATACAATTAAATGAACTTTCACTCTTTTGGTTGGAATCCCAAAATTGAACTGATATAGGAAATACTTGTTTTTTCTTACTGGAAACCGATGGTTTGAAAAGTTTAACGTTATTTTCACTCCTTTATGGGTGAAAGGAGCCACAGACACTGTAGGCCGAAGGGCCTGTTCACGTGATGTACCATTCTATGTTCAATGTTGTGAGCCAGTAATTGCCCATTTTGAACCCATCCCAAGCTGAATTTTGTGATGACGTTCAGAGTATGATGGATATGTGAAACTCCCTATCACTTGAATTGTGGAAGCCTACAGACCATCCCATCAGCTATAGGTTGGCATGACTGTAGTTACAGCCACTGATGCACTGTACAGTTGAACACATGCACAATGTTGTAGTTTGGAAGCATAGAAACATAGAAAATAGGTGCAGGACTAGGAGATTCAGCCCTTCGAGCCAGCATCGAGCCATTCAATTTGATGATGGCTAATCATCCAAATTCAGTACCCCGTTCCTGCTTTCTCCCCATATCCCTTGATTCTGTTAGGGTTATATCTAACTCTCTCTTGAATGCATCCAGTGAATTGGCCTCCACTGCCTTCTGTGGCAGAGAATTCCACAGATTCACAACTCTCTGGGTGAAAAGGTTTTTCCTCATTTCGGTCCTAAATTGCCTACCCTTTATTCTTAAACTGTGACCCCCTGGTTCTGGACTCCCCCAACATCATGAACATTTTCCTGCATCTAGCCTGTCCAATCCCTAAAGAATTTAATATGTTTCTGTAATATATCCTCCCATCCTTCTAAATTCCAGTGAATATAAGCCCAGTCGATCCATTTTTCTTTACATAACTTTTCTGCATGCACCCCAGGAAGAACAAGTACATTTGCTTCAAAACACCAGGTAGAGGAATGATGTTTCTCAGATCAGAGCTAGAATCCATGTCAGAAGCACTCTTACTAACTAGTATTTCCACAATTTTGAATGACATCATTATGAAGTTATGACACCACTTATTGATTATATATTGCAATGTCCGTATTCTAACTGGATGCCTCTACCTCTATTTAGTGCTGCATTTAGAATCCCAAAAAGGATGAATCTTTTTCTCTTTCACATTCTTTTTTTGCAAATCTGGGAACATAGCACATGAACAGGCCCTTCGGCCCACAATGTCTGTGCCGATGGTAAGATACCTTTCTGATTTTTTTTTTTAAATTTGTGTTTTTTTTAAATTTTTTGTTATTTAGAATTGGATTGTATTAAGAGGATTGTACAGTGGTTAAAAAATCCATTCAGCCCATTGTACCCGAGCCAGCTTGTTTATAAACCTAATTGGTCCCCTTGCACCTACGACTTCCATGCAACTCTAGGTGGGCAGGGAAAATATTCTTTACGAGAAAGATGTGATGGCTCTCTTCTAAGATGAATTATTGTTTTTGCCAGATAGTGGTCAATCTGTGGAATTTATTGGCAGTGTAGTGTTGAGGCCAAGACATTTGGTATTTTTAACGTGGAAGTGGATAGGTTTGTGATTAGTAAGGGTTGAGAGGGAAAAATATATCAACCATGATCGAATGGCAGGAGTAGACTTGATTGGGCCAAATTGCCTAATTCTGGCCTTATTACCATAATTTCCTAAGTTCTAGTGTGCTATTCTATCCATTGCAATTTACTGACAGCCTCTTAGGACATTTAGTATTAGACACCTCAGTACCTGATGGCTAAATCGCTCGTCAGTAAGAAAACAATTGCGTGGAACATTCCCATGCCTGTCGGGCTGAAGTAGGAGGAAACGGCTCCAGCACCTCTGCACCTCTGGAATAGTCACTGTGAGTATAAGCACAGGGGATATTATTTTACCCTTTCAATCGTTACAACAGCTCATTTTGCAGCTGCAGTAATTCCCCGCTGGTACATTATGAATGCCGCAACCTCAGTGCAATCAACCTCCTGCAACATTGTCATAAAACACTTGTGCCGCCTGGTATGTGTTGATTAGTTCTGGGTGTACAGCGGGTGCTAATGCAACGTCTCTCTGGGTTTGGTGACATCACTCCTGCCTCTGTCAGAAACTCTTTCCCCAGGATGGAGAAATTAAATACTAGCGGGCATAGGTTTCAGATGGGAGGAGCAAAGTTTAAAGGAGATTGGTACAGAGGGTAGCGAGTGCCTGAACACACTGCCAGTGTTGGAGGTTGAGGCAGATATGATAGTGGCATTTAAGAGCCTTTTTTAATGGGCATATGGATACGCAAGGAATGGGCGATAGGGATCATGCAGAGATAGATAGGAGATGGAGAAACAAAGAATTGCAAAGTGCTGGAGTAACTCAGCGGGTCAGGCAGCATCTCTGGAGAGAAAGGATAGGTGACATTTTGGGTCAGGACCCTTCTTCAACTATCCCTTTTCTCCAGAGGTGCTGCCTGTCCCACTGAGTTACTCCAGCACTTCGTGTCTAGACAAGAAATCGTCTTGGCATCATGTTTGGCACACCTTGTGGGCCAAAGGGCTGTTCATGGGCCACACTGTTCTATGAGCTAAAATCCATGTTTCATCCACGTAAGTTGGCAGGAAACATACCAAGGTCTGACGATGACACAAAGCTAAGAAATACTCTCCCCAGGTGGAATTGGACAGCAGGTTGTTGAATAAAGGGATGACAGTGATAGGAGGGAGCATTACCAAAGGGAGCAGGCAATGAGTGATTGGTAAATGAAGGAGTGGGGGTGTCAAGCAGCATTTGACTGGGTGCGACCCTATGGAATCCTGGTGAATCTATTTTAATCACTGCCACATATCAATCAGATAGATGCTTCCATTGTGGTACCATGGTGTAGCTGGTAGAGATGGAAGCATCATTGTGGAAGCATCACATTGGAAGCATCACTGTGCTTGTGACCTGGGTTTACTCTCAATCTCAGCTGCTGTTTGTGTGGAGTTTGCATGTTCTCACTGATCATATGAGCTTTCTCTGGGTGCTCCCAAAGGCAGTGGAGTTGGTAGGGTAGTTAATCACTGTAAAATTACCCTTGTTGCATGGTAGAATCAGAAAACAGATGAAGGGAAAGCAGGGAGAAAATTAGCACGAGAATGTGACCTGCTTGTGAGCTGGTATAGACGTGATGGGTCAAATGGCCTCCATCTACATCAATGGCGAATTTGGAATGACATGACTTTCTGAGGGAAGTATGAACATAACTCCAAGGTATTTAGGATTTCTTTTGACCATTTCTTAGAGTGCAGGAGAATGAGGAGTGATCTTATAGAGGTGTACACAATTATAGAGGTGTACAGAATAGATCAGGTATACACACAGAGTCTCTTGCCCAGAGTAGAGGAATCGAGAACCAGAGAACATGGGTGAAGGGGAAACCTTTAATGGGAAATTGAGGGGGTAACCTTTATACTCAAAGGGTGGTAGTACATGGGATGAGCTGCCGGTGGAGGTAGTTGAGGCAGGTACTATTGCAACATTTAAGAAACATTTAGACAGGTACATGGGTAGCATGGGTTTGGACGGATATGGGCCAAACGCAGCCAGGTGAGACTAGTGTAGATGGGACATGTTGGTCGGTTTGCGCATGTTGGGGCGAATGGCCTGTTTCCACACTGTATGACTATTACAGGAGTTCTTGACCAAAACAAGTGCTAAGGGAGCTCCTTGGGTCAGGCAGCATCTGTGGAGGGGATTCAGGCGATGTTTTTGGTTGGAATCCTTTCTTCAAACTGCTTGTAATAAGGGACGAAAGCTAGAAAAGAGAGGTGGGGATTGGACAAAGCTAGCAAGTTTATAGGTGGATACAGTTGACGGGGAGGGGGGGGATTGATTAGCAGATGAGTAAAGTGACAGAGGCTGGAGATGAAAAGGGGACAAAAGATGTCAGATCAGGAGGGAAAAAGAGTGATATACAAAGCAAGAGGGTGGAATATTGGTAGAAGGGCCAGAGAGGGGTCAGGGGAACAGAGGGCGTAAACATGTAACTGAGAGATCTGAGGATGGAAGATGAGTGTGTACAATGGAAGGGAAAAGGAGCAGGTGACTGGGGTGGGATAGTGGGAGAGGTGGACGTGCAATGGGGTGGGGGAGTGCACAGGAGAGAGAGAGAGAGAGAGAGATACTGTGGGGTTATTACACGAACTCCAGGCAGAAGTATCAGTGGGATGTCCCATGTCCAATCCCTTAATTAGGCAATTATTTGGGTGGCTACAGGCGAAAAACAATTTTCACCATGTTTTCGGAAACAGTGGCGACAATTTTTACTGTTGTAGGTTGATGTAGGTTGTCGCAGGTTGACTTGGGTGTTGTCGTAGAGGTGTCGTAGGTGAATTCCATTAAAACTTGTCCCTGGCAGTCGCCTAAAGAGTTGCCTAAGTGGGACAGGCCCATTAGGATGCCAATAATTTCTTCAATTGTTTGCCCCGTTTTTTTTTTTAGGACTTACACTGTGATCCCCTTTAGGTGTTAATTAGTGTCATGGCTGAGTACTGCGTGAGCAGGTTAGACGATGGACTAGCACAGCTCATTCTTCTTCAGCAGTGCGTCCAGATCACAGTTACACTTGTTCAGATTCATTTATTTTTATCCCACGCCTATTCTTTAAAGATTTGCTTCTAAATGTTTTGTACATGCTTATCAGAAAGAAAATATGTTAAAAAACCCAGTGTACATGTTAATGCTTGATAGCCACAGCTCATTAATCTACAAAGGCATTACTTTGAATGGCTGCTTTGAAATGTGCTAATTTGCCTGTGTGATTTCTGAAACAGAATGTAACAAAACATTCTGTCAGCCATGATCACATTGAATGGCAGTTCTGGCTTAAAGGGTCGAATGGCCTACTCCTGCACCTATTGTCTATTGTCTATTCACCATTATAAATTTTTTTTAATATGAATCTTAAAAGCTCTACTCCTCTGTCAACCGAATCTCCTCCTCTCAAACTTCCAATGTTATTACCCTTTACCCTTACTTCGAGTCATGCAGCACAGAAACAGACTCTTAAGCCCAACTCGCCTATGCCCTGTCTACACTAGTCCCACCTGCCCGCTTGCGCTCGGCCCATATTCCTCTAAACCTTTCTTAGCCATGTACCTGTCCAAATGTTTTTCAAATATGGTTATAGTATCTGTCACTATAACTACCTCCTCCGGCGCTCATTCCATATACCAGCCACTCTTTGTGTAAAAAAGTTGCTCCTCGAGTTCCTATTTAATCGTTATCCCCGTACCTTAAATCTATGTCCTCTGGTTCTTGATTTGTTTGGGTCCGAAACACTATGAATTTTAAAATGATCAAAAATGATTTTTATTTTTGCTTAGTAATGTTATTTCAGCTTCGAAGTTAACCCATGGATATCATTCTCTACAACTTTAAACTTTAAAGATACAGTGAGGAAAGAAACCCTTCGGCACACCGAGTCAGCGGCAACATTTCTTTTCCTGTCCACGTACCTGTCTAAATTATCATTTTTTAAATGTTGTCCTAGTACCTACCTCAAATACCTCCAAAGGCATCACTTTCCAAATACCCACCACCCTTTCTATGGAAAAAGGTGCCCCTCAGATTCCTATTAAAATTTTCCCCTCTCAGCTTAAACCAATATCCTTTATTTCACGATTCCCCTATTTGCCCCATATTTTAATGATTTTCCTCTATTCCTTTAAAGTAGGTATGTTACAATAGTTACCTTTAGCGGCGCTGCAGTTCTGTCACTGCCCGTGTGCTCGACTTTGGCACCTTTGAGAGGAGGGCGGGTTTAAAATGCGGTATTTCGGAAGCCCATTCTAATCGATGTTGAACAGGCTATTTAGTTGATGAAGAAAAATTGTTTCCACTGCCGTTCTCTGAAATTATTTTTATACTGCACTTGGTAATTAAATTGCTGTAGTAATTTAAAAATCATCTTCTAAAGCCGTCAACGCCGACAACGGGACGGACCTCACGTAGGGGGACAAGGCAAGGTACACAGTTTGTTTTTTCATTATAAAGTGCTTTTTAGGATACATTTAATCCAAAATTCATGTTGCAAGAAGGTAATTTATTCCCCATATGAACCGGCAATATTTTTCCTGCCGATATGGGGTTTAAATTCACCGCATCCGCAACGTTCCAATCGATCGCGTTCCAGAAAATCCCACTCGCAAGATGATTTAAATGGCCATTAATTTACAGGAATTAAACACTAAATTCCTTCCATTTGGCCTATAAATTAATGACAATGAGATTTAAATATCATGTTATATTGTGAATTCTTGTGTGAATGTTATTTGGACACTTGGGCTATTTAAAAATGTTCATCTTTTCTTAAGAAATTGATAGATATTTAGATCTAGTAATTGAATGTTGTAATTAACTACAATTGGGTAACTAACTAATTATATGCTTTAATTTCAGGTCGTCCAAGTAAGATTGTTTCAAATTTGTTTCAGAATACTTCAATCTATAATAACTGAAAATTTATTTCAGATCTCTTAATTTTTAAGAAAGTTATGGGCTTTTGACTGTCCTCGATCACAGCTTTTGTGTTAAGTCAATGGAAAAGCAATAGGGAACAAGATGCTAATTTCCGAGTATGAAAATGGCCATAACTTTTTTAATACTGAAGATATAAAAGTGAATTAGGTGTCAAATTAAACTTCTTTTTATGCTTTACCTGATGGGATAAATTGCAGACTTGATTTTTAAAATCTCACCATTTTCTAACATTGCTATTTAAAGCACTTCATATCGCTAATCGCAGTACAGTATAAATTTTCTTTGATAATAATTGTGGATCCATCTTGGGATGGTTTATATCATTAAAAATACTAAATGAACCTAATGTTATAATTTATCGGAATTCCAATAATGAAGGAATATGGTGAATTAGGGCCAGCTCACCTACGGCACTATCTAATCTCGTTAATGTACAAATTGTAATATTAGTATTTTAGTTAAACTTTCCTAGGATATTAACAATTTCAGTTCCCAAGGAATCAAATGGTTGGTTTATTCTCCACAAATATATGGAGGGCCATGGAAATATTGATCATTTTTCCCGGCATAATTTCAACAATATTAACAACCATTTTAATTTATAAAGCATCTTTAATCTTAGATGCTACACAGGAGTGTAGCGTGTAATGATTGAATTGAAGAATATAAAGTTAACATGAGTTTTAGGTCTACAGAAATTGTGAGGGGTGAAGGTATGAATGGGATGTGACCCCCAATGGTGGAAATTAAAGTTATAATGCAGGTTTGGAAGGCAAGTTTCAATCGGAGCCATTCCCCTTTAATGGCAGTTCGGTGTAAACCAGCATCTGCAGTTCTACACATATTGCCTGCTCCACTGTGCATACCTTTCATTAATTTGTTCTTAACACCTTTTCTTAACTCTGGTTTCCCCTTCCCCTAACTCTCAGTCTGAAGAAGAGTCTCGACCCGAAACGCCACCTATTCCTTTTCTCCAGAGATGCTGCCTGACCCGCTGAATTACTCCAACATTTTGTGTCTATTTTCAGTGTAAACAAACATCTGCAGTTCCTTCCTACACATAATTAAGGATGCTCCTTGACCAACACAGATGTTTGTAATGGCAGGATAAAGATCACTCACAAGGTTGATAGAATGTTTATTGAAACATTAAATTCATTTTCACTTCTCCTTTGATGCTTCTTCCTTCACAATAGCTTAATGAATAAATCTTAGTCCTGGTTTTTAGTCGGCAGCTTCTGTAGTTTTGCATCAAGTTTGTACGCTCTCCCTGTGACCATGTGTATTTTCTCTGGGTGCTCCAGTTTCCTCTCACACTTCAAAGACATACAGGGTTGTAGGTTAATTGGCTTAATTGTAAAAAAAATGTAATTGTCCCTAGTGTATAGCATGGGATAGTGTTAGTGTACAGGGATTACTGGTCGGTGCAGACTTGGTGGACTGAAGGGCCTGTTTCCGCGCTGTATCTCTAAACTAAATGCAGACTCATAGATTCATACAGCATGGGAACTGGCCCTTCAGTCTAACTGGCCCATGCTGACTAAGCCCTTTCTAAACTCGTCCCATTTGCCTGCATTTGGCACATATCCCTCTAAAATGTTCCTATCCACATATCTTGCCACATGAATTTTAAATGTTGTTGTCGTACCTGCCTCATCTACTTCATCTGGCAGCTCATTGCATATACAAAATGATCTGTCTGTGAAAAAAAAAAAATCCCTCAAGTTCCTATCATATCTTTCCCCTCTTACCTAAAGACTATACACTCTAGTTCTTGATTCCCCTAATCAGGGAAAAGACTATGTGCATTCACCAAAGATAGACACAAAAAGCTGAAGTATCTCAGCAGGTCAGAGAGCATCTCTGGATAAAAAGGAATAGGTGAAATTTCGGGTCAAGACCCTTCTTCAGAACGGGACTGAAGAAGGTCTCGACCTGAAATATCACCTATTCCTTTTCTCTAGAGAAGTTATCTGACCTGCAGAGTTACTCCATCTTTTCTACACGTGTGCGTTCACCCTATTTTTACCACTCATGAGTTTACACTCCTGCACTCCAAGAAATAAAGTCCTAGCCTGCCCAACCTCTCCCTTTAGCTCTGGTCTTTGAGTCTTGGCAACATCCTTGTAAATCTTTACTGCATTATTTGCAGCTTAATAGTATTCTTCCTATAGCAGGGTGATCTCAATTCATCAAACCATTCAAACAAAATTCAGTGAGCTATACCCGAGTATGCTTTCATTATCAGACAAAAGTTTGGTTAAAGAGATAATTTTATCGAGAGCCTTAAAGAAGAAAGGAGAGGTGGAGAGGTTAACAAAGGGAAATCCTGAGCTTAACAGCTAAAGGTACAGTCGTTCGCTATCCAACCATTAACTTCAAGGATGTTCAAGAGTCCCGACTTGAAGATCGTATCTCTATGAATGTTTTAACACTTGAGGAGATTTAGAAAATAGAACAAAAATAGCAATAAGGATGACTAGTGGTGCAGAGTGACAGTTGTGCATTACAGAGCCAGCGACCTGGGTTTGATCCTGATTATGGGTGCTGTCTGTACGAAGTTTGTACGTTCTCCCAGTGACCTATGTGAGGTTTCTCTGGTGGCTCCGGTTTCCTCCCACACGCCAAAGATTTACAGGTTTGTAGGTTAATTAGCTTCAGTAAAATTGTAATTTGTCCCTATTGTGTAGGATAGTTCTAGTGTATGGGATGATCGCTGGTTGGTGCGGACTCGGTAGGTCAAAGGACCTGGTTCCGCGCTGTCCCTCTAAAGTCTAAAGTAAACAAAAGGCCATGAAGGAATTTGAAAAGAAGAATACAAGTTTCAAAATGAGTCAAGGTTGAAGTGAGAGCCAGGGGATGATGGATAAAGAAGACTTTGTACAAATTAGGAATTAGGGTTTTAGTTTACTTTATCAGTTGAGATGGGCTGGCATTGATCCTGGAGCAGAAAATAAATAATTAACGTGCAAAAATCACAGTGCATCCATAGAGTAACTGAAGGGAGGCAAATTTAACAATGAATGAAAAGGTTTAAAAAGTGACAGAGGCTGGATGGCTCCTCTTGCACAGTTTTGTGATTCTCTGATCTACTTTCCTGTTATCCTCGTGTCAATCCCAACAATCCCTTACCAACTGATCCACATGTACCAACAGTGTTGCCTTACATAACATGCTGGTTAGCACAATCTCTTCACAGTTTCAAAAGGCACTGTAAAGACAGACTTTCACTCTGAATTCTGCTCTGGTATTGATAGCGCTCACTCAGAACAGCAGTCAAACCAGTTCCCAGGATAAATGATTGTTTATTCAATCCCTTTTGTCAGCTGATGGCACATAGTCTCAGTGTTCCTTCTGACGCTCAACTCTACAGTAGGTCAAAGGGCACTGCTCGGAGACCATTCATTTCCTAATTTGGGCATTGTGATCTTTAGTAAAGTTAAGTATCCTTTATTGTCATTCAGACATTTCAGTCTGAATGAAATTGTATACCTTGCAGTCACAACATAGATTAAAAAATAACAAAACACATACTTAACACAGTTTAACATCCACCACAGTGAGTCTACCAGGCACCTCCTCGCTGTGATGGAAGGCAAAAGTCTTAAAGTCCTTGTCTCTTCCCTCCATGTTCTCCCTCTGCATTGAGGCGATCCAGGCATCCGATGTTGGGACCCCGCCGGGTGATGGTGAGTCCAGCGGCCGCATCCGAGCTCCGCGAACGGGCTGATTCAAACTCCCCGGCCCGGGGCGGCTGAAGCTGCCGAAGCTGTCACCCTCCAGTCCAACGGACGAAGCTGTTGTTGCGGGAGCTCCGGAGAACTGGTCACCAACCTGGGACCTGCGAGCTCCCGATGATGTCGTCGACTGGGCCCGTGGCCGAGCCTCCGAGGCTCCGAAGTCGGGTTGCTGCCGCCGTAATGCCACCACAGCCCCAAAGTCGGCCAGCCTCGTGTTGGAAAGTCCTGGATCTGCCTCCGGAGCCTCGAGGTTGGTTCCAGTTGAAGGCCGCCAGCTCTGCGATTAATGCCTCAGCGCAGACGGAGACGGGGGATACAACAAGAAAAGGTCGAATCCCCCCGAAGCAGGTGACTAAAAACTGTTTCTCCCACCCCCCCACACATACACAACTAAAATAAACTAAATAAACTAAAATAACAGGACAAAATAAAACAAAAAAAAACCCAGACGGACTACAGGTGAGCCGCAGCGCCACCACTTCCGGAAGTTTAGTTTCATTTATTATCGTTGTCGCATGTACTGAGGTACAGAGAAAAACTTTTTTTTGCCGCTAACCAGTCAGTGGAAGGACTATACACTACATGATTACAATCAAGCCATCCACCGTGTACAAGTACAATAAAGAGTATAACGTTTCATGCAAGATACAGTCCAGTAAAGTTCAATTAAAAATGGTTCATAGGTCCTGATGATGTAGATGGTAGATCATGATCACTCTCAAGTTGGTGAGAGGATGGTGCTTTTGCCTGATAACAGCTGGGAAGAATCTATCCCTTTCAAACAACGTTTTCAAACATCTGTACTTCTTGCCTGATGGGAGAGTGGAAAAGAGGGAGTGACCCGGGTGAGACTGGTGCTTGATTATGTTAGTGGCCTTGCTGAATGAAAAATTCCCCCCTGTGAAATGCAATAATTATTGTCAAAGAAACAGCATTACCCATAACTTAATTTCCTTAAAAGCACTTTCCTTAAATTACATTTACTACAAGTATTTTTTGGGATGTTCTGAAGTTTACAACCAATTAGTACTTTGGATGTGCAGTTAGAGTTATGATGGAAGAAATGTAGCAGTCAATTTCTATATAGCAAGCTTTTATTTACAGAACTGAGGATATGACTGTATAATCTACCATAGTTAAATTAGGTACAAGATAAATATTAGTCAGGCCGCAGAGAGTAACTCTCCAGCTCTTTGAAACAATGCCGCACGGGATATTCTACAATTATTTGGAAAATTAGATATAATTTCTGATTAAAATTTCATATTGAAGCTATCCACCTCCTACAGCATAGCTTCTTCATTGTGGAGTTGGGGTAACTTATAGTGCCGAAGAGTTTGGACAACTTGAACACATTATATATTGATTCAGGGAAAAGATGTTGCCAACTGACCAATAATTGGTGCAGAGAGACTGTAGGTTCAGCTATCTGCCTCGTCTCAACCAGAATGTGGAAGATGTTCTGACGAGGGGTCTGAGATTGAAACATTAAAGGGCCTGTCCCACCAGCATGCAACTCGATGCGATTAGCGCGACCTAACGTGGTCGCTTGAGCCGTCCGGCGTCGCGGGGCCGGTCCCACTTCGATCGCCGGAGCCGTGCGGAATTGTGCGGAGTTCGTCCCGAGTTCGTTCCGACGCCGCGCGGGGCTCCGAAAAACCGACAATGTCCAAAAATCCCGCGCGGCAACGGCTTGTCGGCTCGCAGTCGCCGCGACATTTACACACCGCCCGGACATCGTGCCTCCGTTAAACTATTGGTAAGTGCCTCTGTGACCCTCTATGTGTGTGGCTCCGTGGCCCTGTATGTGTGTGTGTCTCGGTGCCCCTCTCTGTGTGCCCCTCTAAGTCCTGGCGAACTTACCTTGGACTTCCTTCAAGTTCGCCTCGCTTTGCGCCGCGTTGCGCCACTCACCCAACCTCCGCGCGGCCCCTGCTGCCGGTTTAGTTGCGCTTGCCGCATGCAGGCGCATGCTGGTGGGACCGGCCCTGTACAGGGGATCACCCGACCTCCGCGCGGCCCCCGCTGCCGGTTTGATCGCGTTCATCGCATATAGTTGCGTGCTGGTGGGACAGGCCCTTAACTCTATTTCTCTTCCTGCCAATGCTATCTGACATGATGAGTGTTTCCAACATTCTCTGTTGTTATTTCTGCTTTCCAGCATTACATTTTTAATTTGACTTTCAGAATGCAAAGGACAGCTGATAACCAGGTTCCACCAATATTTTGACCTCTGCCGTTTCGCAATTCCAAAATTTGTTTTAAATCTATATAACTAAAAGTCTCATCTTGACAAACTTCCTGTCTGCGTTGTATATTGATTTTAGAAAAAACGCAGCCATATATCGCTATGATTTTTGGCCATCTTACTCACAGTCCTCCTCCACTGAGGCAGCCCTGAGGATTTTTCCAATCGATGAAAAATTAAAAGGTTGTGAATGTTTAAAAAATCTTGAGATCAGTTGATTGGTCCTCTCGTCTGTCAATCACCATGATGAAAGTAACGTCCCTTTCCGGTGGGGGCAGGACTATAAAAGCCCGGATGCCTGGACGCGAGCCAGTCACTCTGGAAGATCGCGAGGGAGAGGCACAACTGTGATTCTACTGTGAGTCAACTGAACTGTGAGTCTGCAATGTACTTGCAATAAATGATTTGTTAGCCCTTAATGAAAATGAGATGAGTTCTTTCGTCTGCCCTGTGCTTGAAACTGAAATGGCAATGGAAATGAAATGAAAATGAGATGAGTTGTTTGGACTGCCCTGTGCTTGAAACTGAAATGGCAATGAAATGAAATGGAATTGAGATGAGTTGTTTGGTCTGCCATGTGCTTGAAATGGAAATGGCAATGGAAATTAAATGAAAATGAGATGAGTTGTTTGACCTGCCCAGTGCCTGAAATTGAAATGGAGTTGTTTGGCCTGCCTGAAACCACTCATTTCAGCCCACTATTAGCCGAGAAACCAGTCCATTTGGCCTAAAATGCCTGTATTAGCCCAGGAAGAGCATTTTGGCCCAAAGGCCGTGCTAGGCCAGGAAAACTCCAGAAAAAGTGCCTCTCACTGAGATTTTCTTTAAGTCTCTTCAGCCCATCAGGCCTGTACTAGCCCAGGAGGAGTCCCTTCGGCCCATCAGTAAGTATTTCCCCTGCAAGTATTAAACCTCACCACAGTATTTTTCTCCCTCCCTTCATTGGCTCCCTGTGAGATCCAGGCCAGGATAGGCTTTCCTCCTTCATTGCTGTGATCTGCAGAAATAGATTAAAAATGTCTAAAATTGTTTCTCCACCCTCTCCCCCTTCTCTCTCACAGAGTCTCTCACCTGTTTTGGGCAGAATTTCTAGCAGTTTCTGAGCTTCCAGCCCACCAGCCCTGAGTGACTGAGCTGCCAGCCCACCAGGCCTGAGTGACTGAGCTGCCAGCCCACCAGGCCTGAGTGACTGGGCTGCCAGCCCACCAGGCCTGAGTGACTGGGCTGCCAGCCCACCAGGCCTGAGTGACTGGGCTGCCAGCCCACCAGGCCTGAGTGACTGGGCTGCCAGCCCACCAGGCCTGAGTGACTGGGCTGCCAGCCCACCAGACCTGAGTGACTGGGCTGCCAGCCCACCAGCTATCGCGTACCGTTTTTGCGCAAATAGAGTGACCGCCAAACCGGAAGATAACAAGATCAGAGTTTTAGTTATGTATAGATAGATAGAAAGGAATAATGTGAATAACATGTAATGCAAGATAAAGTATGATCAAAGATAGTCCGAGGTTCTCCAATGAGGTAGACAGTCATTCAGGTCTGTTCTCTAGTTGTTGGGTGGATAGTTACATTGCCCGGATCTTGACCTGTGCGTTTTCACACTTCTATACCTTCTACCCATATATGGTATATCTGATCTGTTTGGATAGCATGCAAAACAAAACCTTTCACTATATCTTGGACCATGTGATAATAATAAATCTAAACCTTCACTGCAAGCTTACCTTGACCCTGGCTTGCGGCCATACTGAACAAATTATTATTTTGCTCTTTTTATGTATGACATGTTACCTAATGTAATGAGAGCCAGTTGCAGCATAACCCAGCATGTAACAGAAAATGTTGTTACTGAGGTAGTTGAGGAAACTTGATCTGTTGTCTAGCCGAGTGTCAAATAATTTGCACCTTTATTTTGCAAAGTGATTTGATTTTAAAGCTACATCATACACAATAACACATAAATGCCTTTAATCGCATTACTGTTCCCAGGAAACAAGGAGATGTCACTTACATTGGCATGCGTCTGCATGTGCTGTGATCCAGTTTGCTTGGCTGGGATCAATAGACTCCAGAAGTATTTGACCACCATTCCTGTGAAAGTTACTTGCATAGATGCCCATTCTCTGCGACGGGGATACAGCTGTACACAATTAAGAGTGCACACGCTAAAACAAAAAGAGATTCAAGTAAATTAATATGCTGATTAAGATTATAATGCTGGGACTTCAATTCACCTCAAAGCTACAATCCGTCCACACCTTCAATTGAGACAGGTGGAATTGCGGATGCTGGAATCCTGCATATAACAGACAGTCCTGGAATAATTCAGCAGTTCAATGCAGCATCGCTGGTCAATGGTGACTCCTGGATAGAAACATAGAAAATAGTGCAGGAGTAGGCCATTCGGCCCTTTGAGCTAGCACCGCTATTCAATATAATCATGGTTGATCATGCAAATTCACATCAGTCACATTACTTGGCATTAATATTTCACCAAGTGGTATTTTTGCCATATTTTGACTTTTCTGAAGTAACCTTGTTACCCAAGTAAAAGTCAATGAAATATTACGTGAGTTATTTTTGTTCTATAGTCTTCAACACAAGCCTTTGTCTCCCCTCCCTTTGCAAACAGTTATGGATTAATAGAGTCATACAGCGTGCAAACAGGTCATTCGGCCCAACTTGCCCACACCAACCGACATGTCGCATCTACAGTAATCACACCTGCCTGCATTTGGCCAGTTAGTACCTTACAGTTCTGCTATAATTCCTTAACTTATTTGCACCTTCTCCCGAATTCTTTTGGGAGGTCAAGTGCATCTAATAGGGCGGCACGGTGGCGCAGCGGCAGAGTTGCTGCCTTACAGCACCAGAAACCTGGGTTCGATCCTGACCATGGGTGCTGTCTGTGCGAGGTTTGTACGTTTTCCCTATGAACCTGCGTGGATTTTCTCCCGGGTGCTCCGGTTACCTCCCACACTCCAAAGACGTGCGGGTTTGTAGGTTAATTGCGCTATATCTCCAAACTAATCTAAACTAAATTAAGTATGTTGTTTCATGTCTGTTCCTAATTCAGAAATTGTGATTTTTCTTTCCACGAGTTTCCCGTGCATTATACAAACGAACAGTTGATCCTAATGAAATGTAAATGACCTGCAAGGAAGAATAGTTTGAGCCGCTCTTTGCTCGGATCCCGACGCTGGCTGCGGCGTCCAGACACACTCACTGCAGCGCCGGTCAACATACAGCGAGCAGCGAGCTGCTTCTTCCGCAGACGCTTGTGTGGATATTCCGACTAGTGTTTTGGCAACAAGTTGCTAAGCTGCGGAATGCGCAAGCGCTTCTCCGCCGCGGACTCTGCTGCGGCGGTAAACATTTACTGACCAAACACATTATAGAGTCATATAGCATGAAAACGGGCCATTCGTCTCAACTTGTACTTTAAAGCCCAGGTTGAATAAATCCTATCCAACATATTTCCCTGGAAGATAATAGTGGGTAAATTCAGCTGTAATTAATGTTGGCTGTGGGGTAAACGTTTGCCAAGACAAGGAGGAAAATCTTCACTTTTCTCCAAGAAGTGCCAGTTTTAATAATGCATCTTTGTTTAGTTTAGGCCCTTCGGCCCACCGAGTCCGCTAGTTCTTTACCTTACACTAGTTCTATCCTACAATTTACGGAGGCCAATGGGATGTGGAAGCCTACAAGCCCACGGGATGTGGAAGAAAACCTGAAATCCACGCGGTCACGTGGGAATTAGCAAACTCGACACAGACAGCATCCGAGGTCAGGATTGAACCCACGCCACTTGCGCTTTGAGGCAACAGTTCTTGCACTGTGCCACTGTGCCACCCGACATATCTGTCTCTGTACTGCCTTCAGCCCTTGAAGTGAAGATTGGGCCCAGAACCTTTTGTGTCAGAGATGAAAGTATTAACTTGCTCTCTCAATAATTAAGCACATTTATTGACATAGCTCTTAGGAAAAAATGTTACACCTTACACGAGCTCTATATCCGGCCATATTATTTTCAGAGGAGCTTCAAAGATGTTGTTTTAAAGTGCTTAGCTGACCTGTGTCAAGATAATATTAATAGTTTGCAGCTGATTCATCTGTTGGTCACAAAGTGGCAGATGTAATTTAGTGTGGGAACTGCTCTGTTAGATTATGATGCCAGGCAACGATACACACATCTGTCCCATACTCGAGTGCCAAGTAAAAGTAAGAGAAGAGGAAAGGAATTCAAGGAACGTCACTGTCCACCATCAAAATTTCAAAAATGTTGCCAATAGCTACAGTTTAGTTTGGTTTAGTTTATTATTGGCATGTGAACTGAGGTACAATGAAAGCTTGTGTTTGCATGCTATCCAGTTTGAGAAAGGACTATAGAGTTCAACTTGCCCAAATTGACCAACATGCCCCATCTACACTAATCCCACCAGCCTATATTTGACCCATATCCATCTAAACCTATATTATCCATGTACCTGTCTAAACGTTTCTTAAACATAGTGATACTACCTGCCTCAACTGCCTTCTCCAGCAGGTTGTTCCAGTTATCAACCACCCTTTGTCCTATGTCCTCTGGTTCTCGATTCCCTTACTCTGGGTTTGAGACTCTGTGCATTTACCCTATCTATTTCTCTCATGCTCTTAAACAACTCTATAAGTTGTTCACCCCTCATCCTCCTGCATTCCAAGGAATAAAGTCCTAACCTGCTCAGCCTCTCCCTATAGCTCAGGGCCTCATCCTGGCAACATCCTCATAAAAACATGAATACAATCAATCTAGCACCTAGGAATTTGAAGCTTTCAGCCATCTCTGCATCAGCGCCATCAATGCAAGCCAGGGTATGTGTACAGCTTCGCTTCCTGAAGTCGATCACTATCTCCTTTGTCTTGCTGACATTAAGAGAAAGGTTGTTGTCTTGACACCAGGACACAAGGTTCTCAATCTCCTTCCTGTCATCCGTCTCATGATTATTTGATGTCCGGCCCACACTGGTGGTGTCATGTGTGAATTTATAAATTGTACAGGGCTGTACGGTCGTGGGTGTACAAGGAGTAAAGAAGGTGGCTGAGAACACTAGTGATAGTGTTGAGGATTATCATAGAGGATGATTTGTCTCCTAGCCTCACTGATTGGGGTCTGTTGGTCAGAAAGTCGAGGATACAAGATACAAGATATATTTATTTATCACATGTGCCAGCTGACACAGTGAAATGTGATCACAATACAGCCATACAATAAAAATAAAGAACACCATACACGATAGAGTTCAACATAAAACAGAATCAAAGTTTCCCACTGTGAGGGAAGGCACCAAAGTCAGTCTCTTCCTCTAATGTCCCTGATGTTCACCCGTGGTCGGGGCCTCCCCGAGCCCTCCGCAGTTGCCACTACAGGTGGTCTGATGTTCAGGCCCGCTTGCCGGGGTGATGTAAGTCCGACATCGGGGTTGGACGACCTCCTCAGCAGCCTGGACATCTGAGTCGGGCACCTCCTACCGGAGTCCGCAGGCCACGCTGGACGGAGATGCAACGCTGGCGGCCCTCAGCAAAGGGCCCCAGGACTCCATGATGTTGTTCAGCACCGTCCGTGCTGGGAGATCTCCCAAACCACAGCTCTGCGATGTTGGAGCAGCGGCCCAACGCTCCAGAGCTCCAAACGGCGACCCAGGTAGGCAACGCCCGCTCCGCCGTGAATCCATCACCGCGCTGCCGCTGTTGTAGCTCTGGTCCGGTTCCCGGTCCCCGGCAGGAAAGACCACACCAATCCAGGTGGTAGGCTACGACTCGGAGAATAGTCGTGTCCCTGCCAGGAAGTGACTGGGAAACAGTTTCCCCCTTACACTGCCCCCCTCCCCCACATAGAAAAGTCAAAGATTCCCCCAAAACAGACTTTAAAATAACTAATTTTTTTTTTAAAGATTGAAAAACAAACGGGCTGTAGGCAGAGGCCTCTGTAGGCAGAGGCTGCCGTCAATGCGGTGCCCCTGGTGGATTCAGTTGCAGAGATGAGTGCTGACTCCTGTGTGTTTGGTGTTGAATGTATAATGGTGTTAAAGGCAGAGCTGTAGTCTATGGATAGGAGTCTGATGCAGGTGTCTCACTTATCCAAGTGTGCCAGGGATGAGTGTAGGGCTAGGGCAATGGCATCATCCGTGGGCCTGTTGTTGTGGTAGGCGAAGTGCATTGGGTCAAGGTCACTGGGTAAACTGGATCTAATGCATTCCATAGCTAGTCTCTCAAAACAGCCCTTGATGGTCGATGTCAAGGCCACCAGATGAAATAGCTGCACATTTGGATGGCAGTAACAGGATTGGTCCGAGTCAGCATGGATTTACGAAGGGGAAATCGTGCTTGACTAATCTTCTGGAATTTTTTGAGGATGTAACTAGGAAAATGGACAAGGGGGAACCAGTGGATGTAATGTACCTGGACTTTCACAAAGCCTTTGATAAGGTCCCACATAGGAGATTAGTGGGCAAAATTAGAGCTCATGTTATTGTGGGTAGGTTACTGACATGGATAGAAAATTGGTTGGCAGATCGGAAACAAAGAGTAGGGATTAACAGGTCCCTTTCAGAATGGCAGGCAGTGACTAGTGGGGTACCACAAGGTTCGATGCTGGGACTGCAGCTATTTACAATATACATTAATGGTTTAGATAAAGGGATTAAAAGTAACATTAGCAAATTTGCAGATGACACAAAGTTGGGTGGCAGTGTGATCTGTGAGCAGGATGCTATGAGGATGCAGGGGGACTTGGACAGGTTGGGTGAGGACAGATGCAGTTTAATGTGGATAAATGTGAGGTTATCTATTTTGGTGGCAAAAACAGGAAGGCAGAATATTATCTGAATGGTGTCAAGTTGGGAAAAAGTATAATGACTCTGGGGTACTTGTTCATCAGTCACTGAGAGTAAGCATGCAGGTACAGCAGGCAGTGAAGAAAGCAAATGGCATGTTGCAGTTTTGGCCTCCAAATTTGAGGATGGACATTCTTGCTATTGTGGGAGTGCAGCATAGATTCACGAGGTTAATTCCTGGGATGGCGAGACTGTCATATGCTGAGAGAATGGAGAGACTGGGCTTGTATACACTGGAATTTAGAAGAATGAGAGGGGATCTGATTGAAACATTTAAGATTATTAAGAGATTGGACACGCTAGAGGCAGGAAACATGTTCCCAATGATAGGGGAGTCCAGAACCAGGGGCCACAATTTAAGAATAAGGGGTAGGCCATTTAGAAAAAAGATGAGGAAAAACGTTTTCATCCAGTTGTGAATCTGCAAAATCCTCCGCATCAAAAGGCAGTGGAGGCCAATTCTTTGGATGCTTTCAAGAGAGAGTTAGATAGAGCTCATAAAGATAGCGGAGTCAAGGGATATGGGAAGAAGGCAGGAACGAGGTACTGATTGTGGATGATCAGCCATGATCACAGTGAATGGCGGTGCTGGCTTGAAGAGCCAAATGGCCCACTCCTGCACCTATTGTCTATTTTCTATCGGATGTTAGTCTTTAAGGCATGAAGTTTTGCTGTTCCTCAGCACTGCGATGATGGTATTCTTGAAGCAGGTGGGTACCTCAGAATGGAGTAGGGAGAGATTTAAGATGTCCGTGAATACTCACACGAGCTGGTCCATGCAGCTACTAAGAAACTCCGACTGGGCCAGTTACTTTCCATAGTAAGACAGATCTAACCTCTGCAACAGTGACCCTGGGAAGAAGCACACTTGAGTCGGGTGCCATTACCCTGTTCGCTGTCTGCTCGAAGAGAGCATAGAAAGCGCTCAGTTCATCGGGTAGTGGTGCACTATCACCGCTGACGTTGCCTGACCTTGTTTTGCAGCAAGTTATCATGTTCAGGCTTTGCCACTTTCTGCGTGTGTCTGGGTGATTATACTAGGACGCAAATTTGTTCCGGTGTTGTCACTTGCCTTCCTTGATGGCTTTGTGGAGATAATAGCAGGCCTTCTTGTACTGCTAGGGATTGTTTGACTTGAATGTAGTGGACCTATGGCTATGGCTTTGGATTTTTACTACCTCTTCGAAAAATTCAATCAGATTTGTAAGACACGATCTCTCCATGTACAAAACCTTGTTGACTATCCCTAATCTGCCCCTGTCTATCCTAATGCATATATATACTGTATCTTATCCCTTAGAATCCTTATCATTATCTTACCTAACATAGATGTTCTATAGTTCCCAAACCTTACGATGTGCTCATGAAGTTTTTTTTAGAGGTCAGGTGAGTCGGGCTGCAAGGGTTCCTCTTTGATATTAAGGGTATTTTCACCCTTTACAAATTCACACTCCACGATAATAGTGCGGGCCTATGGGACAGGCCGCGCCATCAGCGCCTGGAACAGGGCTGTTTCCTGTGTCACAGCGCCGGTCTACGGGAGAACCGCGCTAGCAGCGCCTGGGATAGGGCTGCTTCATGTGTAAAAATGCTGGCTTACGGGAGAGCCATTCCAGCAGCTTCTTGGAGAGGGCTGCTCAAGGTTTCCCTGTGGCAAAGGGAAGACCAGTTTGGGTCAATGGGTTGCTGACACCAAACTTTTTACAGCGCAGGCCTATGGGAGAGCCGTGCCACAAGCACCTGTTGACAGGGCTATGTGTATGACCTCCTGTAAGCAGGAGCAGGGCAGTATAAATCTGACCCTGAAGTGGTGACCTCCCATGAGCATCAGCCGCGAGAGCCACGACATGGGGACCCAGCACAGCAGCACCTTGTTAGGGCTGTGTGCGACCGCCTGTGAGCATCAGCCGGGAGCGCCAGGGCAGTAGGATGCTGACCCTGAAGTTTGGGGACTCATCCCACCAGCACCTTGTTTAGGGCTGTGTGTGACCTCCCGTGAGCATCAGCCGGGAGAGCCAGGGCAGTAGGATGCTGACCCTGAAGTGGTGTCACTGCTTGTGCATACACCAAAGCGCAAGAGCCACGCTCCAGGTGTGCCGGATGTGGTTAGCAATTTACCATACCGGTGAAGTCAGGGATGACAATCTGGCCAGCAAATTAATGGTCCTCACCAGTTCCATGACTTCATAATAGAAGAAATTCACATATCAAACACCTGTTTACTGTGCATCGCTCTAAAGGAGCGCATCATGAGGGCGCATGAATTAAGGCTGCAAAAGTCCTAAAAATAACTTTATAAAAACTGGTTGAAGCAGGAATTATGGCGATTGGACAAATGGCAAGGCCACTATCTAAACACAGCAGGATAAGGACTCTGCTGTGTAATGCCCATTTGTTACTTTAATATTTACGAATAAATGTCCAGCCTACACTCAACCCTCGGTCACAGCCTTGCGCAGATCCTCTAGTACCCAGGGGAACACCTGGATGATGAGACTAAAACTGAGGCCAGGATGCCACCTCAAAAACCATATCCTTTCAGATTAAGAAACAGTAAGTGAATATTGGACTGTATCCGGGGATCTCGAATAGGTATCTCGGAAGTACATCCACCTGTACAAAATGCACATAGTTGGGTATTGGGGTTCACTATACCTAACTCTACAGGTGGATGACGCATATCAGCCTTAACAATTGTGTCCAATTCCCCAGTAAAAGGACGATGGCAGGCGTCGAGTCATTCTGGGCTGGAATATACTTAACCCTTAAGGGCCAGTATAAAAGGTTTAAATAAAAATGTCAGTATTGTAACTGGGATAAAAAAGGGTGTTATATGGCAGCCATAGATCTGAAAGATAAATATTCAGCTACCACACACCTGTTGAGAGGTTAGGTCCTCACCCATCTAATTAAACTTAGATTAGTACCATTTAGAATGATTGGCTATTTGAGGTCATCATTGGTTAATTAACATGACAGTGCTTTGCCTACAGCCAAAATTGTAACTAATGTCTCGCGATGTACTAGAGACATTCTGACTCGATAACCTTTAGTTTACAAACTGATGTGAGCTTCATTCTCGCTACATTGGGGATGTACATTCTTACACTTTCGCCATTTCATCCACATTCAATCAAGGTCTCACCAAAATAGAGTATGACTACACATAGGTGTTTATTGGGTTCTAAACTGGTCCACATAGCATGGTCCCATTCGTTTGTGACAATGACACATCATTCATGATCATCCCAATTACAGTAACTCGTTGGTTCACACTGGGACAGGAGGAAAGTTCCCCTTTACATGAGCATATTAATTTATTGATTTGTATGTTCTGACCAGACTGTTCCAGGGACTCAGACTATTGAGTAGAACCGTTGATGTGATTACGATCGACTGGAGAAATAGTACTACAAAACAATATGTATCTCATATTAGGAAATGGGAGATGTCCTGTGTACAGTTAAATATATCTTATCATAAGTTGCAGGCATACCGGATGTATTGGAGTTCCTGGCTACATTGCATTTTGACGAGCAATTAAGCTATAGTGCCATTTATAGTGCTAGAAGTACTTTGTCCTCCTACTTAGGGCAAGGGTCCGGACAACACTCTGTTGGATTTCATCTATTGGTGGCTCGATTCATAGGAGGTATTTTAACAAAACTCTCCCAAACGTACATGTTCAGAAATCTGGGATGTGAGCATAGTTCTCACACCGCTTTGGCAATGGGCTCCAATTACATCCCTGCCTTTCCAGAGGTTAACGCTCAAAGTGATCATGTTCATGGTGCTAGTGGCAGCATTGTGGGTCCAAATATTGCAAAAGTTATGACTGGACAGCATGCATTCTTCTGTAGATGATATTGTGTTTTATGCATATGATCTAATCAAACAGAGCAGGCCAGGGATGGCTGGAACCAAAATAAGCTTAAAATATACCCATTGATCTAAGACTATATGTAATTATGCATCTGAGCTAATAATATCAAGGTCATCAAGAGTCTCAGAGGCTCTGAAACAGCGATGGTCATCAGCCACATAAAACCCCATACAAAGGTGTCAGTACAAGCTATTGCTAGATGACCGAAACAGGTTTGCATTTTGCTGGAGTAGACACTGATGTGTTTAAATCACTCCACCAGGGCGGCATCAACGTACGCAGCAAAGGCGCAGGACGTGCCATTAGACCAAATCCTCACCGCAGGATAGTCCAGTTAAGCAACCTTTTAGGGTTTATGACAAACCTGTCCTCGCAATGCAAAGATTGGGCAAGCTGTTTTGGGTTCTGTTTGAGTTCTCCTTTGTAATTTCCCCTGTGAAAGAGGGGTTATTACTGTTGTGTAAAATGTTATTGTTTAAGACATTTACTGTATAAATTAAACAATGTTTGATACATTATTTGGTTATCCTGTGTCAACCAAGGCAGTGTGTCATATGGAACTGAATCTACGGCATGAAATCACAGAGCTTTGAAATCTTCACATAGTCACTTACGTGACTCCGAAGTAAAATAGTAGCATTAAACGAGAACTTACCAGTTTGAAGTTTGATCCTTATTTTATGAGGAGTTACGATGAGGGATTACGTGCCCCACTCCGACCCTCATAATCTAAAGGATCATCTGGTAGTTCTAGTCTTCTAAAAGCCTTACTATGTTACTTTGGCTATTGGGTTTCTGTGTTTCACGCCGCTGCTTTGAAGTATGATGAGCATGCGCTCTGGCGGGGCTTCTTCACGTAATCCCTCATCGTAACTCCTCATAAAATAAGGATCAAACTTCAAACTGGTAAGTTCTCATTTAATCCTACTATTATCCATCTTTGAGAAATAGCATCAGTTAGTAATTAACTGAAGAGTTACTGATGAAGGTTAGTAAATGCTAAATACTGTTTGTCCACCATGGTGTCTTTGATAGTTTCAGCTGGGAATAGCATAGGTCTGGTAGCAATGACCTACATGGTACTTGTGAGCTTGCTCCTTTGCATGCTGTATAATGTTGATGATGCAAAGGTGCAAATGGCACAGCTGAAAGCCAATATATTGCCAATCCCAGACAATTTAATAGAGTTAAGGTAAATCCTAATACTCAACAATCTCAGTTGGTATCAACTTAAATTTAACTGGATGGATGAGATCCCAATTTCTGAAATATAGTTTGTGGCTGATACCGCTAATTTGGCAAAATACAGCGTTTTTAGAACATCATCCAGATACGCCATAACAATAGCTTTTTTAGCTGCGCAGCCGAAGCACTGGTTTTAGTAATTTGGTAAATAACCTGGGAGCTGAAGTTATCCCATTTTCCAATGCTTTTGACTGTATCATTGTCCCATCCAGCTAAATTTCAAATACCTCCGGTGAGCACTGAGTGGAAACTGTTCCTCTGTTGTTAGACAGTAATTAAGTTTCCTATTCAGAAATGTCTACACTGCACATTCAAGTTGAACCGGTATCTTCCATTGTGACAATGAGCGGGCCGCAACTGCGGCCTGTCTTGAAAGGCAACTCTGTCTCGCTTGCATAAAACAAGTGTAAATTTACCAACTTGTAAATGGTCCACATACCTCATATTCCGGAATGAACCAGACCCACCCGCCTTCATGGTTATTGGTGGTCTTGTGGTAAGCCCAAAGGCCCCTGGTACGGGTTCTATTTCCGTCCAAGATTTGGAGAGTAGGATTGCTAGGGTGCGTGGACCCAATTCCCTGAGGACCGGTTTGGGCCTTGGCCTGAAAGACCTGTGCCCAGTTTTGAAGCTGCCACCAGCTTCAGTGAAACCCTTGCTGTTGATAGAGGCGTTGGGTGTGTTGTTGCCGTGGTACCTTGATAGGCCGGACAGCTTTAATTCTTCATCCGGGTCTTACCTGTTTGGGCAGGTTTCCTGAAGAGAGGATTCGGCAGCTGCACATTGCTGGCCTTACTTGAGCCTGCAGATTTGGGATTTAAGGCAGGTCCAATGACGTTCTTCTGGAAGCAATTCATTTTGAAGTGTGTATTGTACCCCCACATAGCGCTGTTCACTGCTGGTCCTTTCAGGAACAATTTTGCAGGTGCATGGTATCCCACAGCCGGCACCTGTTCTTGTAATGATGTTGCATGAGGTGGCTGCTGCTTCACGAGGGAACTCTGGCCTCCAGGTTTCTTCGGTAGCTAAGGTCTTGATGCCATGCCAGAAATTTCTGGAACCTCATGCTTGTACTCCAGTATGTTCCCTGGACATACTTTCGAGTCTTCCGCTCCATGCGGGATAAACGGCCGCTGTCGTTATCCGCAGGCGGTGAATCTTCCAGCCCGGACCCTGCCGAGTCTCCAGGCTTATCCGCCGGCGGTATACTTCTGCTGATATGCCATTCCATGGACCATATCAGGATGGAGCATTAGTGGGATGAGCACTCTACTGACGCTATCCATGCTCCACATGAGTAAAAAACGTCCGAGGACGTACCCATGTCGGAGGGGAACCTTCCTGGCCTGCCCAGGCCTTTCAGACTCCGTTGAACCTCTCTGGGCTGCCGGAGTCTGAAAAAATGCCGCCGGCTATCCGCACTTCTGCGGTCCGCAGCCGTGTCTTCCACACGGTCCCCCGCGGCCGGGTTTCACGTAGTCACTCACGTGACTCCGAAGTAAAATGCTATGTGAACACCAAGTCCAATTTTGGACAACACATTCATGCCGGATGGAATTGAGTTCTGAATAACCATGATAATGCTAGTTTATTGGGAAACTGTAAATTGCAGCCAGTGTGCAGGGAGTGGGTGCTAAAGTGGGATACCACAGAACTAATGCGAACGAGTGATTGATAGTCGGCACAGGCTCTGTGGCCCAAAGGGCATGTTTCCATGCTGTATCTTTCAATTAATTCAATCAATCAAACAGGAAATACATTTTGGGGCACCAATTTAACATTGTGATGAGAGAGATTCATTATATTGTCACTGACCAAGCATTGTGAATGAAAGAAAGCATGTAAATGTTGTTGGGATCTGATCGGGTTAATGCTAGCTCTGTTTCAAACCATGCTTTATTCTGCACTGATGCATCTAACGAAGGTAGCAATAACCTGCATATTTGCAAACCAACATTAAAAAAAATCACTGTTGATTTATTACCACACAAAGAAATGCATTCAGGTTTGAAATGTGTTACAGAAGGATGAAATTACAGGAAGGCAAAGACAGAATGAAATGGGTAACCTTCAATTAGCATTTACAGCTTCAGCGGGACTCTTTCCTTTGTCACTACATGAAGGCGATTAAACTGAAATAAATTGAGTGCTGTTTGCTTCTCTTTCACCCACGCAAGGCTTTGGGGCACATTAAAGTTTGTCGTAGGATGAAGACTGACCAGGAGAATATTGATGAGAGGTGCCAAAACAGAATCTGTGCTTTTGTGAAAGAGATGGCTAATTGTTCCAGGTTTTAGGACTTTTGTTTCAACTTGTCTGATAAATGGGAATGATTTTGCTCAAGTGAATCATTGTGATTCACAGCAAAGCGCAATCATAGTGTGGAAACAGGTCCTTCAGCCCGACTTGCCCACACCGACCAACATGTTACATCTACACTAGACCCACCTATCTGCATTTGGCCCATATCTCTTTAAACCTGTCCTATCCATATAACTTCTGAATGTTACTTAAACATTGTGATAATCCCTGCCTCAATGACTTCCTCCAGCAGCTCATTCCATACACCAACCACCCTTTGTGTAAAAAAAGTTACCCCTCAGGTTCTTATTAAATATTCCCCCCCTCACCTTAAACCTATTTTCTCAGTTTGTCGATTCACCAATTCTGTGTAAAAAACTCTGTGCATTTACCCTAACTATTCTTCTCATTATGTTATATACCTCGAAAAGATCACCCATCATCCTCCTGCACTCCAAAGAATAAAGTCCTAGTCTGTTCAACTGCTCCCTATAGCTCGGGCCCTTGAGTCCTGCCAACATCCTCATAAATCTTTTCTGCACCCTTTCCAGCTTAACAATATCTTTCCTATAGCAGGGTGACTAAAACTGAACCCTAGATGCGTCCTCACCAATGTCTAGTACAACTGTAATATGACCGCCCAACTTCTATACTCAATACTCTGACAGATGAAGGCCAATGTGCTGAAAGCCTCCTTAACCACCTCTATCTCATTATGGACATTGTCTAGATATCTGACATACTATAATGTTGAGAACTACATTCTGCACTCTGTATCTTCTCCGTCCTCCATCTATTTTACATGTGTTTAACGACTGTATATCGGATCTGTTTGGATAGCATGCAAAATAAAACTTTTCACTGTACCTCGGCTCATAATAAGCCTCAACCTAAGCCTAAACCTAAAGCTAAACCTAAATCTTCAATTATATAAAGAGCAAGAAAGAAGCAAGAGTGGGAGTTGGACTGCTGGAGAATGATGCAGGAGAAGTGTTAATGGGAAACAAAGAAATGGCAGAGGAGATGATTTTTTTGCATCGGTGGAAGACACCAGCAACGTGCCTGAAATTCAAGAGAGTCAGAGGGTAGAAGTTAGTGGAGTGACTGTTACCAGGGAGAAGGTGCTTGATAAGCTGAAACGGCTGAAGGTGGATAGGTCACCTGGACCAGATGGTTCACCCTAGGGTTCTGAAAGAGGTGGCTTTAGAGATTGTGAAGGCATTGATAGTGATATTTCAGGAATCACTAGAGACAGGAGTGGTCCCAGATGATAGGAAAATTGCCAATATTACCCCACTACACAAGAAGGGTGCAAGGCAAAATAGAGGAAACTATAGGCCGGCTAGTCTGACCGGCGATTTGTTAAGATTTTAGAGTCCATTATAAAGGATGAGGTTTCGGAGTACTTTGAAGTTCATGATAAAATAGGCCAAAGTCAGCATGGCTTTGTGAAGGCATTGTTTGACAAATTTACTGGAGTCCTTTGATGAAGTAAATAGCAGGACAGACAAAGGAGAGCCAGTAGATGTTGTTTACTTAGATTTTTAGAAAGCTTTTGATAAGGTGCCACACGTTAGGCTGCTTAGGTAGATGAGAGCCCACAGTATCAAAGGGCAGATATTAGCATGGATATCAGGTTGGCTGGGTGGCAGACGACAAAGAGTAACAATAAAGGGGGCTTTTTCTGGTTGGCTACCAGTGACTAGTGGAGTTTTGCAAGGGTCAGTGCTGGGGCCAACACTCTTCACGTTGTATATTAATGATTTGGATGAGGGGATTGAAGGCTTTGTGGCAAAGTTTGCGGATGATATGAAAATAGGTGGAGGGGCAGCTAGTGCAGAGAAAGCAGGGACTCTGCAGAAGGACTTGGACATTGGGAGAGTGGGCAGGGAAGTGGCAGATGGAATATAGTGTAGCAAAGTGTGGTGTCATGCATTTTGGTAGTAGGAATAAAGGTGTAGACTATTTTCTAAATGGGGAGAGAATCCAGAAATAGGAGGTGTAAAAGGACTTGGGAGTGCTGGTGCATGATTCCCAAAAAGTTAATCTGCAAGTTGAATCGGTAGTAAAGAAAGCAAACTCAATGCTAGCATTAATTTCAAGAGGGCTTGTATACAGAAACAGGGATGTAATGTTGAGGCTCTGTAAGGCACTGGTAAGGCTGCACTTGTAATATTGTGAGCAATTTTGGGCACCATATCTGAGGAAGGATCAGGAGAGGGTTTACTGAATGATCCCAGGAATGAGTAGGTTAACCTATGATGAGTGTTTTATCGGCACTGGGCCTGTACTCATTGGAGTTTAGAAGAATGAGGGGGGAAGTCATTGAAACATAAAGAATAGTGAAATGATTGGATAGAGTGGATGTGGAGAAGGTGTTTCCATTAGTAGGAGAGTCGAGGACTAGAGGTCATAGCCTCAGAATTAAAGGACGTTCTTTTAGGAAGGAGATGAGGAGAAATGTATTTAGTCTGAGGGTGATGAGTGTGGAATTCTTTGCCACAGAAGTCTGTGGAGGCCAAGTCAGTGGATATCTTTAAGGCAGATAAAGATAGATTCTTGATTAGTACGGGTGTCAGAGGTTATGGGGAGAAGACAGGAGAATGGGGTTAGGAGGGAGAGATAGATCAGCCATGGTAGAATGGCAAAGTAGCAATAAGGTGGACAAGTTGAATGTGCAGATAGTTATTAATGTATATGATATCATTGGGATCACGGAGACATAGCTCCAGGGTGACCAAGGCTGGGAGCTGAACATCCAGGGATATTCAATATTTAGGAGGGATAGACAGAAAGGAAAAGGAGGTGGAGTAGCGTTGCTGGTTAGAGAGGAGATTAATGCAATAGAAAGGAAGGACATTAGCTAGGAGGATGTGGAATCGATATGGGTAGAGCTGCAAAACACTAAGGGGCAGAAAACGCTAGTGGGAGTTGTGTACAAGCCACCAAACAGTAGTAGTGGAGTTGGGGATGGCATCAAACAAGAAATTAAAAATGCGTGCAACAAGGGTAAAACAGTTATAATGGGCGACTTCAATCTACATATAGATTGGGTGAATCAAATTGGCAGGGGTGCTGAGGAAGAGGATTTCTTGGAATGTATGCGGGATAGTTTTCTAAACGAACATGTAGAGGAACCAACGAGAGAGCAGGCTATTCTAGACTGGGTACTGAGTAATGAGGAAGGGTTAGTTAGCAGTCTTGTTGTGCGTGGCCCCTTGGTCAAGAGTGACCATAATATGGTTGAGTTCTTCATTAGGATGGAGAGTGACATTGTTAATTCAGAAACAAGGGTTCTGAACTTAAAGAAAGGTAACTTTGAGGGTATGAGATGTGAAGATAGACTGGCAAGTGATTCTTAAAGGGTTGACGGTGGATATGCAATGGAAGGCATTTAATGACTGCATGGATGAACTACAACAATTGTTCATCCCAGTTTGGCAAAAAAATAAATCAGGGAAGGTAGTGCATCCGTGGATAACAAGGGAAATCATTGATAGTATCAAAACTAAAGATGAAGCATACAAATTAGCCAGAAAAAGCAGCCTACCAGAGGACTGGAAGAAATTCAGAGTCCAGCAGAGGAGGACAAAGTGCTTAATTAGGAAAGGGAAAATAGATTATGAAAGAAAACTGGCACGGAACATAAAAATGGACTACAAAAGTTTTTATAGATATGTGAAGAGAAAAAGGTTAGTTAAGACAAATGTAGGTCCCTTGCAGTCAGAAACTGGTGAATTGATCATGGGGAACAAGGACATTGCAGACCAATTGAATAACTACTTTGGTTCTGTCTTCACAAAGGAAGACATAAATAATCTGCCGGAAATAGCAGGGGACCGGGGGTCAAATGAGATGGAGGAACTGAGTGAAATCCAAGTTAGCCGGGAAGTGGTGTTAGGTAGATTGACTGGATTAAACGCCGATAAATCCCCAGGGCCAGATAGGCTGCATCCCAGAGTATTTAAGGAAGTAGCCCCAGAAATAGTGGATGCGTTAGTAATATTTTTTCAAAACTCTTTAGATTCTTGAGTAATCACTGAGGATTGGAGGGTAGCTAATGGAACCCCACTTTTTAAAAAGGGAGGGAGAGAGAAAACGGGGAATTACAGACCAATTAGTCTAACATCGGTAGTGGGGAAAAATGCTAATGTCAGTTATTGGACAGCAGCACATTTGGAAAGCTGTGAAATCATTGGACAAAGTCAGCATGGATTTATGAAAGGTAAATCATGTCTGACAAATCTTATAGAATTTTTTGAGGATGTAACTAGTAGAGTGGATAAGGGAGAACCTGTGGATGTGTTATATCTGGACTTTCAGAAGGCTTTCGACAATGTCCCACATAAGAGATTAGCATACAAACTTAAAGCACATGGTATTGGGGGTTCAGTATTAATGTGGATAGAGAACTGGCTGGCAGACAGGAAGCAAAGAGTAGGAGTAAATGGGTCATTTTCAGAATGGCAGGCGGTGACTAATGGGGTACCTCAAGGCTCAGTGCCGGGACCCCAGCTATTTACAATATATATTAATGATCTGGATGAGGGAATTGAATGCAACATCTCCAAGTTTGCGGATGACATGAAGCTGGGGGGCAGTGTTAGCTGTGAGGAGGATGCTAGGAGGCCTCAAGGTGAGTTGGATAGGTTGGGTGAGTGGGCAAATGCATGGCAGATGCAGTATAATGTGGATAAATGTGAGGTTATCCTCACATTTAGGAAAAGGGGAGATACAACGAGACCTGGGTGTCATGGTACACCAGTCATTGAAAGTAGGCATGCAGGTGCAGCAGGCAATGAAGAAAGTAAATGATATGTTGACATTCATAGCAAAAGGATTTGAGTGCAAGAGCAGGGAGGTTCTATTGCAGTTGTACAGGTTCTTGGTGAGGCCACACCTGGAGTATTGCGTACAGTTTGAGGAAAGACATTCTTGCCATAGAGGGAGTACAGAGAAGGTTCACCAGACTGATTCCTGGGATGGCAGGACTTTCATATGAAGAAAGACTGGATAGACTCGGCTTGTACTCGCTGGAATTTAGGAGATTGAGGGGGGAATCTTATAGAGGCTTACAAAATTCTTAAGGGGTTGGACAGGCTAGATGCAGGAAGATTGTTCCCGATGTTGGTGAACTCCAGAAAAAGGGGTCACAGTTTAAGGATAAGGGGGAAGTCTTTTAGGACCGAGATGAGAAGGTCTTTTTTCACACAGAGAGTAATGTGTCTGTGGAATTCTCTGCCACAGAAGGTAGTTGAGGCCCGTTCATTGGCTATATTTAAGAGGGAGCTAGATGTGGCCCTTGTGGCTAAAGGGATCAGGGGGTATGGAGAGAAGGCAGGTACAGGATGCTGAGTTGGATGATCAGCCATGATCATATTGAATGACGGTGAATGGCCTACTCCTGCACCTATTTTCTATGATTCTAGACCTGACGGGCCGAATGGCCTAATTCTAATCCGATTCCTTATGACATTAATTGTAGTTTCTTCCATAGCTTTCTCTGGCAGTTCATTTCAGATACAGACAACGTTTTGAGTGAAAAAAAAATTGCTCCTGAGGTCCTTCTTAATTATCGCCCCTCTCACCTTATTGCCTGTGCCTTCTAGTTTTAGATCCTCTACTCTGAGAAATGACAGTGATTGTTCTCTTTTTCTATGGCCTGCATATTCTTGTACACTTCAATAAGATCACCTATCAGTCTCCTGTGCTCCAAAGAAAAAAGACCCAGTCTATCCAACCTCTTCCTTTTACTGCTGAGGGCAGCACAGTGGCATGATGGTAGAATTGCTGCCTTGCAGAGCCAGAGACCTGGGTTTGATCCTGACCACGTGTGGGTTTTCTCCGAGTGCTCCAGTTTCCTCCCACATTCCATGCTGGTTTGTAGGTTAATTGGCTTCTGTAATTTGTCCCTAGTGTGTGGGATAGAACCAGTGTGAATGGGCAATCCTTTGTTGGCGTGGACTGAAGGGCGTGTTTCCATGCTGTAGCTCTAAACTATAACATTAGCCTGCAAGTTCAGGGAGCATCCTGGTGAATCAATTCCAAAAAAGGAATGCACCTCTTTCATATCTCTGCCATTTTCTTTCTGCATGACATAATTTCATAACAATGTTATTTTTCCCATCCTGGACCATGACGGACCCTGCATGATTTGCCATTGTTTTGTCTACAATACTTTTTATGGCCTGTCTTTATGCATCTCGTTGGATTACTGTCATATGCAACTTCCCAGTTCCCGGACAATTTCAAAGACTTTTATGAAAAACTGTGGTCTCCTCCTACTAAAATAATCTTAAATTGAGATAGGTTTCCCCCTTCAGACAGTCAAACGTAACTCTGCAAGAGAAACCATTAGACCTGCTCAGATTAGAACCGATCTGTTTGTTTAGCTTTTGATTACCCTTTCACAAATTCGGACAAAGGATCAATGGCACGCCACTAATCTACACTTTGATTTTCTGGACAATCTACTTTTCTTTGTATTCCTTTCTTTGTAATATCCCACAGGTTGCGGGATATTACAAATAAATAATTTACTGAAGAAAAGACTAAAATAGATTTATAAGGAAAATAATGAAAAGCAACACATTTAAGGGAGCAATTGAACAGCAAGGACAAACTATATAGCTTATTTCAATCTGAAGAAGGGTTCCGACCTGCAACATCACCTATTCTTTTTCTCCAGAAATTCAGCCTGACCCAGCGAGTTTCTCCAGCAATTTGTGTCTTTCGTCAGTATAAAACAGCATCTGCAGTTCGTTGTGTAGGAAGGAACTGTACATGCTGATTTACACCAAAGATACACTCAAAATGCTGGAGTAACTCAGTGGGTCAGGCAGCAGCAAGAGGTATAGAAGTGTGAACATGCACACCTCCAGATTCTGCAACTGTTTTTCCCTATTCGTCATCAGGCAACTGAACCATCCTCTCACCAGCTTGAGGTGGTCCTGACCTCCCATTTACTTAATTGGAGATCTTCAAGCTATCATTAATCGGACTTGTTGGACTTTATCTTACTCTAAACATTATACCCATTATTCTGTATCTGTACACTGTGGACAGCTTGATTGTAATCATGTACAGTCTTTTCGCTGACTGGTTAGCACACACCAAAGGCGTTTCAATGTACCTCGTTACACATGAAATAATAAACTAAATTATACTAAAACATTTTAATTAATGCCTGAACAGTCAACATGTTGAACACCCTATTTCTGATACTTTTTTTCCTCTAGGATTACTTGCAATTTGGATTTTCTTTGGAAGGTCTAGCTGTAACCCTTACATCTGTTTTCATAAGTTCGAACAGCAGAATTAGGCCATTCGGCCCATCTACACCATTCAATCATGGCTGATCTATCTTTCCCTCTCTACTTCATTCTCCTGGTAACTTTTGTCATCCTTGCTACTCAAGAATCTGTCAGTCTCCGCTTTAAAAATACCCAATTACTTGGCCTCCAAAGCCCTCTGTGGCAATGAATTCCACAGATTTGCCATCCTCTGACCACTCTCTAACATCCTCCGTCCCAACCCCTATGGTTCTTACCCCTCTGCTCTTTGACCCCCACAAAATGTAAAGACATCTATGTTCCTTGCCAATTCCTTTCAAAATCTTAAAACTCTCAACATAATCACCCCTCAATTACTTATATCCCAACTAATGCAGGCTTGGTTTATGTAATCCTTCATAATTTAACCCTCATGAATCGTGGTAATACTCTGGTGAATCAACATAGCATTCCCTGCAAAGCCAAAATATCCTTGTGGTGTCCAGAGCTGTGCATATCCTTGTGCACAGCTCTGGACCAAATATCCTTGTGGTGTCCAGAGCTGTGCATAGTTGGAGATTTACATTGCTGTGCCTATTGACTAACTTAACAGTACTTTGATTTTTTTTTGTCACATTTTAGCGATCTGTGTACATGGGTGTCTAAATCTTGAATTATTTTTTGTTGTTCCTAGCTTTCCACCATTTTAAAACATACCTGGTTCTCTACCCATAGGAGATGACTACAGATATACCTGCTCTGCCCTCGAGGTCTGCAGTGGGAGGTGCCCCTGGGGAACAAAGGTGGATGGGTGATGAGAGGATGTTGGTTGCTGGTCGTCCAGGGAAAGGTGATGGCTGGAGGCCCGCAGCAGCATGGGGCTTGCCTGAATCGGGCACTGGTCATAACTACTGGAGCGTGGATTGGGCTTGGAAAATGGTGCCAAACATGGTGCCCCTTGCATGCTACTCTACTGGGCTGTAAGAAAATAATTTCACTATGCATGGGCTTTGCACATGTGACAATAAAGCACTATTGCACCATTGAAATCCCCCAACATTTTGCATTTACACTATCATTTAATCTAACAGAGTCCCTTGATAATTTTAGAACCTCCGTGTAATACTGAGTTCCCACTTTATTCTTTTCATCAGCCAACATGACAATAAGGCTCACTATTACATTATCTATATTGTTGATGGATTGAATAGTTGAGGCACCAGTACAGAACTATTTGACAACATGAGCTGCTCACTGTCAATACAAGTATATACCCTTTATTGAAGGCCTTTGCCTTGTGTAGGTTTAGGCTTGGGTTTAGGTTTATTATTGTCACCTGTAGCGAGGTACAGTGAAAACTTTTGTTTTGCATGCTTCCAATATGATCAGATAATACGATACACAAATCGTCAAAATGATTGAAAGCTTCAAGTTCATAGGATTAAATTTCACCGGCAATGTGTTCTGGACCAGCCCCATTGAGCCTAAGGCCAAGAAAGCACACCAATGCCGAGAAAGCTTAGGAAGACTCAGGGACAGTTTCCACCCAGCTGTTATCACCCAGGATTTTATCTTGCACTAATCCCTTTATCATGTATCTGTACACTGTGAATGGCCTGATTATGATTATCTAATGCCTTTCCGCTGACTGGTTAGCACGTAACAAAAGCTTTTCACAGTGCCCCAGTACACGTGACAATAAACTAAACTCAACTCAAGTTTGGCATGTCTCTAAAAACCCACACCAACTTCTACAGATGCACTGTAGAAAGTATCTTTTCGGGATGCTTCACAGCCTGGTTAGGGAACACCTCCATCCAAAACCACAATAAATTGGGAGAGTGGTGGATGTAGCCCAGATCATCACACAAACCAGCCTCCCTTTTATTGACTCCATCCTCACTTTATGCTGCCTCGACAAGGCCACCAGCATAATCAAGGACAATTCTCATCACATGTCATTCCCTCTTCTCACATCTCCCATCAGGCAAGAGATACAGAAGTTCAACAATGCATACCTCCAGATTCAAAGAGTTTCTTCCCAACCGTCATCAGGCAATTGAATGGTCCTGTCATTAGCTGGAGTGTGGTCATGACCTCCCATCTCAATGGAGATAGAAACATAGAAAATAGGTGCAGGAGTAGGCCATTCGGCCCTTCGAGCCTGCACCGCCATTCAATATGATCATGGCTGATCATCCAACTCAGTATCCTGTACCTGCCTTCTCTCCATACCACCTGATCCCTTTAGCCACAAGGGCCACATCTAACTCCCTCTTAAATATAGCGAATGAACTGGCCTCAACTACCTTCTGTGGCAGAGAATTCCACAGATTCACAACTCTCTGTGTGAAAAATGTTTTTCTCATCTCGGTCCTAAAAGACTTCCCCCACGCGACAGTGAGAGTAGGAATGGAGCGAGGTGGAGGATAAATGTGTGGCTGAAGGACTGGTGCAGAGGGCAGGGATTCGAGTTTCTGGATCATTGGAACCTCTTTTGGGGAAGGAGTGACCTGTATAAAAAGGACGGGTTGCACTTGAACTCAAGGGGGACCAGTATCCTGGTGGGGAAATTTGCAAAGGCTACTGGGGAGACTTTAAACTAGAACGGTTGTGGGGAGGGACTCAAATAGAGAAAGCTAGTAGACAGTGTCTGAGGCAGGAAGGGAAGTACTCAGACCCAACATGTGGGGGGGGAAAGAAGAAAAAAATAATAAACAGAGAATAAGAGGTGGTGGGTTTCTTAAATGTGTGAGCAGAGAGAAAGAGGGGTGTAAAATGAGGGTAGAAGCAATTGGTAGCAAGGTGAAAAGTAAAAGTGGCAGGCAGACAAATCCATGGCAAAAATCAAAAGGGCCACTTTTCAACATAATTGCATAAGGAGTAAGAGTGTTGTAAAAACAAGCCTGAAGGCTTTGTGTCTCAATGCAAGGAGCATTCGTAATAAGGTAGATGTTGAATGTGCAGATAGCTATTAATGACTATGATAAAGTTGGGATCACGGAGACATGGCTCCAGGGTGACCAAGGCTGGGAGCTGAGCATCCAGGGATATTCAATATTCAGGACGGAGAGACAGAAACGTAAAGGAGGTGGGGTAGCGTTGCTGGTTAGAGAGGAGATTAACGCAATAGAAAGGAAGGACATTAGCTTGAAGGATGTGGAATCGATATGGGTAGAGCTGCGAAACACTAAGGGGCAGAAAATGCCAAAAGGCCCACTCCTGCACCTATTTTTTATGTCTATGTTTCTATGTTATCCTTAAACTGTGACCCCTTGTTCTGGACTTCCCCAACATCGGGAACAATCATCCTGCATCTAGCCTGTCCAACCCCTTAAGAATTTTGTAAGTTTCTATAAGATCCACCCTCAATCTTCTAAATGCTAGCGAGTACAAGGCAAGTCTATCCAGTCTTTCTTCATATGAAAGTCCTGCAGTCCCAGGAATCAGTCTGGTGAAACTTCTCTGTACTCCCTCTATGGCAAGAATATCTTTCTTCAGATTATGAGACCAAAACTGTACACAATACTCCAGGTGTGGTCTCACCAAGGCCCTGTATAACTGCAGTAGAACCTCACTGCTCCTATAATCAAATGCTTTTGCTATGAATGCTAACATACCATTTGCTTTCTTCACTGTCTGCTGCACCTGCATGCCTACTTTCAATGACTGGTGTATCATGACACCCAGGTCTTGTTGCATCTACCCTTTTCCTAATTGGCCACCATTCAGATAATAGTCTACTTTCCTGTTCTTGCCACCAAAGTGGATAACCTCACATTTATCCACATTATACTGCATCTACCATGCATTTGCCCATTCACCAACCTATCCAAATCACCTTGCAGCCTCCTAGCATCCCCCTCACAGCTAACACTGCCCCCCAGGTTCATGTCATCCGCAAACTTGGAGATCTTGCATTCAATTCCCTCATCCAAATCATTAATATATATTGTAAATAACTGGGGTCCCAGCACTGAGCCTTGCAGTACCCCACTAGTCACTGCCTGCCATTCTGAAAATGACCCGTTTACTCCTACTCTTTGCTTCCTGTCTGGAGATCTTTGAACTTTCTTAATCGGACTATGTTAAATCTTTGCTCTAAATGTTGTAGCCTTTATCTTTTATCTTTGCTCTTTGCACAGCCAGATTCTAATTATGTATAGTCTGGACTGGATAGCACCCAAACAAAAACTTTTCACTGTTCCTCGGTGCACATGACCAATTTCCTAACCAGATTTATAATTTGCCTTTCATTCCATGAACTTTAACTCTATTAAATAATTCCCTATCTGGATCTTTAATGAATGCCTTCTGTAAATCCATGTAAACAATATTTGTGAATTCATCAATGTTCTTAGTTTAGTTTAGCTACTTTCCCAGAAAAGGTAACAAAGTTTTGTTTGATTTGATCTGCCATTTGTAATCCACATTGTCACTCACGATAGTGCCCTAGTTTTCCTTAAGCGCTTTACTAATTTGTCCTTAATTTTAGAATCCAGTATCTTCCTCATTGCAAAAGTTGGATAATAAGTTAGACAGCCGATGTGAGTGAGATTAATGACCATTGAACTTTGCGTTTGATAAATGGAACTAATAATTCCAATATGGGAGAGCACAAGATAAAACAAAGGCCTCTCTTGTTCATGCATGAAATAAATTAAAAGACCCTCTGGCTGATAAAACAATTAGGATTGCTTAGAAGGACCCTTACAAGCACCGGTCCAATTTATAAAGGTATATATATGCTGCTCCACTTTAGTTTAGGCTGTAGACTTTTAGCCTTAAGAGACACAGCGCAGAACCATGCCCTTTGTTCCACCAAGTCCGCGCCGGTCAGCGATCTCTTGTACACTTGCACTATCTTACACTTTAGGGCCATACAATTATACCAAAGCCAATTAACCTACAAAACTGCAAGTCTATCGAATGTGGGAAACCGGAGCACCAGGAGAAAACCCACGTGGGCACAGGGAGAACGTACAAACTCTGTACAGACAGCATTCATGGTCTGAATCGAACCTGGGTCTCTGGCGCTGTAAGGCAGCAACTCCACCACTGCGCCACCATGCTTCACTTGCAAACTCCCTGTCCCTATATGTGTCCAGTTAAAAAAAAAAAGTTGAGGCAGATGTTGAAACAAGGAACTGCAGATGTTGAATTACACAGAAGGGCACAAAGTGCTGGCGTAACGCAGCAGGTCAGGCAGCATCTCTGGACAACATGGATAGATGATGTTTCCGGTTGGGTCTGAAGAAGGGTCTCAACCCGAAACGTCACCTGTCCATGTTCTCCAGGGATGCTGCTTGACCTGTTAAATTACCCAAGCATTTTGTGTCTTTTTTTGTTGTGGATGTTGCTCTATTATTTTCAGCTTCTTGGGAATATCTCAGCACCATATTCAAAACAAGATGGCTATTCTGAGTAGTGCAGTGCTTATTAAATTATTACAATTCAAGAGAATTTAATTGGCTACGATTCATTTTGGAACATCTTTAAAAAAGATACTGCATTTTCTAAAGGGTTACCCGCAAGCCTCCAACCTCATTGTCCCCCAGCCCCGCACGGCACGATTTTATCTTCCCCCCCAAAATCCGCAAACCTGACTGTCCTGGCAGAGCTATTGTTTCTGCTTGTTCTTGTCCACCGAACATATTTCCACATACCCCAACTCCATCCTATCCCCTCTGGTCCAATCCCTCCCTACCTATGTCCAAGGCATCTCACATGCTCTTCGTCTCCTTCATGACTTCTGTTTTCCAGGCCCCCACTCCCTCATCTTCACTATGGATGTCCAGTCACTATACACCTCCATCCCCCACCAGGAGGGTCTTAAAGCCCTCTGTTTCTTCCTTGACCGCAGAACCAACCAAACCCCGTCCACTAATATTCTCCTCCCCTAGCGGAGCTGGTCCTTACCCTCAACAACTTTTCCTTTGACGCCTCCCATTTCCTCCAAATCCAAGGCGTAGCTATGGGTACGCGCGTGGGCCCCAAGTATGCCTGTCTCATTGTGGGGTACGTGGAACAATCCGTGTTCGAGGTGTACCGTGGCCCTATCCCCGAACTCCACCTCCGCTACATTGACGACTGCATTGGTGCTACCTCCTGCACCCATGCAGAACTCACTGACTTCATCCATTTCACCACCAACGTCCATCCGGCACTCAAATTCACCTGGACCATTTCCGACATCTCTCTACCGTTTCTTGACCTCACTATCTCCATCGCAGGTGATAGACTACTGACCGACATCTACTACAAACCCACTGACTCCCATGGCTATCTGGACTACACTTCTTCCCACCCTGCTTCCTGTAAGGACTCTATCCCCTCCTCCCAATTCCTCCGTCTATGCCGCATCTGCACCCAGGATGAGGTGTTCCACACCAGGGCATCAGAGATGTCCTCATTCTTTAGGGAACGGGGGTTCCCCTCTTCTATTATAGCTGATGCTCTCACCAGGGTCTCCTCTATATCTCGCAGCTCCACTCTCACTCCCCATCCCCTAGTAACAAGGCAGGGAGGTGGGGGCGCTGCAAGCCGGCAGCCCTGTTAGCAGCTGTCTGTCTTTTTTCCACTTTTTTCTGTTTTTAGTATGTTTCAGTGCACCGGTTAAATGTTTCTTGGTGTGTCTTGTGTGGGGTGTGGTGTGGGGGGGGTAAGGGGGAACCGGTTTTGGCCACCTCTTCCACGGAGAGGTGACTTTTCCATGTCGCCTCCCCTGTGGCCTAACAACAAGGATCGGCGCGGCCTTTCCCGGAGATGCGCCTGGGACATCAGTGGCGGGCGTAGCGTGGACACTCGGCGGGGAGTGGGCGAACCCTCGCTGGGGCTCGCCGGAGGGGAGCGCTTCGTTTTGCTGGCCCGCGGCAGTCGGCAGCCTGAAGCCGCGGTCTGCAGGGCTCCAGCGGGGAGCGGCGTCCGCAGCCCGGGATTCCTCGTGGGGGACCGGGGGAAGAAGGAGCCACCACCGCCGGCCCGTGGCCTACTTCTACCATGGGTCCGGCATGGACTTACCATCACCCCCGGAGGGGAGATTCGACCACCGGCCCTGCTGTCTGCGGTGTTTCTGGCAGCGGCGGGAACTTTAAATCTTCAACCGCCGGCCTATACAAGCCTGAAGCCGCGGTCTCCGGTGGGGAGAGCTGACCCTGGACTTTACCTTGTCTGGATGCCTGCAGTGACGGCTGCGGAGGGTTGAGGTCCCGACCACGGGGAAAAGTGGAGGAGGACTGGCAAATGTTGTGCCTTCCACCACAGTGACGAATGCTGTGGTGGATGCTTATGTTACATTTTTATTGTGTATTTGTGTGTTCTTTATTATTGTATGCTGCTGACAAAAGCCCTACTAGGGACAAGTGTTGCAAATTAGCCTTGGCTAAAAACACTATGATGCATACATCAGATGACTGTTTCAAGTGTATCTATGCTTTTGTATCTGTCCCTATTAAATAAACCTTAATCAATCAATCAGAGTCCTCCTTGTCCTCACCTTACACCCTACCAGCCATCGCATACAACATATAATCCCCAAGATTTTCGCCACCTCCAACGGGATCCCACCACTGGCCACATCTTCCCTTCTCCTCCACTTTCTGCTTTCTGCGGAGACCATTTCCTCTGTAACTCCCTGGTCAATTCGTCCCTTTCCACTGAAACCACCCCCTCCCCTGGTACTTAGCCTTGCGGAAGCAGCAAATACCACACTTGTCGCTTTACCTCCCCCCTCGACTCCATCCAAGCAGTCTCTCCAGGTGAGGCAGAGGTTCACCTGCACCTCCTCCAACCTCATCTACTGTATCCGCTGTTCCAGGTGTCAACTGCTCTACATCGGTGAGACCAAGTGCACGCTTGGCGATCGCTTCGCCCAACACCTCCGCTCGGTTCGCAATAACCAATCTGACCTCCCGTTGGCTCACTACTTCAACTCTCCCTTCCATTCCGAATCTGACCTTTCTGTTCTGGGCCTCCACCATGGCCAGAATGAGGCCCAGCGCGAATTGGAGGAACAGAACTTCATATTTTGCTTGGGTAGTTTACACCCCAGCGGTATGAACATTGACATCTCCAATTTCAGGTAGTCCTTGCTTTCTCCCTCCTACCCCTCCCCTTCCCAGCTCTCCCACAAGCCTACTGTCTCCGCCTCTTCTTTTATTTTTCCTGCCCCACACCCCCCCCCCGACATCAGTCTGAAGAAGGGTCTAGACTCGAAACGCCGTCTACTCCTTCGCTCCATAGATGATGCCTCACCTGCTGAGTTTCTCCAGCATTTTTGTCTACCTGCATTTTCTAAATGTCAGTTATTTCCCACGTACAAATGCACATTAGGGCAGCACAACGGTGCAGCTGGTCGAACTGCTGCCTCACAGCGCTGGAGACCCAGGTTCGGCGTTGTCTGTGTGAAGTTTGTGCATTCTCTCTGTGACCACATGGGTTTTCTCTGGGTGCTCATGTTTCCTCCCACATCCCAAAGTTGTGCAGGTTTGTATGTTAATCCGTCTCTGCAAAATGCGTAGGAGGTGGATGCGAATGCGGAATAACATAGAATAAATGTGAATGACTGATCGATGGTTGGCATGGACCTGGTGGGCTGATGGGCCTGCTTCTATACTGTATCTTTCAATCAATCAATCAGTCAATCAATTAAAACACAGCAAATAATATTACTGCACCGCAGGTCTAGCAAGGGTTCTGTGTGCCCTGGATGGAATTTGGTTCTCCCTGTGACCACAGGTACTTCTGCTGATACTGGTTTTCTCCTACATCCCAAAGACACATTGATTTTTAGGTTGAGTAGTTACTGAAAATAACCCTAATGAAGGCAGATGGTAAGGGGATCAAGGTGGAGTTGGTGGAAAGAGAATAGGTTACAGAGAAATAAGCGGGAAAATACGGTTGATGGGATTACTCTGTGCCAGCAGACAGCCGAACGGCTTCCTTCTATGTTGTGAGACAATTTAATATAAAATAGGTGACAGATTATCCTTCAGGGGAAAACGATACCTGAGGCTTAGACTGTAAATACAATAGATGGAAATAAATTACCTTGTTAAGAATTTCAAAACTAGTAGATTAGTTGATCTCTTTTTGATATTCATTTTATTTGAATAAAATAAAACTGTCTAAATGTATGGAACTTTCTTTAGATATGATGTAGGGTTAATATTTGGCATGTCCAAAATGTACTTACAATGTTTGTCTGAAAAATACAAACTTGAGAGGAGAATATAAAATATCTCTCACTTGAATTCTCGTTATAATGAGAAAAGCAATTGTGTATTACTAACCTTGGATCAATTTACCAAATGCAGTCTCATAAACTACCGTCAAAGCCATTGTCATTATGGAAACAACACTGTTCGCTTCTTCCAAGAAACTAATATGGGAAATCCTGAGGCAATTTCTCCCCGTTGGATTGCAACCTTGTCGTGGTCGGGGAGTTTGTGTGTCTCAGTGACCCCTCGAGCTATGCCAGGGGTGAATTCATCTCCTGTTAGGGTCTCCCATGCTGGGACAGGTCGAAGGGTAGAGACAAGACGAAGAGCGATCCACTGGTCCTCCAGTTTGAGGGTTGAGCACAGGGCGAACAAACCAGTCTCGTAAAATAAATATGTTATGGAAACGGCAACTGAAGGAATCAACACGACTGGGCGTGATGGACTTCCAGGGCTATCGACAGATGCTAGGATGAATGTCAATGGTGGAAGCCGAAAGGAAGCCACTGGCAGGAAGGTGGAAGTTCTAAATGACAAACCTAAGACTAGGCTCCTTGCTCAATGCCAACAAGAGAGCATGGGCACCATCATCATGAGAAGGCGCTGGAACTGGATTGACCATATATGGAGAAGAGTACCGGACAGCATCCCAAGAACAGCCCTGCACTGGACACCGGAAGGGAAAAGGAAAAGAGGGAGACCCAAAACCACCTGCCGTCGAACTGTAGAGGAGGAAATGAAAGCAATGGACCTGACCTGGGGATAGTGTCCAGAAGCTAGCCCAGAACAGACAGGAGTGAAGGACCTTCATTGCTACCCTACATGCCAGGAGGCATAATAGGCAGTAAGTAAGTAAGTGAGACAATTTGATAACACATACCAGGTTTGATCAGGAAAAGCTAATTTCTCCCAAATAAAACTTCAATCACCATTGAGCAGAAGCACAAAAAGTAACATGAAAACCAAGCTCATATTTAGGAAGCCAGATTACTTTAAAAAATGATACAGAATGGAAACAGGCCCTTCAGCCCACTGACCCAGTCCATGCCGTCCCATTCATGTCAGTTCTATTAACCTGCTGTTGCATCCACTCCCTACATACCAGGGGCAGCTTACAGAGGCTAATTCATTTACAAATCCTCATGTCTTTGGGATGCGGGAGGAAAGCAAATCACCCGGAGGAAACCCACGCCATCACAGGGAGAACATGCAAACTCCACACAGACAGCACCTGAGATCAGGATGGAACCCGGGTCTCTGGCATTGTGAGGCAGCAGATCCACCAGCTGCGCCTCTTGACGCTAAGCTTCTCATGATAGATGATGTTTTGGGCCACCCTCAAGGAAGGTTCTGACCCGAAACTTCGCCTATCCCCGTCCTCCAGAAATACTGCACAGACTGCTGAGTTACTCCAGCACTTTGTCTCTTAAAACAAGCATACTGTTGAGAGGGTCCAGAAACATGGTGTTGCTGAACTGGAAATTTATTAGGGCTGGACATTTATCCTCGATCACTTGTGAAGAAGATTAGTTATGGCTTCACATCCAGCCTCATTTTGGAATTCAATCCTGCCGAGGACAAGTTTGATCACGTTGTTCTTTTGCTCTTGCTGATATTTTTGTTGCTGGTTTGTGCTGATTCGGGAACAGGAAAAGACCATTCAGGTCTTTTCTGCCATTCAATCAGTTTGTAGCTCATCCATACTTCAAATCTATTTATGATCCCTAATTCAATACCATCACTCAACAAAAATCCATTGAACCCAGTTTTGAAAACTTTAATTGACTATACAACCACAGCTTTTTGGGAGAGTTCCAGATTTCTGCTACCTTTTGTATGAATTAAGTGAATTAAGTGCATTATTTTTCCACTTGCATCTATTTTGAGAATTTCCCTTTGATTTTGACCCACCCACTAAAATAATCTTTTATCATTTTATAAACCTTAATTAAATCAATCCCCCTGCCTTTTAAACTCCAATGAATCTAAGCCTAGGTTTTGCCAGCTTTTCTGTTTAACCCTCTAAGCCTCATGTATCATGGATATGGTATTAATCATAACCTCTCTTTACTTTCATGGAGTGTTTAGTTTAGAGATACAGCATGGAAACAGGCCCTTCAGCCGAACGTCCTTGCTGACCAGCGATTAGCAATACACTAGTTCTATCCTGCACACTATGGGTAATTTGCAGAAGCCGATTAACCTATAAACCTGCACTTCTTTGGAATGTGGGAGGAAACCGGAGCACCCGGAGGAAATCCATAGTCACAGGGAGAATGTACAAACTCTGTACAGACAGCACCGTGGTCAAGATTAAATCCAGTTCTCTGGTGCAGTAAGGCAGAAACTCTACCGCTGCACCACTGTGCCATCCCTGCGTTGGTTTTCAATTAACTTTTTTTCTCCTCATGTTCAGATCACCTTGGTAATGCAGGGTGGCTGAGTGGAATGGGGCTAAACCATTTCCTTTGATTCAGAGCATACACTGTATACAGAAGGTCTGGGTTAGATACCTCAGAAATTATGCTTGCCTTCATTGCTAGTCGCATTAAATAGAAGTTATAATGCAGCTCTATAGGACTTTGGTTAAGCCTCATTTGGAGTATTGCTTGCAGGTTTGGTTTCTCCATTATAGGAAAGAGGCGGAGGCTTTGGAGAGGGTGCAGAGGCAGCTTACCAGAATACTAACTGGATTTGAGGGTTTTAGCTACAGGGAGAGGTTGGTTAGACTTGGATTGTTTTCTCTGGAATTGAGGAGAGACTTGATAGATTAACATGGGCCGTGGAACCGGGGGGTCTGCAGCCCCCCAACTTTTTTGGCTAGACATGTTTCAATATCTCCGGCTTTGGATGAGGCGCTGCTGTGCTCTGAGCAACCTGGTCGTGGGTGTTGGAGAGCCGGGCGGAGGGAGGGATGGAAACAGAAGAGGCGGTGGGGGCAGATGCGGATGGGGAGCCGGGGCTGGTGAGTGTTTGATGGGCTGGCGAGTCGCTTGCTGCAGCTCCGGCCATGGAGCAGCCTCAGTGCAAGAGTCCCGTGTCATCGGAGGCGTTGGAGGCGTTGCACCGCCGTGGGAGTCTCTGCACCGAATTTGCCCTGGTGACCGGCATGGACCAGGCTGCGGCTTGGTGTCAACCAGTGGCTGCTGGAAGTAGGTACCAAGGACTGGGTAGAAGCGGTGGCAGTTAGTGGCCTTCAAATGGTGGTGGTTAGAGAAAGCATCCTGCTTGCTTGCTAGATTTTCACTTACTGTAACTGCAGGAGAATTGTTTGCTATGTTGGGGAAGTCCAAAACCAGGGATTGCAGTTTACGAATAAGGGATGGGCCATTTAGGATTGAGATGATGCCAAACTTTCTTCACGCAGAGAGTTGTGAATCTGTGGAATTCTCTGCCACAGAAGGCAGTGGAGGCCAATTTACTGGATGCTTTGAAGAGAGAGTTACATTTAGCTCTTGGGGCAAGCAAAATCAAGGGATATGGGGAAAAAACAGGAAAGAGGCACTGATTTTAGATGAACAGCCATGATGATATTGAATGGCTCAAAGGGCCTAACGGCCCACTGCTGCACCTATATTTTATATTTCTATGCTTGAGTATATGGCAATAAAACCCGACCACTTGATTTTGAAGCATTCATGCATGGTGGAGGTATAATAATATAGTCATAGTGATACAGTGTGAAAACAGACCCTTCGGCCCAACTTACGCACACCCGCCAACATGTCCCAGCTACACTACGTGCTTTTGGTCCATATCCCTCCAAACCTGTCCTATCCATCAATCAGTCTAATAATTTCTTAAATGTTGGGATACTCCCAGCCTCAACTACCTCCTCTGGCAGCTTGTTCCATACACCCACCGCCCTTTGTGTGGAAAAAGTTACCCCTCAGATTCCTATGAATCTTTCCCCCTTCACCTTAAATCTGTCCTCTGGTCCTCAATTCACCTACTATGGGCAACAGACTCAGTGCATAGAAATGTATATTTCTAATGTATTTTAGATTTCTCGAAAGTCTTACTTTTAAATAGTAATGTTTCCACAAACATATGCCTCCTTTATTAATGTCATGGTTTGATGATTCTAAATTCAAATCAAAATGAAATATACGTCAAAGGAGAACGCTTACTTTCAAAATACTCTGATTTTTTCCCCAAGCAAAACATAGTTTGTATGACTTGCAAAATTAGGAAATGTTATGATTATTTCTTGTCCCTATTTCCAACTACAAACAAAAAAAAAATAGCACTTGAAATTATAACAAATTTAAAAGTTTTTGTCAAATTTTCTGTACCGTGGAAGGCACTGGCGTCGATCCGGGGGGGGAGGGGGATGGGGGATGTATCCTCCCACTTTTTGAGGTGGGGGATGGCCTGTATTATTATTTGGACGTCGAGCAATAACAAATATAATAATCACCTGCTCCTATCTCTCATGTATGCCGTACATTATATTAAAAATACTTCATACAAAAAACATTGAAATCATACTTCTACAATGCACTAAAACATGATTTTAATACATCAAATTTCAAAAAGTCCCTACCATGCCAGGGCGGGGTGCCCCCGTCTCACACCCTCCCCCCACTCAGTCACTCCACTCCCTCGCCAGGTACCCCCAAGGCCAGTGATCAGTGATCGCTCAGCTCCCCCCCACCACTTTCAAAAATGATCCGCGGCCTCTGTGGAAGTATATCAGAGGCACAGATAGGGTAGACAGTCTGAACTTTTTTTCCATGTCGAGTACCTACTTGGCCATAAAGGCCCATTATCCTGCTGGTGGCATTGGGTTGGAGTTGCAGGGTTGGCCTTCCCTGGCAATGGTGCCGGTGTTATCCATCACCGCTCCGTGTTACTGTAGGCTGTGTACAATCTATGTGCCCTGATCCATCTGACCTCTGTGGGGCTTCCAGTGGTACCTGATCCACACCACTCAGCAGACGGTGCAGGCCTCCAGCGGCCCACTCCACGAACACCTCGACCTGGATCAGACGTTGACCCACGAGTGCTCCGTCCTTCGCCTCCATAAGCCACTGCTCCACCTCTAGGTGCTGGCCACTGCTCCACCTCTGTGTGCCGGCCACTGCTTCACCTCTATGTGCTGGCCGGTGCTCCACCTCTATGTGCTCATGGCCTCCATAGAGTCGTAGAGTCATATAGCATGGAAACGGGCCCTTTGGCCCAACTTGCCCACTCTGACCAACATGCCCCATCTGCACTAGTCCCACCTGCCTGTGTTTGGCCCATATCCCTGTAATACTACCCTATTCATGCACCAGTCCAAATGTTTCTTCAACGTTGCGACAGTCCCTGCCTCAACTACTTCCTCCGGCAACTCGTTCCATACAACCGCCATCCTTTGTGTAAAAAAGTTATCCCTCAGGTTACTATTAGATCTTTTCCCCCTCACCTTAAAGAACACTTTTTTTCAGATAAAAATTACATCCATCTAACTGATGGGCAGCAGACTCCACTATCCACTGAATACACAAGCTAGGTGGGAGTGGTACAGTGAAAAGGAAAGCTACAAGGATTTGAGAAATAGTTAGATGTTTGGATTATATGCTTCAGCAAGGAAGTTGACTTTCCTATACGACTACATTTATTGCATTATATTGATGTCCATTGATCTTTGAAGCCTCACGTCAACTTTATAAAGAAGGGATTGTACACTCTTTCTTCCAATAACATTTGAATGACATTTTAATCAAAATCTCCAAGGATACATAAGATTGATCTGTTACAATAATTCAAAAATAAAAATGACGAGCTGTGCCTTAAGGAAAAAAAACTTTCAATTGAGCCTATTTCCATCACCAGAGATCTCCTTCCTGTTGAAAAATATAAACCTTTGATTGTCCGGTGATTTGATGAATCTGACCTGCTGAGTGTTTCCACCTTTTTTCATTTCATTTCAAATTTCCTGCATCTGCAACGGTTCTACTTTTGAGTCGTGAGTTCATATGTTCATATGTTCATAAGTTATAGAAGCAGAATTACGCCATTTGGCACATTACTCTGCCATTCAGTCATGGCTGACCTATTTTTCCCACTCAACCCCATTCTCCTGGCTTCTCCCCATAACCCCTGACTATCACTCTCCATCTTCAAATATCCATTGACTTGGCCTCCACAGTCGTCTGTGGCAAACAATTCCACAGATTCACAACCCTCTGACTAATGAAATTCCTCCTCCTTTCCTTTCTAAAGGTACGTTATTTTATTCTGAGGGAATGGCCTCTGGTCCTAGACTCTTCCATGAGTGGAAACATCTTGTCCACATCCACTTTATCCAGGCCCTTTTACTATTCGGTAAGTTTCAATGAGGTCCCCCCACATCCTTCTAGGTTTACGCTCATCGTATGTAAATTCAATTATTCCTGGGATCATTCTCGTAAACCTCCTCTGCATCCTCTCCAATGGCAGCACATCCTTCCTCAGATATGGGCCCCAGAACTGCTCACAATACTCCAAATGTGGTCTGACTAGAGTCTTATAAAGCTTCAGCATAACATCCCTGTTTTTATATTCAAGTCCTCTCGAAATACTGTAAATGCCAGCATTACATTTAAGGTTTGCACCTTTGTCCTGTGGAAAAGTCTTGACTGTGTCTCAGTGTCTCTCCATCGTCTGTGAAGCCGGACACCCTTATTTTACATGCAATTACTTTTGGACTGTTAAAAATGGCAACTACCTTATTATATCATAAACTCAAATTATTGAATTTTATACATTATTATATTAATGAAAAATTAAGATTTTTTTTGTTTTTAGTATATTTCATTTACTCAACTTGCAATAGGAATGGCTAATAAAATAATAAATGGGAAGCATGATACACTTTGATTATGATTGAAAGAACTGCATTTAATTAAAGCCTTACCTCATCCTCAGGACATCGGTAATTCATGAGTTAATAAGTTATAGGAGAAGAATTAGGCCAATTGGCCCATCAAGTCTACTCCCCCATTCAGTCATGGCTGATCTATCTTTTCCTCTCAACCCCATTCTCCTGCTTTCTCCCTATAACCCCTGACACCCGTACTAATCAAGAACCTTTCAATCTCCAGCTTAAAATTATCCATTGATGGCCTCCACAGCCGACTGTGCCAATGAATTCCACAGAATCACCACCCTCTAACTAAATAAATTCCTTTTCATCTTCTTTCTAAAGGTATGTCCTTTTATTCTGAGGCTATGGCCTCTGATCCTAGTCTCTCCCACTAGTGAAAACATCCTCTCCACATCCGCTTAATCCAGGCCCTTCACTATTCAGTAAGTTTCAATGAGGTCCCCCTCATCCTTCCAAACTCCAGTGAGTACAGGTCCAGTCACACATCTGTTAAGCCAATCATTCCTGGGATAATTCTCGCAAACCTCCTCTGTCACCCTCTTCAATGCGAGCACATCCTTCCTCAGATATGGGGCCTAAACTGCTCACAATACTCCTCTGATACCATTTGTCTGACTAGTGCCTAATAAAGCATCTGCATTAAAGAGAAAGAGATTAGTTAAAACAAATGTAGGTCCCTTGCAGTCAGAAACAGGTGAGTTGATCATGGGGAACAAGGATATGGCGGACCAATTGAATAACTACTTTGCTTCCGACTTCACTAAGGAAGACATAAATAATCTGCCGGAAATAGCAGGGGACGGCGGGTCAAAGGAGTACTTGAGTGAAATCCAGGTTAGTCGGTAAGTGGTGTTGGGTAAATTGAATGGATTAAAGGCCGATAAATCCCCAGGGCCAGATAGGCTGCATCCCAGAGTACTTAAGGAAGTAGCTCCGGAAATAGTGGATGCATTAATGATAATCTTTCAAAACTCTTTAGATTCTGGAGTAGTTCCTGAGGATTGGCGGGTAGCAAACGTAACCCCTCTTTTTAAGAAGGGGTGGAGAGAGAAAACGGGGAATTACAGACCAATTAGTCTAACATCGGTAGTGGGGAAACTGCTATAGTCAGTTATTAAAGATGGGATAGCAGCACATTTGGAAAGTGGTGAAATCATTGGACAAAGTCAGCATGGATTTACGAAAGGTAAATCATGTCTGACGAATCTTGTGGAATTTTTCGAGGATGTAACTAGTAGCGTGGATAGGGGAGGACCAGTGGATGTGGTGTATCTGGACTTCCAGAAGGCTTTCGACAAGGTCCCACATAAGAGATTAGTATATAAACTTAAAGCATACGGCATTGGGGGTTCAGTATTGATGTGGATAAAGAACTGGCTGGCAAACAGGAAGCAAAGAGTAGGAGTAAACGGGTCGTTTTCACAATGGCAGGCAGTGACTAGTGGGGTACCGCAAGGCTCAGTGCTGGGACCCCAGCTATTTACAATATACATAAATGATCTGGATGAGGGAATTGAAGGCAATATCTCCAAGTTTGTGGATGACACTAAGCTGGGGGGCAGTGTTAGCTGTGAGGAGGTTGCTAGGAGACTGCAAGGTGACTTGGATAGGCTGGGTGAGTGGGCAAATGTTTGGCAGATGCAGTATAATGTGGATAAATGTGAGGTTATCCACTTTGGTTGCAAAAACAGGAAAGCAGACTATTATCTAAATGGTGGCCGATTAGGAAAAGGGGAGATGTAGCGCGACCTGGGTGTCATGGTGCACCATTCATTGAAAGTAGGCATGCAGGTACAGCAGGCAGTGAAGAAAGCCAATGGTATGTTAGCTTTCATAGCAAAAGGATTTGAGTATAGGAGCAGGGAGGTTCTACTTCAGTTGTATAGGGTCTTGGTGAGGCCACACCTGGAGTATTGCGTACAGTTCTGGTCTCCAAATCTGAGGAAGGACATTATTGCCATAGAGGGAGTGCAGAGAAGGTTCACCAGACTGATTCCTGGGATGTCAGGACTGTCTTATGAACAAAGACTGCATAGACTCGGTTTATACTCTCTAGAATTTAGGAGATTGAGAGGGGATCTTATAGAAACTTACAAAATTCTTAAGGGGTTGGACAGGCTAGATGAAGGAAGATTGTTCCTGATGTTGTGGAGGTCCAGGACAAGGGGTCACAGCTTAAGGATAAGGGGGAAATCCTTTAGGACCGAGATGAGAAGGAATTTTTTCACACAGAGAGTGGTGGGTCTCTGGAACTCTCTGCCACAGAGGGTAGTTGAGGCCAGTTCATTGGCTATATTTAAGAGGGAGTTAGATGTGGCCCTTGTGGCTAAGGGGATCAGAGGGTATGGAGAGAAGGCAGGTACGGGATACTGAGTTGGATGATCAGCCATGATCATATTGAATGGCGGTGCAGGCTCGAAGGGCCGAATGGCCTACTCCTGCACCTAATTTCTATGTCTATGTTTCTAAATCCCAGTTTTGGTATTCTTGCCCTCTCAAAATAAATGCTAGCATTGCATCCACCTTCCTTACTACCAATTCTACTTGCAAATTAACTTTTTTGTAATCCTGCACCTGCACAACTAAATACCTTTGCACCTTTAATTTCTGAGTTCTCTCCCCATTTAAAAAATAGTCTATACTTTTATTCCTACCACCATAACTCCACACTTTGCTACGCCATATTCCATCTTCCACTTCTCAGCCCACACTCCCAACTGTCCGAGTCTTTCTGCAGTGTCCCTGCCTTCTCTCACTACTTGTCAACCTATCTTCGTATTATCCGAACATTTGGCCACAAAGCCTTCAATTTCCTCATCCAAATCATTAATATACAACGCGAAGAGTAGTGGCCCCAGCACCAACCCCTGCAGAACACTGGCAGCCAACCAGAAAAAGCTCCCTTTATTACCACTCTTTGCCTTCTGTCATTCATCCAACCAGCTATTCATACTGGTTGCTCTTGAACTTCTACAGGTGCACAGTAGAGAGCAAACTGACCGGTTGCATTGTGGCCTGGTTCGGCAACTTGAACGTCCAGGAGCAGAAAAGACTGTAAAAAATTGTAAACACTGCCAAGGCCATCATCGGCTCTGACCTCCCCACCATCGAAGGGATTTATCAGAGTCGCTGCCACAAAAAGGCAGGCAACATCATCAAAGATCCACACCATCCTGGCCACACACTCATCTCACCACTGCCATCGGGAAAGAGGTACAGGTGCCTAAGAACTGTAACATCCAGGTTCAAAAACAGCTTCTTCCCTACAGACATCAAGCGATTAAACACTACAACCTCATAAGCCATGAACTACAATAGACTATTATTATTGCACTGTTATTGTTTGTTCTTTTTTTTCTGTGATTTTGTTATATTATTTATTATGATTACATATTCTGTTGTGATGCAGCAAGTAAGAATGTCAATGTTCTATCTGGGACACATGACAATAAAACACCCTTGACTCTTGACTCTTATCTCCTGATACCATGGGCTCTCAACTGCAGAACTGCAGATGCTGGTTTGTACCAAAGATAGATTTGTACAAAGTACTCGTAACTCAGTGGGTAGGGTAGCATCTCTGAAGAAAAAAGGATGGTTGGCATTTTGGGTCAGGACCTTTCTTCAGACTTTATTGACATTTAATTTGCAAATTGATTCTGAGTATTTACACCTGATTAATCAACAGTTTATAACCAGCATATTGAATGCTGATCATGCTAAGATCATAGACCCTGATCTGTTATGTATTATGTATAGATTAATAGTAGTCATAAAATACAATGTAAATTCCCAAAAAAGATACCATTAAAAGGAGAGAGACAACTTCTGAAACAGGAAAACTGGGAAAATGAAAAGGTCAGTAAGAAAGGGCAGGGAAATGAAAGATATCAGAATGAGCGTGTGTGTAACAGGGAGTGAGAGAGAGAGAAAGAGAGAAAGAGAGGACAATAGGTAAAGGACCAGTGAGAAAGTGAGAGAAAGCATTGACAGATCGGCGAGGACTGAGGGCTGAAGGAGAGAAAGGGATTGTGAATAAAGAAAGAGAAAGAGAGATGAACCAAGGGTGGAAATAAAACTTAATATCTTCCCCTCTCATAAAATGAGAGGGCAAGAGAATAAAGGGGAAGGCGGAGAGAGTGGCATTTCTGAAGAGAGAATGTGTGTGCATGAGGGAAGGAGAGAGGGGAAAGGAACAAGTGACGGATGAGTGAGAAGAAGAGAGATAGAGCACAGAGATGCTGCATAGAACATGGAAATCAGAGCATAGAGATCAGGGAGAGGGATGAGAGGGAGAGCGAGGGGGAGAGTTGATGAGGGAGAAGGGGAGATGCAGAGAGAAAGGGGGATAGAGGGAAAGAGTGAGAAGGAGAGAGATTTGAGAAAGGGAGATTTGAGAGAGAGATTTGAGAAAGATTTGGGAGAGGATATAAGGAGTGAGAACAGAGAGGGGGAAATATTAAGAGAGATTATGGTTTTGGGAGAGAGAGAGAGAGAGAGAGGGAGACACGTTAAGTGCTGTGAGTGAGATTTTAAAACAGAGCAAAGACAAAGCGTATGAGCCGAGGCCCGGAGCTCTGATGGTCCAGACAACCCCGCCTCTCACAGTATTTTCCAACAGCCCCCCCCCCCCCCCCCCCCCGACACCGGCAGCAGCGTCCCGCGGGCGGCTCGGAAGCGGGGCCAACCTTCCCCAGTGTATACACACACACACACAGCCCATGCCGCCTGCCCTGCTCCGGGTGGCCCGGCCCCTTGCACTCTGTCCTCATTCCCTCTCGCACACACAGCATGAACCCGGAGCTTGCACTGCCTCTCCGGCTGGCACTGGCCTTGGCACTGGTGTTTGGGCTGCTGCCGCCTCGCCTCTCTTCCTCCCCGACCCCGTTGCCGGTCCCCGGCTCCTGCCCGCTCTTCCCGGGAGCCGGCACGGTGCAGCAACTGGCTGCAAGCTCCGGCGTGGTGATCGAGGGCAAAGTCCAGGAGGAGATTGGAGGGGAGCGGCGGACGCCAGGTGCTGGCGGCTGGGATGAAGCGGGCGAGTTGCCCGGGGTCCGGGTGAGGGTTCACCAAGTGTGGCCACTGAAGGCAGGGGGGCTGAAGAGAGACCGCCTGGTCTGGATCGACGCGGAGGGATACGGAGGCTGCCTGAAAGCGGGCACCAGGTACATCTTCTTCATGGAGCCCACCAACTCCACGGACACATTCCGAACATCCCACCCGCCGCTGGAAACAACCAGCAGCGTCAAGAAGGGCGTCAGTACGATCCTGTGTGAGGGATGCGGTGAGTGGTCCGCTGAGAGCGGCGAAGGGTTAATACTTCCCCTCTCCAAATGTAACTTCAAACCCTCATCTCATTCCCAGCCGAAGGTCTATCAATCATCTGACACCCATTGCTCTACCCCTTCTTTGACTTCGAGAATTCCTTCACCCCCTCCCCCTCCCCCTTTCTTGAAATGCAGAGTGCGGTATGTTTGCTTTTAAAAAAGTTATTTATTTCGCGGACGGACAGGTGTTTGCATTATTGGAAGTTGAGCAAGTTGAGCTTTCTCCCCGCTGCCTCTCTGGCCGTTGTCTGAAGTTGGTGATAATTATTTGTGGATAATCATTAATATAATAAGTAAGACTCTCCATCTTTTCCAGGACCCTTGCTTCCCCTATCTTTCATGACCAGATGAATACATGCAGTTCTCATCCGCCTCCCCCCTCTTACACTCGGTAGTTGCGCGGAGTTTTAGTTAATATTGACTTGTTATTTTTTAGTAGAGCTCAGGCTGGGTTTATCGCGTCACGAGTGTGGATTGCAATGCACTTATTTTCAGCTATTTGTTGTATTGTATTGTTGCAGAGCAACGGGTTTGACTTTAAATCTCCAATTCCACGTATATCTTCTTTAAATAAACATACGAAGAACAAACTTTTGCCCAGATGTCATGTGTGTGGCATAAAGGCTGCGAATTCTGCTAGAGTTACTCCGCATTTTCCAAAACAAGATAAAAGATTGGATTAACCGGCCAAACTATAAGCGAGATAGGGTGCAAAATAACAATCCTACACCTGCTATAACCCATAACCCACTTCAGCCTCGCATGATCAGAATTAGCACCGCAGTGTTCCTTGAAGCTGGATAAGTCTCTTATTCAGACAGTAGCTTCGAGTTATCGGGGATCAGTGAAATGCCTCTATATGTCTCTCTATATGTGTGTATGTGTGCGCTGGGAGGAGGATGGTGATTTCCCCAAAGAGTTGTGAGTTGTGAATCTGTGGAATTCTCTGCCACAGAAGGCAGTGGAGGCCAATTCACTGGATGTTTTCAAGAGAGAGTTAGATTTAGCTCTTGGGGAGAACGGAATCAAGGGATATGGGGAAGTGCAGGAACGGGGTACTGATTCTGGATGATCAGTCATGATCATATTGAATGGCGGTGCTGGCTCGAACGGCCGAATGGCCTTCTCCTGCACCTATCTTCTATGTTTCTATGTTTTCCCTGAGCACGAACGCACTGACATTTACCCCTTCACACTAAGTAAAACACACACCCAAATGAGGTGAGCGAGGAATTAAGTCGCAACAGAGCCTGGGCTCGGTGATAGAGAGAGTCAGCGAGGAGGTAGAGAGAGGTAGCGAGGTGGTATATAGTGAGGTAGCGAGGTGGCTGTGTGTGTGTATTGGGGGGGGGGGGGTTGGAACGAGGAAGCAATTGGTGAGATGCAACAGTGTGTATTAACAGGTACTGAAGTGAATCGCCAGGTCATCTCAGGGCGGGTTCGTCTTGCCAGGGTTCGGGAGAGATTTGAAGTGCTCTGCAGATATTTTGCAGGCACCACCTTTCCCGCAAGAGAGTCGGTCTGGCTGACGACGGTGAGTTGTGTTCGCCTTTCTCTCTCTCTCTCTCTCTCTCTCCCTTTTTGTTTTTTTTTAAATGAGCTCCTGCTTAAAACGCATTTGACAGCGAAATACACAATGAAAGTGAGATAAAATACGCCGCGCTCGGATGCTGGGAACTTTCCACCAACCGTGGTGCTGAAATTTGCAACCGGTTCTGAAAAACAAGTAGTCGAGATTTCTCCCGATAACGATGGAACACCTCAATTGCGATTTGCCCGTTTAATAGATTAATTAATCTCTCGTGCAGTTCAACGCCCCCAGTTTATGGTCTGTGGTGTGTATTTTTTTGTTTGTGCAATGCCAGTGGGTATCGCCACCGGTTTATCTTTTCAATCTCCGCCCGCAAGGCACGAGTCTCGCTCCCCAAACCTGCCCATCTCACGTTGAGATCGGCCCGCCCTGACATTTGCAGTGCTCAGCATTTTCCTTCGCTAGCCCAGAATAGGTGACGACCTCCCCTACGATTCCCTTCAAAATCTCCCTGACCGCACCTCGACGTTCGTGGAATCGCTCGTTCATAGATGTCATGATGCTGTTTGTGGGCATTGTGTTGCTAGAGGAATGTTACATCTGGATGCATGCAGACTTATCATCGCTATGGTGTGCATTGATATCCGTAAAGACTGAACGCTCTGATTTATCAATGACCGAAACTCCGTGTACATTCACTATGTGTATGAACAGCAGAGTGGCTTTGTGGGCAAATGCGCTAATCTTAACTTCGGGGTTTATTTGAAGCATCACTAATAGAATCATCTAAATAGTGCTTGAAAAATCGTGTAACTCTCCCTGCCCTGGGATTCCCTGCCCCAGGGTGTTCCACTGAATGGTATACGTATGATCTGCAGATGCAGCTCTGGGGATCTGTACCGTTTAACACCAGACGCTAGAAATGCTGTGTCCCCCGCGGTGCCCGGGCTTTTTCACTGTGCACTCTGAGCCGGCTTCAGACTTTGGTGACTTTCAATTTCTCCTCTAGTAAACTTAGAAGCAGAGGGAACATATTGAATTGGTTGAGATAGAAAAAAAAATAAGTAGCACTTTTTCAAAATACTGATTGCAGAATGGAATCGAAGACACGTTACAGTCTTAAGGCTTCGAAAAGAAAATTGATTCGATGTTTGCGTTATAGCCATTCTGTCGTTCTATTTAGATGCGTGAAGCTTACTATTGGAATTGGCGGCCTGCTCCACAGGTTCAGGCGGTGTTTTGGCAAGCGGTGTTAAAAAGGCAATCAAAGCGAAGAAAAGCAAACTGTTAACATGGGTGGCGGTCGGCATTCAAAGTGTCGACCTGGCAGCTGTTTAAACTTATTGTTTCTTCTTGGATTGAAAACACCTTTTGAGGCTGGCGAAAATATTCGCCGCCGCCTTGGGCTTGAGATGAGCGCCACATTTGTTAACTTGGTCGGTGGATGTGAGGAGGGCCGCCAGTAGGAGTTTCGAGGGAGAACATTCAGAAAATGACACACCCACATCGCTCACCTCTCCAAAGATCTTGCCAAAAACCCCAAACTTTGGCCAGATTCTTGTCATCTGCTATTAGGTGGCCTTCCGTCGTGTGCTGAAACCTCTCACGAACTGGCTTGGATCGTGTTGACCTTCAAGGCATCCTGTAAATAAATATGCTGGACTATTTAGGATACTGTTCAGCGTTTTATCAACACTCGAATCACTGCATCAAATACCATCCACAAACCCCTCCAAATTACGTTTTAATTTGCACTGATAACAACTAGGGAATAAAGGGTATGTCTAGCCTTCCAGTGTCCAGTGAATTATCTTTGGATCTCTCTGCCACGTTTAAAACTGATTATATCGTGCTGAACCGCATTCAGTGTTAGCCGGCACCTCGGGGAAACCTCTTTCATACTGTAAATATAGAGATTGCTTATACAGTAGCTTATGCTAACCAAGACTGAGATCCATCATTTCAATGACTGTGTTTTGTTTGGCTTCTGATCTTCCATCCAAGTTATATCAATCAACTTTATTTTTAAATTTCTGCCTTCATTCCATTAATGTTCACTGCAATGATGTTAGCAGCTCAGTCATGCCGTGCTTTTGACTGCATTAAAATATATTACAAATGATTTAATATTCAAACTTAGGCAACCTCATCTCAAAATCTTGAACTTACCTGTACATCATTATAATTCACTAGTGTTTTTTCGTGTCAAAGATAATCAGATCAGAGTGTTAAAATTAAGTCTGCGAAGCTACCAGACAGAATCAATGATTGAGGATTAATGATTATTAAGCCACAGAGAATCGGAACACAAAATAGTAACCGTTCAACATGTAAAATTGTATTTACTTGAAGAGACTTTATTGGGATGGTACGTAAAAAGTCTATATGAAATGATTTGCAGCAGTGTGAGAATATATCCACTGGTTCATTTATAGAGGCATAAACACATTGGCTGCAGTGGGATGTTATAACTTTCACCAGGCTGAATACATGAGGGATTTGTTCCTAGTTTTGAACGCACAGACTAGACACTATAGATAATTTAACATGAAATAATTGCACTAACTTTCATGATAGTAGACTTAGAGGTTAAGTATTGGGGCAACGCCTATTTACCATATTTGGAAATATATTTTTATTGTTAGAAACCTTGTTACTGAAGTAGAGTTAATGCAACATAATGGTAATTTGTCCTCTCACCCTAGTGCTGTTGCCCGAACAATATTTTGTGAAATTATATTTGAGAGGGCTGATGCATTGATGATCATTGCAAAACAATTACATAGTGTGGCTTCATTATTAGCATTTAACTGCCTTCATTAAATTAGCAGCACGAAAACAGCACTGGCTTTCTTTGCATTAAAAAGGATCAATTAATTGTATTGGCAGAGAATGAGAGAGCTGCAACAACACATAGTCAAAGGCCAGCATGGAGATAAAGTATTCTGCTCCTTGCATGCCCTGCGATTGCAACCAACTGGTGAAGCAGATTAAAGCACATGGGATCCACAGCAATTTGGTAGATTGGATTCAAATTTGGCTTGGTCATAAAGACTGAGGATCGTGGTGGAGGGAATGTTTTTCTGACTGGACGTCAGTTACCGGTGGCCAGTGCTGGGGCCTCTGTTAAACTCAGCCTCATGCACTGATGTACAGTATATAACAAATAAACTAATCTGATCGGTTGTTTGTGATCTATATAAATGATTTGGACTAATCAGACCATTTGGAGGGCTGATTCGTGAGCTTGCAGTTAACCAATTCCTCTTGTCCTTATACAGGTGTATAAGACCATGAGGAAAACATACAGGGTAAATGCACAGAGTAGGGGAAAAACAAAATAAAAATCACAAACCAGACCACATAGGTATATGATGAGAAGAGAAACATTTAATAGGAACCTGAGAGATAACTTTTTCACACTGAGGGTGGAATATGGAACAAGCTGCCCTAGCAGGTAGTTGAGGTAGGTATTATAAAAACATTTAAAAAACATTTGGATAGTACATGAGTAAGAAAGGTTTATAGGAATTGGGACCAAATGTGTGCAGGTGGGACGAGTGTAGATGGGGCATCTTGGTCAGCATGGGTCAGCAAGTTGGGCCAAAGGGTCTGTTTTCATGCCGCATGACTGTAACCAAAAATTGGTGAAGCTGTGGATAATCAGGAAGGTTGTCAAAGGATACAGGCACCATATGGATCAGTTGTAAATATAGGCAGATGGAGTTTAATCTGGACAAGTGTGATGTGTTTCACTTTGGGAGGTCAAACATAAGAGGAGAGTACATAACAAATACCAGGATCCTTAAGAGCATTGATGTGCAGAGGGATTTGGGCATTGGGGTAAGAGCAAGGTCATAGCTCCCTGAATGTGACACGTAGAAACAATGGTAAAGAATACGTGCCTTCATTGGTTAGAGTGTTGAAGATAAAAGTTGACAAATCATATTGCCACTGTATATAACTCTGGTTAATTCAAATTGAGGTTATTGTGTGCAGTTCCATATGCTACATTACAGGAGTGTCAGATGCTGAGAGATGATTTGATGGGAGTACATACAATTATAGACAGGGTAGATGATCAGAGTCTTTTTCCCAGGATGGAAATGTAAAATACACGAGGGCATAGGCTTAAGGTGAGAGGGTGAAAAGGTACTGACATGGATAGAAAATTGGTTGGCATACACAAAACAAAGAGTAGGGATTAATGGTCCCTTTCAGAATGGCAGGCAGTGACTAGTGGGGTACTGCAAGGCTCGGTGCTGGGACCGCAGTTATTTACAATATACATTCATGATTTAGGTGAAGGGATTAAAAGTAATATTAGGTAATTTGCAGATGACACAAAGCTGGGTGGCAGTGTGAACTGTGAGGAGGATGTTATGAGGCTGCAGGGTGACTTGGACAGGTTGGGTGAGTGGGCAGATGCATGCCAGATGCAGTTTATTGTGGATAAATGTGAGGTTATCCGCTTTGGTGGCAAAAACAGGAAGGCAGATTATTATCTGAATGGTGTCAAGTTGGGAAAAGGGGAAGTACAACGAGATCTGGGGGTCCTTGTTCATCAGTCACTGAAAGTAAGCATGCAGGTACAACAGGCAGTGAAGAAAGCAAATGGCATGTTAGCCTTCATAACAAGAGGAGTTGAGTAAATGAGTAAAAACGTCCTTCTGCAGTTGTACAGGGGCCTAGTGAGACCACACCTGGAGTATTGTGTACAGTTTTGGTCTCCAAATTTGAGGAAGGACATTCTTACTATTGAGGGAGTCCGTAGGTTCACGAGGTTAATTCCCGGAATGGCTGAACTGTCATATGTTGAGAGAATGGAGAGGCTGGGCTTGTATACTGGAATTTAGAAGGATGAGAGGGGATCTCATTGAAACATATAAGATTATTAAGGGTTTGGACACGCTAGAGGCAGGAAACATGGTCCCGATGTTGGGGGAGTCCAGAACTAGGGGCCACAGTTTAAGAACAAGGGGTAAGTCATTTAGAACAGAGATGAGGAAAAACATTTTCACACAGAGGGTAATGAATCTGTGGAATTCTCCACCTCAGAAGGCAGTGGAGAACAATTCTCTGGATGCTTTCAAGAGAGAGGTGGATAGAGCTCTTAAAGATAGCGGAGTCAGGGGATATGGGGAGAAGGCAGGAACGGGGTACTGATTGCGGATGATTAGCCATGATCACAGTGAATGGTGGTTCTGGCTCAAAGGGCCGAATGGCCTACTCCTGCACCTATTGTCTATTGTCTATTGGTTATTGTCAATTTAAAGCAGTTTTGTGAGGAAGGTGTTTTTGTACATAGACTGGCCGGTTCTTGTAACACGTTGCCCGGGAAGTTGGTGGAAGTGAGTAGGACAGCACCATTTAAGATGCATTTAGACAGGCACATGAACTGGCTTGGGATGGAGGGATATAGTCCACTTGCAGACAGATAGGATAAGTTTAAATTGGCATTTTAGTTGGCATAAACACTATGGACCAAAGGGCCTATGCCTGTGTGGTGTACTTTTCTTTGTTCTAAACTAAGTGAAATAAATAACACAAAATCTTTCATTTTATTTAGGGCAGCACAGTGGCGCAGTGGTAGAGTTGCTGCCTTACAGCTGCAGAAACCCAGGTTCGATCTTGACTATGGGAGCTGTTTGGACCATAAAAATTGTAAATTTTCTCGACTGTGTAAACTAGTGTACGGGGATTGCTGGTCGGCGCAGACTCGGTGGACCGAGTTACTACAACACTTTGTGTGTTGTTTTTGGCCAAAATCTGCACAAAGGAGCAACTTAATCCTGAAAAGAATTCCTGCACAAAGTGATTAAGAAGGAGCTACAGATGCTGGAAAATCAAAGGTAGACAAAAATCCTGGAGAAACTCAGCAGGTGAGGCAGCATCTATGGAGCGAAGGAAATAGGCGACGTTTCGGTATGAAGAAGGGTCTCGACCTGAAACATCACATATTTCCTTCGCTCCATAGATGCTGCCTCACCCGCTGAGTTTCTCCAGGATTTATGTCGACCTGCACAAAGTGAGGCCATTTGACTCCCCCCACCCCTTCTAAACTAGTACCATTTCTTTAAGGACTAGTCTCATTAAACTCACTGATGTGGTTGGTCTTTATATTTAGCTTTGTCAATTTACTTTAAGCAATTTGTGTTTGTCTTCTCCCCCCAGAAAACAAATTGGTAACAAAAGCTACACCATCATGAACTGAGTTAAAATCCCTACTTCAGCCAAACTACAAACAATATCACAGAAGTACTGCTCGGCTTTGTTGAAATATTTGGATCAGAGTAATTAGAAAATTGAAATTAACTGGCATACAGTACATTTTGTAATAACTATTGTCATTTCCAAATGATATGTAGAAAATAGAGCAATGATTTAAAATGCTTGTTCTACAATACTCTTGCTGGAGTAAAGATCAATATTAATGAGTGCTCAAAACTTCTTGTACATTTCGTGCATGAAGTTGTTGGAGTCTCTTTGGGTATCTTATGAAAACATTTATGTTAGATGGATGAGGGCGATCTCATTGAAACCTACCGTATAATGAAAGACCTAGTGGATGTGGCGAGGATGTTTCCAGTAGTGGGAGAGTCTAAGACTAGAGGGCACAGCTTCAGAATAAAAGGATGTAGCTTTAGAATGGAGATGAGGAAGAATTTCTTTAGCTAGAGGGTGGTGAATCTGTGGAATTAATTGCCACAGTTGGTGCTGTCATTGGGTATTTTTAAAGTGGAGATTGATGGTTCTTGATTTGTAAGGGCATCAAAGGTTATGGAAGAAGCCAGGAGAACAGGGTTGCGAGGGGAAAATATATCAGCCATGATTGAATGGCAGAACAGGTTCTGGACAAGAAGATTAATCAGCCACTTCTGAATCTATACAAACAAATCACTGTGAATTCCATACACCTACCCGTTCCATGCCTGTCCCACCAGCATGCGACTCCATACGGGAAGTGCGACCTAACGTGGTCGCTTGAGCCGTCCGGCCTCGCCGGGCCGGTCCCACTTCGATCGGCGGAGCCGTATGGAGTTGTGTGGAGCTGGGCTCCGAAAAACTGACCATGTTCAAAATTCTGCGCAGCAATGTCCTGTCGGCCTGCAGCCGCCTCGACACTGCATGCACCGCCTGGAACGTTGTGCCTCCGTGACCCTCTCTGCGTGCCTGTGTATCCCTCTCTGTGCCCCTCTCTGTGTGCCTCCATGTTCGTCTCTGTGTGCCCCTCTCTGTGTGCCTCCGTGTCCCTCTCTGGTGGGACCGGCCCTGTACGGGGATCACACGACCACCATGTGGTCCCCGCTTCCGTTTTGGTCGCGCTTGCCGCATGCAGGTCTCATGCTCGTGGGGTAGGCCCTTAAGGTGTATGGAATTCACAGTGATTTGTTTGTTCAGAAGTGGCTGATTCAGTGAATATGTAGGGGTGTGGTGGAAGGTATATATTTGGGATGGAGGTCTGTGACCAGTGGAGTCCGCAGGGATCTGTGCTGGGACCTCTACTGTTTGTGATATATATAAATGACGGATGTAAATGTAGATGTATGGTGAGTAAGTTTACTGATGGCTTCAAAAACTGGATGACATACAGGAGGAGTTGCAGGCTGTCAGGGAGGCTGTCAGAATATACAGTGGAATATAGATCAGAAATGGGGAGAGAAATGGTAGATGGAATTTAATCCAAACAAGTTTGAGGTGTTGTACTTTGGGAAGTCATATCGTTTGAGTGTCAGGAAGTCATGATGAATAAAGCTGATTAGTCTTAATAAATTATTTCTCAAATCACTGTCATAAACACATTTCTAAGGAGAGAGTGTCAACGAGGCAGAGATGGCGTGTGAAAGTGAGAGAGTGTCATTGAAAGAAAGAGGAGTGTGCCAGAGAGAGAGATGGTGGTTCAGTGAGAGAAGAGATCGAGTGTGTCGGTGCGAGTGACGTGCGTTAGTGGGGGTCGGGGAGATGGGGAGTGAGAGAAGGATTGGAGGTAACAGAGAGCACGAGTGTGCTTGTGAGAAAGAGAGAACAAGATGGAGAGTGTCAGTGAGAGAGATGGAGTGTCTGAGAGTGAAAAAGTGTCAGTGAAAGAAAGAGGAATGTCAGTAAATGGGGAATTAGGAGAGGGCACCAGTAAATGGGGAATTAGGAGAGGGCACCAGAAAATGGGGAATTAGGAGAGGGCACCAGTAAATGGGGAATTAGGAGAGGGCACCAGTAAATGGGGAATTAGGAGAGGGCACCAGTAAATGTGGAATTAGGAGAGGGCACCAGTAAATGGGGAATTAGGAGAGGGCACCAGTAAATGTGGAATTAGGAGAGGGCACCAGTAAATGGGGAATTAGGAGAGGGCACCAGTAAATGGGGAATTAGGAGAGGGCAGGAGAGGGCACCAGTAAATGGGGAATTAGGAGAGGGCACCAGTAAATGGGGAATTAGGAGAGGGCACCAGTAAATGGGGAATTAGGAGAGGGCACCAGTAAATGTGGAATTAGGAGAGGGCACCAGTAAATGGGGAATTAGGACAGGGCACCAGTAAATGGGGAATTAGGAGAGGGCACCAGTAAATGGGGAATTAGGAGAGGGCACCAGTAAATGGGGAATTAGGAGAGGGCAGGAGAGGGCACCAGTAAATGGGGAATTAGGAGAGGGCACCAGTAAATGGGGAATTAGGAGAGGGCACCAGTAAATGGGGAATTAGGATAGGGCACCAGTAAATGGGGAATTAGGAGAGGGCACCAGTAAATGGGGAATTAGGAGAGGGCACCAGTAAATGGGGAATTAGGAGAGGGCAGGAGAGGGCACCAGTAAATGGGGAATTAGGAGAGGGCACCAGTAAATGGGGAATTAGGAGAGGGCACCAGTAAATGGGGAATTAGGATAGGGCACCAGTAAATGGGGAATTAGGATAGGGCACCAGTAAATGGGGAATTAGGAGAGGGCACCAGTAAATGGGGAATTAGGTTGGTTAGGGGCCTTGTCGATGTATATTGGGGGGACTCATGCTGCTTATGTAAGCACTAGTGACTATAGATTTTTTGTGTCGTGTCCTTCTGGCAGGATGTTTGCTTGTGGAATTGAAGTGAACCATCATTGATCGATGTCTCTGTAACCTTCCAACTTTGTCTTTGCCCAGAGTTAACTTTAACCTTGCATTTCTGGTTGTTTTTAAAGTATTTCCCCCTTGTGTCTGGTAAATAGATACCATAAATGTCAATGTCCCTGCAGGGAGAATTGATTCTACTCGCTAAGTGGGGTCCCCTCGTTGGAGAGGTTGTTCGTTGACCTTTAGGAGGCTTGCCTGGTGTTGGACACGGTGACAAAGCGCAGCTGTGGTCATGGGTTTGTAGTGGCTGAGAGCCGCGACAACTACGGGGACTCTCCTTCCCCCAATAGATGGGAGGGCCTGCTTCTCAGCAGAATGTTTCAACTGTTCTATTTGCTCATTAAGTTCTGCTTCATCTTTTCATATATAAAGCTCCTATTATCTCTGTAAGCCCCCATCGGATTCAATGTGTTTTTATCCCTTTTCCAAGCAATTGTTCCCTTAACAAATATTGGAATAATTCCCCTGGTAATGGGGAACAAAGGTTACTCTTTCTGCCTTTGGGGTTATCAGTAACCTGCGACCAGCTACCACCTTAACTTCCTCACCACAGAGGAACAAGAAAGGGATGATTACCTTGTTGGGGGTGCACTACAGACCCCCGAATAGTCAACGGGAATTAGAAGATTTAATGCGCCGGGAGATTGCAGGCAGCTGCAGGTCAAATAAGTTGTTGTAGTAGGGGATTTTAACTTTCCCAACATAGACTGGGAAAATCATAGCGTGAAGGGTTTAGATGGGGGTGCAATCCATCAAAAGTGTTCAGGAGAGTTTTCTTAAGTAGTATGTGGAGGCCCCCACACGTGAGAGGGCATCGCTGGATCGAGTATTGGGAACTTTGGGAGGGCGAGTTAATGAAGTTTGTGTGGAGGAGCCTTTTGGGACAAGTGACCACAGTCCGATTAGGTTTAAGATAATTATAGATAGGGTCGGAGACGGTCCGCGTGTTAAAATGCTCAACTGGGATAAGGCCAACTTTGAGGGTATGAGAGAAGGTCTCGCTCAAGTTGACTGGAGCTGATTATTAGAGGGGAAAGGAACATTGGCCAAGTAGGATGCTTTTTAAAAGTGTACTGAAGAAAGCTCAGGGTGTGTATGTCCCCTGTTAGATTGAAGGGCAAAACAGGCAAATGTCAGGAAGCTTGGCTGACGAGGAAAATTGAGACGTTAGTTAAAACCAAGAAGGATGCATGGAACAGGTATAGGCAGCTTGGATCAAGTGCATCCCTGGAGGAGTTTTGGGAACTAAGGAATAAACTAAAAAAGGAAATCAGAAGGGCAAAAAGGGGACAGGAGATAGCTCCGGCGGGTAGCATTATAGATTTTATAAATACATAAGGGGGAAAAGGGTAACTCGAGAGAGAGTGAGACCTCTCAGGAATCAAAGCGGTCACCTCTGTGTGGAGCCACAGGAGATGGGAAAGGTCCTAAATTAGTATTTCTCCTCTGTATTTATCAAGGAGAAAGACAATAGGACGGAGGAAATTGGAGCATCACTGCAAGTGTTTTGAGAGCAGTCAGGGTTACTGTCGAAGAAGTACTGAAGATACTGTCGTGTTTGAAGGTTGACAAATCTCCACAGCCCGATCTGATATAAATGAGGACATTGTGGGAAACTAGAGAGGAAATTGTGGGAGCTCTGGTTGAAATTTACGAGTCATCCTTAAATACAGGAGAGGTGTTGGAAGACTGGAGGGTGGCAAATGTTGTATCCCTTTCCAAGAGGGGCTGCAGGGAAAATGCTGGGAACTATAGACCGCTGAGCTTTACATCTGTAGTTGGTAAGTTACTGGAGAACATTCTGAGGAATAGGATATACAGGCATTTGGATGGGCAAGGCCTGATTATGGATAGTCAGCATGGTTTGTACATGTGAGGTGGTGTGTCACAAATTTGACAAATTCTTTTTGAAGACGTGACCAAAAAGGTTGAAGAGGGCAGAGCTGTAGATGTTGTGTACATGGATTTCAGTAAGGTGTTTGATGGTTCCGCATGGTAGGCTGCTCTGGAAGGCTAGATCGCATGTGATCGAAAGAAGAGATAGCTGAATGGATAGCAAATTGGAAGCAGAGGGTAATGGTGTAAGGTTGCTTCTCAGACTGGATGCCTGTCACTAGCGTTAAAGAAGGAACTGCTGATGCTGGAGAATCGAGGGTACACAAAAGGCTGGAGAAACTCAGCGGGTGCAGCAGCATCTAAGGAGCGAAGGAGATAGGCGATGTTTCGGGTCAAGACCCTTCTTCTAGTCAAGACCCTGTCACTAGTGCTGTGCCTCAGACCAAGGATCAATCCTGACTGCGTGTGCTGTCTGTGCAGAGTTTGTATGTTCTCCCTGTTACCCCATGGGTTTCCTTCAGGTGCTACTGTTTCCTCCCACACTCCAAAGATTTACAGTTTAGTAGGTTAATTAACTTTGGTGAAAATTGTAAATTGTTCCAAGTGTGTAGGATAGTGCCAGTGTACGGTGGTGATCGCTGGTCGGCGTGGACTCAGTGGGCCGAAAGGCCTGTATCCACGCTCTATTTTTAAAGTTTAAAGTAAAGCCTAAAGTCTGCAATAAGGTAGTTTATAAGATTGAGACTACACCCTAGCTTATAAGAGGACTGTTCAGTAGCCTGAGAGCAGTGGGGAAGAAACTCTTCCTGAATTTGGTGTTTTCAACATGGAAGAGGGAAGAAGAGGGAGTGACTGGGTGAAAATGTTCCTTGATTATGTTGGCTTCTTTCCTAAGGGAGCGTGAGGTGTATATGGAGTTGATTGGAGGTGGGCTGGACATGGAATAGACTGGGCTACATCCACAACTCCTTGCAATTTCATGTGGTCTTGGAAGAGATGTTATCGAGCATGCTGTGATGCATTCCAAAAAGATGATTTCTACAGTGCATCTTTTGCCAATGGTAGGAGTTGTTGGAAACATGCTGAACTTCCTTAGTCTTCTGAGGAAATAGTGCCATGCTTTCTTGGTCGTAGTATTGGCAATATTTACACCTATAAACCTGATGCTCTCGACCATCTCCAATTTGGCACCGATTGAAGTGATGCAGAAAGGGGTGTGTCCCCTACTTTGCTTCCCAAAGACAATAACTAGCTCCTTTATTTTGCTGACATCGCGGGAGAGGATTTTGTCTTGGCACCGTGTTACCAAAGGCTCTGTCCCCTGCTGCTACAGCGTCCCATCATTGTTTGTGATCAGGACCACTGCAGTGGTGTCATCTGCAAACTTGTAAATTGAGCCACAGAGCCATACAGCATTGAAACACCGCCTTCAGCCCAGCTTGTCCATGGTGACTAATATGTCCCATTTATCACAATCCCACCTGCTCACATTTGTCCCATATCCTCCAAACCCCTCTTACTCATGTATCTGTATGGTAAAAGCAGAATTTAGAAGCAAAGGTTGGGGTAGAATTTTGCCGCTCAGTCGTGAACATAAGGAACATGGTAAGAGGCTGAGAACCCATCAGTGTGGGACATTGGTGTTGAGAATTATCAAGGAGGAGGTTTTGTCCCCTATCCTCACTGACGGTGGTCCAAGGGTCAGGAAGTCAAGGATCCAGTTGCAGTTGATTTAATATAGTAGCTGAATTAGTGAAATTCAGAGTTAATAGTAAGATAAAATGAGAACTTACTAGTTTGAACTTTGATCTTTATTTTATGAGGGGTTACGATGCGCATGCGCGTCAATCTTCAAAGCAGCAGTGTGAAATCACAGATAACAGTTGTTGAACTGAATATAGTATGATTCGAGAAACTAGAATTACCAGCTGACCTTTATGAGAGAGGGTTGAGAATGGAGGGCACGTAATCTCTCATCGTAACTCCGCATAAAATAAAGATCAAACTTCAAACTGGTAAGTTCTCGTTTAATCTTACTATTTTACTTCGGAGTCACGTGAGTCACTACGTGAAGATTTCAAAGCTCCATGATTTCATGCCGTGGAAACGTGTCCATGCGTCACACACTGCATCAATTGACCAGGGATGAGTGAAATTTAATAAAGCATGACATAGATTTAAACATGCTGATGCTTTTAAATATGGAAATGATAATTATAGTAATCCCACTCATCCAGGAGGAATTAAAAAATAGAACCTAAAAATAGTGTTGGTAAATACCCCCAGTCTGGCAAATGGATTTGTTATAACATATTTGGAAATTCGCTTGTTTGACCATCCTGCAGCCACTAGGATGAGATTCAGCGGAACATCCATAACCCTCTCTGCTGATGTAGTTACAGCCCTGGTGGAGTGAGATTTGAAAACATCATTGTTCACTCCTGCACAAGCCAAAACCCGTTTAATCACCTGGGGATGGTCTATACTGATACCTACGTATGAGTCTTTTTTTGTAACTAACAACATTGCTAGTTCAGAGCCTCTAAGGCTTTAGGTGACATAATGACTGTTGTAGATGTGTGACCACACACACAACCAAAGGTCTATGGGGTATGCCATGAAACTAGTTTGAGACCTGACGCCCCCGGTCTACTCTCATGAACATAAAGTATCATATTATTTGCAGCTGTAACCATCCTGTCCAGTTGTAGCTTATGCAACGTTGCACTGAACCCAGTGCCATGAGGATAGCCATTTTGTAAGTGATTTAGACCGAGGACAGGGATGTCGCTGGAGCCCACCGGCGACGCAGCATCAGCAGGACATAAACATCCCATATCTCCGAGTGCCTGGGCCTGGGGGAATTTGAGTTGAAGATACCCTTCATAAATCTGGATATCAGAGGTCAAGACCCGACAGCATGGTGCCCGACCCCAGCAGGAAGTATGATGACAAAGCACTTCTGGCACAATTTATAGCACTATAACTCCATCTCTCGTGAAATATAGCTTTGAGAGGAATACCAAGACATCTGTTATACGTACCATGTCATATGATATATTGGACTGTAAACAGGACACTTCCCATTCCTTGATATAGGAGATGCACTGTTTCTTGGTACTATCTCTTCAGGCCACAGTGATTACATCCACCGTACAACCTGACAGTCCGTACCCCAGGAAAGGTCTTCTCATAGTCTACAAACAAACAATTTGATTCGCTCATGCAGTGGATTGTTCTCCCCAGATTTCTGCGTTTGGGAACAGTCATAAAAGGCTCTGTTATCATTCGCAGTATGAGTGGACCAATGGCTGTATAGGCCAGTCAGGCACTATCACGACTGAGGCGGAGTCTTGCTGGTTATTAAGCAAGCACCGACTGATGAGGCAAAATGGAGGAAAGACATAAAGAACATTCCTCCCCAGTGTAGCGAGAATGCATCCATCACCACTGCCCCTGAGAAGGCCGCCATGCCAGATATTTTTGCAACTGGTGATTGAGACTAGATGCAATCAAATCAGTATTTGGTGTTCCATCAAGCCACAATGTCATTAAATACTTTGTGATCCAACATCCATTCTGTGTTGTCATTGATTTACGTGATGATACACCAGTGCCAAATGATGTTAGGTAAACTATCACAGATAGTAACTTGATTGCACCCATGTGATTAATATATGCCACCACCATAGTGTGTCAACTTGCAGGTGAGCATGCAGATATGCATATTCGAACAAAACCTTTAACCCATAGAATGCATCTCGTGATCTTAGGTAGTTGATACCACATAACTGAGGGATTAATAACTGAGGCATCTAGTGATCTTAGGTAGTTGATACCACATAACTCATGCACATCCCATCCGCCTTTGTGACTAGTAATGGGATAGTAAATTCCCATCTTTGAGCACTAGCATCAGTTTGTAACATAACTGAAGGTTAAATGAACAAAGTACTGGAGCAATGCTGAATACTGTTTGTCCATCATTGTGACATAGCTTCAGCTGGTAATAGCATAGATCTGCTAACAATGACCTACATGGTACAGAGCTTGCTCCTTTGCACAATGTAAGTTCTGATAATGCACAGGCCCCAATTACGCAGCTGAAAAACAGCCATTAAATTGCCATTTACACTGGCCACTTGATGAATAAACAACAAGATAGTTAGAAGCTTCCATTAATTCTAATCTCTTGTCCCAGGGCGGAGTCACAGACAATTAATAGAGTTAAAGATAAATCTCAATCTATAACTCTAGTTGGTATCAACAAATTTAACTGGATGGATGAGAAACCCCAATTTCTCAAATATTAGTTTTGCGGCTGAAACAGCTAATTTAGCAAGATTCAGCGTTTTTAAAATATTATCCAGATAGGCCATAAATATGTATTTTCGGGCTTTGAGCAGCCCAAGCACTGGCTTGGTTATTTGGTAAACAACCTGGTAGCCGAAGTTAGCCCATTTCGCAACGCTTTAACTGCTATCGTTGCCCATCCAGCTAAATTTCAAATATCTCCAGTGAACCCTGTGAATGGGAACTGAATAGTATAGATCTTGCAGATCGATGCATGCCATAAAGTATACTATGGAAATCCGTTGTTAGACAGTAACGAAGTTCCCCATTAAAATGTCTATACTGCACATATGAATGTGAGTTAATGAAGGGTGATCCGACATCATCCATCTTTCACTTGTTTGGATATCTGCTCATATACCCAAACCTTTTTGTTTGGAATGAATAGATGTCCAATTTGGTGTATATTGTAAGGGTGTGCAGCATAAACTGATCTGATGTTATTCGTCGACATTCATGCAAAAATCTACTACCAACTCGTAACTAGTCCACACACCCCGTGTTTCGGAAAGAACCAGACCCACCTACCTCCATGGTTACCGGTGGTCTTATGGTAAGCCCAAAGGCCCCTGATGTGGGTTCTGTTTCCGTCCTCAGGTTCTAATTCCATCCTTGAATTTGGAGGATAGGACTGCTGGGGTGCGTGGATTACACATTTTCCCTCAGGGCCGTCTTGGGCATTGGCCTAAAAGCCCTCTGCCCAGAGAATCAGCTTTCAAGCTGCCACCAGCTTCACTGAACCACTTACTGCTGATGGAGGCATTGGGGTGTAGTCGCCACAACGGTGAGGCTTTTGCTCACGTAGGTACCTTGACTAGTCCAACAGCTTTACTTCCTCATCCAGGTTTTTTGACTGTTTGGCTAGGTCTTCGGTGGCTGGACATTGCTGGCCTCGCGATCCATAGTCTCCCCAGAGAGCACTGTTCACTGCCGCCACTTTGTTCCTGTAATGCACTCCCGTATGTTTCACGGACATACTTCCGAATTTGGAGTCAGTCAAACACTGACTCCTCGCACTCCCCTCCACAGAGAGGGAGATTTGTAAGCAGCCCTGCAACAGGCGCTGCTGCAGGTCCCCGACAAGACCTGCGCTGATATGGTCCTGTCCACGGACCATATCAGGATGGAGCATCTCCTCAGTGGGATGAACGGCCAGCGGACGCATCTAAGAAAAAGCACAACCTGGAAAATAAGTTCAAAACTTACCTTCAGGTTTTGAAACTTACCTCTGGAGGAGTGACGCGCCTCCCAGCCAGTTGTGCGCCATGCGTTAGACGTAATGACGCGCATGCGGGCTGGCGGGATCTTCACGTAGTCACTCACGTGACTCCGAAGTAAAATTCACTGATATCATATGTGATCTATTAAATTTTCAAACAAATGTTTTTACAAAAGAAGACACAAATTCCCTAAATGTTTTCACAACCTATTCATGCAACACGAAAAGTACTTCATGTAACGTGTCTGCTTATTACTGGGCATGTGCTTTCAAGCAGTAATTGTGAAATATTAAAAATAGTTCAGGTTAGAATAAACTCAAACTTTTCTCACTTCTGTCTTTTGGATTGCAATGCGTTATTTTTAGTGCAGATTCCACGAGGGAATAGATATTTTAACAGTCAGTGAGTCTGTGGCAGTAATCAGAAACAAGCATGAACATAGCATATCATAATTAAGAAGTGTCTAATGTTCTGAGTTGGATTCTGGTACTAAATGGTATTGCAGCATGGAAACAGACCCTTCGGCCCAACTCGGCCATGTCAACCAAGATGTCCCACCCAAGGTGGTCGTATTTCCAGGTATATGGCACATATTCCTCTTATCCTTTCCTATCCCTGAATCTGTCCAAATAATTTTTAAATGTTGTCATTGTACCTGCCTCTACAACTTCATCAAGCAGCACGCTCCACATACCCACCACCTATTCTCATCAGTTCCAAAACAGACATTTAGAAGGTTCCTGTGCAACTATCCACTATCCACTATCATTTCTGATTCTGATTATTTGTCCCAAATCCTCGCTTTTTGGATCAAATTACCAAATTTCATCAATTCTCCAAACACATTCTATCCACGGCCATTGACAATTTGATCCATCCACACCCAACGACTGTATATTTACTTTCAGTAAATAATGTATTGTTTAAACTTGATGCGGAATTTGAATTTGAATATGAATTACGTAGTAAGATTTTGTGCCAATTTTTCTTGAGATATGTAGAAAATACAACAATAATTTTAAATGCTGATTCCATCACTCCCTTTATGCTGATCACTATAAAAAATTCCCCTAAAATATCACATTCCCCTAAACATTATTTGAATATTATTCAACATTATGCAATGTTTATTTAAATAATTACTTTTGTTTTTAATTATTTGCATTTTAACTGATTAATATATCCAAGATATATCTAATTGTTCCATTAAATGTTGTACCCCTTATCCTTTATCTGTGCACTGTGAACGACTTGATTGTATTCACGTATAGTCTTTTCCTTTGATAGCTCACCAACAAAACTTTTCGCTGTACCTCTGTACATGTGATAATAATAAGCTAAACAAAAAAAACCATTATTTCCTAATTCTATTGTAGAGGTGAGATACATATTAAGTCTAGTTCCATTTACAGTAATTATAGTGACAAAATCTAGGCAATATTAAATGAATCATTGCAAAATGTTGGGGCATTTTAAATTAAAATAAGTTTTGTCCAAAACAACTATTGCTCCTGGTCTTCCTTAATCAGAATGAATGAATGATACTTTATTATCACATGTACTTAGGGTACCTAGGTACAGTGAAATACTTTGCTGTGCATACAAGATAGGTCAGTACCAAGCGTCGTCGCCACATTTTGGCGGCGACAAAATTACCAAAGTACCAGAGAGTCCTATCTACTGCCTGTTGCTGTACGTGTCAGCAGTCCCCTGCCTATGTCCCGCCCCGCCAGTTCCCCAACTGTTTTCGGCAGCCCTCCACCAGGTTCCCCTTTGTCTATCGGTGGTCCCCCATGCCGAGTCCCTCTTTGTTCTCTCGGTAGCCCACCCACACTGGGTCCCCCCCTTTGTTCCTGGCGGCTCCCCAAGCCGGGTCCCCACATTGCTCTCGCCGTTGTTTCAACATATTATTTTGCTATTTCTTCATAATATCTGGGACTTAATCCTAAATCATCCAGGTTCAGAAGCAGCTTCTTCCCTGTAACCATCAGGCTGTTAAAAACCACCACCAAGTAGGTTCGGAACTATATAGACTTGGGGGTATTTTTTTGCTTTTGCACTATCATTGTTTATTTATTTGTCTCCTTTAAAATATATGTATATACTGATTTTTTTGTTTTTTTCATCATGGGTTATACAGAGTACTATGCTTACATGTCTGTTTTGCTGCTGCAAGTAAGAATTTCATTGTTCCGTTTTGTATTATATGACAATAAAAGACTTTTGACGACTCAATAACTAAACACTGTCAGGAATGGGTTATCCGTAGGTTTAATTGAGTCCCATGACATCAAAGCCCCTGCCCCTTCTCTCTGGGATACTGAAGTCAATTGTCATTGTCTATTGCCAGTGACCCAAACACACTGATGAGGAACTGAACTGGAACTTACTTGGTTCTACAGTTCACTTGTTCATTAAATAGATTCACTGTATCCCTGGGGAATAGGAATTGATTCTATTTGAAATCCATATTGTGATGTCTCAGTGACCAAGGACACACAATGTCGTTAACGAATGAGTGTTTACTCTCAAATTGAAATAACAGAAGTTTGGGGTGGTAGTAGTCCTGTTTGCTTTTTTTTTGAGAGATTAGTGGCTACGTGTGAGAGACAAAGTAAAAATGTGACATTTTGGAAACTGAGATGAATTTCATGGTAGATTGGGGCCCTGTCTGTGGAATGAATGATTGATGTGACTGTGCTGGTCTGTAGATGCCTCTTGAAAGTAACTCTTCCCACACTCTGTGTGCCCCAGAAGTTCAGAACAAATGATGAACAAGAATCACAGAAAGACCCCTGCAGCATGCCACAAATACCGATTAGTGTAAACATCAAACTTGAATGTGACCATATAGGAGAGTAACAAAACATGAAGTGATTTAGAGTCGCACATCGACAAAAGTTGTTTCATCACAATATAACAAAAATACAATTTGGATATATTTAGTACCTTGCATTTCTATCAGAATGCTGTAAACTACTTAACAGCCAATATTATGATGCAAGAAATGCTGTAACTAACCTATGCACAATGAATTCTCACATCACTATGACCAGATACTACTTTTTATTTGGTTTGTGTTAATTGAGGGATCATGGCCAGGTCATACGAATGATATAACATTTACATAAAGCTCTGAAGAAGGAAAGTAGCAATGTGTCCTCAGTTGTGCAAAATTTTTAATATAAATGCTTAGAAGTCAAGGAAATTGAATTTCAGAAATGTAAAAGTAATTTCTATTGGATGTGCATAACACTGCACATTTAAAATTCAATTCCAGTGACTTAAGTGCTAGCATAGTGTGCATTAGCATGTTTGACAACGATGAATTTCTACCTATAGCATGGTTATCCTTCAGTATGATATTGGAGTAATCAGCAGACAGTGTGCTTAAATCCTAGGTGGGAATGAATGACATTTGGATGGAGGATGAAGTGTTATCATTAAATCAAAACTAGCACAAAGTGGAATGGAGTTCAGTGAACATTTATGGGGATGGTGCCAGGACTTTAAGGCCTGAGCTTCAGGATGAGGTTCGGCAGGCTAGGACTCTTCCTCGGAGAGTCTTATTGAGGTGTATAAAATCAAGAGGAGAATAGATGGGTTGAAATCACGTAGCCTTTTAGCCAGAGCAGGGGAATAAGCTGAGGGGCAACTGTATCACACAGAGGGTGGTGAGTGTATGAAACAAGCTGCTAAAGGAGGTAGTTTAGACTGGTACTATAACAATATTCAAAAGACATTTGGACAGGTACATGGTGAAGAAAGGTTTAGATGGATATGGGCCAAACGCGGGCAAGTGGGACTAGCTTATGTGGGCATCTTGGCCGGCATGGGCAAGTTGGGCCGACTGGCCTGTTTCCATGGTGTATGAGTCTATCACTCTATGGAGAGATTTTGGTAGTACTATTGGACTTTGTCATGAGCGTAAACTGGGCAACAGTGAATTGGCAGCATTTTCACACCCCACCTGATATTTTATTCTCAGTATAGCAATGAAAATGCACTGGCAGCTTATATTGTGGAATTTATCAAGTCATCATTCGTAAATGGTGAAAATGTTTCTCTCTCCATTGATGATACCTGAACTGCTGAATATTTTCAATATTACCAGTTTTATTACCATCTGCACATCAATTTATTAATTCTTATTACCAATTAGAATGTGCTCAATTGTAATCATGTTTTGTCTTTCTGCTGACTGGATAGCACGCAACAAAAGCAATTCACTGTACCTCGGTACATGTGACAATAAACTAAACTGAATTTACAGGAACAATTGTTGATTGCAGGTACCAAGATGTAAAAGATATATTAACAGGAATTACATGAATTGCTTATGTCTTTATTTACAGAGGCACACATTCCATCCTGTGTTTCTCTTTGATAGGCTTATCTCCTACATCCAAGAGTATTTTCAACCGATATATCACCTGAATTAGTTATGGCAAAAATACAGATGGATGTAATTAACGACTGACGAATTGTAACAAGATTATTATAGGACATAGAGAATAGAATGCTACAGTGCAGGAACGGGCCCTGCAGCCCACAATGTTTGTGCCAAGCTGTTAGGGTCATCTCCGCTGCCTGCATGTGACCCTCTAGTTTGTCCAATCTTGTCATTAATACCCTCTAATCCTGGCAACACTCTGGTAAACCTCTTTGCACCCTCTCCAAAACCTTCACATTCTTTCTGTGATGGGGTGGCCAGAACTGCACACAATATTCCAAACACGGTCTAACCATAGTCCTATGAAGTTTAACAAGATCAATGAGGGCAAACATACCATGCTCCTTCTTTATCTCTTGAAAGGGAGTGGATTTGTCAGATGCAATAAAAAAGAATGGTAACCTTTTCTACTTTCATCAACAATGAAGGACCGAAATTTGGGTAGTATGAAGCTTAGGCTGAGGTTGAATATACTATGAGACTATAATATGTGCTGAGTGATGTGCCAGGTTTGTGAAGGGAAGCTCTGTAGGTATGGTCCTAATTTTTTATGCCAGACCATTCAGAGGAAATCAGATATCTTCATTGTGTTACCTGATTATGGGTTAGGACAAAATATAAGAGAGGAAGAGAGAGAAAAGGGGAGAGAGGAGAGAGGGTAGAGAGAAGGGGAGAGAGAAATGGAAAGAGAAGGGGAGAGAGAAAGAGGGAAAAGGGAGAAAGAGAAAAAGAGAAAAAGAGAAAGAAAGAGAGGGAGGGGAACAAAAAGAGGGAAAGAGGGAGAAATATGTCCTGGTGAATCAAATAAGCGCCAGGAATAAGAACCAATTTACAGAGGAGGAATTTTAAGTAAACCACCAATACATGACCAGTTCTTCCTTTGTCACAACATAAATGCTTCTCTTTATAGTGTGCATGCACATGGAGATTTATCTCTGTGCTGCATTCTCTATCCCTACCTCCTGCACTATTCCACCCAATGTGCCAGCCATCCGCCCACATGTAATTCCCATATAATTGTTTAATGAAATGATCACCCATTTCATATCCTCCATCAAGGCAGAACCTGGCAGCAATAAGAGGGAGAGCAGGTATTGGCAGAGGCATCTTCTTTGGTGCTACACCTCTTCGTGGGTTGAGGAACCACCGGAGGCTTCCAATAAATGAGCAGAAACAAACTTCTGGAGGAATTCAGTGGCTCAGGCAGCATCTGTGATTAGGGAAATGATTAGTTGGAGAATAGTCCCACATTCCTCCAACCCCTAAATTCTGCCTGACCACTGAGTTTCTCCCGCAATATTGCTCAATATTCCTGCATCAGCAGTCTCGTGTGTCCCCCAATAATTAAGTTCCTCCGTCACCGAGTATAACCTTTCGTTAAAGTTTGACACAAAATGCTGGATTAATTTAACGGATCAGGCAGTATCTCTGGCGAAAATGAATAGGTGACATTTTAGGTCAGAACCCTTCTTAAGACTGCTTTCGACTACTTTGAACAGTTTAACAGGTGCAAGCAGTCTTCAGTGTATTCAGGAGCTGCCTTGTAAAACCTCACCTTTGACTGAGAGAACGCTCAACTCAGTTCCAGATGGGCTGTGTTTCTTACCTTTGGTGACAGCCAAGTGACAATTGTTTACTTGACCTGAGAGTTTCAATTGATGTTAGATAGAATTCAAAACTGGTTGATCTCTTCTTTTTCGTCTTCTTGCGTATGGTGTGTGCAGCCTAAAGTTGTTGGACAACTTGTTCTATTTGATCTTATTTGATTGTGCATGCCAGGTTGATTGCATTTGTCAAAACAGGGCGGACCACATGAAGGTTGCACTGTGAATTGTATGTAGTCATGTAAACTGTGATTCTTTGATTACTGTATGTCCACCTGGAAAATAATCATGAAAACAATGTGGGCAACATGGTGGCGCAGCTGGTAGAGCTGCCTCCTTATGGCACCTGAGACCCAGGTTCAATCCAGACCTCAGGTGCTGTCAGGTGCTGGAGTTTGCCATTCTCCCTATGATAGCGTGGGTTTCCACCGGGTGTTCCAGATTGCTCCAGCATCCCCAAAACGTGCAGGTTAGTGGGTTAATTGGCCTCTGTAAAATTGGCCCCAGTGTGTGGGTAGTCAATAGAAAAGTGGGATAATATAGAACCACTGTGAACGGGTGAATCAGTGGTCGACGTGGACTCAGTTGGCCGAAGCTGTATCTCTAAAACTAAAACAATCAATTAATTTTGGTGCTGATAAAACCAATTTTATGGAATGCAGTTTCTAGTCAATGGGATTTTAAGGTGGAAACTGAATCCATCTACTTACCAATGCTCAGGTCTTCAACTGAAAGATTGGCATTACTGGAACACACTAGGGCTGTTCTGTAACAAATCTATTATTTATGCTCTTTATCTCAGTCTACTCCCCCTTTATCTAGACTTTACTTCACCTGCTAAAGAAATTACTCTTTTATAACATGCAACTTACAAAGAATAAAAATTCAATCTAGTTGACCAAATGTCTTCAAAAGGTTTTACCTCTACCGGTAGAAAGCTTGCCAATTACTCCAGAACTCAAGTAGTGAGATGGTGGTGGATAGAATATTGGACCCAATGCCCAATAGTGGACTTTGTGTTACACTTCACATCCTTGAGATGTTTCTTCTCCAAGGGTTGCACAGTGGTGCAGTGGTAGAGTTGCAACCCTACAGTGCCAGAGACCAGGGTTCAATCCTGATAATGGGTGCTATCTGTACGGAGTTTGTACGTTCTCCCTGTGACCGTGTGGGTTTTCACCAGGTTTCCTCCCACATTCCAAAGATGTACGGGTTTGTTGGTCAATTGGCTTCGGTAAGTTGTTAAATTGTCGCTAGTGGGTGCAAGTTAGTGTATGGGGCGATCGCTGGTCAGTGCGGACATGGTGGTCCGAAAGGTCTGTTTCTGCACTGTGTCACTAAAGTTTAAATTGATCCCATCAAGAGCTACAAGAAAGGACATAAATGATATCTTATCTGATGACAATGAACATTAATTGATAAACCACATAAATTCTGTAATTGGATATATCTTTATAATGCTCATGTTGCATTGTTTGACAATAGTTAGCCACTGCTGAACTAGTGAAGTAATTAACTTTTGATCAACTTTTTATGATTGAACACAAAGTATTATCTCTGTGCCTGCTCATCCGAGGGATTGGTGACCTGAAAGGTTAACCCTGCAGTTAATTCTTTTCGAATGTTGCCCGATTGGCCTTGTGTTCTCAACATTTTGGTTTGCACTGAGAGAGTTCACACAGTGCCTCTGGTGAAATGGCCTGTAAGCACATTGCTGCTGGCTTGCTTAAGGACGTCATTGAACACAAAACCCGATGGGAAGTCTAATATCGTCAAAAGCTCATTTCTAAGTTTCTAAGAGAACTGTGTCCCCAGGCAGCCCTTCGCAGCTTATAGATGAAGTAACAATTGAAGCAAATCATTGCTGAAAGGCCCAGAAATTCCATGGGAGTATACCTGTTAATTGGGTAACATACCATCGGCCAAGTGCCCAATATAGCAAGTAGGATACATATGAGAATTATGTGGTGTTGTGACCACATTTCACCCTGTTAATGGACAACTAAAAAAACATTCTTCTCTCTATTGATGCAAACTGATAGCATACTGCTTTTCCAAACTCCACTTTGAAAAATTGAAACTTCACATCCAGTGTAATCAATTCATAAAGGTTCTTACTGGAGTTCTCTGATGGGAAGGTAAATGTATTTAGAAATCCTTAATTGTCCCCCAACACAAATGGCCCTCAATCATTTTTCCCTCTCTCCCTCTCCTCATCAATCCTAGTTTAATGGCCTCCTCCAACTCACATCTCCTTCAACCTCATCTACTGCATCCGGTTCTCCTGGTGTGGGCTCCTATATTTCAGCAAGACCAAGTGGAGACTTGGCAATCGCTTCGCTGAACACTTGACTTGGCGATCGCTTCGCTGAACACTTGTGCTCAGGCCGTCTTGGCATATGTGATCTCATGGTTGCCAAACTTTTCCCATTCCAATACTGATCTTTCTGTCCTGGGCTTCGTCTACTGTCAGAATGAGGCCACGAGCGGGGTGGGAGATTGCAACCTTCACGTGGTCTGCCCTGTTTCGACAATTGCAATTAATCCGCCGTGCAGAATCAAATAAGATCAAATAGAACAAGTTGTCCGACAACTTTAGGCTGTGCACGCCATACGCAAGAAGAAGAAGAAGAAGAGGCCACGGGCAAATTGGAGGAACAGTACCTCTTATTTTGCTTGGGCAGCTTATAACCCAGTGGTATGAATATTGATTTCTCTAATTTCAAGTAACTCCTACATTCCTTTCCCCCACAACTCTCCCCTCCCCCACCCTAGTTGTCCTTCCAGTTCCGCTGTTCTCATCCTTGTATCCTTGTTATCACATCTTCCCCAGCCAACATACAAAACAGTAAATTAATACACTGTAAATAACTTGATTATCCTGAAATAAACTAAACTAAACTAAACAATGGGCCATTATGCATATCATCTGTTGCTGGCCCTGATTTGTTCTGGCCTTTTCTCGTCTTCAGTGTCCCCCCCCCCCCCCCCCCCCCCCCGTCTATCTTTCAGTCTGACAAAGGGCTCCGACACAAAAGGTTACCTATTGCTTTTCTCCAGAGATGCTGTCTGACCCGCTCAGTTACTCCAGCATTTTGTGTCTATACTATAACTTCATACTTGTTAAAGGTTGGTACACAAAGAGACCATAGATGCCAGGATCTGGCGCAAAATCAAGCAAGCTGCTGTAGGAACTCGAGGGTTACACAAAAAGCTGGAGAAACTCAGCGGGTTCTGCAGCATCTAAGGAGCGAAGGAGATAGGCGACGTTTCGGGTCGAGACCCTTCTTCAGACTGCATGTATGTTCTTCCCGTGATATTTGTATGTTCAGTGGGTCAGGCAAAGGACTGGATCCATAGCCCTCTAACCCTCCCTGGCCATATATCTGTCCAAATGTCTTTCCATAGATTCTGGCTATTTCCACTGTTTTCTGTTCATGATTGAGAGTTCCAGCAAACATAACTCTTTGCCCTTATGTTATTTAACATGCCTTAATTACCAATCTCTTGAGTTTTCCTTTTCACAACCTCTGTTGTTTAGCTTCCCACGGTATAAAGTGCTATGAGGCACTTGAGGTTTGTTTTCCTCCAACAAATTTTGTTTTACTTTTGGTTTTGCCAGGGAGAAAAAATAGTTTTTACATGTCTCATGAACTGCTACTAGCAATGCTGGTCCGGATTTCTCCACAAAGCAGTTCTTTCCAATAGAAGTGAGTCGGTAAGATAGGAAATCTAAGATTAATGAAACTAGATCACTTGTGACTGGCTGAGAAAGTAGATGGATGCTTTCAGTAATAGAGTAATAGAGCAAGGAACTGTGTTAACCATCAAGCACCCATCCATACTAATCTCACATTATCTCCCACCAACACATCCCTGCGCTCTACTTACATTCTACCACTCAACTACACTAAGAGCAATTTGCAATGGCCAGTTGACCTACCGACTCACTTTAGTTTAGTTTGGTATAGTTCAGAAATACAGAGTGGAAACAGGCCTTTGTGGTCCACTGAGACTGTGCCGACCAGTGATCCCAACTGCAAGCACTATCCTGCACACTAGTGACAATTTCCAACCTTTAACAAAGCAATTAAACTCTTTGGAGTGTGGGCGGATAACGGAGCACCCGGAGAAAACCCACAACATCACGGGAAGAACACACAAATTCCATAAAGACAGCACTCGCAGTCAAGGTCGAACCCGGGCCTCAGGCGCTGTAAGGCAGCAACTCTACCGCTGCGCCACTGGGGGATGTGAAAGGGAACTGGAGCACCTGGAGGTGACCCAGGTGATCACAGGGAGAACCAAGTTTGGCATTGAATCCAGGTCGCTGCAGTTCAGCAGCTATACAACGGTGATAGAACCTACGTTCTGTAGGACGGTACCTTTGTCAAAGCAGCTCTTTCACAATTCTGCACTAGGATGGCAACCTGGTTAATGTGCTCTGGAATAGGACTTTAACCTACAATTATCTCACTTTCAGAGGCAAGAGCACTATCAATGACTTTCACAAATCTATCTGCATCATGAAGTGATTGTTCAAATAGATGTGTCGATTTAGTTACAGTGGCTTGCAAAGGTTTTCATACCCCTTGAACCTTTCCAAATTTTGTCATGTCACAACCACAAGTGTAAATATATTTTATTGGGATTTTATGTGATAGACCAACACAAAGTGGTGCATAATTGTGAAGTGGAAGGAAAATGATACATGGTTTCCAAATTTTATTACAAAAAACAACCTGAAAAGTGTGGCGTGCAAAAGTATTCAGCCCCCCTGAGTCAATACTTTGTAGAACCCCCTTTCGCTGCAATTATAGCTGCAAGTCTTTTGGGGTATATCTCTACCAGCTTTGCACATCTAGGGACTGAAATTTTTGCCCATTCCTCTTTGCAAAATAGCTCAAGCTCAGTCAGACTGGATGGAGAGCATCTGTGAACAGCAATTTTCAAGTCTTGCCAGAGATTCTCAATTGGATTTACGTCTGGACTTTGACTGGGCCATTCTAATACATGAATATGCTTTGATCTAAACCATTCCATTGTAGCTCGGGCTGTATGTTTAGGGTCGTTGTCCTGCTGGAAGGTGAACCTCTGCCCCAGTCTCAAGGCTTTTGTGGACTCTAACAGGTTTTCTTCCAAGATTGCCCTGTATTTGGCCCCATCCATCTTCCCATCAACTCTGACCAGCTTCCCTGTCCCTGCTGAAGAAAAGCATCCCCACAGCATGATGCTGCCACCACCGTGTTTCACAGTGGGGATGGTGTGTTCAGGGTGATGTGCAGTGTTAGTTTTCTGCCACACATAGCGTTTTGCATTTAGGCCGAAAACTTCAATTTTGGTCTCATCAGACCAGAGCACCTTCCTCCACATGTTTACTGTGTCCCCCACATGGCTTGTGGCAAACTGCAAACGGGACTTCTTATGGCTTTGTTTCAACAATGGCTTTCTTCTTGCCACTCTTCCATAAAGGTCCGATTTGTGGAGTGCACGACTAATAGTCGTCCTGTGGACAGATTCTCCCACCTGAGCTGTGGATCTCTGCAGCTCCTCCAGAGTTACCATGGGCCTCTTGGCTGCTTCTCTGATCAATGCTCTCCTTGCCCAGCCTGTCAGTTTAGGTGGACAGCCATGTCTTGGTAGGTTTGCAGTTGTGCCATACTCTTTCCATTTTCGGATGATGGATTGAACAGTGCTCCGCGAGATGTTCAAAGCTTGGGATATTTTTTTATAACCTAACCCTGCTTTAAACTTCTCCACAACTTTATCCCTGACCTGTCTGGTGTGTTCCTTGGGCTTCATGGTGCTGTTTGTTCACTAATGTTCTCTAACAAACCTCCGAGGCCTTCACAGAACAGCTGTATTTATACTGAGATTAGATTACACACAAGTGGATTCTATTTACTGATTAGGTGACTTCTGAAGGCAATTGGTTGCACTGGATTTTATTTAGGGTATCAGAGTAAAGGGGGCTGAATATTTTTGCACGCCACACTTTTCAGTTTTTTATTTGTAAAAAAATTTGAAAACCATGTATCATTTTCCTTCCACTTCACAATTGTGCGCCACTTGTGTTGGTCTATCACATAAAATCCCAATAAAATACATTTACGTTTGTGGTTGTAACGTGACAAAATGTGGAAAAGTTCAAGGGGTGTGAAAACTTTTGCAACCCACTGTATATCTAAAAGTAACGTAGGGTGGAATAGTTCTGCAGCTAGTAGATCTGTGGTCTCACGATCCTAGAGACCCAAGTTTCATCTTGACCTTGGGTGTTGCTGTTTTTGTGAGTTTGCACATTCTCCCTGTGACTGCATAAATTTCCTCTGGGTGCTCTGGTTCCATCCTATGTCCCTACAACAGGTGGGTTTGCAGGTTAATTGTCCTCTGTAGAACTTCCCAAATGTGTAGGACAAGCAGGGTAGGCAAGTTAGGCAGTGCCTACCCTGATTAAATTATAAAAAGGTAATTATTAAATATAAATAGTAAAGATTTCCAATTCATTTACTAAATTCAGTATTTATTATTAAATGGTTATTATTTTAATAATCGATCTCAGGTAGGCATAATTCTCCCATGCCTTTCCTCCATGGAACACATAATACGCGTAACTATGTTCAACTGCTTCAAGCCTTCACTTACAACGGGCAATAAAGGCTGAAATTCTGCCTTTGCACCGTGGACTGCGCGCAAGGTGCTGCGCATGCCTACAGGAGAAGAGACCAATCTGCGCATGCGAGGTTTTTAAGAATTTTTAAAAGTCGACTGACTGCCAATAGGACCGATCTGTGCATTCGCGGTTTTCCGCGCATGCGCGGATTTTTTATGATTGTTTAAAGTCGACTGATTGCCTAGTGCCAATTATTCACGGCATGTGCCTGGTGAAGGAAATGGATGAGAAAATTAAATAACATGGAACTATGTGTAAATAGGAGATCAAAGGTCAGCATGGACGGTGGGCTGAAAGGCCTGCTTCCATGCTAAACTAAAGCAAACCAGAAAGTGCTGGTGAAACTCAACAATTTTTGGGTCTGGACCCTTCTTCAGCTTCTCTTTTCCCTCTTTTTTTCCCCACATATATTCTACCTACTAATATCAGTCTGAAAAGAGTTTCTGACCCAAATTGTCACCTGTTCATTTGCTTTAAAGCTGCTGCCTGACCTGTTGAGTTCCATCAACACTTATTGTTTTGCTCAAGTTTCCAACATCTGCAGTTCCTTGTATCACTAGTATATTTCCAGAAATGTTGTGCAACAGCATACCTTTTTTATTTTCTCGTTATTTGGACGTCTTTTTATACTGTACATAACAGTTGTCTTAAGCATCAAAACGTTGGTGAGTAATTTTGATTATTCAAATTTGTCTTCTAGGAAGCAGGTTGACTGATTGAAACACATTTAATATTGTCGTACCACTTGTAATCCTTCACAGTATCAATGAGAATTTGTTACTTAGGCTAGCGATTGTAATTTTACGACGTATAATCAGAAAGAATTGGTGCATATGTGGAATGTAACAGAAGAATGCCTTCCATATTTCAAATTGCCTAAAAGGATTCATAGAAATAAGCAGGAATGTTAATTCATATTCAAGAGTCAAGAGAGTTTTATTATCATGTGTCCCAGATAGGACAATGAAATTCTTGCTTGCTGCAGCACTTTGTGTTCAGTTACAGTACTTATTTCCTTAACATTTTAGTTATTTCCAGAGCATTGTCATTGATGTGTTAGAAGAAGTTTTCCTTGCTTGGTCCAAAATGCAGATCAATACCTGTAGCTTCCAGCAGATGAGAGACTTAACAAGAGCCTGGAATAATTTTAGGGATTGCTCAACAAACAGATAACATCTCTTCCAGTGAACAATGGCAATCCTTATCGGTCAATGGTGACTTAATGATTCGTACCAGAAAGTATCAATTCTCACCGACCTTCGCTTACTAAATAATTGAAATGCAATGAATGCAGCCAAAAATTCTCAAGTGTTACACAGCAGATTGCTGAGCTAGTTGACTTCCTCTGTGTTGTATCAAGAGTAATATATAGAATTCTTTCATCAAAATTTCACACAGCCCTTCAACCTGTGCCCGGAATAGCCATGATTCATTGCTCATTTATAAAAACAAGCCAATTACTAAACAAAAATCTTGCACGTTAGTTTTGCTCGATGTCTTCAAGTCACTCGCCGTATCTTTATCAGCTCCAGACTGCGATGTAACTATCAGAGGCAAGCCCAGAGGAAGTCTGGAAATCCACAAATCAATACTTTTATTTATTCACTTCTCAGTACGTGGACATAAATAGCAAGGCCAACATTTATTGTCCAGCCCTCTTTGTCCTTGAGAAAGTGGGGTTGAGACACTTTCTTACACAGTTGGTGAAGGTCATTGTGTAGCACTACTGCATAGGGAGTTCCAGTGATGAGCCAGTGATAAAGAAGGAGCCAGTGATAAAGAGGTTATTGCATTCAAGCCAAGAGGGTGTTCAAAACCATCCTCAGAAGCTGAAGGTTCAGGCAGGTGTTGTTGGAATAATGAGCAATTGCAATGCATTCTGTAGCTGCTGCACATCATATCCACTGTGTGTGAGTGATGAACAGACTGGAGACGCAAGGAACTGCAGACATGTGAGCTAAACACAGTGTGCTGGCGTAACTCAGCAGATCAAGAGTCAAGAGTGTCAAGAGTGTTTTATTGTCATACGTCCCAGATAGAACAATGGCATTCTTATTTGCAGCAGCACAACGGAATATGTGAACATAGTAAACAATATAATAAACGAGAGAGAGAAAAAACAGTTCAGTGTGTGTATATACACACACACATACTCACAAATATACACACACACACACAAACACACACACATATATATACATTGGGGGACCAGCATCACACGGGAGGGTTGGTACCCCAACGCAATATTACATCTCTCCACCAATTCCAATATCGGTGGCCAGTGGGGGGAGAGGGGGGCTTTCTGGAGCGCTAGTAAGGGTGTTATGGGCTGAAGGGACTAGTTTCCAGAGGGCTAGTATGGACATTGTGGGCCGAATGGATTCTTGGGCTGGCGGCTCAGGCACTCAAGCCAGTTGTGCTGGCAGTTCACTCACTCACGGCTGGTGGGCTGGCAGTTGACTCGCGGCTATTCCTTAAATTCCATTTTAAGCAGGGTGCAAGGCCGCCAAATTCAAGTGCAGTTTCTTACCACTTCAAGCAGGGTGCAAGGCCACTATAGACAGCGAGTTGTGACCTCTCCATCTTGCAGAGACTGAGCCATGCCCACACTTCTGGGTTTTATAGTCCTTCCCCCACGCCCACCAGAAGGAGCGTGGTCGTCATGGCATGATTGACAGGAAAGAGAATCTCAACACTTTTTAAACACTCATAAATCTTTTACTTTTCATTGATGGGAAAAATCCTCGGCACCTGATGAGTGGAGGGAGACTCTCAGTAAGATAGCCAAAATTCACAGCTGTACATGGTAGCGTTTTTTTCTAAAATCAATATAAAGCGCAAACAGGAAGAGGTCAAGATTAGACTTTTAATCATATAGAAGGTAAGGCAACTTTAATTAGGCGAGGCGACTTTAATTAGGCGAGGCAACTTTAATTAGGCGAGGCAACTTTCATTAGGCAAGGCAACTTTAATTAGGCGAGGCAACCTTAATTAGGCGACACAGCTTTGGCATTTCCAAACCAAAGGCAACACAGCTTTAGCATTTCCAAACCAAAGGCAACACAGCTTTAGCATTCAAAACCGAAGGCAACACAGCTTTAGCATTTTCAAACTATATTTTCAAACCACATTAAGTGCACTGACAGGTCAGTAAAACCACTCACAGTTTAGTAGACATGTGTTCAGTTCAGACTGAGAGACGTGACCCTCTTGCTCCCCCATCTTGCAGACACTGACTGAGGCACTAAACACTTCCGGTTTTTATAGTTCCTCCGGAAGGGACGTGGCCTTCAGGAGAGAGAATTTCAATATTTTTTAAACACTAATAACTCTTTTATTTTTCATCGATGGGAAAAATCCTCGTCCTGCGCAGGGAAGACGGACTCTGAGTAAGATGGTCAAAAATCACAGCCGTAAGTGGCAGCGTTTTTTCTAAAATCAATAGACAGAACAGCAGGAAGTGGTCAAGATCAGACTTTAGTAATATAGATATACACACACATATATACATACACATAAATAATAACAATTATAGTGCAAGGCAGTGTATCCGGAGCGAATGCCAGTCCATTCCTAATTATTCAGAGGGTGGTGAATCTGTGGAACTCATTGCCACAGATGCCTGGAGAGGCCAAGTCAGTGGATATTTTTAAGGCCGAGATAGATAGATTTTTGATTAGTACAGGTGTCAGAGGTTATGGGGAGAATGCAGGAGAATGGGGTTAGGAGGGAGAGATAGATCAGCCCTGATTGAATGGCGTAGTAGACTTGATGGGCCGAATCGTCAAATTCTACTTCTATCACATGACCTTATTCCCTCAGAGATGCTGCTTGAGCTGTTCAGTTACTCCAACACTCTGTGGGGAATTGAAATGTTTAATGCAGTAGATAGGCTGCTTTGTTCCAGACTCTGTCGAGTTCATTAAATATTGTTGAAACTGTGCATTTCAGGCAAGTGGGGGAGTATTCCATCACGCTGCTAACTTGTAGATGGTGGAATTGGTTTGAGCTCTTGGGAGGTGAGTCACTCACAACAGGACAGAAACAAAAACTACCAGGGGAGGCATATCTCAGACGAGAGGCTAAATAATAGTGATGTTATTGGAAAGAGAACTGGGAGATCATCTGGTATCCAGGTTAATATTTACTCCTGAGCCAACAGTTATAAAATTAATCAACTGACCAATCATAGATTCATTGTTATAAAGCTCGAAAACAAGCTCTTTGGCTCAACGTATCCATGCTGACCAATCTGCCTAATCCCACTTTCCTGCATTTGGCCCATATCTCCCTAAAGCCTTCCTACCCATTTATCTGTGCCGATGTCTTAAGTTTTACCTGCTTCTACCACCTCCTCTGGCAGCTTGATACCGTATATACCGTCCTTGATGTGAATTACTTGCCCTTCAGAACCTCTTTAAATCTCCCCCCTTGCACCCTAAAACCATGCTCTCTAGTTTTGGACTCCTGTACCCAGGGAAAAAGAGACTGTCTATGTCCCTCATAATTTTATAAACCTTTATTAGTCGTCAATCACCTTTATACCAGGGAAGTCCCAGCCTATCTAATCGCTCCTTATAACACAAGCACTCTAATACATACAAATTTCTAATGAAGGCAAAAGAAACTGCAGAGGTTGGAATCCTGTGTAGATAACAAAGTGCTGAAGTTACTCCATGGGTCAAGCAGCTTCTCAGCAGAACATGGATAGATGACATTATGGGTCAGGACCCTTTTTCAGATGCATGTTTCAGGTTGGTACCCTCTCTGTTCTTCTAATGAATATTTTCTGAACCCTTTCTAGCTTAATAACATCCTTCCAATAGTGTGGTGACCAGAACTGCATGTTTCATTCCCATGCTGTTTTCCAGGTTCTATTTCCCTGCCATGTTCCTAATATTTACAACTGTGACTAGACTTCAAAAGCAGATTTTATAAAAATTGAGGATGGGACGTTTTGTTAGACAGCATCTCTGGAGCATGTGAAGTAGGGTCCCTACCCAAAACATCACCAATCCATGAGTTACTCTCGCACTTTGTGTTTTTTTTTAATTTATAGAACAGTACAGCACTGGACCAGGCCCTTCAACCAACAATGTATGTAAGTTTCTTACTTACAAACATGATGCCAAAATAAACTGAACTCATCTGCTGCACGCAATCCATATCCATCAATTATCTGCATATCCATGTGCCTATCGAAAACAAATATTTTACTATGACATCTAAGAAAAATGAAGTAACAGAAACATTTTTTTTCAGTGTTGACATCTTTACATTCAATGCAAAATTAAAAAGTTAAACATTTAAGTTATGGAGTCAGTGGAACAGAATTTGGGAAATGGAATAGAATGGAGGATTGTCTCCTTATTGCATGTTTAGAACAAGTATTCAAGGATGAAATTCTAATCCAGTCTGTTATTCTGAAAATGCTGGAAGCTACTTTCTCTGACGATAGTTTTGAAACACCTTCTCTCGCTGCACCCCCTCTGTGATTCCCCCTGCTCTCTGGCTCTACGACCATGTTTTAACCTTTTGCACACCCTTCATTCATTTGTACCTCTTCATATCTCAAATTTTCCCTCTCTGCTGACTCTCAGTCTAAAGAAGGGTCTCGACCTGAATCATCATCTTTTCCTTTTCTCCAGAGATGCTGCCTAACCCGCTGAGGTACTCCAGCATTTTGTGTCTATCTTTGGTGTAAACCAATATCTGCAGTTCCTTCCTACACATTTTGTCTGTTATTCCAATGCAGGTATAATTAGAGTTGAAGTGTTCCTCGTTTCATTGTGATCAACATCTACTGGGAGGCAACAGTAAGGGCACTGGGTCTTTATTAACAAGAATCTTGTGATGGGGATACTGCCTGAAATGCTCCATGTTGACAACTTTTAAGCAGTAACTGTTGATTAGAGCTATAAAGGCGTTGTATATGTGTGTGATGCTCAGCAAATTAAGTTCCAGACATTATTTACAACCCCTGATGGGGTAATTTGACATTCTCAGACTTCGTAATGGTAGGGGGAACTGAATGTTGACATTTCAGGCTTCCATTCAATGCAGTAATAAACTGGATCTGGCTGTTAGCAATTTGTTCAGCTGTTGAGGCAGTTTTGCTAATGAGGTTCAAAGATGTCTGTCGCACATACGCACACCGTTAGAAAGCTGCAAACGGCACAAAATTCATTTTATCAGCTACTAGTCTGTGAAGCCAGTTCTCTGCAGTATTTCCAAACCGTATATAGGTATATGTGGATAGGTATATGGACAGGAAGGGAATGGAGGGGTATGGTCTGAGTGCAGGTAGATGGGACTAGGGGAAAATAAATGGTCAGCACGGACTGGAAGGGCCGAGAAGGCCTGTTTCCGTGCTTTAATTGTTATATGGTTATATATTCCCTTTGCAGTCTGTTGAGTTTTGACGTTGGATTTTCATAGTTGTTTCGGGGGCTGAAATATGCTAGATATATCAATTGTGAATGGTTGAAATGTTTTGTCACTTTAATAGTGATACATTAGGATGTTGTGGATCTTCTTCTTGAAGTGGCCTTTAGCTGATGTGCAGAAGCAGTTTTGTTTCAGTGACTGGAGTAAATGCAAAAATGTTGGTTTGACATGTTTATCCTCATGGTGGTTGCAGTGGAGCTAACAAAGTCAGAAGTCCAGTCGGTGGCCAAACAGTAGCAGAATTTGCCAGGTTTGCTACGGATGGAATAAACGGGTGCCAATTCATACCCTGTTGGAAATTTGTGAGATGCTTTATGCAAAAGGCTTACAATGAATGTCAATGAACATGTTCTTACAATGAAAATGTTCTACAATGTCCTGCAAATAAAGTTCAGGAAATTCAAAACATTAAGTTTCATTTGCAAATGTGGAGCTTTGAAGGCAGTTTACAATTTTACTGAAGCCAATTAATGTACAAGCCTGCATTCTGACAAACTCTGTAGCTCTCTCTGGCCTGTGCCTTTTGAGTTGAAAGAAGGGGCATCACCACCATCGAAAGGATCTATAGGAGCCACTGCCTCAAAAAGGCCACCAGCATCATCAAGGACCAAGACCACCCTGGCCACGTTCACTCCTGCCATTGGGAAGAAGGTATACGAGTCTGAAAACCATGACCACCAGGTTCTGGAACATGTTTTTCCTAACAGCCATCAGGCTATTGAACACTAAAAAAAACAGCTTAACTACAAACCACGATCTGTCTTGGTTGCATTGGGAACTTAGTGCTTTTTTGAGCCAATACCGGACTTTTTATTTTATTGAACCTTTGTTATCCATTTGCAGACTGAATATCAGATTGTGGAATTTGTATGTACATAGACCACACCTCCATATTGTGTATAGTCACAGTTTTTCTATATCTGCATAAGAATGGGCGTAATTTGGGGAGGCACAATGGCGAGATGGCAGAGTTGCTGCCTTGCAGCACCAGAGACCCAGGTTCGATCCAGACTATGGGTGCTGTCTGTATGGAGTTGTACGTTCTCCCCATGGCTGCGTGGGTTTTCTCTGGTTGCTCCAGTTTCCTCCTACATTCCAAAGACGTGCAGGTTGTCGGTTAATTGGATTCTGTAAATTGTTAGAACTACTGTCAGGGTGATGACTCGGTGAACCAAATGGCCTGTTTCCATACTGTATCTCTAAACCAAACCAAACTAAACTAAACTAAGAACCACCTGCTAAAAAGTTGTCATAAATTGACTAAAGCACTGCTGTATGGTATCAGGGACTGTGCGATGCTGGCCATTAAACTGTACCTGATATCACACATTAGTCCTTTATCGTCCAACTGGTCTGAATATAAAAATCAAATTGGAAGTTGTTAGTCGATTAGAAATGATGGAACCATACAAGGAGGATTTTTGAGAGAGTGGATTTTGTAATTCATTTTTCAACATAAGAGTAATACTGGCATGTACTGCCTCTCATTAATTGCCCTTGAGAGAGTGAGTGTAGCTCCTCTGACCTCGTCTACTGCATAATTTTCTTGATATGGCCTCCTTTTACATTGTGGTAACCAAGCGTAGACTTGATGACTGTTTCACTGAACACTTGCACTTGGTGCACCAAAACCTACTGGATTTCCCGATTGCTAACCATTTTAAACCCTTTCCCATTCCCATTCTGATCTTTCTGTCCTGTGCCTCCTTCATCACCATGGTGAGGCCACATGTAAACAGCACCCCATATTTGGCTTGGGCAGCTTACAACCCAAAGGTATGAACATTGAATTCTACAATATAGGCAACTAAACTGCAAACCCTCCCCCTGTTTTCCATCCCCTGCTCTCCTCCCTGTGCTCCACCTGGATTTGCACTCATCCCCCCCCTCCCCTCTCCCCCCCTCTCCATTATGCTTACACTAGCTTCACAATTTGCAGCTCCTCTCTCCTTATTTTGCACCTTTTTGCTGTTTCAGCCCTCTCTTCTTTTCCAGCTTTCTTTGTCTCCCCCCCCCTCGCCCCCACCACAATCAGCCTGAAGGAAGGGTCCTGACCTGAAACGTCACCCATCCATGTTCTCCAGAGGTGCTACCTAACCTGCTGAGTTACTCCAGCACTTTGTCTTTGTTTTGTCCAATAATTTTGCTGTGAAGGTACTCTCCCAGTACCATTGAGTTATGGAATTCCAATATAATTCCCAGAAATTATGGAGAAATTGTAATAAATTTCCAAGCCGGATGATGTTTGATGGAGGGGGGCCTGCAGAAGGGGTGTCCAATTCACTTTAATTCTTCTCCTTCTCTTTGTTTTATTGAATACTGTAAATTTTCCTTGCACTATTAGGAATTATCTGTGGCATCCTTGAGCCAAAGGCAAATGTTTATCCCATGGATATTTCTGCATTCCCCATGGAAGTGATGCATGCATTAATCAGGAGCAGTTTTATTCCACTTCTTGGCTCTTTTTATTTTACATTGGCGGTTAATGAGCAGCTTTGATGAATATTAGTCAATGCACAGCGATGTCCTGGCTAAACAATTAGCAATTGTAATAGCTACAGACCTCTTGAGAAATAAGTTGCAGTTGATTATCAGAAACCAACAGTCGCCTAGGGTTAAGAGAGATTAATGCCTCTATTCTTGCATTGCCTGCCAAGTTTTCTTCTCAAGTATTTTGCACAGCTTGAACATGTGAAAGTTTGCAGCAACCTTGATTATTTGCCGCGCCAGACAGAATGAACACACAGGGCAGGTGAAAGAAGGAAAATTATCGAGGCTTAATGTGAGCCTCTTCAATGATGTATATGGCACATTTGGGAATTGTCATGTTGCTTATCTCGAGAAAATATTGCAACTAAATGTATAGAATAAAATTACTGATGCCATCAAAGTTTTTAAACAAAGCCTTCCAGCATTATGATTTGTGGGATGCATATTGAATGCAAATGTTGTGGGAGATGAGTTTTTACAAATTCATATATTTGTGCGACCAGTTAATATAAATAGCTAGAGTCAGGAAATTTGCATCACTCCAGCATAATCTAAAATAATAAGGAAAGACCCAAAATAAACATAAAGTGCTGGAGTACTGTAACTTTGCAGGCCAGGCAGCATCTCTGGAGAAAAAGGATGGGTGATGTTTCGGGTCGAGACCCTTTTTCAGAGCCTGAAGAAGGATCCCAACCCAAAACGGCACCCATCCCTTTTTCTCCAAAGATGCTGCCTGAACTGCTGAGTCACTCCAGCAATTTGTGCCTATCTTCGCTCAATACCAGTATTTGCAGTTCCTTTCTACACAATGAAAGACCCATGCTTTGTTCATTGTTATTGGCATTACAATAGCATATAAAAACACCAGGGTGAGGGTACTGGACTTAATTTACCTTACTATTACTTGCGGTGCATCCAAATCTACACCTATTGTAACACAGATATTCCATTAAACAATTGAAAGCCAAATGTTCCAGATTTGCTCAAAATATGTTTTGTATCTAATGCAATGTAAAAACTGAGCCATAGCAAGGTACGACATGCCAGAACTTAGAATGATATGGCTTTGGGCTTCCAGTGTTAACACCAAGTATTGCTTACTCAGTACAGCAAATTCAGATACAGAGTATAGATTTATTCTGAGTGATGTTGGAACTAAAGTTATTTTGCCATCGGGCAAATTCAAAGCGGGTACTGCTGCATCTTCAAAAGGGAAAAATTGACAAATATTTGAAACAGAGGCAAATACAGATCCCTGGGGAGAGAGCAAGATAAGGGGCTGTCCCACTTGGGTGACCTAATCTGCGAGTTAAGAAGAGTGTCTTCGACCTTCAAGCTTCAGGGCACTCGCCTGGAAGCCTTGAGCTGGATCGACTGTCCGTGTTGAAACTTTGCTGAATCGACTGACCACACACACAAACACAAACACATCGCGAAAGCGGGGGCCAGGGAAAGCGGGAGAACACTGTCTGCTTGATGAAAAGGAAGGTAAACAGCTGCCACAGTGTACGGTAAGTCCCTTAGAGAGCGCGGAGGGAGAGAAGGGGGGGGCGAGAAGGGGGGCGAGAAGGGGATTGAAGGGGGGGAGAAGGAGTGGAGACACTTTTAAGAAGTATAATAGTAAGATTAAATGAGAACTTACCAGTTTGATCTTTATTTAATGCGGAGTTACGTGAAGAACCTCGTCCAGCCGCACGTGCATCAATCTTCAAAGCAGCGGTGTGAAATCACAGGTAATAGTGACTGAAGTATAATAGTAAGATAACAGAAGACTAGAACAATCAGATGACATTTATGAGGGTTGGGAACGGAGGGCACGTAGTCCCTCATCGTAACTCCTCATAAAATAAAGATCAAACTTCAAACTGGTAAGTTCTCATTTAATCTTACTATTTTACTTGAGTCACATGAATGACTGCATGAAGATTTCAAAGCTCTGTGATTTCATGCTGCAGATTCAAATCCCGGCCTCTCACTGCATTGATTGACTCAACATAATTAAATAATCAATAATGCATCAATCGGAACATTGCTTAAACAAATTAACGGTTTATTATTACAAAGAAAACAAGAGCAACCCCTCTATCCCGGGGAAAACTATATAACTGAACTTAAAACAGAATCAGCTAATACCCCCAGCCTTGCAATTGGCTTATGATAAAATCGCTGGAACATCAGCTCACTGGACCATCCTGCGGCCGCGAGGATATGGTCTATATTAACATCCATTGCCCTGGCCGCTGAAGTTGATGCCGCCCTGGTGGAATGAGATTTAAATTTATCAGTATCAATCCCAGCACTCACCAGAACCTGCTTTAAACCTTGAAATTGTTTGCATCGACACATCACTATGCATTTTTTTGTGGCTAATAAACAATGCCGACTCTGTTCCTCTTAGGGTTCTGGTAGCCTCAATGCAATGGAACAAATATGACACTACTTACAGGCGGGAATCCTTGGGGTATGCTGAAAAGACAATCTTACACCCTGTCACCCCTATTCTACTCTGCTTGAGCAGATCATAAACATAAAAAGTGATGGCATCTGCCGATACCTCCATCATGTCTAGCCGCAGCTTTGTTAGTATCAGCACACGTTGGGCTGATACCAATGCCACAAGCATGACCACCTGCATGGTTAATTTGGCTAGAGATAGGACTGTGACAGGAGTCCACTGGCGAAGGACCATAAGAACTTTGCTTACATTCCAGATAACCGAATACCTGGACCTTGGAAGATTAGAATTAAAAACTCCCTTCATAAATCTAGAGACTAACGGATGTGTCCCCACGGAATGTAATTCTGACACCATGGGTAAATAAGAAGACAGAGCACTTCTGGCTGTATTGATCGCACTATAGCTTAACTTTTGATCAAAATAGAGAGTTGACAAGAACTCTGGGATGCCTGCAGTTTGTGTTGATAATGCAGGGTTCCAAACTGCACAGCTGGAAAAGCAGCCACCAACTTACCAATTAAACTGGCCACCTGACTAATTGAAGGTCGTTGTTCACCTAGGAGCTTGATACAACCTTCAATTAACTGCTGCCTTTTGTCACTGTGCAGAGTCACTAACATGTGATAATGGTAAAGCCCAAGTAATCAATAATTTTAACTGGTGTAAATTTAGATTTATCTGGATGACTGATGAACCCCAATTGCTCAAAAGTGAGTTTAACAACTGAAACAGATGATTCAGCTGCATTCTGAGTCTTTCCAACAATTAAGATATCATCTAAATAGGCCCTGAGCTATACAATATGACCCTGAGCTCGGAGTAGCCCTGGAACAGGTTTTAACAAGTTGGTAAACAAACTAGGAGCTGAGGTTAATCCATTAGGCAGTGCTTTGAATTGCCATAACTGACTCATCCAGCTAAACTTCAAATACCTCCTATCATCACAATGAACAGACATTGAGTAATATGTATCTTTAAGATCTATGCTTGCCAAATAACACCCTTTGGAAACCAGCTGTTTAGCAGTAGAAAAAGTTTCCATTTTGAAATGTCTATACTGCACAAAAGGGTTCAGGCTCGTCAGGTTCAGAATGATCCTACATCTTTTCTAGACCTAGGAAAAATACTTGATACAAACTGATGGGATTGATGAAAACCGACTTCTCAATAACCCCTTTTTTGCATAATATCTCAAGTTCTGCCTGTATCTGCGTATCCTCTTCTTGTGAAAACACGAGTGTTGGACATGGGACACGCTGAGTGAGTGCACGCAGTATAGTAAGATTAAATGAGAACTTACCAGTGACATAATTGGAGCCCATTGCCGAAGCAGTGTGAGAACTATACTGACATCCCCGATTTCTGTATATCTAGGGTTTGGAGGATTTTTATTAAAAATTCCTCTCATGAATCGGGATACTAACGGATGAGACCCGATAGATTGTCGTTCTGAAAAATGTCCAAAATAGGAGGAAAAGCACTCCGAGCACTATTAATGGCACTATAACTCAAGTGCTCATCAAAATGCAACATAGCAAGGAACTCCAATACATCCGGTATGCTTGCAGTATGATAAGATATATCTGACTGTACACAAAACATCTCCCATTTCTTTATATGAGACACATATTGTTTCTTAGTGCTATCTCTCCAAGCTGCAGTTATGACATCCATGGTCCTATCCGACAGTCCAAGGCCTTGGAACGGTCTGGTCAGGACCTGCAGATTAACAAATTAATACGGTCATGTAACGGATGACTTTCTCCTATTACTGGATGCACCAACAAATTACTGCAGTTGGGGATCGTCATGAATGGCTGAGTCATCATTCTGAGCACCAATGGGAACCATGGCTGTGTAGGCCAGTCTTGAACGACCAAAATGCCTGTGGCAGAGTTCTGCTCTATTTTGGTGATATATTGCCTAATCAGGCAGAATGGGGGAAAAGCATAGAAGAATGTACGTCCCCAATGTAGCGAGAATGCATCCACCGCTACTGCTCCTGGATCCGGTTCCCATGAAACATATTTAGGCAACTGGTGATTTAGCCTGGATGCAAACAGATCAATATCTGGCAACCCATAGCGCCTGACAATCATTTAAAAAACTTCTGGATTTAACATCCATTCTATATTGTCATTGAACTTTCGTGACCTGTTGTCTGCCACCACATTGTCTCTACCGGGTAGGTAGATAGCTGAGACCCAGATGTTCCTGGAGATACACCAGTGCCATATGAGGTTAGCCAGATTATCACATGATACTGACCTTACTCCTCCCATGTGATTGATATATGCCACAGCTGTGGTATTATCAACCTGGAGTTGAACGTGTAAATTATTCATTGTGGAACAATAAGCTTATAATCCATAAAATGCACCCAATAACTCCAAATAATTTATACCTTGCCTGTGGAGAATTAAATCCTCTTGGACACTCCATCTACCACCACAGCTAGACTCGATGTCCGTATCTCCCCATCCGAGAGCGCTCACATCAGTCTGTAAAACCACTGAAGGTTGCTGAACCAAAATATTTTTGATAGTTTGTGCAACATTGATAATCCACCATTGCAATTCAGCTAAGGCTCTGGTTGGTAACTGCATGGGCCTATCAAAATGACTTCACGCTCTTTTAGTGCTTGTTCTCTGGCTCGATGCAGACTTTGATAATGCAGAGGTCCAAACTCTACAGCAGGAACAGCTGCTACCAATTAACCAATAACCCTGGCTACTTCTCGAATGGAGGGACACGGTTTCTCAGTGAGACAAGTACAGGCATTCCTGATATCCACAGCCTTGGCTGTTGGCAAAGTTACTGACATATTAACTGAATCAATGACAAAGCCCAAATATCAATTGTTTGGGATGGCTGTAACTTAGATTTTGTTGGATGGACCAGAAACCCTAACCTTTCAAACAGGTGTTTGGTTGCTGAAACTGATTCTTCAGCTGTTTCCTGAGTGTTGTTTATGATTAAAATATCATCTAGATAAGCAATGTCAATGTGATTCTGGGCCCTCAGTAACGCCAGCACTGGTTTCAATAGTTTTTTGAACAGCCTAAGAGCTGAAGTTAACCCATTAGGCAATGCTTTAAATTGCCTGTACCATCCAACCAAATTTCAAGTATCTGCGATAATGATGATGAATTGGTACTGAATAATATGCATCTTTTACATCTATAGTCGTCATATAGCAGCCTTGTGATAACAGCTGTTTTGTACTATTGAAGGTATCCATTTTAAAATGCCTATACTGAACATAGGATTTTAAGTAGGTGAGGTCCAGAATGACTCTACAACCCCCATCTTTTTTCGGTCTGGGGAATATATTGGACACAAATTGTTGAGGATGGTTAACCGGCCTCTCAATCACCCCTTTCTCGAACACATTTTTAATTTCTTCTTTTAGCTGCCGAGTTTCTGGTGCAGCAAACACCAAGACTCTATTAGGCATATGCTGTAGAGGTGGATCAACTCCTGCCATAAACTCTATTGTAGAGCCTGACACAGTATCTAGTATAAACCGATCAGATGTTATGCAGCACCATTCATCATAAAAAAATTGCAATCTACCCCCAAACCAGAGGTTGTACCCCAGAAGTTTTATCTGTGATGGAATGAAGGTCCTGTACCTCGACAAACGGCCTGAAAGGTCTCCTTCTCCCGATGTTGGGGTTGTTGTTCGGTGTACTGGTGAGTAATATCTTCGCCCCATCGGCCTCCCTCTGCTGGGCCCTGCCCCAGGATCCCACCCCCTGCATATCCAACCTGGCTGTTTATATGCTGTCCTGGGAGCAGGGATGAAGAGTTTTAAAAGCCCAATTGTCTTTGCCTCCTCGTCAATATCCATAATTTGCTTGGGGAGGTCTTCGCCGAATAAGTAATCCGGTGCTTGAATGTTGCTTGCCCTGCACAGGCCTGCAAATGTCGGGTTTAAGGTTGGCAGAAAGGCAATCTTCCTCCTACAGTTCACCTCAAAGTAGGCATTGCAAAATAATGCTAGCATATCTTGTTGGGTTTTTGACATCGGTGACCCCTTGACCATCTTCCCGAATGCAGTTATGCCTGCTGCCACCAGTTTGAGGACATGCTGAAAGCGCATTTCCTGTCCTCGCATCGTTGCACTCATGGGTGCGCATATTGCTGAGTTTACGGTGGGCACCCTGAGTGAAGCACAATTGACGGGTGTTTTATATCGGGGTATTGTTTCCGTCATGATGGTTTTCTGGAGCTGGTGAGAAGCCAAGTAGTTGACATTGGCAGCTAGATTATCATCCATAGCCTCACCAGTCCCTTCCGGTATAGCAAAGTTTCGCGCTACAACCGGGACACCGTGCTCTTGTGCTCTGGTGTGTGCACATAAGCAGGGACACCAGCTTCAGGGTCAGACTCCTCCTGCCCTGGCACTCCTGAGTCCTGCTCAAGGGAGACCGCATCCAGACCTAAACAAGGTGCTGGAGGGAAAGATTCCCATTGTGGACAGGCAGCATATTCTGCATATGGAACTCCTTGAGAGGTTGCCTGGGGAATCACTGGGGCCTTGGACCCCTGGCTGATGAGGGTGTGGAGCAGTTGCTCCATTTGATCGAGTCACCCCCATATTTTCTTCCGATCCGGAGGGGAGTCCTCTTCTTCCTCAGACCCGTCAGATAAAACGGGTCTGACAGACTTTCTTTTTGCTTTTTTACTTGTTGTCGTGGCCTCAGTTCCCTGCAACACTGGAGCAGCTGGAGGCTGTTTAATCACCGGGTGAACGGCCGCCGGTATCGGAGCCGGCGTTACCGCACTTATCTCCCGACCCAATCGCTGAGATGGAACCGCATTGCTGCGCGACCCACGCTTACTACGAATAGACTTTTTACCAACGCTTTCCATAACCACTAGCTCCTACTGACTCACGAGCCAGATATATGGAGATTAAATACTCGCAGTAAAGTTTGTAAAAAAAATACTTACCTGCAAAGTTTCTACTTACTGCTGGTGGAGCTGTGCTCTCCAGCCCGTCAGTGCGACATTCGTCAACGTAATGATGCGCATGCGCCTGGTGGGGCTTCTTCACGTTGTCACTCACGTGACTCCGAAGTAAAATTTAATTTTAAACCCCTCTATACTGCCCAGCACAAACAAATCTGATGTTATCTCCTGCCATTGTTTGAGGAACAAGTGTAATCTGCCCCCAATCTTTCATCTTTCCTAATTAATTTATTTTCCTTTGGAGCAAAATCTCTTACCTGCACATTTCCTGACAGCGCTTGTTCCCCCAGCCCCTCGTAGGGAAATTCATCCTTCCCCTGCGGCAGGCTGCCAGCTGCGTATGTTCGGGAATGAACAGCTCATCCCTTCACCAGCCCCTGTCATAGCACCCCGTCGATAGGGGAAAACCCTCCTGCCTATTTTGCTGCTTGTTTTTATGAGGCCCACAGTTTTTGCCTCCTCATCAAGTTCTTTCACTCGCTTTGCGAGGTCCTCCCCAAACAACAGATTAGGCAGTTGTATATTGTTCGGTTTGCAGAGTGCTGCAAAGTTTGGGTGAATGGCTGGGCGTATGGCACTCTTTCTTATGCAGTTCATTTCAAAATGTGCACTGCACAGGAGCCCCAATGCATCCTGATGGACTTCCGTCATGTGCCCCTCATCCACCGTTCTGGCGAACGCAGTGATTCCTGCTGCAAGCAACTTGAGCACCCTCTGCAGCTTTATCTCTTGTGCCCGCACTGCAACCCCCATTTGGCCTCATATTACATGGTTGACCAACGGCACCTTCAACAACCCACAGTTAACTGGGGTTTCATACCTTTTAGCAGTGTCATCCATTGCCAGCTCTTGGAGCTGGTGGGAGAGCATATACTGGATGGAAGTTGCCAACTCCTTCCCCCAATGGCTCCCCAACTTCTCTGGGGATTGCAAACGTTGCAGCCAGGTTAGGTATTAAAACCTCTTGCTCTTCACCCTTTGGGCTCTGTTCAGCCACTGACTCGGCATCAGTATACCCCTGAGCCGGCAAACCCTCCTCGCCCATGAGTGGGTAATCATGCAGCCCTATTCCAGGTACTGCTGGCACAACAGCCTGGCGTGAACAGCACTCCTCCTCCCGGAGTGCGTCCTTATCGAGCATCCTCTGCATTAGGAGCTTGATCTGGTGGAGCCATGAGCAAACGGACTCCCCTTGCGGAGGTGAAACCTCCAGGCCCGACTCTGGGTCAATGGGCCTAGCAGACTTTGATGTGGCCTTACGCCCTACCTTTGCTCAACGTACCTGCTGTCGCAAGCCCCCTGCTGGCGACGGATTCGGTGAACTAGGCGGGCACCCACTACCCGCACTCCCGCGGTCCTCCAAACTTTTACTAACGGGTCGCCTCGCCTTCACCTTTGTTGCTTTCTGCATCTTGAAAAACCTGTAAGTCCTGAAAATCAACCGCAAATACAGAAAACGACCTCCAGGCTCAGTTTTCCACTTACCTCGAAGTGTTTTCAACTTACCACTGGAGGAGCTCTGCTGCTCCAACCGGTCCGGTGCGGCTGGACGGGGTTCTTCACGTAGTCACTCACGTAACTCTGAATGAAAATAAAGTTTAGCAGGCATTTTACCTACTGGTCGGTTTTCCTTGGTCCTAGCTGAGGCCACAAGTATTTGGGGACTTCCCTCGAGCATGAAGGAGCATTCCAGCGACCTCCTAGGACCACGTGTTGACCATGCTGCGAGTTTGAAGGTCGAAGACACTCTTCTAAACTTGCAGATTAGGTCGCCCAAGTGGGTCAGCCCCTGTAGTGATTTCAGCGTTTGATTTCCCTAGTGAAGAAACAGCACAAGGGCATGGGTTTAGGTTTATTATTGTCACCTGTACTGAGGCACAGTGCAAAGCATTGTTTTGCATGCAATTCAATCAGATCAGATATAAATTACATCATTACAGTTATGTTAAACTTGAGGACAATAGGTAGAGCAAAGAGGATGATATAGGGTGCAGAATATAATTCTCTGCATTGTAATACACCAATACCAAAGACAAAGTCCAATGTCCACAATGTGGTCGAGGTGAATTGCACAGTACCCAGCTTATTGAAAGACCGTCAGAAGCCTGATAACGGTTGGGAAAAAGTTATTCTTCAGTCTGCTGGTGTGCCACTTTCAAGTTTCTGTATTTTCTTCATGATGGAAAGACAGAATGAGACAAGTCTTTAATTATCTTGGCTGCTTTTCCAATGCATCATGAAGTATAGATGGAGTCAATGTTGAGGAATCTAGCCCGTGTGATGAACTGGGCTACGTTTACAACCCTCCAGTTCCATGCGTTTTTGGGCAGAGATTTTTGTAAACTGTGCTGTGATGCAACCCGAGAGTATGCATGTTTTTAAATGGTCCCTGGAGGAATGCCAAATATCCTTGGTCAACTAAGGACGTAGAGCTATTGGTGTGCCCTCTTGACTGTCACTTCAATGTGTTTGAGCTACAACAGACAGTTGGTAATATTGGGCTGCATGCCTGCTGTTGCTACATGCACTTCTGTGATTTTGTGCATCTTCAGCCAAAGTGTAGTAAACATGTTGGCAGTGTAGCCCATGTCTGCTGTCTTTAAGTTCATTGGCTATATTTAAGAGGGAGTTAGATGTGGCCCTTGTGGCTAAGGGGATCAGAGGGTATGGAGAGAAGGCAGGTACGGGACACTGAGTTGGATGATCAGCCATGATCATATTGAATGACGGTGCAGGCTCGAAGGGCCGAATGGCCTACTCCTGCACCTAATTTCTATGTTTCTATGTTTCCATGTTAAACCAGGTTAACAACAGCTCAGTGAACTAAGTGAAGACAACCCTGTCTTTGTCTTTCATTGGACTCTCCGAATTCTACGTGCAACCTGTCCCTATTCCCGTCACAGAAACAGAGCCACTGGTCAGGTTCCTGCTGTTTGCTGCTGTGTTTAGGCAAGTTATAGTAACGGAGAACTACTTCCAGTGGGATGGGGGGACAGTGCTCCATTTGTTGCAGAAGCATCTTTCACCTGCAGGGGTGAATAGAACTGTATTGATCGTTTAAGAGCCACACAACTCAGATGAAGCCGCCATGCGTGTGCGTCAAACCTGAGATCAGCGAGTGATTCGGAGAAGCTGAATTCAAATCCCAACCTGCTCATGTGAGAATTGAAGTTCACATCTTTGAATAACGAATTTATCAAATAAAAGTGATCATGAAGTTTTTGCATTGTCATTGAAAGAGTGCGATTCTTTCCATTGTCCTGTTTGTAATGAAAATTCACCAACCTTGCTCCTTACCTTCAGCCTCATCTTCCCCATACCACTTTCCAGCCTTTGCTGACAGTAAATAATTTACTGGGGTAAATGAAGTTATTCAAACTTCAACCCTTCTTAGAGTGAGCTGAGATGTTGATGTTGGGGTACAGGCTTTAAAGACCGACTGAGAGGTTGGGTATCTGGAGGGTACCGACTGACAGGTTGGGTATCTGTTATCTCACTTTTTAAGAAAGGCAGGAGAGAGTAAACAGGGAATTATAGACAAGGTAGCCTGACGTCGGTGGTGGGGAAGATGCTGGAGTAAATTATAAAAGATGAAATAGCGGCACATTTGGATAGCAATAACAGGATCGATCCGAGTCAGCATGGATTTATGAAGGGGAACTCATGCTTGACTAATCTTCTGGAATTTTTTTGAGGATGTAACCAGGAAACTGGACAAGGGGGAGCCAGTGGATGTAGTGTACCTGGACTTTAAGAAAGCATTTGATAAGGTCCCACATAGGAGATTAGTGGGCAAAATTAGGGCACGTGGTATTGGGGGTAGAGTGCTGACATAGATAGAAAATTGGTTGGCAGACAGGAAACAAAGTGTGCCACAAGGCTCGGTGCTGGGCCCACAGCTATTCACACTATACATCAATTATTTAGATGAAGGGATTCACAGTAACATTAGCAAATTTGCAGATGACACGAAGCTGGGTGGCAGTGCAAACTGTGAGGAGGATGCTATGAGAATCCAGGTGACTTGGACAGGTTGGGTGAGTGGGCAGATGCATGGCAGATGTAGTTTAATGTGGATAAATGTGAGGTTATCCACTTTGGTAGCAAAAACAGGAAGGCAGATTACTATCTAAATGGTGTCAAGTTGGGAAAAGGGGAAGTACAATGGGATCTGGGGGTCCTTATTCATGTCAATGAAAGTAAGCATGCATGTACAGCAGGCAGTGAAGAAAGCAAATGGCATGTTGGCCTTTATAACAAGAGGAGTTGAGTATAGGAGCAAAGTGGTCCGTCTGAAGTTGTATAGGGCCCTAGTGAGACCACACCTGGAGTATTGTGTGCAGTTTTGGTTCCCTAATTTGAGGAAGGACATTCTTGCTATTGAGGGAGTACAGCGTAGGTTAACAAGGGAACAAGGTTAATTTTCGGGATGGCCGGACTGTCATATCCTGAGAGAATGGAGCACTGGGGTTGTATACTCTGGAGTTTAGAAGGATGGGAGGGGATCTTATTGAAACATATAAGATTGTTAAGGGTTTGGACACACTAGACACGTGTTGCCGATGTTGGGAGAGCCCAGAACTTGGGGAGAAGGCAGGAACGGGGTACTGATTGGGGATGATCAGCCATGATCACATTAAATGGCAGTGCTGACTTGAAGGCCAAATGGCCTACTCCTGCACCTATTGTCTATTTGGCCCATATCTCTCTAAACCTATCCTTTCCATGTATCTGTCTAAATGTTTTTAAAACGTTGCGATAGTATCTGCATGTGCTACCTCCACTGGCAGCTTGTTCCATACACCTATCACTCTTCATGTACATTAATTTTAAAGATGCCCCTCGGTTCCTATTAAATCTTTCCCCCTTCACCTCCTGTCTAAATAACTGTAGCTCCACCAATACTTGTGGTGCTCAACACCATCCCAGACAAAACGTTCAGCTTGACTTGCACCCCATTCCCTAAACATCTATTCCCTCAACCTCTTGTGAACTATGACTGCCATAAGTACCATCAAACTATAGCTGCCTACTCTCCTACACAACCCCAATGTTACTTCCCAAACCTGTTCTCACTGCCAGCAAGAATGAAGGCAGAAGATATTTGGAACTATTGTGCTATCCTTCATCGAAAGCATCTTCAGGGCAAATGTGGGATGGACAATAAATTGGTTGCAATGCCCACATCGCATAAGTGAAATAAATTTCAACCCACTCACTCAATACCAATGCCATATTGGTAATCCAGAGGGTAGCTTTTGTCATTAGACTTGCACTTTGGAAGGCAAGCATGCCATATGCTGCCTTCACCATCCAGTTTTTAGTCCAGAGTCATACAATGTAGACCAGGTCCTTTGTCCCAACTTCCCCATGCCGACCAACATGTCCTATCTACACTAGTCCCACATGTCTGCGTTTGACCCATATCCCTCTGAACCTGTCCTATCCAACCTTTTCTTATATTTAATTGCCAGTTTTGTCCTATGCTTTCTCTATTCATCAACTTTCCTTCGCACTCCACCATTTGCAATGTCCATCCTACACTGATTTGACTTCCTAAAATGATTCACTGTGCAACTGTTGGGATTAAATTCTATCTATTAACACTCCATCTAACTTTCCATTTGATCTCTATCCTACCTGTTTGAATTTTTGCAGTGAAACTGTAAATTATTTTTTAATTGTAATTGAAAATGTTACATGTTGTGAGTTTATACAACCATTATTGCTACATCAAATCCCTTTGATAATGGTGAGCATTGATCCTGTGGATGTGAACCCTACATGGGCTAGTTTGATAAAGTTTAGTTTAGAGAGATAGTGCGGAACAGGCCCTTCGGCCCACCATGTCCACACTGTCCAGTCATTCCTGCACACTAGCACTATCCAACACATTAGAGACAATTTTCCATTTTTACCGAAGCCAATTAACCTACAAACCTTTACATCTTTGGTGTGTGGAAGAAAACTGGAGCACCCATTAAAAATCCATGCAGGTCATGGGCAGAACGTACAAAGTCTGTGCAGACAGCAGCCGTGGTCAGGATGAAACCCGGATCTCTGGCACTGTAAGGCAGCCACCCACCGCTGCACCAGTGTATCGCCCTAACCGACTTTGTTGCTCACAGGTTCTTGACAGGTACATTGCTGGCCTATTAATTTAACTTGCCAATGCATTTGTTTCTAACGTCAGTGCCTTGGTCTTTTCATGTGTAATCAAATTGGGCAGTACAACTATTGTCTCGACTGTGACATGATGTTTTCAGATCTCTGCGGTAGGACAGGCCAGCTGTTCTTGTGGGAGGCAGAGAAGCTTCAGCAATTTACAGATACATTTGGATATCCTAGTTATATAAGAGACCACAGTGTGTTCTGTGCTTGAGGGAAAAGATGTTCTGAAGTGAAATAAACAATTATAACTTAGGCTGAACAAACATGAAAGCTTAAAATATAGGCGCCTGAAAAATAGGAAAGGAAGGTTTTCCATTAATTATTTACAATGTTAAAATGTAAACGTGAAAGAACGTTTTCAGTTTGACGAATGAACAGAAGACAAAATTAACTGTTGTAGGAATGATTGAGAGTTTATGTCAGAAAAACAAACAATGCTATTTAGCTCTTGATGCCACGTGGATTAAAAATCAATATTGCGATTGAACTTTGCTATCAGAATATAAAAACTGGTACTCAACAATAATTTAATTTTAATTATTTATTTCCTATCAAAACAGAATCCTTGATGTTAGGAACACAAGGATTTTCTTGAATTTAAAAAGGCCCAATTGCATCTTGTTGGACAGACTTGGATTGTTTTCTCTGGAATGCTGGAGTTTGTGGGAAGACCTGATAGAACTACAGAAAATTATGGGAGGCATAGATGGATTGGCCAACAGTACAATTTTTCCCAGAATGGAAATATCAAATTTAAGTTGAGAGGGTAAACGTTAAAGGCAATGTGCAGGACCAAGTTTTTTTGTTATGCAGAGGGTGTTGAAACATAGAAACATAGAAATTAGGTGCAGGAGTAGGCCATTCGGCCCTTCGAGCCTGCACCACCATTCAATATGATCATGGCTGATCATCCAACTCAGTATCCCGTACCTGCCTTCTCTCCATACCCTCTGATCCCCTTAGCCACAAGGGCCACATCTAACTCCCTCATAAATATAGCCAATAAACTGGCCTCAACTACCCTCTGTGGCAGAGAGTTCCAGAGACCCACCACTCTCTGTGTGAAAAAATTCCTTCTCATCTCGGTCCTAAAGGATTTCCCCCTTATCCTTAAGCTGTGACCCCTTGTCCTGGACCTCCCCAACATCGGGAACAATCTTCCTGCATCTAGCCTGTCCAACCCCTTAAGAATCTTGTAAGTTTCTATAAGATCCCCTCTCAATCTCCTAAATTCTAGAGAGTATAAACCGAGTCTATGCAGTCTTTGTTCATAAGACAGTCCTGACATCCCAGGAATCATTCTGGTGAACCTTCGCTGCACTCCCTCTATGGCAATAATGTCCTTCCTCAGATTTGGAGACCAGAACTGTACGCAATACTCCAGGTGTGGCCTCACCAAGACCCTATACAACTGAAGTAGAACCTCCCTGCTCCTATACTCAAATCCTTTTGCTATGAAAGCTAACATACCATTGGCTTTCTTCACTACTTGAGTCCCTGGAATGTGCTGCCGGGATGGTGGTTGAGGTAGATATGACAGCGGCATTTAAGAAACTTTTGGATAGGCCTATGGATATGGAGGGATATGAATTATGTGCAGCCAGATAAGAGATGATCTTGGCATCATGTTCGGCACAGACATTATGGGCCAAAGGGCTGTGCTGTGGGTTGAATAAAAACTTGCCCCACATATATTCTTTAACTTTTCCCCTCTCATCTTGAAGCTATGCCAAGGATCCTGGATTTGTTTAATTCATGTAAATCCTTGTGTTTATTACATCACGGATTATGTTTTGATATGAAATAATAATTGAAATTAATTCACTGTTCCATCTACTCTGAATTGTGCTGGTAGTTTAGTTTGGGTGTTTTTGGAGGGTCTGTTGAAGGCTCGGATGATGTGCATCTCAGACCATTCTTAACCAGCTCGATATCTGGTGGAACTGGGCCTCTGGCACTGGTCTCCACCCTCCTTGCAGTCCAGCTCAATACAAACTTCCTCTGAAGCAGTCCTTCAGAATTAACGATTGATAGAGAAAGATTCAGCACAGAAACAGGCCTTCTGGACCAACTTGTCCATGCCAACCAAGATGTCTTCCTATTCTAATCTAATTTGCAGGTGTTTGGCCCAAATCCCTTTAAACCTTTCCTATCAATGTATTTTAAACATAATAATTATTCCTGCCTCTATCACCTCTTTTGGCAGCTTGTTCTATATATCCACCACTCTCTATGTGCAAACATTAGCTTCATTTAATTTAGAGATACAGCGTGAAAACGTGACCTTTTCCATATTGACAAGTTCTATCGTACACACTAGGAACAATTTACAGAAGCCCAATAACCTCCAAATCTGCACGTCTTTGAAGTGTGGGAGGAAACCGGAGCACCCGGAGAAATCCCTCGCGGTCACAGGGAGAATGTACAAAGTCTGTACAGACAGCACCCATAATCAGGATCGAAACTGGGTCTCTGGCACTGTAAGTCCGCATCTCTACCTTTGTGCTACTATGCCCGCCTATAAATTGAACTTGAAGAATCCATTTGCATCAGTTTACATGTGTAAATAGCGCAACATGCAATCTGGATTATCTGGTCGGGGACGCTCCAGTACTTCCAGCGTGTGGACTGGACTTTGGACATTCTTTTTCTTTATAAGCAGCACAAAAATATGGCAACTGCATTTGTGGGCTGTGCAAAAGAATTTCACTGTGCTGTGCCTACGTGACAATAAAAAACTATTGAACCATTGGTTATGTTATGCAGTATTGGACACATTTCTGAGCACTTCTGTTGTAATTTTGTATCATTCTGATGTTTGGTTTTTGGTTTTGGCTTATTGTTGTCATGTGCAGCAAAATACAGTGAGAAGCTTTGTGTTGTGCTACCTCCAGGCTGATTCACTCCAAACATGAGAACATGGGAATCAGGAGCAGGATGAGTGACTCTTCCAGCCTGTGCCACCACTCGACATGATCGTTGCTGGACTACCCCTGCCTGGCATTGACAACTTCTCTGCCCAAGTTCCGCAACATTTCCAGTCCTTAAAATGTCTCTACATCTTATGTTAGTATGTCCGATGACCTATGATTCAATGATACTGTTTATTGTCACATGCACCTAGTTACAGTGAAATTCTTTGTTCTTGCAAACAATCCAGTAAAATCATACAGCTCACCTAGGCAGGACACAAAGCGTCGCCACGTTTCTGACACTGACAAAGTTCCAAAAGTTCTTAGTACAGTCTTATCTTCACGCAAGGTGAACCAAGCCCTGCTAGCCCTGCGAGCTACTCTTGGTGGCCCTCGTCCTGGTCCCTTTTTTCTCTAGGCAGCCCTTGCCGGACCTCTCTGTTCTCCCAGCTTCCACAAACCTGTGAGTTGCATTTTCTGTCCATGATGATGTTGTCAATGGACATTATACACTTTCTGCCAAAAACAAAATCAGAAGAATGCGATTTGTTGATTGTTGTTGCAAGGATTTCTCAAGTACAAGTTGTGAGATCTGTGAGATTTACTGTGTACTACTGGGATATTATTTTTATATGCTGAAAGTCATCCCGGTCATTTTAATTTTTTTAACACTTCATCTCTGCTCTTGGCTGCTCTTAGTACGGATCAGGGCTCCTATGAATGAAATCTGTAGCTCACAGACTTCTTCTGTAGGTACCAATGGCCGTGCTGATCACAGGGTCTCGATTTAGGCAATGACCCTCCCCATTCTCGGAAGTCTCTTCTCAGAAATCCCTTCACTGTTAAGCCCATCCTTCCCAGCAATTTCATCCCCATTTACCATGAATCCCTATTTGATTTAGTCTCCATTAGCCAAGAGGTCCCTCTTAATAGCTCTAATACGTTAAAAGGACACTCATCTTAATAGCTCTGACACATTGAAGGGTCAATGCAAGATTGTCATTGCTACCTGTGCAGCAAGCAGTAGAGTCTGTAATATTGTCACGTTAAATTTTAAGGTCTATAAAAGGGAGTAAATCATGAAGATACTTAAAGCAAAGATGTCCAATTTCAGTTTCACTCTTTCCCTTTCTGTAGCAATGTTACAAAATTTTGAGATTTAAAAAATCAATGGCAATTTATCCCATCAGATAAAGCATAAAAAGAAGTTTAATTTAACACCTAATTTACTTTCATATCTTCAGTATTAAGAAAGTTATGGCCATTTTCATACTCGGAAATTAGCATCTTGCTCCCCATTGCCTTTCAATTGACTTAACTCAAAAGCTGTGATCTGGAAAAGTTAAAAGCCAATAACTTTCTTAAAAATTAAGAGAACTCAATGAAATTTTCAGTTATTATAGATTGAAGCATTCTGAAACAAATATTAAACAATCTTACTTGGATTACCTGAAATTAAAGCATATAATTAGTTAGTTATCTAACTGTAGCTAATTACAAAATTCAATGAGTAGATCTAAACATCTATCCATTTCTTAAGAAAAGATAAACTTTTTAAAATTGCCTAAGTGTCCAAATAACATTCACACAATAATCCACAATATAACATAATTTTAAAATCTCATTTTCATGAATTTCTGGGCCAAATGGAAGGAATTTAGTGTTTTATGCCTGTAAATTAATGGCCATTTAAATCAACCAGCGAGTGGGTTTTAGTGGAATGCGGTGGATTAGAACGTTGCGGTTAGCGGTGAAGTCGGGAGGAAAAATATTGTTTGTTCGTACATTTTTTGGGACCCCATTTCGCAACATAAAAATATTATTAAAGCCTCCCGAAAAACCAACTTTTAATATAAAAATTAACTATTTACCTTTTTTCCTCCCCTACGGAAAATCCTTCCGGTTGTCAGTGTTCACGGCTTTTGAAGGTGATTTTTAAATTACTCTAGTTAATAAATAATTTAGAGTAATTTAAAAATACCTTCATTGATGAAATGTCGGAGCGATTTTTCTTCCGCAACGAAATCGCCCGACATTCATTGATTATCCAGGTCTGTTGAAAAATGGCACTTTAAGCCCGCCCCCCTCTGAAAGGCGCCAAAGACGCGCACACGGGGAGCGGCAGAACTGCAGCGCCGCTAAAGGTAAGTTTTGCAACATACCTACTTTCTGTATGGAAAGGCTCGGTGCTGGGACCACAGCTATTTACAATATACATTAATGATTTAGATTAATGGATTAAAAGTAACAATAGCAAATTTGCAGATGACACAAAACTGGGTGGCAATGTGAACTATGAGGATGCAGGGTGAGTTGGACAGATTGGGTGAGTGGACAGATGCATAGCAAATGCAGTTTAATGTGGATAAATGTGAGGTTATCCATTTTGGTGGCAAGAACACGAAGGTAGATTGTTATCTGAATTTTAGGAAAAGTACAAAGAGATCTGGTTATCCTTGTACATCAGTCACTGAAAGTAAGAATGCAGGTATAGCAGGCAGTGAAGAAAGCTAATGGCATGTTGGCCTTCATAACAAGAGAAGTTGAGTATAGGAGCACAGAGGTCCTTCTGCAGTTGTACAGGGTCCTGGTGAGACCACACCTGGAGTATTGTGTGCAGTTTTGGTCTCCAAATTTGAGGAAGGACATTCTTGCTATTGAGGGAGTGCATCGTAGGTTAACAAGAGAACAAGGTTAATTCCCGGATGGTTGGACTGTCATATGTTGATAGAATGGAGTGACTGGGCTTGTATACACTGGAGTTTAGAAGGATGAGAGGCGTCTTATTGAAACATATAACATTATTAAGGGATTGGATATGCTAGAGGCAGGAAACATGTTCCTGATTTGGGGGGAGTGCAGAACCAGGGGCCACAGTTTTAAAATAAGGGTTTTTTCATGCAGTGAGTTGTGAATCTGTGGAATTCTCTGCCTTTGACTGTGGATGTCAATTCTCTGGATGCTTTCAAGTGAGAGTTAGATAGAGCTCTTAAAGATAGCGGAATCAAGGGATATATGGAGAAGGCAGAACGGGGTACTGATGGTGGATTTTCGGGATGCTTTCAAGAGAGAATTAAATAGAGCTCTTAAAGATAGCGGAATCAAGGGATACATGGAGAAGGCAGGAACGGGGTACTGATGGTGGAAAACGGAGAAGATGAGGAGGAGTTTCTTCCCAGAGGTCATTAGGACTGTAAATTCCTATCTCACCAGGGACTAACTTTACTGTACCAATCTACTCTTGTGTGGTGTCTTTTTAAAATTGCTGTTTTTTCTTTTTTTCCTCTGCTTTGTAGTTTTTTTGCACAATCCACAAGCATTGCCACTTTTCATTTCGCTGCACATCTCGTATGAGTATGTGACGAATAAACTTGACTTGACTTGGATGATCAGCCATGATCACAGTGAATAGCGGTGCTGGCTCAAAGGACCGAATGGCCAACTACTGCACCTATTCTATTGTCTATTGACCTCTATTTTCTTGTTGGGATTAATTGCAGCATGAATGTAATGCAATCATCAAAAGCAAATTTCCCATGTTGATTCTGCTTTCCCAAGCAGAAGGGCAACTTGTTCGGCTGAATTATTGGATGTGGAACTCTTGGATGGGAGAAATTAATGGTTCAATGCTACTTTATTTGTCATATGTATAGTGAAATTCATTTTACTCCGGAACCCCGTACAGCCGTTCGTGCAGGACATACTAACATACTATGGCAGGCTAGCCTATTGCAAAGACGGTGCCAGCAATACCTTTGCTCAGGACTGCTCCAAGGGAATGCCAAGTTATGGTAGGCTAGCCTATTGGAGAGGTTATGCCAGCAGCAGCTTTGCTCAGGGCTGCTTGATGAGACTGCCAAATCTATGGCAAATACTGGCCTATGGGAAAGTCCGTGCCAGCAGCACCTTTGTTCAGAGCTGCTTCATGGGCGCCAGCGGTACCTTGTTAGGGCTGCTTTATGGGAATAGCAGTTTAGTAAGGTATTCCCATTTACAGTGATCATGGGGGATGAGGAGGCATTGTTAGGATAAGGCAATATAACAGAATGATGACAAAAAAGCATTCAAAGAAAACTATTCACAGTTTTAAAAAGCACTGGTTATATATATGTGCTAAAATTCACTGTTAAGTCTCAAACTATATTTGAGAAATTGGGCTCCTCTATCCAGTTAGATTAAGTTCATATCAAATAGATTTGAAGGATGTTGGGATTTACTTTTAGGTATTCAATTGGCCATGATGCAGGTCTGGGCAACAGATTGCAGTCAATAAGACTTTGGTAACAATTGTTGGTATAAAACAGTTCTAGTCATCGGACTAATTGTTAATTGGATAGATGCAATTCAGGTGTGTAAGTAGAGCAACATTTTGTTAAATGGTTAATTATTAAGTGCCATCTAGGTCATTGTTAACACCAGCTGAAATTAATAAAGTCACGATGATGGACAAACAGCGTTCATTACTGCTCCAGTAGTTGTTAGGTAAATCTTTCATTCTATTGCAAATTGGTGCTAATGGCCCTAAATGGGAAATTGTGTCAGCAGGGCTTTGTAGCAGGCCTGCTTTGTGGCTCCCTCATGTAAGAGGAGAGCATGTGGGATTGGTATAGTTTAATGCCGAGTCTGAGGGTATAGCCATAGAGCATGCCCAAGAGGTCAGTGCATGTGCCAGACGTCTATGCCTGGCAAGAAAGTTACCATCCCAAACACATATGCAGTGAACACCGCTCTCAGGGGGACATTACAGTTGGCTGGCGAATCTTCTATTCAGGTAAGACTTTTCCATAGGTGTAACCTGGAGGGCGAAGCACAAGCTATTGGAACGAGCAAGGTTTCATAGTTTTGGCGACAATGCATCCCATGTCTTTATTGGCAGTAGCGGTTCACTGAAGTTGCTGGCAGCATGAAAGCTGGCAAGAGGTTCCACGCACTGGACTTGTGCTACTCTACAATTAAGGGACCACTTGCAGTTTGGTAAGGTGTATACTTAGTTATACATTACAAATGATTGAGACATTATCAGCTACTTTGAATGGTAAATGTAAAATGTACAATATTAGTTTTTCAAGCAGGTGAGAATTGGGCAGGTTCAGTATAAGGTCCAAGATTTTCTTGCTAGACTGGCTCGGAAATCGGGCCACAGTTGCTGTTTAAGGTAGTTACCAAGTAGCTCAAATATTATCTGGAGTTTGGAGATGGAACAGATTTGCATGACTTGCCATAACATTTCTGTTATTAGTATCAACTATCTATAGATTCTACGGGCATTGTATGGGCTATAGAGTGATTGGACAAATAAGCATATTGTCATGCTCATGTTCAGGTTGATGCATTGTGATGATGGCATATGTTGGTCACGAGGGTGCAATCGGTTAAAGAACCACTGGAATGGTTACATAATTTTGTTGCCACAGAAGAATCATCAAGTGTGGGTAATGGCAACACAGAGTTGGTGTTGAATCGCACTGTACTATGAAATTCTGGTTAAATGGAACGCCTAATATAAATATATGTGTTTGTATGTTGGTTTCATGTTTATTTCACTGGTTGCAAAATATTTGGCATAGCAGTGGCGAAAGATACGTTCTCGCCAAAAGGAGAAGGAGTGTCTTTTATGGCTATCTCCATTTTGTCTCATCAATCGAGGCTTCAAATAAAGTCATTAAGAGGCTTTAAGTTCCTATTGTGTGATTATGCAAATTGATTCCCGATTTGTTGCGAATAATTATATAACCTTATTGGTTATTTTAAACTTGAATTTGCTTGTTCAGCCTGAGGCTTCGGAAATCAGATGTTGCATGATAAACTCAAATTTATGTTCTGCAGGTTTAACAAACTGCCCTAAGATTTGGGTTGTTACATCTATCCTTCTATGTGTTCAAAGTGTTTGCATAGCACAAAACGGATGAATTTTCTTTTCCAGAAGATGAAAGAGTTTGTTATGTTTATGTTCCATGGAAAATGGTATTGATTGCTAATGTTTTGAGTTCATGCTAAATGATTGTCTGTTAATTATGGAGTTATATGGCCATTAATTGGCTCGATGAGCTTCCTCATTGAATTGGCTGTAGCAAACAAGACTTTCTCTGTCTGGGCCACACCAGTTATCAAAAGGTAGGATATCTTCAACATAGGGGACCAGTATAATGCCATATGATGTTGATATTTGTGAACACTATTTCACCAGGAGGCAGCAACTATATCCTTAAATTTGGCTGGAGTTTATTAGGTAGTTATCCTTCTGGCACTGGTTTAGTGCAGCAGGTTCAGTCGCTAAATAATTGTGATGGTACAGGATGATAATGTCTGTAAGTTATAATATATATTATAACTTATAAATACTTGAGCAGACCAGAAGGGGGTCAGGTCTCAAAATAGTCACAAGCATACCAGGGGACCTTTGATAAGGTAAGCACACATGTGTACAACAATGTGCCAAGGTCATCAAGAGCCTTGGAGTTCTGGACTAGCAATGTTGTTAGTCACAAACAATTTGGGAGAACCTATTGTTTAGGCCATTCCAGATGAGGAAAACTGAGTTGTGTTATGTAGTGGTTGTGTATACTCGTTTCACATGGCATGAAATCACAGAGCTTTGAAGTCTTCACGTAGTCACTCGCATGACTCCGAAGTAAAATAGTAAGATTAAACGAGAACTTACCAGTTTGAAGTTTGATCTTTATTTTATGAGGAGTCGAGTTGAGGGACTACGTGCCCTCCGCTCCCAGCCCTCATACATTTCATCTGGTAGTTCTAGTCTTTGTTATCTTACCATTATACTTCAGTTACTATTTGCTGTGATTTCACACCGCCGCTTTGAAGATTGACGCACGAACGGCTGTATGGGGTTCTTCACATAGTCCCTCAACTCGACGACTCATAAAATAAAGGTCAAACTTCAAACTGGTAAGTTCTCGTTTAATCTTACAATTTTTGTGTTTAGTACAAGAATCACTATACATAAGCAACTTGGATACAGTTCAAGTGTGTAGTAGTAGACTGAATCAGTTGTATGTCGTGTTGTTACTTGCGAGTAGAGCACCAAGGCAAATTCTTTGTATATTTGTCCAATAAACATTAATTAATTAATTCATCCATTCACTTGCCATTTTTTGGCACCACTTTTAAGTCCCAGTTATAAGTGCAGGGTTCTTGAACTGACCATGAAGACCCGTTGTCCTGGCAGCGTTGCAGGGTTGGCCTGGCCAAGCATGGCGGTTGGTGACCTCCACCGCTACAGGCCACATCTAATGCCTCATTTTTCCACTGAAGTGATATGCTGGTGTTATGAGTAATAAGGTTTTTTACATTACACGTATATTTGCAACAAGTAAGCAGATGTTAGAACTTACAAGTTTATCAATTGTACTTCAATAACATTGAGGGAGGATCTTGAATGTTTAACAAATTAGATGTTGGCCAGAGGCATCTGACCTTAATGCCCTTGGATAAAATAGTTTATTGAGGGTTCTTGAGATGGATCGAATCTTACTATAGTTTAGCGATACAGCATGGAAACTGGCCCTTCGGCCCACTGATTCCACATCGATCATTGATCACCTGTTCACACATTCTATATTATCCTAGTTTTCATCCACTCCCTACACACTAGGGGCAAATTTGTAGATACCAGTTAACCTACAAACCCACACATCATTGGATGTGGAACCAGAACACCTGAAGGAAATCCACGTGGTCACAGGGTGAATATGCAAACTCCGCACAGAGAGCACCTGAGGTCAGGATCGAATTGGGATCTCTGGGGGGCTTTGAGGCATTATCTGTGCATTCTTGGGGTATTAAGTTACTGCTGGAAGACAGGAATTCCGATCAACCACTTGTTAAATGGTGGAACAAGCTAGAGGGGTCAATAGACCTATTTCTGCTGCTAATGCAGAACAGTACAGCACAGGAATGGGCCTTTCGGCCCACAATATTTGTACTGAACATAATGCTAAGTTAAACTGATTTCAGACGAAGTTTAAACAGAAGAACACTACTGTGTACCAAGACATTGATCAGCCCACAGTTGACTAACATGCTAACTATACTTGGCCAAACAATCAACACTGTCACTGGATTTGAGCCAGATAATGATCAATGAGGAGGTATAGATCTCAGGCAAATTATGTGAGAGGATTAACATTTGACCTCCCAGGAAGGAAACTAATTTTGAACAAATGAATATATTCTCAAAAGATAAATGTGTCTACTTTTCTGTCAGTCGCACAGCACCAAAGACCAGTTGCTTGCCTCTATCAACAAACTGTCCAATTAACCCCAAAATCAGCATATTTATTTTCAAGTATACCTCTGATTGTCTTTAGAGGTTATTATTCCACCATCGCTTTGAGCAAGTGCATAGGATTATTTTTCTTAATCTCTCTGATTCTCATGCCAGTTATCATACATTTATTTCCAAGTGGAAATGTTTTGCAGTGGAAATGCATTATTTCCACGTCAAAGCTCATAATACAGAGCACCAACCCTTGCCCATCACATAATTGCATCGAGGTAAACACTGGAATGGTAGGACTGTAGCAAAAAGGAACTGCAAATGCTGGTTTACACAAAAGGATTCGAAAAATGGGTCCTGACCCGAAACATCACCTATCCATGTTCTCCGGAGATACAGCCTGGCCCGCTAGGTTACTCCAGCACATCTTTTCTGGAATGGTTTGAGTCACAAAGGGAGATGAACATTTTTGTTGCACACCAAATATCCCATCCCGGGACATCACCACAGGAGTTCCTCAGATCACTCTCCATCTTCAGCTCTTTTAACAATGACTTCTCTTTCATTAAAAGGTCAGAAATTGAGATTATTACAGAATGTTCATTTTTTTTTGTGAGAAATCAAAGCAGATCTGGAGCACATTGCCTGGGGTGGTGGTAGAGGCGAATAAGATAGTGGCATTTAAATGGCTTTATCTTTCACTTAACGTTATACCCTTTATCCTTTATCTGTACACTGTGGCTGGCTTGGTTGTAATCATGTATGGAAAGCATTCAACAAAAAGCTTGTTACTGTACCTCGGTATCTCGTGGCAATATTAAACTGAACAAAACTAATCTTACGTTGGGCTTTATTTTGACAGTGCAGGACGTCATATATTGATGGGACCGAGTGTGATTGGGATGGAGCAGGCATCGAAGCGAATGGTGGGGGAAGGGAATAATTTAGAATCGGGCCCTTCAGCCCTCCGAGTCCATGCCGACCAATGATCACCTAGTTCATTATCCTACACACTTTTTCACGAGGAAACACTTTTTCTCACAGTGGTGAGTCTGTGGAATTCTCTGCCTCGGAGGCCAGTGGAGGCAGGTACTCTGGATGCTTTCAAGAGAGCTAGATAGGGCTCTTAAAAATAGCGGAGTCAGGGGATATGGGGCGAAGGCAGGAACAAGGTACTGATTGTCTATTGTCTATAATTTACAATTTTACTGAAGCCAATTACTGTAGTTGGAGGTTGGGAGGTCATGTTGCAGTTGTAGAAGATGTTGGTGAGGCTGCATTTAAAGTATTGTGTTGAATTCCGGGCACCGTGTTATAGGAAAGATGTTGTCAAGCTGGAAATGGTGCAGAGAAGATTTAAGAGGATGTTGCAAGGCCTGGAGGGTCTGAGCTTCAGTTAGAGGTTGAGTAGAATGGGTCTCTATTCCATGGAGTGCAGGAGGATGAGGGGTGATCTTATAGAGGTGTATAAGATCATGTGAGGAATAGATTGGGTAGATGCACAGAGTCTCTTGCCCAGGGTAGGTGAATTGAGAACCAGAGGACATAGGTTTAAGGTGAAGGGGGAAAGATTTAATAGGAATCTGAGGGGTCACTTTTTCACATAATGGGTAGTGGATGTATGGAACAAGATGCCAGAGGAGGTAGTTGAGGCAGGAACGATCCTATTATTTAAGAGACAGTTAGGCCGGGACATGGAGGGATAAGAACCAAAGGCGGGTAGGTGGGACTAGTGTAGCTGGGATTTGTTGGCCGATGTGGACAAATTGGGCAGAAGTTCTACACTGTATCATTCTACGAATTAAGCCACAAACTGGAGCACTTGGAGATAACCCACGTGGTCACATGGAGAAACATACATAATCCATGCAGACAGCACCTGTAGTCATCATTGAACCCGGTCTCTGGTGCTGTAAGGCAACAACTCTACCACTGGGTTCCTTTGCTGCCCCAATGTAGCATCAGTGCAAATGGGTGGTTGATGTCGCTGCATACTTGATGGGCCAAAGACCTGTTTCCAACCTAGATCTCACAATGACTCTGACTCTAGGAAGCTCTGCGGCCAGCCCTGACTGAGTGCAGGTGCACCACGTATTGTATGCACAGCTTTTCAATTCAATGTACCTTTGCAATATGGTTAGAAACACCATTACTGAAAATGGTGACCTGAGATGCTTTACTGACCAAGAGCATAATAATAATAATGTTCAACCTGTTGACAGTGTGACCAGAGAATGCATTCCAGCTGAGCGTGCAAGATCACGGCAATGCCTTCCTGTTAACCCTTGTAGGTTTTGCCTCAGTTGTGCCTGTTCTCCACTGTGGTCTTTCTCAATGGGGGAGTGCTGTGCAAGTGCAGGAATTTCAGTCTACTAATCAATGTCAAACATTTATTGAAAAATGAAATTTGTATGAAGTACACGAAGGGGAAATATTTAGGGATCCCTGGGGAATGGGGAGCAGAGGGACTAATTAGAAAGCTCTTTCAAAGAGTTAGCACAGGGAGGTTAGGCCAAAGTCATTCTGCCCTCTTATGATCCCTCGGAGAGGTTTAGCACTAAATAACAGGGAATGTAAGTGGTTGTAGCCTTGCGATCAAAGACATAAATTATGTGAATGGCCAGACATGTGATTCAAATGTAACTAAGGATTATTGGGCTTTTTTGTGTTTCCATAGCAGCTGTCAAATGTGGTGGGATTTTCCAACAGCTGTTTTTATTTGGGTTTTAACAGCTCCATTGTGTGTGCCTGTGCCATGAGCTGATCTCATGGTGTGGACTCCTGAGGGACTACAGGCTTTCATGCTTGTTGTGCATTGCACAGCCCCATTCTCAGAGTGCCAGAGCAAAGCGGATAACTTAAGAAGCACATCTTAAATCTTTCTGCTGAGCAGAGCTGAGCTTAAAACAGATGCCGCTTGTTCTGAATTGTAACAGCTCGTCCATCAATGCCATCTTGGTATTATTCCATAAGATTTGCAAAAGCTTCGCTCGACCAATTTTCAGATTCTCCCTCGAGGAGGAGGATAAGAGTCAACAGGAACACTTGGCCTTGTATTTAAATAGGTTTGCGGAACTAAAAGATACACATTTACACACCGCCCTCTACAACCCCAGGAAGCCCCCTAGATACTTCAATTGGCATTGGTATTGGTTTATTACTGTCACATGAACTAAGGTACAATGATAACGTTGTTTTGAGCTAGCCAGGTAGATCATACCATTCAAGGTGTGGTGCAGTTGCAGCATGGCTCCCTTGCACTGTTAGAGACCTGGAGCTACAGAAAAAGTGCAGATAAAATATATGCAAAAGCTACAATGAGGTAGATTGAAAAATCGGGAAATTTATCCTTAGAATATGAAAGGTCCATTCAAGCATTGATAAGAGCAGGGAAGATGCTGTCCTGGTGTTATGTGCTTTCAAGCATTTGGATGTACTGCCTGATGGGAGAAATAAGAATGACTGGGATGTGAATGGACCAAAATGATCCTGAGATGGTGTGAAGTATAGTTGGTGAATGAGGAGGGAGGGGGCTTGTGTGATGGACTGGGTTGCATTCACACCTTTCTACAATTTTTTGCTGCCTTGGGTAGAAGTTGTTATACCAAACTGTGATGCATCTGGATAGGATGCTCTCTATGGTGCATCTGTAGAAAAGTGTAAGAGTTATTGAAGGCATGTCATATTTTCTTATCCAATGCATTGGTGACTGTATAATCTATTGGTCAAATAATTGTTTTCATGCCTTGATCCACAAATGTAAGCATGCTGCGATGGATTTTTCATTTGAATTTAATGGCAATTTTTTGATCTCCCAAGCCTCATTCCTCAACTTAATCTTCTCCACTGCTGCTGTGTAAAACAAAGTTCATATCTAAGATTTTTAAGATTCCCACCCGAGTGTTAAATTGAATGTAAACTGAAAACATGAAAGCAACAATTGTTGGGTTTTAAGAACTTGAGGAAATTGAAACTGGGAAGTATTTGGCCTCTCAGTTCCATGATAGGTTGTTGATTCTCATGGCAAAGTCTTTGATTTCCAATAAATGCCTGCAATTATAACATGTACTCTTTCATGGGATGTGGGCTTTGTTTGGAGGGCCAGCATGTATTAACTATCACAAATTGCCTTGGAAAAAGCAGTGAATATTTTCATAGTAATCCTGAGGCTAGATTCGGAATTCCAGGGTTTTAGCCTGGCACAGATGAAGGAATGGCAATTACATAAACACATAGAAAATAGGTGCAGGAACAGGCCATTCCACCCTTCAAGCCATCACCGCCATTCATGTTTGCAGGTCAGATGGTATATGACATTGAGGGGAAAACTGGCCGTGATGGTGTTCCTTCACAGCTGCTTATGTTGTCTTTAAACAGTGGAGGTGTTGAGTTTTGGAGGTGCTAGTAAAGACTTGATGTGTTGTATATAAGTACAACAGGCATAGAAAGCAAATCATTGTGAGCGAATGTTTAAGGTTGTAGATATGGCAGTTAAAGGGACCACTGTTGCCTGGATCACATTGAATGTTAATAGTAAAATGAAATGAGAACTTACCAGTTTGAAGTTTGATCCTTATTTTATGAGGAGTTACGATGAGGGATTACGTGAAGAAGCCCCGCCAGGCGCATGCGCGTCATACTTCAAAGCAGCGGCGTGAAAACACAAACTTATAGCTGAAGTAACATAGTAAGGCTTTTAGAAGATTAGAACTACCAGATGATCCTTTAGATTATGAGGGTGGGAGCAGAGGGCACGTAATCCCTCATCGTAACTCCTCATAAAATAAGGATCAAACTTCAAACTGGTAAATTCTCGTTTAATCTTACTATTTTACTTCAGAGTCACGTGAGTGACTACGTGAAGATTTCAAAGCTGTGATTTAATGCCGTAGATGCACTCCATATGACACTTGGCTTCGGTTGACACAGTAGTGAATAAATAATATATTGAACATTGCTTTGAATTATTCAATAACTATTTCTAATAATAACAAAAAACAGTAATAACCCCTCTGTCCCAGGGGGAAATTACAAAGAATAATATGAAACAAAGCAAATGAAATTAAATGGAACCCAAAACAGCATGCCCAAACCGTGGCACTGTCTGTACAGGTTTGTCATAAGTTTGAAAACATTGACTCTTTAGACCATCCTGCGGCCCCGAGAATTTGATCCAGTGGCACGTCCTGCACCTTCGCCGCGGATGTTGCTGCCACCCTGGTGGAATGAGATTTAAACACATGAGTGTCTACTCCAGCATAATGCAGAACCCGTTTCAACCATCTAGAAATAATTTGTACTGACACTCTTTATATGGTTTTTTTGTGACTAATGAGCTGTCTTTCTCAGAACCTTTGAGACTCTTAGTTAGCTCAATATATTGGCCGAAGTGTTTGACTACACATAACATTTGGTCAACAGGATATGCTTTAAAGATCACTTTGGTTCCAGCCATTCCTGGCCTGCTTTACTTGATTAAATCATAGACATAAAATGTAATGTTATCTACAGGCAATTGCATGCAATCTAGTCATAACAATTGTAATGTTTGTATCCTTTGTGCTGAAACAAGCGCCATTAGCATAACCACTTTAAGTATTAACCTCTGAAAAGATAATTACGTAATTGGAGCACATTGCTGAAGCAGCGTGAACTATACTGACACCCCCGATTTCTGTATATCTAGGCTTAGCAGGATTTCTGTTAAAAATTCCTCTCATGAAGCAGGAAACTAACGGATGAGACCCGATAGGTTGCTGTTCTGAAAAATGCCCTAAATAGGAGGACAAAGCACTCCAAGCACTGTTAATGGCACTATAACTCAAGTGCTCATCAAAATGCAACATAGCAAGGAACCCCAACACATCAGATATGCTTGCAGTATGATAAGATATATCTGATTGTACACAAAACATCTCCCATTTCTTTATATGAGACACATATTGTTTCTGAGTGCTATCTCTTCAAGCTGCAGTTAGAACATCCATGGTCCTGTTCGACAATCCAAGGCCTTGGAACGGTCTGGTCAGAACCTGCACACCAACAAATTAATACGGTCGTGCAACGGGTGACATTCTCCTGTAACTGGATGCACCAACAAACTACTGCAGCTGGGAATCGTCATGAATGGCTGAGTCATCATTCTGAGTACTAATGGGACCATGGTTGTGTTGGCCAGTCTGGAACCACCAAAATGCCTGTGGTGGAGTCGCGCTCTATTTTGGTGAGGCATTGCCTGATCAGACAAAATGGAGGAAAAGCATAAAAGAATGAATGCCCCCAATGTAGCAAGAATGCATCCACTGCTACTGCTCCTGGATCCGGCTCCTATGAAACATATTTAGGCAACTGGATGCAAACAGATCAATATCTGGCAACACAAATCGAGTGACAATCATTTGAAAAATTTCACGATTTAACATCCATTCTATATTGTCATTGAACTTTCGTGACCTTGGTAGATAGATGGCTGAAACCCAGATGTTCCTTGAGATATTCCAGCGCCACATGAGGTTAGCCAAATTATCACATGATACTGATCTTGCTCCTCCCATGTGATTAATATATGCCACGGCTGTGATGTTATCAATCTGGAGTTGAACATGTAAATCATTCATTATGGAACAATATGCTTTTAATCCATAAAATGCCCCCAATAACTCTAAATAATTATCCCATGTCTGTGAAGAATCAAATCTTCTTGTACACTCCTCAGCTAGACTCGCTGTCTGTAGCTCACCATCCGAGAGCGCACACATCAGTCTGTAAAACCACTGAAGGTTCCTGCACCAAAATGTTCTTGGTAGTTTGACTAACATTAATAACCCACCATTGCAATTCAGCTAGAGCTGTGGTTGGTAACTGCATGGACTGATCAAAATGGCCTGCATGCTCTTTTAGTGCTTGTTCTCTGGCTCTTTGCAGACTTTGATAATGCAAAGGTCAAAAATCTACTGCAGGAAAAGCTGCTACCAATTTACCAATCACCTTAGCTACTTCTCGGATGGAGGGATAAAGTTTTTGTGCGAAACAAGTACAGACATTTGTAATATCCACAGCCTTGGCTGTTGGCAATGTTACCGTTGTATCAACTGAATCAATGACAAACCCCAAATACTCAATTTTTTGGGATGGCTGTAACTTGGACTTAGTTCGATGGACCAAAAACCCAAATCTTTCAAACAGATTCTTGGTTGCTGAAACCGACTCTTCTGCTGACTCTTGAGTGTTGCTAATAATTAAGATATAATCCAAATAGGCCATTACAATGTGATGTGGGCCCTTAATAGCCCCAGCACTGATTTCAACAATTTTGTAAACAGCCTAGGGGCTGAACTTAACCCATTCGGTAATGCTTTGTATTGCCACAGCTGTCCCATCCAATTAAATTTCAAGTATCTGCGATAATGATCATGAATTGGTATTGAATAATATGCATCTTTTAGATCTATAGTCACCACATAGATCTATAGTCGCCTTGTGATAACAGCCGTTTAGCAGTAATGAAGGTGTCCTTTTTAACATGCCTATATTGAACATAAGAATTTAAGTGAGTGAGGTCCAGAATGACTCTACTACCCCCATCTTTTTTAGGTCTGGGGAACATATTAGACACAAATTGTTGAGGATGGTTAACCGTCCTCCCAATCACCCCTTTTTTGCATAAATGCTTAATCTCTTTAACCTGCTGAGTCTCTGGAGCAGAAAACACCAACACTTTATTAGGCTTGTGCTGTTCAGGTGGATCTGTTCCTGAGATAAACTCAATTGTAGAACCTGACACAGTATCTAATATAAACCGATCAGATGTTATGCAGCACTATTCATTATAAAACAATTGTATTCTACCTCCAACAGGAGGTTGTACATAAGAAATCCTATCCTTAACAGAAATTCCCTGTACCTCCACAATCGGCCTGTTAGGTCCCTTTCTGCTGATACTGGGGTTGTTGCTGGTCTGTCCTAGTAGGTAAATCCATTGCCCCACTGCCCTCCCTCTGCTTGGTCCAGCACCTTCTGTACATCAAACTAGGCTTCCGTAATGGTGCTCTTGAGATGGTTGGTTTCATCAACCTGATTGTTTTTGCCTCATCAATATCTCAAATCTGTTTATTTGAAGTCTGCTCTGAATAGATAATCAGGCAGTTGTACATTGGTAGCCCTGCATAAAGCCGCAAATTTCTGATTTAATGTCGGCCGGATGGCAATCTTCCTAATGCAGTTAACCTCGAAGAATGCATTGCAGAAAAGGGCCAGCATATCTTTTTGGGTTGGCGTCATCGGTGTCCCTTGGACTGCTTTGCCGAATGCAGTTAATCCTGCCGCCACCAACTGGAGGACGTGCTGAAAGTAAACTTCTTGTCCTCTCATAGATGCACTCATGGGTGCCCAAATTGCTGGGTTTACGGTGAGCACCCTCAGCGAGGCACAATTGACGGGTGTTTTGTATTTTGCCATAGCTTCTTCCATAACGGTTTGTTGGAGCTGGTGAGACACCAAATAGTTCACATTGGTGGCTAGATATTCCTCCATTGCCTCACCAGTCCCTTCCGGAATAGCAAAACTGCTTGCTAAATCTGGGACACCCGGAGCGTGGCTCTTGTGCTCCGGTGTATGCACATGAGCAGGGACACCGGAATCAGGGTCAGTTTCCTCCTGCCCTGCCTCTCCCGAGTCATACTCAAGGGAGGCATCCTCCAGTTCTATACAAGGCGCTGGAAGGAAATCCCCTTACTGATAAGCACCATATTCCTCTTCATATGGGCCTATTCAAGAAGCTGCCTGGGGAATCAATGGGGCCTTTGACCCCTGGCTTATCAAAGTGTGGAGCATTTGTTCCATTTGAAATCTTCCCCACATTCTTTTTCTATCCGGTGGAGTCTTCTTTTTCAGACCCGTCTGATAAGACGGGTCTGATAGACACGTTTTGCTTTTCTGTGAGTTAGTGGCCTCAGTCTCCTAAGTCACTGGAGCAGGAGTAGACTGTTCAGTTGTCAGTATACCGGCAGCCGGTATTGGAACCGGCGTTACCGGTCTAATCTCCCAACCCGATCTGATATGTAAATCCGCATCCCTGCTGGATCCACGCTTGCTCCAAACTCTTCTACCAGAACGCTACGGAGCTTAAATAGTTTAAACTCACTTACCTGTGAAGTTACTACTTACCGCTGGTGGAGCTGCATTCTCCAGCCCGTTCAGTGCGACATGCGCGGACGTAATGACGCGCATGCACTTGGTGGGGCTTCTTCACGTAGTCACTCGCGTGACTCCGAAGTAAAATTGCAGGTAGACTTATCCAAGACAGTGAATAACATAGTATTTTACTTTGGAGTCACGTGAGTGACTAAGTGAAGAAGCCCCGCCAGGCGCATGCGCGTCATTACGTCCGACGCATGGCGCACCGACGGGCTGGAGAGCACAGCTCCACCAGCGGTAAGTAGCAACCCGCAGGTAGGTCAATGTTAAACCTTCCCTGCGAGTATTTTAAAACTCTAAGTCTGGCTCGGGAAGCCAGTGAGAGTTAGTGGTATGGAGGGTGTTGCAAAGGTAACTGCCGTAGTAGGAGTGGAAGGCGCGGGGAACCGCGGTTACCACTTATAGATCGGGTGGGGAGATAACAGCTGCGCTAATTCGGGCTTCGTGGTTACCGCTTATAGATCGGGTTGGGAGATAATGGCTGCGCTAATGCCGGCTCCGATACCGGCTACTGTTTCTACCGGCAGCTCCATCAGTTCCAGTGCTTAGGGCACTGAGGCCAACCCACCAGGGAGGAATGCCAAAAGAAAGTCTCTCGGGGCCCATCTTATCTGATGAGTCCCCACACAGCGTCTCGCAGAGGCACATACAGCGAAGAAGACTACACTGCTTATGGAGACCAGTGGGAATCACCCTCCAGTATCTTGTTTAGGGCTGGAAGAGACCTCCCTAGAGCAAGACTCGGGAGAGCCAGGGCAGGAGGAGTCTGACCCTGAAGTTGGTGTCACTGCTTTTGGGCACACACCAACGCACACGAGCCATGCTCCAGGTGTTCTGAATGTAGCAAGGATCTTTGCTATTCCGGAAGGTACTGGTGAGGCCATGGAGGAAAACCTGGCGGCCAACATCAATTGCATGGTCTCTCACCAGTTACAAGATGAACAAACAGCCACCCGATACATAACATCTGTGAATTGTGTGTCGCTCAAAGTGCCCATTGTGAACTCTGCTATCTGGGCACAAATGAGTGTAACGATGTGTGGACAAGATCCAGCAATTGGTGGGAGAAGGCATCACGGCTTTTAACAAAATGGTCGGAGGGGACCGATGTCCGGCACACAACAGGATATGCTGGCCCTGCTGTGTAATGCATTTTCGAAGTGAATTGCACCCGAAAAATAGCCATAAAACCTACACTAAACCCGCGATTTGCAGCTTTATGCAGGTCGACCAATATTCAAGCACCATTGGGGAGGACCTGCTGAAACAAATCAAAGACCTGGAGGAAGAGGCCAAAACAATAGGCCTCATGAGGACTATGTCCCTTCTGCCAGGATGCCACCTTGCAGGTCGGTTTCGACATGAAGGGTGTCAGATACGGGGGCAGGGCCAAGCAGAGTGGGGCCAGTGGGACGGCGGTATTACCCACCTGTATATGCCAATTACAACCCCAGTATGGCGAATAACACAAGATCTCCAAGGTCGACTATATATCATTCATTCAGTTCAGGATAAATCCTCTGGGGAACAACCTCCAGTTGGGGGGAGGTTGCAGTTATTTTATGATGAATGGTGCTGCATAACATCTGATCTGTTTATACTGGACACTCTCTCAGGGTCTCAAATAGAGTTTATGTCAGGAATTCATCCACCTGCACTAAATATGCCCAGTCGGGTATTGGGTTTTCTGCACCAGAAACTCAGCAAGTAAATGAAGAAATTGCAGATTTGTGCCAAAAAAGGGGTAATTAAGAGGATGACATATCATCCTCAACAATTTGTGTCCAATATATTCCCCAGACAGAAAAAAGATGGTGGATGTCGAGTTATTCTGGATCTAACTCTGTTAAATCCTATGTCCAGTATAGGCATTTTAAAAAAAGGACACCTTCAATACGGCTAAACAGCTGTTATCAGAAGGTTGTTATATGGCAACCACAGATCTGAAAGATGCATATTATTCAGTTCCAATTCATCATCAGTACCGAAGATACTTGAAATTTAGTTGGGTGGGATAGCTGTGGTAATTAAAGCATTACCCAATGGGTTGACCTCAGCTCCTAGGTTGTTCACGAAATTGTTAAAACCACTGCTGGCACTACTTCGTGCCCAGAATCACATTGTAATGGCTTATCTAGATGATATCTTAATCATAAGCAACACTCAGGACACAGCTGAGGAGTCGGTTTCAGCACCCAAACGCATGTTTGAAAGGTTATGGTTCTGGTCCATCCAACAAAAATCCAAGTTAGAACCATCCCAAAAAATTGATTATTTGGGGTTTGTCATTGATTCAGTTGATATGTCAGTGACTTTGCCTATAGCCAAGGCTGTGGAAATCTGGGAGGTCTGTACTAGTCTTGGTGAAAAACCAACACCCCTCCATCCAGGAAGTAGTCAGTGTTATTGGCAAATTGGTGGCGGCTTTGCCTGTAGTAGAGTTTGGACCTCTGCACTATCAAAGTCTTCAACGGGCTAGACAACAAGCACTTCAAGAACATACAGGTCATTTGATGGACCAATACAGTTGCCAGCCAGAGCCATCGCTGAATTATAATGGTGGATTATCAATGTGGCACAAACTACCAAAAATATTTTGGTTCACCAGCATTCAGTGGTTTTACAAACAGATGTGAGTGCTTTCGGATAGGGAGCCATGGACAGCGAGTCTAGCTGTGGTGCTAGATGGAGTGTACAAGAGGGTTAATCCTGCACAGGCATGGTATGCATTACTTAGAATTGCTGGGGCATTCTATGGGTTAAAAGCTTATTGTTCAGCAATGAACATTTACATGTTCAGCTCCAGATTGACAATACCATGGCGGTTGCCTATATAAATCACATGGGAGAAATAAGGTCAGTATCATGTGATAATCTGGCTAACCTCATTTGGGACTGGTGTATTCCAGAAATATCTGGGCCTCGGGTATCTACCTGCCAGGTAGAGATAATGTGGTGGCAGACAACAGGTCATGGAAATTTAATGACAACACAGAATGGATGCTAAATCCTGATGTTTAAAGTGATTGTCAGCTGCTTTGGTTTGCCAGATATTGGTCTGTGGCATCCAGGCTAAATCACCAGTTGCCTAAATACGTTCGTGGGAACCAGATCCAGGAGCAGTAGCAGTGGATGCATTCTCGCTACATTGGGGTTGTACGTTCTTTTATGCTTTTCCCCCATTTTGCCTCATTAGGCAATGCCTCACCAAAATAGAGCAGGACTCCGCCTCAAACGTTTTGGTGGTTCCGGACTGGACTACACAGCCATGGTTCCCATTGGTGCTGAGAATGATGACTCAGCCATTCATAGCTGTCCCCAACTGCAGTAATTTGTTGGTACATCCAGTAACAGGAGAAAGTCATCCGTTACATGATCGTATTAATTTGTTAATCTGCAGGTTCTGACCAGACCGTTCCAGGGGTTGGACTGTCAAGTATGACCATGGATGTGATAACTGCAGCTTGGAGAGATAGCACTAAAAAAACAATGTCTCATATTAGGAAATGAGAGATGTTTGCTTGCAGTCAGATTATCTTATACTGCAAGCATTCCGGATGTATTGGAGTTCCTTGCTACATTGCATTTTGATAAACACTTGAGCTATAGTGCCATTAATAGTGCTCGGAGTGCTTTGTCCTCCTATTTAGGGCAGTTTTCAGAACAACAATCTATCAGGTCTCATCCGTTAGTATCTCGATTCATGAGAGGAATATTTAACAAGAACCCTCCTAAGTCTAGATATATTAAGATATCTGGGTTGTCAGTATAGTTCTCCCACTGCTTCAGCAATGGGCTCCAATTATGTTACTGTTTTTCAGAAGTTAACACTTAAAGTGGTTACGCTCATGGCGCTAGTATCAGCGCAACGAGTTCAAACATTGCAAAGCTACAGTTAGATAGGATGTACTTTCTGTAGATAACATTATGTTTTATGTGTATGATTTAATCAAACAAAGCAGGCCAGGAATGGCCAGAACCAAAGTAAGCTTAAAGCATACCCCGTTGACCAAACGTTATGTGTAGTCAAGCACCTGAGTCAATCTATGGAGGTAACTAAGAGTCTCAGAGGCTCTGAGACAGCAATGCTCATCAGCCAGAAAAAAATCTCATAAAAAAAAAAAAGTGTCAGTACAAACAGGTTTTGGATTTTGCTGGAGTAGACACTCATGTGTAAATCTCACTCCACCAGGGCGGCATCAACATCCGCAGCGAAGGCGCAGGATGTTCCTCTTGACCAAATCCTCGGGGCCGCACGATGGTCTAAGGAGGCGACCCTCTCCAAATTTTATGATAAACCTGTTCTGACAGTGCAAGGTTTTGGGCATGCTGTTTTGGGTTTCGTTTGATTTCTTTTCTTTCTAAATTTAATTTGTAATTTCCCCTGGGGCAGAGGGGTTATTACTGTTTTGTTATTTAAAAAAATGATTATTGGATAATTCGAAGCAATGTTCAATACATAATTTATTCACTACTGTGTCAACTAATGCAGTGTGTCGTATGCAATGTATAAACAGCATGAAAGCACAGAGCTTTGAAATCTTCACGTAGTCACTCACGTGACTCCGAAGTAAAATAGTAAGATTAAACGTGAACTTACCAGTTTGAAGTTTGATCTTTATTTTATGAGGAGTTACAATGAGGGATTACGTGCCCTCCACTCCCGGCCCTCATAGTCGCAAAGATCATCTGGTAGTTCGAGTCTTCTGAGTCTTACTATATCACTTTGACTATAGTTTCTGTGTTTTCACGCCGCTGCTTTGAAGTATGACGCGCATGCGCCTGGCGAGGCTTCTTCACGTAATCCCTCATCATAACTCCTCATAAAATAAAGATCAAATTTCAAACTGGTAAGTTCTCATTTAACCTTGCTATTTTGTCGCACTGTAGATGTACATTGGAAATGGGAAATAGATATGTGGAATCAGGTCAGCTTCTTGGAGCAGAACATCCAACCTCCTACCTGCTCTTGTAGCTACAGTGCTTGCCAAAAATCAGGGTTCTTGGCTGGAGTGATATCAGGTTAATCAGGGATCAGCGATTGAAAGGTTGGGAGCTAGGTAGAGAGTTCATCTCAGTATCGGGAAGGAGTGGATGATGCAGAGGAAGTTAGCTTTCAGTAACCCGAATGAAATGTTATATCATTTTTAAAAAATGCTTTGGAATTCTTAGTTGTGTCACTAAGTATAATTTTTGGATGTGCCATTTTTAAAATACAATTGAGCGTTTAGTGTGGTGTAATCAGTCCGAAAAGCTACAGTCAAAATGTATAGAGATTTTTAAAAATGTTCTGATTAATTGTCGATTCTCCAAGACAAAATAATACCAAATTGACCACCTTGCTTTCTGCAATAATAAAACTGTACAGTTCTTGTCAAATATTGGGTGTTACAAATTTATTTGAAAAATCCATCAGTTGTGTAATTTTTTTGTTTAGTTTAGAGATACAATGTGGAAACAGGCCCTTCAGCTAACCGGCTCCGTGCCAACCAGCGATCCCCGCATATTAATACTATCCTATTACTAAGGACAACTTGCATTTATACCAAACCAATTAACCTACAAAGCTACACCTCTTTGGAGTGTGGGAGGAAACCGAAGATCTCGGAGCAAAACCCATGCAGTCACGAGGAAAACGTACAAACTCTGTACGGATAGCACTCGGACTTGGGATCGAATCTGGGTCTCTGGCGCTGTAAGTGTTGTAGGGCAGCAACTCTACCGCTGCCCCACTGTGCCTCCCCCTTTGCCATTGCAACCATTATTTGGAGTTCTAATCTTCGGCATGGAAGAAAAATTACAGATTTTTATTTTTCTAAAATGAAGAACAAATCCAATCAAAATGTAAAAGCTTTTTAGTTTAGACTGCGGCTCACCGAGTCCATGCAATCCATCAATCACACTAGTTCTAGGTTATCTCAATTTTTCATCCACTCGTCTACACACTAGGGGCTATTTACAGAGGCTAATTAATCTACAAACCGGCACATGGGAATGCGAGTTTCACTGTACCTTAATTGGTACACGTGACAATAAACAGACCTTTGAACCTTTGAAAACTGAGCACGCAAAGGGGAAACGTAGGAGAATTGCAGGGGAATCAAGAACCAGAGGTCATAGATTTAAGGTGAGGTGGAAATGATTTAATAGGAACCTAAGGGGCAACCTTTTTACACAGAGTCATAGGTATATGGAACAAGCTGCCAGAGGAGATAGTTGAGGCAGGTGTTATCGTAATATTTAAGAAACATTTGGACAGGTACATGAATAGGACAGGTTTAGAGGGATGGACCAAATGCAGGCAGGAGGGACCAGAGTTGGTCAGTGTGGGCAAGTTGGGCCGAAGTGCCTGTTTCCACGCTGTATGACTCTGTGACGAAGGGATCCCATTCGGTCACAGGGAGAATGTGCAAACTACACACAGTCAGCACCCGAGGTCAGGATCAAACTCTGGCCTCTGGTGCTGTCAGGCAGCAGTTCTATCAGCTGAACTTCTGTGCCGCCCGTTAGGTGCTTAAAAACTCTCCTTGCTACTGAATTCTTGCTGAGTGGAAGGTTGTTTTCATAATCCATGAAAATTAACTATTTTGCAACAGTATTATTAAATTCACCAGTAAAATGGTGTCTATGAGTAGAAGAGGGTGAAGTAGAACAGAATGCTGAAGATTCATAGTAGCACAGTGATACAGTGGTAGTGCTGCTGCATCACAGTGCCAGAGACCCGTGTTACGGGTGCTGTCTGTACACAGTTTGTACATTCTCCCTGTGACCGCATGGGTTTTCTCCGGGTTTCCTCTCACATTCCATAGATCATTGTAGATTAATCTGTTTCGGTAACAATTGTACATTTGTCCCTAGTGTGTAGGATGGTGCTCATGTACGGCGATCGCTGGCCAGTGCGGTCTCGGTGGGCCGAAGGGCCTGTTACCGAGCTGTATCTCGAAACTAAAATATTTTCCAGTGCCTGTGGTAATAATCAAAGTCATTCAGAGAGAAAAAGAACAGTGATTGTAATTTGATCCCCAATCTAGTGGTTAGAGCTTCGGCATAACAAATAATAAAACTGCAGATTGATTCATGCAGCCACTACAGATCAGGCCCATTGCTAATACTTTAGTGTGACAACACACACCTCTCCCGCTGTTGTCAAACAACTTATCACCCAAGGAACAATGAATAATGTCACATCTGTTAGTACACTATTTTATAAACATGTTTCGCACACATTTTATTTCCATCGTAGTTCAGTCATTGCTCTTTTCTATATGCAAGTTTGCATCACATTTGGCTGAAATGTTACTTTTACTTTAGAGATACAGCATGGAAACAGGCCCTTCGGCCCGACGAGTCGGCGCTGACCAGTGATCACCCCAAACACTAACACTATGCAGATTTGCAAAGAGGGTCTAGACAAGGATGCAAAGGATCACATTTCATCCTGAATGTTTCATCCTGAGCTGCTAGGGACAATTTACAGAAGCCAATCAACCTACAAACCCGTACATCCTTGGAGTGTGGAGAGGAAACCGGAGCACCTGGAGAAAACCCACACGGTCACAGGGAGAATGTACAAACTCCATACAGACAGTACCCGTAGTCAGAATTGAACAATAATAACATTTTAATTGAATGCATTATTTGGCTCACAAGACTAAAACTCACTAATGATGGATTCAGTGAAATTATAGGATTGACTTGAACTATCAGCAGTGATGAGAGAGTGCAGTGAATCATTCCACGTGCTCTCTTCCTCAACCACTGCACATTCGGGGAGTGTTGTCCTACTTGGACACAACCAGCTCTTTGCAGATTTGCGAAGAGGGTCTAGGGAAGGATGCAAAGGATCACATTTCATCCTGAACGTTTCATCCTGAGCTGCTCCACAACAGAGAACTTTCTGACTTTTTCCAGGGACACATTCAGAGATGGACATCAAGTGGTGCTGGAAGTGGCGCTAAATAATCTTTGGTCTGCCCAAAATATGTTGGTTTCTCAGCAGAGTGAGATGTCCATTGGGGAATGTTGTTAACTGGCCCGCTCCAGACTGCTGGAGTACGTGCTGAGGGACGCACTGAAGCTCGGTGCTGCCAACACCAAGGCTCTGCGGGGGAGGTCCACAGTCTTCTTCAGCTGAACATTGAGGAACAGAATCTGCTGGAGACATCCCTCAATCAAGGGAAGAGTTGCACGAACGGCAAGGGTGTTTTGTTTAAAAATAGCTGTGAATACTACTGAATGTTATCTATTGAATGTGTAGACAGTGAGAATATATGAAGAGTTTTTGCACAGTTTTTGTTTTGTATATTCTTTATTCTGAATAAAGTTTATTTTTGAAATAAATTAAAATATCCATATGTGATTCTGTGTCTGCTGGCTGACCAAGAACTATTCAATGTTCTCGTCAAGACTACCCCCAAGAACGTGTCCCAGAATTAAACCACCGGTACCTCTGTTAGTCAATAAGCATACATAAGGAATAAGTACACCCTGGTATTGGTAAGGCCATGGGGGTTGGTTTAAGGTGCTTTGGTTCAGCATATTATTTTAATGAGTCAATTATTGTTAATTTCTTTCTTGCCATTTTTAATGTCCCTTTCTGGCCTCCTGAAAATCTGTGCTGATCTCTGGCTCATGATCCTCTGGATGTTTTCCTTTGCTATGTCCTTTTGTGTGTGACACAATGCAAGCAAAATGGTGGGCACAGGAGGGAGCTGATTAAACGGGTGACGCTAACTCCAGGGTCTGGACTCTGAACTTAAACTACAAACTACCTTATATAGAAAGGAATTGCAGATGTTGGTTTATACCGAAGATAGACACATAGTGCTGGAGTAACTTTACGTGTCAGGCAGCATCTCTACAGAATAAGGGTGGATGAAGGGTCTGAAGAAAGGTCCTGACCTGCATCATCACCCATCCTTTTTCTCCAGAGATGCTGCCTGACGCATTAAGTTACTCCAGCACTGTGTGTCCTTCTTCCCTACAAACTATCTTGGTTGCACTAGGAACATCAAGTTTTTATTTTGCACAAATATATATATATATATATATATTTTTAATTAATTGACCTTTTGTTTATAATGGTAGGTGTGAGTATTGTGTTTACAGATCCATTATGCTGCTGCGAGTAAGAATGCGTTTTCGGCACGTATGATGATTAAACACTCTTGACTCTTGAGAAGGGCTCTGACCCGAATTATTGACTGTTCATTCTTTAGACTTAGACTTCAGAGATACAAGCGCTTCGGCCTACCGAGTTTGCACTGACCAATATTCACCATGCACACTAGCCCTATCCTCCACACTAGGGACAAATCACAATTTATCCGAAGCCAATTAATCTACAAACCTGTACATCTTTGGAGTGTGGGAGGAGACAAGAGCATCTGGAGAAAACTCAGGTGGTCACGGGTAGAATGTACACACTCTATACAGACAGCACCTGTAGTCGGGATCGAACCTGGGTCTCTGGCGCAGTAATGTAGCAACTCTATCACTTCATCACTGTGCCACGACATTTGTTTCACAGAAGCTGCCTGATCTGTTGAGTTCCTCCAGCCTTTTGCTCGTGCTCAAGTTCCAGCATTTGTAGTTTATTGTGTCTGCAGGTGCCTAGTGTAAGGGTTACTGGCACTGATCAGCAGTTCTAACCCAGGATGAGTTTCCCCTTCTTGATCAAGAGAAGTTTCTGAAACCCTTCCATCCTGATTGATTGCTGCCCGTTCATCCCATTCTATATTTTCTTTAATGCTTGAGCCATTGGAGGCAAGGCAATCTAGCAGCTATATTATATATTATATCCAACTATTGTTGGGCGATGTAACCAGTGGAGCTGCTGCCGCACAGCTTCAACGAACTAGGTTCAACCCTGATTTCTGTGTGGATGGTACATTCTCAGTTTCACCCACATTCCAAGACGTGCCAGTTGGTAGGTTAATAAGCCTCTTTGAATTGTTTTGGCATGTGGATGAGTAGTAGATCCTTGGGAGTTGATGTAACTGTGGGGAGAATAAAATATATTAAAGTAAAATGTAAAAATGATTAGCATAGACTCAATGAGCCTCTTTTAGACATAGCGTGCAAACAGGCCTTTCGGCCCACCAAGTCTGCGCCAACCAGCGATCCCCGCATACTTACACTATCCTGCACACTAGGAACAATTTATAATTTTTATTGAAGCCAATTAACCTACAAACCTGTGTCTTTGGAGTGTGGGAGGAAATCAGAGCATCTGGAGAACATACAGACTCCGTACAGACAGCATCTGTAGTGGGGATCGAACCCAGGTCTCTGGCGCAGTACTCTACTCTGGCACAGCAACTCGACCGCTGCGCCACTGTGCTGCCCTGTTTCTGTTCTGCATCTCTCTTGGGCTAGTAATTCCATTTAAACTAGTAATCTTATCATTTATTTTAATATTGCAAAGCCAGTTTTAATGGGGGTTTGGTAGATGATTATAATGAATTTCTTGCAAGGTACGGTTCGCAGCTTACCAGGAAATACTGGATAAATTAGAAAACTGCAAATGTAAAACGTTCAGACAATGCCATGCGATGGCGGTTTATCTGGTGCCAGTGCATGGCTGCTAGTGTGGAGCGCAGGACATGGAAGGAAAACTGTCGTGAGAATTGGTGGATTGACTGTCGCTACCTGAAATCCCACTATGGGGGAGAAAAAAAGTGTTGTAAGCTACCCAAGCTGGTTATTAGCTGCTGTTCTTCCAGTTTGTGTGTGACCTTACTCTGGCAATGAAGGAGGTCCAGGACAGAAAGGTCAGTGCAGGAATGGGAAAGGAAGTTAAAATGTTTAGCAACAGTGAAATCCAGTAGACCTTGGCGGACTGAGTGTAATTGTTCAGCTAAACGGTTGCCAAGTCTACGGTTGGTATCACCGATTCGTGTATCCCATCCAACACTATCCACTCACTATTCAACAGCAGTGTGGGAGTTCTTTCACCAGACAAGAGAATCAAGAGCAGACAGACCTTAGACCTAAGAGTATAGGAGCTAACAGCAACTCATATTTTGGTGGGGCAGCTTTCAACCCAGCATTGATTAATTTAATTTCAAGTAGCGCCTGCATTCCCCCACCTCCTCTCTCCTTATCCTCTCTCCCCCCCCCCCCCCCCCCCGTAGTACTATCAGTGCCATTGTTTGCATCCTTGTATCCCTTTCGTTAGCTCCTCTTCCCCAGCCACCAATGGGCCATTATGGACCACCCTTCCTGAGGTCATTTGTTGCCGGCCATGATTTGTTCTGGCCTTTTCGCGACTCCAGTTTTTTTCCCCTCCCCCTCCATCTTTTTGTCTGAAGAAGGGTATCGACCCGAGATGTTACCTATTCCATTTCTCTAGAGATGCTGCCTGACCTGGTGAGTAACTCCAGCATTTTGTGTCTGTCTTCTGTATAAACCAGCATCTGTAGTTCCTTCCTACACATGAGCGGAATAGATCGGGTAAATGCATAGAGTCTCTTGCCCAGGGTAGAAGAATCGAGGACCAGGGGCCATAGGTGCGAGGTGAAGGGGAAAAGATTTAATAGGAATCCGAGGGGTAACCTTTTCACACAAAGGGTGGTGGGTGTATGGAACAAGCTGCCAGAGGAGGTAGTTGAGGCTGGGACTATCCCATCATTTATGAAACGGTTAGATAGGTACATGGATAGGACAGGTTTGGAGGGATATGGATCAAGCTCAGGCAAATGGGACTAGTGTAGCAGGGACATTGTTGGCAGGTGCGGGCAAGTTGGGCTGAAGGGCCTGATTCCAACTGTATCACTCTATGACAATGACTCTAATCAAGAGTGTTTGATTGTCATAAGTACCAACAACGGAACAATGAAATTCATTCTTACTGCAGCATAACAGGCCTGTGCACACAGTATTCTTAGATAACATAACAAACAAAATAAAATCAATAAATTAAAAACCTCAACATGAATGCAGCAAGCCAAACGTCCTTAGTGCAACCAAGACTGTCCATATTTCATAGTACATTTTGTGTACATGTACATGTTGTGTTCAAGAGCCTGTTGGTTGTTGGAAAGAATCTGTTCTTGAAACGGGTGGTCACACTTTACAGAGTCCTATAACTTCTTCCCGACCGGAGAAGTGAAATGGAACCGTGGACAGGTTTGTGTGGGTCTTTGATAATGCCAGCTGGCTCTTTTAGACCGGACATCCTACAGATCCCTTTGATGATGGGGAGGTCAGTACCTGTGATGGACTGGGCCCTGTCCCCCATGTTTTCTAATCTCTTTTGTTCCTGGGCATTCTCGACTGCAGCAGTTTGAGGCAGTGGCTTAATGTTATTTTCTCAAAGACAATCAGAGATGGATGATCATACTGGCAATGACCACATCCTAGAAAATAGATGGATGGATAGATAAAATAATTCCCCAGACCACATCACAGATGGTAATCATCTTATTCCTGCAACGAGAGAAACAAATTGGTTTTGGCATGTCCCACACATTGTTAATCACAGCCAAACGGGCATTATTGCTTGTGAAACACTTTAAGAGGCCATCCTAACATTATAAATGACACAAAATAAATACGTCATTCTCCCCCATCTCCCAGGTCAAAACAGGCTGTCTTATCATTTGTGACAAAATGACAGTTGTAAATGGAGCCCACTTTTCACCACTTGTTCTTACTGGGGTCAGAGGTGCCATCACTAGAACATTGAATACATTGCCACTTCAGTCACAAAATGGCAGCATTGTCATTCCATTGTCAAGTGAAGAATCATTATGGAGTAAAGCTTCCTTCACCTTTTCCCAAACATATATATTTTATTTTAACTGGACCTGATGCAATCTCTGTTATTACTGTTAATATCCTTTCTAAATTTCAGCTCACAACTGATATAGTCCTTCAGTGAAGTTTCAATCACCAGCCAGAAGTGAAAAGCTTCATAGCTGCCCGTGGAAATTGGCTGCTCTCAAATTGGCAGCTAGTTTAGTGATTCAGTGTGATCCACCAATACTGGAAGGAAGAGACTGAGGATTGTCACCAGCATTTTGACCTGGATCAGTCACACCATAGCAATGGCCAAGAAAACACATCAACACCTCTACTTCCTTAGAACGCTTAGGAAGTTCGGCATGTCCCCAACAACCCTCACCAACTTCTACATATGCGTCGTAAAAAGCATTTTGTCAGGATCCATTACACCATGATTTGGAACAGCTCCATCCACGACCACAAGAAATTGCAGACTGACGTGGGCATAACCCAGATCATCAGGCAAACCAACCACCCGTCCATTGCCTCCATCTACACTTCACACTGCCTCAGCAAGGCCACCAGCATAATCAAGGACCAGTCTCACCCCCAGTCACTTTCTGTTCTCCCCTCTCCCATCAGGCAGGAGGTACATAAGTTTGAAAATACACACCTCGAGATTCAATCAGTTTTTTCCCAGCTGTAATCAGGCAACCGAACCATCCTCTCACCAGTTAGCGAGTTGTTCTGACCTCCCATTTAACTCAGTGAAGACCTTTGAACTGTCTTTAATCAGACTTTATCTTGCACCTTATCTGCTGCCCTTTATCTGTATGCTGTGCATGGCTTGATTGTAAACATCTATAGTCTTTTCTTTGACTGGATAGCATGCGAAAAAAAGCTTTTCCCTGTACATGCGACAATAGTAAATTAAAATAAACGGAAGCTTCATTGTGAAACTGGAAGTGTTGGAAATGTTAATGGAGTTCTCTAAAGTTTGTCCATCACCTAGACTCTTGCATTCATGTCTTCTATTTTTTTTTTGTTCTATAATCATCTCGTACTAACAATAGTAGCGAGGGGGTGTTGGATGTTTGCAGACTGATAAGCTGTAACAGCGGGTCAGGTAGCATCTCTGGAGAAAACGGATGGATGACTTGTCAGGTTGGGACCCTTCTTCAGACTGAAAGTAGGGGGGAGTGGGAAGGGGGTGGGTGAAGAGCTGTAGACGAGAAAAACCCAGGACCACTGAGGGCCAGCCACAAATGATCGCTGAGTTAGCCAGCCACAACTGATCTAAGGCAGGGTGGTGCCCTGGTAGGCCCATTGTTGGCAAGGGAAGGTGTGATCACAAGAGGGATACTATGGGGGGAACTGTGTAACTGATTAACTGAGGAAAGGTGGAGGCGGGGGAAAGGGTGGGGGTGGAATGTAGGGAGAATTTGCTTGAAATTAGAAAATTTAATGTTCATACCACTGGGTTGTAAGCTACCCAAGTGAAATGGGAGGTGCTGTTTGCATGTGACCTTACTCTGGCAATGGAGGAAGCCCAGAACAGAACGTTCAGTGGGAATGAGAAGGGGAGTTGAGATGGTTGGCAACCAGGAGAACCCGTAGGCCTCAGTGGACGGAGTGTAAGTGTTCAGCGAAATGGTCGCGAGTATGTTTTGTCTCACCAATGAACAGGAGCCGACATCGGGAACACGGGATGCAGTAGGTGAGAAAGTGCATGTGAACCTTGTCTCACCTGAAAGGAATGTCGGCGTCCCTGGATGGAATCGAGTGAGAAGGTATGAGGACAGGTGTTGCATCTCCTGCGATTGTTGAGTAGTGTGGCCCCCCCGGGATTCCTTGCTGTCCCTCAAAACAAAACTAAACTAATCGACTCTCCCAGCTGGTCAGGTTGTATACATAAAATGCCTTTGACCGCCATAGTCATAGAATCATACAGCATAGAAACAGGCCCTTCAGCCCAACTTGCCCATGTCGACCAACATGTTCCATCTACACTAGCCCCACCTGGCTGCATTTGGCCCATATCCCTCTAAATCTGTCTATCCATGCACCTGTCTAAATGTTCTGAAATGTTCCGATAGTACCTGCGTCAACTACCTCCTCTGGCTGCTCGTTATGAACGGGGTACCGATTGTGGATGATCAGTCATGATCACATCAAATGGCAGTGCTGGCTCAAGGTGCCAAATGGCCTACCCCTGCACCTATTGTCTATCTATTGTCTATACACTCACCACCCTTTGTGTGAAAAAGTTACCCCTCGGGTTCCTATGGAATCTTTCCTGCCTCACCTAAAATCTGGTTCTTAATTCCCCTAATCCGGGCAAGAGAGTGTGTGTATTTATCCAATCTATTCCTCTCATGCTGAAGTCCAGACTCCAAGACTCATCCTTCATTTTAAGTTGAACGTTTTTACCACGGGGAGAAAGGCCAATTGGCTTTCTAGTCCTACTTATAGAAACATATAAACATAGAAAATAGGTGCAGGAGGAGGCCATTCGGTCCTTCAAGCCAGCACCGCCATTCATTGTGGTCATGGCTGATTGTCCCCAATCAATAACGCGTGCCTGCCTTCTCCCCATATCCCCTGACTCCACCAGCCCTCTGAGGTCTATTTTAAAACCTTTCCAAGAGGATAATTTTTAATTGTTGTGTCCGAAGATCCTTCTTTCACATAGAAACGGCATCGGAAAAGTGAGGCCAAGTTTTCCAGCAGAAGGTCAGCAATTTTCTGCAGAGAAAAATTGGTGAGGAGGAGGAAACAATTTGCTGAAAGAAAAACAGCACAGTTATAGTTTGCCAATTTTTCCTTTTTAATACAGCTTTTCATTAGACCAAAATTAAATTCATCCATTCATAATTTCCTTCAAGGGACATTTGATGAGCAGCTGAATTCCTCCTTTTTCTCCTCACTTGCTTGAGTGAACATGTAAGTGCAGATTAAAGTGCCTTGTTGTGATTCATGGCAGCTCCGCTTCACTCCCTAATCCCTTAATACTCTCCCAGCTGCCAAGGGCAGTTACAGAGCCACACTCCTGTGTATGCTGCGGTAAAGAGCATGTGCCTGAACAAACATTGGATTTTAGAAAACAAATCCATGGTATTTACATTGGGAATCACAATCCTCCAGTGTTTTCCGCTCTGCAGCTGTGCAGAATTATCATCTTGAGTTGTCTGCCATCACTGCTCAAGACTGCAGTCCATTTCAAGCCAAATCTGGTGTTTTCAGCTGACCAATTTGATCTATTGATTCAATACTGTCGTTTAGATTAGTTTAGTTTAGGGATACAGTATGGAAACAGGCCCTTTGGCCCACTGAGTCTGCACCGACCAGGGACCACTGGTACACTAGTTTTATTCTACAAACTAGGGACAATTTTGCAGAAGCCAATTAACCTACAAACCTGCCTGTCTTTGGAATGTGGGAGGAAACTAGTGCACCCAGAGAAAACCCACGCAGTCACAGGGAGAACATACAAACTCTGTACAGACAGCACCTGTAGTCATGATAGAACCCAGATTCTTGGCACTGAGGCAGCAACTACAGCGGTGCCACTGTGCCGCCCCTTGTCATTGTTTTGTGGCACAGCCTAACTAATTCTTGACATAACACCATATAATGCAGTGACACATAAAACTCTTGTCCAACATTCAGAATGTTGAAGAGAAAGGCAAGCGGCGAAAACCGTCAGCAATCAAGGAGTTTATTTAACTCTTATCCGGAGTCGGGGAAGGAATTAGAAAAATATGCAGTTTGGAAGAAATACATGTTGGAAGAGAACATGATTTAATTTGTATTATGTTAATTGTTAACATATTCTACAACAAATAGAGCTGATTATGAGGGGAATTGCAGAGCCATCTTGAAGGAGACATATTTGCATATGCCATGTTTAAGGAATAGAGTAAAGGGCATGTCCTACAAGCATGCAACTCTATGCGATGAACGCGATCAAACTAGAAGCGGGGGCCGCGCGGAGGTCAGGTGATCCCCTGTACAGGGCCGTTCCCACCAGCATGCGCCTGCATGCGGCAAGCGCGACCAAACCGGCAGTGAGGGCCGCGCGGAGGTCGGGTGAGTGGCGCAAAGTGAGGCCAACTTGGAGCGAAGTCTAAGGTAAGTTCGCCAGGAGAGAGGGGGGCACACAGAGAGGGGCACAGAGGCACACACACACACAGAGGGCCACGGAGCCACACACATAGAGGGTCACGGAGGCACCTACAGATAGGTTCACGGAGGCACGATGTCGGGGCGGTGTGTAATGCGTCGAGGCGACTGCGAGCCGACAAGCCGTTGCCGCGCGGAATTTTTGAATGTAGTCAGTTTTTCGGAGCCCCGCGCAATGTCGGGACGAACTCCGCACAATTCTGCACGGCTCCGGCGATTGAAGTGGGACAGGCCCCGTGACGCCGGACGGCTCAAGCGACTACGTTAGGTCGCGCTAATCGCATAGAGTTGCATGCTTGTAGGACAGGCCCTTAACAAGGTAGGGATGGAAGTTTTTTTCTTGGTGGGAAGCTCTGATTTCACACAGTGAATAATCTCAAGGATTATTCTCATTCCAGTTCGTTGGAAGACGATTGTGAATTGTACAATCAAAGTGCATTGAAGGACAAACTTGGTCTCTGCAGTGTGCTGTAAAGAAAGTATAAGGTGCAATGTATATATTTTAAATTAAATCGGTAGGCTACCCATTAATAATGTAGGGTGGAACATTGAATGTCAATATTTACCATGTAAGGCAGCACATAAAATGGTGCACCTTCAACAAATAATAACCTTGATTTTGCTGACTTGATTGCTTTAAATCGCTGCAGTCATTGTCCAATAGCCACCTTAATTTGCTTAAATTCAGCGAGATATGAAAATCAAATCAGAAAGCTACCAACCAGAAAGCTGTGCAATCTCAATTCAGTTATCACTCATTTATTATTCTAAATTTAGTAACTACAGCAGAATTGACTAATCTCATTGGTCTAGTTCTTGGCACAAAACCTATTGGACTGGCACATCTTGTGGCAAATGTCCTCAAATAGATAGTTCTAACCTCATTTTTCAGAGTACATTATGTGTGCAACACAGACTGCTGGAAATGTGATTCAAAAATACTAGTTTCAACTGGGATGTACTGGAAGTCATTTCTTTGACTAATAAAACATGAAGACTAGAAGAAAAAGGAGAGAAAATGCAAGGGTTAAATAATTAGTGACTGGGGAAAAAGAACGAGCAACTGGGGAAAGGGAGAGAGAAACTAAAAGATCATGGACTATAGAAATTATGTGGTTACGCTGGATGGGGAACAATGGAGATTCACCAGTATAAAGACTCAGGAGATTGCAGAAGTTGCTCTGATATGGAATGATTTAGTTACGATGTGAGATTGAATAGGCTGTATTTGTTTATCTTGGAATGGAGGAGGATAAGAGGGGACACGATAGAGAGTACAAAATTCTGAGCGGCCTGTTAAAGAAAATTTAAAAACACACCACAAAGATTGGGTAAGGCAATCCAGACATTATTTAAGAGCGTCACATTTAATTTAGCTTAGAGGTACAGCACGGAAACAGGACCTTCGGCCCACCGAGTCCACGCCGACCAGCAATCCCCACCCACTAACACTATCCTACACCCACTAGGAACAATTTACAATTTTACCGAGCCAATTAACCTTTAAACCTGTGCGTGCTTGGAGTGTGAGAGGAATTGAGCTCCCGCAGAAAACCCACGAAGGTCACGGAGAGGACACACAAATCCCATACAGACAGCACCCATAGTCAGGATCAAACCCAGGTCTCTGGCATTGTAAAGGGCTTGTCCCACTCTACGAGCCAATTCAAGAGCTCTCCCGAGTTTAAAAATAAAAAATCACACTCGTGGTAAGCACGTAGAATGTACGGAGCGTGTACGTTGGACCTCGGGATGTCTCTTAGCGACTCGTAATGCTAACGGCAGGTACTTGGTAAGCAGAAACGTGGTAAGCTCGGGAAAACTCGTGACGATTTTTCAACATGTTGAAAAATGTCCACGAGAGCCCCGAGTACCCACGAGAGGCTATTACCATAATTCTCCGAGTTCGAATCAGGGGAAACTCAGGAGAACTCCTGAATTAGCTCGTACAGTGGGACAGCCCCATAAGTCAGCAACTCCACCGCTACACCATCGTGCATATACAACGATCATTGGGAACAATCTAACAGATCGTCCACTGAATAAAGATTCATCAGGTTCTTATATACAGAACCCATAACAGATTTCACAAAGACACTTCAGCATTCCTTCGTTATCAGGTTGCTCTGGCAACTGCTGCAAATCATACACCTCCAACATACGCATCCCCATGTTTGGCTCTTTTTCAACAAACTCCCATGGCAGGACAAATCTCCTGTTACCCTTTCAACCTTATTTTACTAATGTTATTTTTACAATTGCCATTTGACTCTTACAGGGCCTGTGTAGGGTAGTTTGTAGAAAAGCTTTCTCCATAACAGAAGTGTCAAGAACTAGAGGCTTAGGTAAAGAGTAGGGATCTGTGGAACAATTTTGTCTAAACATCTGGAACGTACTGCCTGGGCAGGGTTGGGGGAGGCAGATCCTCTCACAATATTAAAGAAGCATATGGACAAGCACTCGAAGTATAGAAGGCTGTGTACCAAGTGCTGGTAATTGGGATTGGTATAGACGGTATTAGTGGTCGGCATTGACCTGAAAGACATAAAGTATTTCTGTGCTGTGTGACTATGAAGATGAATTGAAAGTATTCAAAGAATGAACACAATTATAAGTATTCCGGAAGAAATATCTATTGGACTGATATATAACCGTTTGATTGTTGCACCAATGTTGTGTTATGCCAGAATCATAAATCTCACAATTGAAATACTACTTGGACATTTTTAAGGAAGCACAGTGGTGCAGCAGGTAGAGCTGCTGCCTCTGTGTCAGAGACCCGGGTTCAATCCTGACCTCGGGCGCTGTCTGTGTGGTTTTCACGTTCTACCTGTGACCGTGTTAGTTTCACGTGTTCCGATTTCCTCCCACACCTTAAAGACACTTGGGTTTGTAGGTTTTGGCTTCTGTAAATCGCTGCTAGTGTGAAGGGTACATATGAAAAGCAGGATAACCACCTAGAATTAGTGTGAAAGGGTGATAGATGGTCGGCGTGGATTGAAACTGTAGTGAAGCAATAATGCTCACTAGTTATGTAGCATTCTTCAAGACCAGACCTTCCTGGTTTACAGTGGTTGCGGATGGCTTTAGGTTTAGATTTGGGTTTATTAATATCACATTTACTGAGGTACAGTGAAAAGCTTTGTTTTGCATGGTGTCCAACAGGTCATATATACCATACATGGATACAATCAGTTCAAACTCAAGTACAATAGATAGAGCAATGGGAAAGATGCAGATGGTAGAATATTATTCTAGGCATTGTAGTGCATCAGTTTCATAGACAAAGTCCAAGTTCACAATAGGATAGAGATGAATCGCGCAGCACTATAGCTTACGGGCTCCTTGCATCCGGTAACTGTGATGTCATCCATCGAGCTAACTAATCAATATAAAGGACCTTCACATTGCAAACCTGGAAGCAAAGAGCACTGTTTTAAAATTAAACTTGTAACCATTATACAGAATACTAATTAGAGATTGGAACATGCACATATAATTAAGTTCAATTAACATTCTGGTTCATAATATTTGAGAAAACCTATTTTTACAATGTTTATTTTTAGAAATGTTAAAATTAGGACCAAATATTCTTTTAAGCAGTAATTGTGGGTTATTATACCATCTTTAAAAATATAGACTTTGTGCAACAAAAATTAAGATTTGCAGCTTGTTGTTTTCTGGGCTATATTGTTAAAAGGTAAAACTCATGCTGGTTCAAGTGTTTCTCCTTGACTAGATTGGAGAAGGCTTGTGAATCTTACAACCTGTAGAGCTAAGGTGAATAACTGATAACCATAGAAACATAGAAAAATAGGTGCAGGAGTAGGCCATTTGGCCCTTCGAGCCTGCACCGCCATTCAATGTGATCATGGCTGATCATCCAACTCAGTATCCCATACCTGCCTTCTCTCCATACCCCCTGATCCCTTTAGCCACAAGTGCCACATCTAACGCCCTCTTAAATATAGCCAATGAATTGGCCTCAACTACCTTCTGTGGCAGAGAATTCCAGAGACTCACCACTCTCTGTGTAAAGAATGTTTTCCTCATCTCGGTCCTAAAGGAATTCCCCCTTATCCTTAGACTGTGACCCCTTGTTCTGGACTCCCCCAACATTGGGAACAATCTTCCAGCATCTAGCTTGTCCAACCCCTTAAGAATTTTGTAAGTTTCTATAAGATCCCCCCCCTCAATCTTCTAATTTCCAGCGAGTACAAGCCGAGTCTATCCAATCTTTCCTCATATGAAAGTCCTGACATCCCAGGAATCAGTCTGGTGAATCTTCTCTGTATCCCCTCTACGACAAGGATGTCTTTCCTGAGATTTGGAGACCAAAACTGTACGCAATACTCCAGGTGTGGCCTCACCAAAACCCTGTACAACTGCAGTAGAACCTCCCTGCTCCTATACTCAAATCCTTTCGCTATGAATGCTAATATACCATTTGCTTTCTTCACTAACTGCTGCACCTGTTTGCCTACTTTCAATGACTGGTGTACCATGACACCCAGGTCTCGTTGTATCTCCCCTTTTCCTAATCTGCCACCATTCAGATAATAGTCTACCCTCATGTTTTTGCCACCAAAGTGGATAACCTCACATTTATCCACATTATACTGCATCTGCCATGCATCTGCCCATTCACTCAGCCTATCCAAATCACCCTGCAGCCTCCAAGCATCCTCCTCACACCTAACTATACCCCCAGCTTGGTGTCATCTGCAAATTTGGAGATGTTGCATTGAATTCCCTTGTCCAAATCATTAATATATATTGTAAATAGCTGGGGTCCCAGCACTGAGCCTTGCGGCACCCCACTAGTCACTGCCTGCCATTCTGAAAAGGACCCGTTTACTCCTACCCTTTGCCTCCTGTCTGCTAGCCAGTTCTCTATCCACATCAATACTGAACCCCCAATACCGTGTGCTTTAAGTTTGTATGCTAATCTCTTATGCGGGACCTTGTCGAAAGCCTTCTGAAAGTCTAGATATAACACATCCACTGGTTCTCCCTTATCCACTCTACTAGTTACATCCTCGAAAAATTCTATCAGATTTGTCAGACATGATTTGCCTTTCGTAAATCCATGCTGACTTTGTCCAATGATTTCACCACTTTCCAAATGCGCTGCTATCCCATCTTTAATAACTGACTCTAGCAGTTTCCCCACTACCGATGTTAGACTAACTGGTCTGTAATTCCCCACTTTCTCTCTCCCTCCTTTTTTAAAAAGTGGGATTACATTAGCTACCTTCCAATCCTCAGGAACTACTCCAGAATCTAAGGAATTTTGAAAAATTATCACTAATGCATCCACTATTTCTGTGGCTACCTCCTTGAGTACTCTGGGATGCAGACTATCTGGCCCTGGGGATTTATCGGCCTTCAATCCGTTCAATTTACCCAACACCACCTCCCGGCTAACCTGGATTTCACTCAGTTAACCACTTCAAGATCATAAGTTCATTAGGCATAGCAGCAGAATTAGGCCATTTGGCCCATCGAGTACATTCTGCCATTTTGATCATGGCTGATCTCTTTTTCCATTTCAACCCCATTCTCCTGCCTTTTCCCTGTAACCTTTGAGGTATTTATGATAAACTGCATTCCAAAGTAGGAGTGAAAGTCATGGAGTAACAATGGTAAAAGTGAATGTATTGCCACAGGTTCATCTCTAAAATCATTAGTAATTTAATGATGGTAAATACAAGCCTTTTATTCCATTTTTTTTTTCAGTTTGACAGTCATTGGATTGTGTAACTATGTGTATTAATCATATTAAGCTAAAATGTTACCTATCCATATTCTCCAGAGATGCTGCCTGACCTGCTGAGTTACTCCAGCACTTTGTGTTTTTCTTTTTTTTTGTGGCAGCCATTCAAACTGAGATCATTTGTCCACTGAACAACAGAAGCAAAATAGCTGATTATTTTGGCCAGACTGTTCTTAAGGCCTATTCTTTCTTCCCCCTCTGTCTATCCCGTCTCCGAGATTAAGACACAGCAGGGAATATTGTCAGTCTCCGCTAACCAGACTGATCAAAATAATGACTCGTATCAAGCCACAAGTCTTACTAATAAATCAAAAGCAGAGTATTGTGGAATGTGAGTGTGCACTGTGCGCACTTCTCATTTTCAATGCTAAAGTTGTTTAATCTGTTGAGTATATTTTTATTACTGATCTGATGGTTAAACAACTGGCGAACAATGTGTGACTAGATGCTCAGTGGGATGAGATCACCGAATAGTTGTGGGAAATGCAAGGAGATCTGGACCATCTAAATCCCATCGAACCATTACATTTCCTCCACATTTCAGCATCCAATTGTGTTTGTAATGGTCCCCGGATGTGTGCTCTCAATATCCTCACTGGGAATAAGAACTGAAAATGCTGGAAATACTCAGCAGTCAGGTAAATCTTAATATATAGAAGCAAAGAACTTACAACCCAGCGATGTGATCATTGAATTCTCTAATTTTTTAGTAACTTCTATTAACACTCCCCTTCCCCCCCCCCCCCCCCACCCCCCCTCCACTCTAGTTGTTTAACCAGTTCTACAGTTTGCAGCAATGTATCCCTCCTGAGATCACACTCCTCTAGCCAACATTTGGTCTAACAGGGAACCACTCTGCCTGAGGTTGTCTGTCGCTGGCCATGATTTGTCTTGGTCTTATCTGCCCCGCAACCCCCCCCCCTTCTTACTTTCAGTCTGGAGAAGGAAACCCACCTGAAACGTCACAGATTCTTTCTCCAGAGATGCTGCCTGAACCGTTGAGTCACTTTGCCTGTATCTTAGGTTAGAATTGCGAGAAAGAGAATTTATTGTTTAGATTGATGATCTGTGAAGAGAACTGGATAAACAATTCTTAAAACGCTGACCTGCTAAAAGGTCACCAAGTATTAGCTATTTTCTTTCTCCACATATACTGCATGACAAGCTAAATATTTTCCAGCATTCTCGTGTTTACAAAAGGTAAGTTCTGTGATAGAATGAATAGTCAAGTTGAGTTTATTGTCATCTGCTCAAGTAAAATTAGTTATAGGTACATGAAAAGCTTGGTTGCAGCAGTATCAAAGGCACTTGGATAACGCTCAAACAGAAAAAATGGACATAAGTGACACATATATTCTACAAGGCAGTGAAGAGAAAAAGACTGAGTAAAAATCAATATATTAGTGCAAAAGCTCAATCATAAAACAAGTCTGCAATGTTTCATTAGGATTAGGTTGGTTCAAGTATCAGATGGTTGTAGGAAAGTAGCTGTTCCTGAACATAGTGAGGTGGGACTTCAGGCTTCTGTACCTCCTGTTGATAGTAACATTGAGAAGGCATGGCCTGGGTTTTTGGGACCCTTGAAAATAGATGCCATCTTCTTGGGACAGCATCTAATATTGAGGATGTGGTGCAGCAGTAGAGTTGCTGCCTTACAGTGCTGGAGCCCCGATTCGATCTGAACTCTGGGTGCTATCTGTATGGAAATTTTACGTTCTAATTTATAATTTTACTGAAGTCAATTAATCTACAGCCCTTTACGTCTTTGGAGTGTGGGAGGAAATCGGAGCACCCGGAGAAAACACACCCGGTCACAAGGAGAATGTGCAAAATCCACACAGACAGCACCTGAAGTCATGATCTGACCCGGGTTTCCAGCATGGTAAAGGGCCTGTCCCACTTGGGCGTCATTTGCGCATCATTTACGCGACAGGCCGGTAATGACTGACGCGTGACAGTCGCGCGAAAATCGTATAGCAGTACGACAGTCGCGTGCCAAGTGCTCTTGAGGGCCCTGCTTCTTTTGGGAGCCATTTGCGATGTCGTCCATACTTAGTCCAATCTCCGTGCAAGGATTTTCCCAGTGAAAATCAAAGATACTATGGTGAACATTTTTCAAAAATGCGCGCACTTTATACTCGGGTCACGTGGAACAGTGCTCAAATGACCCACCAACGGCATACGGGCGGCACATGGTTACAGACGTTGATGCGCAGTGACGCATAATAAATCAGCGTAGGCAATGTTCGTGCATCACCATGCGTAAACATGTGTCACCACGCGCTACACGTACGCCGTCAGTACGTCAGCGTGCGCAACGGATACGTCATGCAGGTGGCGCGCAAGGATTTTGAGCATTCCAAAATCCTTGGGCAGCCCGTTACCGCACGTCACCGCATACGCCACCACACCTCACAATGCGCCATGCGCGCTTCACGATGGGCCAACAAATTTTTAGGATGTCGCGTAAATGACGCCCAAGTGGGACAGCCCCTTAAGGGAGCAACTCTACCACTATGCCACTGTGCCACCTGTGCCTGCCTATTACCTGCCAGCCTTGTCCTGCCTCTCCCTCTCTTCCAGCTTTCTCCTCCATCCCCCTCCCCACTTACAATCAGTGAAGAAGAGTGTCGACTCAAAGTCGCTTATCCGTGTTCTCCTGAGATGCTGCCCGACCTGCTGAGTTTCTCCAGCAGTCTGTGCCTTCTTTTATAAGATAGTGTAATGTCCATTTGTTGTTAGTTGAATAAATGATGCAGCAGCCACTATATTCACCTAACTACGTAGAGGGATGCCAATGAATGTGTTGAAAATAGCAGCTGCCATGTTGTGAAGAAATCAATCAGCCTGACCTCACGGCGACTAAACTGATCTTGGCAATGCTGCATGCTGATTGTACCCACGTCCTCCTCCAAACAGCTTAAGTATTAGCAACCGCAAACCATTGTTGGAAAACCTGCTGATTTTTAAATTTTGATTGTTTTTGGGAGGTCCCTGGTTACGATTGGGATGTTATAATAAATTGCAGCATCCAAAAGTATTTTGGGCTACAATGCAGATTATTAGTTAACGATTAGAGCAAGCGATCTGAAGAAGGGTCTCGACCCGAAACATCGCCTATCTCCTTCGCTCCTTAGATGCTGCTGCACCCGCTGAGTTTCTCCAGCTTTTAGTGTAACCATCTATCTATAACATCCTGTTTAGTTCTTTGAATTGTATGCTCTGCTCGTTTTGCACAGATACATTTATCTGTAGATTTAATGTATCCTGCGAAACATAAACATTAAACTTTCACTTTGAGAATGTTTTTTATAGAAGCAATTGGTACATTTTACAGGAACATTATCACAAGAATATTGATGCTAAATGATGTGAGGCCATCCAGGGGCAGAATGACTAAAGGTTGAACAGGGTGGTGCGTTTTAAGGATTTTTGATTAAAATAATGAGGCAATGAGAGTTAGAAATATTTAGGATGTTCGGTGTTGACCAAGAGGGAAAACATTTCTGAGGAAGGGTCCCTTCCCAAAACTTTATCTATCCACTCCCTTCACAGATGCTACCTGTTCTGAGTTCCTACAGTACTTTGCACCTTGCTCAGGATCCCAGCATCTGGAGTTCCTCATGGCTCCAGGGCAAATATGTTGAGGGCTATGACCTGGAAAATAGTGTGGGGAAAGCTTGGTGTAAAATGGGTGGCACAGTGGTGCAGCACGTGGGGGTTGGAGCCCTACAACGCCAAAAGTCTGGATTCAATTGTGACCTTGGGTGCTGTCTTTATGTATGGAGACATGAAGTTTGTACATTCTCCCTGTGACCGTGTGGGTTTTCTCCATGTGCTATGGTTTACTCCCACATTTCAAACATCTACACAGGTTTGTAGATTAATCGATTTCTGTAAATTGTGCCTGCTGTGTAGGATGGAACTAATGTACTGGTGATCATTGGATAGTGTGGACTCGGTGGGCTGAAGGGCCTGTTTCCACGTTGCATCTCTAAAACTAAATCACAGGTGAACTTTTGAAGTTTAGTACCATGGGAGTCCTAGAGATATTTTTCCTGCCTGAAGTCTCCTGTGTGAAGTCTTTAATTAGATTTAAACAAAACATAACCTTTAGTAGTACCAGAGTGGTACTCTGGTTTCCTGAACCATACTTCCATTCCCAGTCCCAGTTCTGAACTGTTCAAATCACTGTCAATATTCAGGATGAACCATGCACACCTTTTCTGGTTTAGCTGAGACCCATTCTGAGGTGTAAATCGTACTTCATGCACATATTCTTTGTTATTGGTTTTCCAGGATCTAGTTAATTTAAAAATATGTTTTTTCATTTCACAGTCACTAAAACAATTTTTCATTTCACAGTCACTATTGTAACTATGTACTTTTCAGAGGTGATCTACACATTTTGTTTGTCACTTTTAGGCTTATGTGTATGCAATTTTATATTAAAATGTAGCTTAGATCAGTTTGGTTCATTAACTAGCAGGTACTTTTTAAGCGCACATTTTGATATAAAGTCTATAATAGACTTTATTTGTATTTCTATGATTCTACCGACCTTGGCTGGGACCCTGGGGCTCACCAAAATTGTTCCCAATTGGGCCCCGCACCTCCTAAGGCCGGCCCTGCTACCATCCACCTTTCACTAAGGAAGACATAAATAGTCTGCTGGAAATATCAGTGGATGAGATGGAGGAACTGAGTGAAATTCAGGTTAGCCGGGAAGTGGTGTTAGGTAAATTGAATGGATTGAAGGCCGATAAATCCCCAGATCCCAGAGTACTTAAGGAAATAGCCCCAGAAATATTGGATGCATTCGTGATAATTTTTCAAAACTCTTTAGATTCTGGAGTAGTTCCTGAGGATTGGAGGGTAACTAATGTAACCCCACCTTTTAAAAAGGGAGAGAGAGAAAACGGGGAATTACAGGCCAGTAGGTCTAACTTCGGTAGTGGGGAAAGTGCTAGTCAGTTATTAAAGATGGGATAGCGGCACATTTGGAAAGTGGTGAAATCATTGGACAAAGTGAGCATGGATGTATGAAAGGTAAATCATGTCTGATGAATCTTATAGAATATTTCGAGGATGTTTAGATTCTCCATCTAAGGTCCCACATAAAAGATTAGTATGCAAACTTAAAGCACACGGTATTGGGGGTTCAGTATTGATGTGGATAGTGAACTGGCTGGCAGACAGGAAGCAAAGTGTAGGAGTAAACGGGTCCTTTTCAGAATGGCAGGCAGTGACTAGTGGGGTACCGCAAGGCTCAGTGCTGGGACCCCAGCTATTTACAATATATATTAATGATATGGATGTGGGAATTGAATGCAACATATCCAAGTTTGTGGATGACACGAAGTTGGGGGGGGCAGTCTTAGCTGTGAGGAGGATGCTAGGAGGCTGCAAGGTGACTTGGATAGGTTGGGTGAGTGGGCAAATGCATGGCAGATGCAGTATAATGTGGATAAATGTGAGGTTATCCATTGTGGTGGCAAAAAAAGAAAAGTAGACTATTATCTGAATGGTGGCTGATTAGGAAAGGGGGAGATGCAACAAGACCTGGTTGTCATGGTACACTAGTAATTGAAAGTAGTCATGCAGGTGCAGCAGGCAGTGAAGAAAGCAAATGGTATGTTAGCCTTCATAGCAAAAGGATTTGAGTATAAGAGCAGGGAGGTTCTACTGCAGTTGTACAGGGTCTTGGTGAGACCACACCTGGAGTATTACGTACAGTTTTGTCTCCTAATGTGAGGAAAGCCATTCTTGCCATAGAGGGAGTACAGATAAGGTTCACCAGACTGATTCCTGGGATGGCAGGACTTGCATATGAAGAAAGACTGGGTAGACTCGGCTTGTACTCTCCAGAATTTAGAAGATTGAAGAGAGATCTTATAGAAACTTACAAAATTCATAAGGGGTTGGACAGGCTAGATGCAGGAAGATTGTTCCCGATGTTGGGGAAGTCCAGAACAAGGGGTCACAGTTTAAGGATAAGGGAGAAGTCTTTTAGGACCGAGATGAGAAAATCATTTTTCACACAGAGTGGTGAATCTGTGGAATTCTCTGCCACAGAAGGTAGTTGAGGCCAGTTCATTGGCTATATTTAAGAGGGAGTTAGATGTGGCCCTTGTGGCTAAAGGGATCAGGGGGTATGGAGAGAAGGCAGGTACAGGATACTGAGTTGGATGATCAGCCATGATCATATTGAATGACGGTGCAGGCTCGAAAGGCCAAATGGCCTACTCCACGTATTTTCTATGTTTCTATAGGAGACCCTCGGACTATCTTTAATTGTAGTTTACTGGACTTTATCTTACACTGTACATTATTCCCTTTATCATGTATCTGTATCCCGATGGCTCAATTGTAATCATGTACAGTCGTTCCTTTGACTGGATAACAAGCAACAAAAAGCTTTTCACTCTACCTCAGTACACGTGAAAATAAACTTAACTAAACTAACAAAGGAGCCTCCTTTTAATTTCTGCTGGGTCTGCAATGTCAGGTAATGGACCAGAAATCAAAATGGAAACGGGCCCTTCGGTCCAACTTGTCAATGTTGTCCAGGATTCTCCATCTAAGCTAGTCCCATTTGACTGTGTTTGGCCCATATCCTACTCAACCTTTCCTATCCATATTCCTGTCCAAGTGATGTTTACATGGTATAATAATACCTGCCTCAAACACCTCCTCTGGCAGCTCGTTCCTTGCACTCTCCTCCCGAACCATCACAACCCACATCCTCACCATCCCCCATCAACAATCTATCCTGCTCCCTTATCTCGGCTGTTAGAAGGTACATAGCCATGATTAGGAAGGCATCCAAAACTGGAAAGTTCCACATTTGTGGTCTGGTGATTTCCTGTCCAACTCATCCTGTACATTCCGCAGCTTTCACGTCAGATGACTATCCCTCGAAGGGAGCATTTTTCCCAGGCATTGTTTCCACAGCCTCTACCACATCCTCCACAGAAGGATATGTGTGAATCTTTGAATTGATTTGTCCAGCAGTTTGGGTGAATTGAGTCTTTTACACAATTGGAATGCTGATTGGCTCCAGAAGACAAACGGTTGATTCTGGAGCCCCCCGGGGATGGTGAAAGTTGATACATCTCTACAGGAAGTAGACTGTAGCTGGTCAAACCATGTCCGATTGAACACATCAACACTGTTGGACCACGTACAAAGAGCAGATACGTATGGGAATTCTGTAACAATGAGCCTTGACATATGATCTCATATAACAAGAGATGTTCTCCCTTGGCATTTAGCCGAAGTATCAGGTTACTCACGGAGCCCTTCTCACTTGTTTCAACCATCTTTAGGGTAATACATAACCCCTAGAAGGTCATTTTATACTTCCTGAATGCAGTGCATGAAAATGAATGCAGTACTCCAGATGGGGTCTCAATAAAAAATATGCATGTAACTGTGGCATCCTCCCCCTAACCTCTGTACCCCAGCCTGCCTTATGAAGAAGCTCTGAATAGACAAAGGCAAAACTGCCTACTCAGACAATTGCTTGATTTGAGAGTTTTTTCTTTTTGTCGGACAAAATTATCAAAGATTATCGAGCAAAGGTAAAGAAAATTCATGTTAATTGCTAGAATAACTCAGCGGGTCAGGCAATCCCTCTGGAGAATACCAATAAGGTGATGTTTAAGGTCGGGACCCTTCTTTATGAGTTCAGAATTGAATAGTAACTGTCTCAACTACCACCTCTGGCCGCTCATTTCCTGCACTCACCTACCAAGCCATCGCAATGCACATCCTTGCCACTCCATTATGGAGTTGGGATGCTGGGTTAGCTACACTTTAATTGAAATGCAGAATCAGTCCAAGGGGCTGAATGGACTTACTCCTGCTGTACCTAGCAAAATCCACCCAGATCCCAACCATTCACCCAAGTCCCACAGAATTGCACCTACAGAATGGGGCAGCAAACCTAACTTGATGAGAGCAGAATCACAAGCATATTGAAGTTTTACTCCAGGCACAGGACCCCACCATATTAATAGTTAAATTGCTGAGGCTGAATTATGCCTTTGGTTGTCATTATGAAAAGAAATTTAAGCACATATAATGTAGATAGGAAAGGTTTATAGGTACATGGGTGGAATATGGGTAAATAGGACTAGCTTAGATGGGGTATATTGGTCACCATGGACCAGTGGGCTAAAGAGCCTGTTTCTCTGCTGTATGACTCGAATGCTCGGAGTAATATTTCATATTTGGTTTAAAATTGATTTTGCGCCTCTCGACATATGAGACCCAATGACTACAGTTAGTTCATGTGAAGTACCTTAACCAGTTAATTTCAGTGCAAATCATCACAATCCTTTGCTACAGTGTTAAATACAGGGTTTATTAAAACAAATATGATGTCTCCTGTAAATAACATTTGCTTTAAACTGTGGATTTGCTGCTCTGCACAACAGGTTGTGTTTCTGAACCCAGGAAATGGCCACAATTCTGCAGAGAACACAAGGTCAAAGATGTAGTTAAGCTGATTGTGCGTAGCTAAGTACATTTTTGTAAATGTGCTTTTGTTAATTGATTTGTATTGATGATTTCTTCAAGTCCTCTCAAGCTTATCGGCTAAATACAATACAAGATAAAATCTGATAGGTTCAGATTGCCCTTGTCTCAGAGGATGATTGCTTGACGTTTGTGCATATCCAACTTTTATAGAGGAATGTGGGTAGCACATTAGCTTATATTAGGCCTGTTATTACTTTGTGGTTCTCTAGTTTAACTGTTTAATGTAGCCTGTTCCCTTCACCCTTCCTTGAGGTGTAAAAGCTTCTGGAGGCCAGTTAGAGGAATATCTTTACTGAACACTTTGCTAAATTAGTGACTTTCAGCCTTCATCCTGACCAGCGGCACAGCTGGTACACCTGCTGCCTCACAGCGCCAGAGACCCGGGTTCGATCCTGACCTTGGGTGCTTTATGTGTGGAGTTTGCATATTCTCTCTATGACTCTGCAGGTTTCCTCGGGGTGCTCCGGTTTCCTTCCAGATCCCAAAGACTTGCGAGTTTGTAGATTAATTGTCTCCTGTAAAATGCCCCTGAGGTGTAGAGAGTGGATGCATGTGAGATAACATAGTAGTCGAGTGAAGGTGTGATGGATGGTCAGCGTGGACTTGGTGGGCCATAAGGCTTATTTCCATGCTGTAACTTTTAATCAACACCTTGACAGTCTCTTTGGGTTATTTCAAGGCAGAGCTTGTAATAATTGGGTTTCTGTCTTTCTTTACATTTTGCACGAGTTAAAATAAAGTGTGAGACCTGATTTAGATTGAGCTGTTGCAAAACCCTACGTGTCAATTGAAATGTACACAGGCCAGTGAGTCCCTCAGTAACACTGTGCAGTACAATTAATGTCAGTGGACAAAGAGAAGATTAATGAAGATGTTGCCAGGATTAGAGAATCTGAGCTATAGAGAGAGGTTGAGTAGGCTGGGACTCGATTCCTTGGAGCGCAGGAGGATGAGGGATGATCTTATAGAGGTGTATAAAATCATGAGAGGAATAGATTGGGTTGATGTACAGAGTTTCTTGCCAGAGTACGGGAACTGAGGACTGGTTCAAGGTGAAGGGGAAAATAATTAGTAGGAATCTGAGGTGTAGCTTTATCACACAAAGGGTGGTGGGTGTATGGAACAAGATGCCAGAGGAGGTAAGGGAAGGGAATATCCCAATGTTTAAGAAACAGTTAGACAGCTACATTAGAACAGATTTGGAGGAATATGGACCAAACGCAGGCAAGTGGGACTAGTGTAGCTGGGATATGTTGGCTGGTGCGGGCAAGTTGAGCCGAAGGGCTTGCTTCCACGCTGTAACACTCTATGACTATGACTTTAACCTGGACACGGTGTCTGCCATTGACTCGCTGTAGTCCCCCATCCTACGACTCCGTGCTAGAAGGCTATGGTGTCAGAGAGATGAACATAAAATCAAAGCTGAAAGTTTAATGACAGGGTGGCTCAGCTTGTACCATACAGATATTATCTTACCTTTGGGAGTGGCATGTGGTAGAGTTGCTGCCTTACTGCGCCAGAGACCAGGGTTTGATCATGACCAAGGGTGCTGTCTGTACGGAGTTTGTACGTTCTCCCCATGACGACTTGAGTTTCCTCCGGGTGCTCTGGGGATCACCCGTTTCCTCCGACACTCCAAAGCTGTACAGCTTTGTAGGTTAATTGGCTTTGGTAAAATATTGTAAATTATCCCTGGTGTGTAGGATTGTGCTATTGTATAGGGATCGATGGTTGGCACGGACTCGTTGGGCCGAAGGGCCAGTTTCCACGCTGTATCTCTGAACTAAACTGAACTAAACATACAGTTACCTTATAGTTCTCATGGACTGGGTTCAATACTGCTCTCTGGTGCTGTCTGTGTGGAGTTTGTATGGGGCCCAAAACCCAAGACATGCGGGTTGTGAGGTTAAATGTGTATTGTGAATTGCTCTATATGTCCTGTGATCAGGTGAGGTTTCCCCACGATTCCAACAGCCAAAGACATGCGGGTTGAGAGGTAAGCAGGCATTATGAATTGCTCTCAGTATGTAGTCGAACAAATAATCTGAGGGAAGTGTTGGAGGAATATCATGGATTAGCGTGGATTCGATGCTTGATGGTTGGTATGGAATTGGTAGGTTGAAGGAAGGGTCTGATTCTGTCCTGTACGACCGTCTGCATGAATAATATCTGTTCCATACTGGGTGCCTTGTACACCCTTGAAGCTGTGGTCTTGTCAAATAAAACATCAAACTCACCATCATAAAACAAGATCCAGTGGCAGTCGTGAGAGCAGAGGAGTTCTCTGCCAATGAAGTTTTCCATCTATTTAATGAAATGCCTTTTACTATTTTAGTAGAGTTATTTATAGGGTGTGTTAAATTGCCAGGATGCATTATTTGTATATTTTGTTTTAATTAAAATGTACTTCATTTTAGCAAACTGCTTAAAGATTTCCTACAATTGTGAAACACACAGCAGTAGAGCGGCACAACTGTTAGTCATTGCCTTGCAGCTCCACAGACCCGGGCTTCAATCCTGACGTCAGGTGTCGTCTGCGTGGAGTTTGCACGCTCTCCCTGTGACTGCATGGGTTTCCATTGGTGCTCTGGTCTCCTCCCACATCCCAAAGATGTGTGGGTTGAAAAGTTAATCTGATTTTGGTGATGGCAATAACAATCCTTATGGCATAATCACTGCAGAATTCTGTCCAGAAATTCATTCCTGACTGCTAGTAAAATATATTCCATTGTTTTTAACTGAATACATTTCTGAGGCATAGCACCTAGGCAGATGATAGAAATGAGGAACTGCAGTTGATGGTTTACAAAAAAAGACACAAAGTGCTGGAGTAACTCAGCGGGTCAGGCAGCATCTCTAGAGAACATGGATAGGTGACATTTCGGGTTAGGACCCTTCTTCAGACTCAACATGGATGTGATGTTTCGTGTTTGAAGAAGGGTCCTGTCCAAAATGCCACCTATCCATGTTGAGTCTGAAGAAAGGTCCCAACCCAAAACGTCACCTATCCATGTTCTCCAGAGATGCTGCCTGACATGCTTAGTTACTCTAGCACTTTGTATCTTTGTCTGGAATGGTCCGAGTCTGAACTTGCACAAAGGAGATAAATGTGGTTGTTGCAGGTCAATTATCCCATCCCAAGACACCACCACAGTTGCACTAGCATGTTGTATATTTCGGTTAGATGATGCTTCTATGTTTCATGCCATTGATTGATGATGTATTTTCAAGCAATTTGTTTTAAAGTTTGATTCAGTTTTTGTGTTGCATGGACTCGGTCAAAAGGGTGAACACATTGAAAGCAAGTGGCACAGTAACTCGGAATTGCACTATCAGAGATGGTGAGATTGCTTTGAGGAAGCTACTTGGCAGAATGTACAGAGGATTATTGATATCTGGAGTTCGCTGCCAGAGGAGAAGGTGAAATCAGATGCAATTATTGTTTAAAAGGCATTTGGACAGATACTGAAATAGGTAAGGGTTTGAAAGACATTGTCCTGACACAGGGTAGTGCAACTAATATCATGGACAAAAAAGATTTGCATGGACGTGCTAATCTGAGAGGTCAGTTTCTGTACTGTAAAGTTCTATAACTTCATGACGATGTAACTCAGACAAGTAAAGGAGACAGAGGACCAATGCTTTATGTTGACATCCAAAATGTGACCGAATGGAAATTCTGGCAAAGAAATGTCCACTTGCGCATTTAAAGCATCTTATTCTGCAATAGTCCAGCAGAATTCGAACATATGTGGGCAATGTAACTGATAGTAGATATTAGTGCCATGAAATAATGCTGCAAAACTGGAGAAGAGAATGTACAAAATAGTTCATAATTGCGGTAAATTTAAGAAGTTATTAGGTATATTCTCATGTATGCTTGAATGCAACTTTCTCTTCATGGAATCACACTTCAATGGGTATTTATTTAAGGAACCCAGGAGTGAAACGGGCATCCACTTTTGGCAAAGATATGTCGATACAAATTTGCTCATTCGGCCTTTCTGAAGATATATTGAGTGAACGTACGGTGGCTTTTGTTTTGACCCCAATCATAAGCTGCAGCTTTGATCGCAGTTGTTTTCCAATAGGACAAAATATCTTTCTAAATAACCAGGCATGACCATAGCTTGTTTAATCTCTGGCTGTGGCTGTGATACAGCTTGTTCATGGGTACACTGAGCTTTATAGTTGCCCCAAGGATAAAGTGCTGATTTTCCATGTACTATTCCCAAAGCTGAACTATTGACTTTAGACTTTAGAGATACAGCATGCGAACAGGCTCTTCAGCTCACTGAGTCCGGGCCAACCAACAATCACCACATACACCAGCACTATTCTACACACAAGGGACAATTAACAATTTACACAGTCCAATTAACCTATAAACCTGTACACCTTTTACTGTGCTCCCGGAGAAAACCTGCGCGGTCATGGGGAGAACATACAAACTCCATACAGACAACACCTGCAGTCAGGATTGTACCTGGGTCTTGGGCGCTGTGAGGTAGCACCTCTATTGCTGCATCACCGTGCCATCCTGCTGCCTTGACATTAAAACTGTCCCACATTCACGAGGTAATTCATGAATTCTTCCGAGTTTTCCCCTTGATTCAAACTCGCAGAACGTTCGTAATGAGCCAGGTCGAAGGGGTTTGTAGATATATCGTAGTGGCTCGTTATGCTAGCCGTAGATACTCGTGGCATCAGGTAAGTCGGGGCATTTTTTCCAGCCCGATAAAAAATGTCCATGAGTAAAAAATTGGTTGGGATGAAAGAAATTGCAACTTTTTACTCATAAGGAAGGCATCGAAATAGTTGTGGGAATTCGTAGACATACTTGGAAGAGTTCGTAGGAGTTTGTGACAGTCGTGTGAGGTAGTAGGAGTTCATAGATTGCCACAATCTTGATTTTTTTTTTAGGTCCTTTAAACTCAGCAGAGGTTTTGAATTAAGTCGTGAAAGTGGGACAGGCCCTTTTGGAGGAGGGAATGTTGACATGGAGAAACGTTCTGCAATTACATTTTTTTTTCCAGTGAGGATAACACATTGCTAATCGAAGCTGAAATAGTGAGCGCTGTGTTAGGTGCCAGATTATTTTGAATGCAAGCTACATTCACATTACTTTCTGGCAGAGAATGTTTGTATGTAATGCCTCCCTTACAATATTACTTCTTTAATAAAGATCTTATCTTGGTCATAAAGTGTTTCTATATTTCTCAGGATATTGCGTCTTGTCAAAAGCAATTGTCAAGATGAATCATTTAGGAAGCTTTTAATAGGGATGCCAGATGTTGTTTAAAAATAACAAAGACAGAAGAGTGAATCCTTTATTTTATATCACAGATATAATTAACTGTATAATGCTGCGCAAATTTGTGTGTTATTTCAAATTGGATGGTGGACGGGGGAAACACAAAGATTTTTTTTTCCAGAAATTATTAATATTAATTTTGAAGATCCAATTCTTGAAGATGCAATAATATTCAGAAAGAGCAAGTTAACCACGAAGAAACTAGATCTGTGGTTTATTAAATCACTTGTGTCATTGAGATAAATGAACTTGACAATGGACCCGTCTGTCATGGATGACACTGGATGCCATATTACCAACCAAATAATTGTAACCCTATGTTTCTGGTGTTGAACACTCCAGTTACTTGGACCTGGATAGAGTGGATGTGGAGAGGATGTTTCTAGTCGCGAGAGACTCCAGGATTAGAGGACACAGCATCAGAACAAAACGGCAAACCTTTAGAATGGAGATGTGGAGGAATTTCCGTAGCTGGAGGGTGGTGGATCTGTGGAATTCATTGCTGCAGACAGCAGCGAAAGCCAAGCCTTTGGGTATTTTTAAAGCAGGTATTGATAGGTTCTTGATTAATAAGGGCATCAAAGGTTATGAGAAGGCAGAAGAATAGTGTTGAGAGGGAATGTTAGATCAGCCATGATTGGATGGTGGAACAGAGTCAACGGGCTGAATGTCCGAATTCTGCTCCTAATGGTCTTATGGCTCCCAGGCAGCTTAATAGGGCTGCAGTTGGGTTTCTTTACTGTTCTTTAATCACAGGCGATCACAGTAGCAGTAGCTCAACGTGCCATCTCCACATGTCCTGCGCTGCACAAAATATGTCCCCAATACAACAATTGTTGGTAGGAACCAAAATTAATATAGGACGAGCTGACTGACAAAAATCTTCCATAACAGTAATACAATTAGTAGTCGTATAACAATAACTACAGCACCAATAACAATAATACTTCTCTATATAACAATCCAAAGAACATTACAGAATTGCCTATGTTGAGTTGAAAGGCATACAAATGTATTATTGAATAGTTTTTAGTTTTGTTTAGTTTGCAGTGTGGAAACAAATCCTTCTGCTCACCATGTCCGCGTCAACTAATGTTGACCCATACACTAGTTCTATCCTGCATAATATGGCTAAATTTCAGAGGCAAATTAACCGACAAACCTGCACATCCCTACAATTTGGGAGAAAACTAGAACATCTGGAGAAAACCCACGCGGTCACAGGGGAGAACGTAAAAACTCCATACAAACAACAACTGTAGTCATGATCAAACATGTGTCTCTGCCACTGCAAGGCAGCAACTCTACCAATGTGCTACTGTGCCGCCCTATATATGTATATAGTGTGCAGTATTATTAACTGTACCAAAATAAATGTAATACAATAAACTAAAATTACATAATTTTTAAAGGCACAAGCATGAAATGAGCATCAGATCCTGAATAAGCACCTCGGGGTTGAAGCCAGCTGTAAGATTTTTAATATGCAATCATATGTACCGCACCGTGACTGAGCAAGTACCACCTATATGCATCAAACAACTGAATCGGGCATCCATAAATGCACAAAAATACAGATAAATAAACCCTGGAATACGATCAGTCAGCATCTATGAGATAGAAAGAGAGTTTCCTTCCAGTTCTAATGAAAGATGACCTTCCATTAGAACTGCATTCTGAATTTATATCAAATCTGACATCCACATCTTTTATCATAAGGATTTCAGGAGGTCACTCAAAATAAACAGGTATGCTGGAGTACGGAGGGTGGGTGGTAAATTTTAATGTTTATTTCTGTAGCACTACTCAAAATAATCCTCAACAGTGGATATGAAATGTTTAGAGGAATATTGTCCAAATGCAGGCTGGTAGGACTAGTGTTAATGGGGCAACTTGGTCAGTATGGGCAAGTTGGGCCGAAGGGCCTGTTTCCACGCTGTATGACTATGAGTCTATGTCTATGACTAAATGGCAGGCTGCCACTAGCATGTGTAGTTGAGGCTTTTATTGCTCCAGTTATTGGGGTCAGTGACAGCCGACCTGCCCTGTCTTAAGCTGCCTCAACTGCTTGGCCAGTTCGTGGTCTCCCACTTCTGTCACCCCTAACTCAGTGATGCCATTCAAAGATGGCTTGAAATCAGGTTTGCATTGCAATTCAGATTTGTACTGCAGCCAGCCTGAAGCCTCAACTCTACCAACACCATGGCTGTTTTGTGTGGTCTTTGGGTCTCTCTTTTCATGCAAATATTGAGAGAGGCAATTTCAGGATATGCACCCCTTTACAGTATACATACTTTAGCTAGAAATGTTGGATAATTAATGCCAATTTAGCTGAAGAAGCAAAGGTCTTCATCATGAATCATTCTTGCGGTACATTGGTAATGTCATTCTGGTCATGGCCTCATGAATCATTGGCTAGTGTTCCGGAGAAATGTATGTAAAACATTAATCTGACCATTCCATCTGCATTTGTCAAAAAGAATCGAAAAAATAATGTCCGTTTTGTTTCCTAATTACTTTCAGATTATGATTTCTTCTGTTTATGATAGCACTAAATGCATCAAGGTGTCCGTAGATATATGGACTTTTAGCTTAGAGACACTACGTGGAAACAGGCCCCTCAGCCCACCGAGTCCGTGCCAACCAATGATTACCTGTACACTAGATCTACCCTACACGCTAAGGACCATTTACATAAGCCAATTAACCTACAAACCTGCACGTCTTTGGAGTGTGGGAGGAAACCATAGCACCCAGAGAAAACCCACGCAGGTCATGGGGAATGTACAAACTCCATACAGACAGCACCTGTAGTCGGGATCGAATCCGGGTCTCTGGCACTGTAAGGCAGCATCTCTCCTGCTGCACCACTGTGCTGCCCGGACTGGAGGGGCTTTTCCTGTTCATCATTGATGTTTATGTGTAATCAAGCTAATAACTATTCTAGTACAAGCACCACTTTGAAGCCAAAAGCTGCTCTGTGCAATAGGTTAGAACAGAAGAAGATGGCTGCACATTACTCCTTATGTTTAATTGAAATCTATTTATTTCCTGTGGATATTGAACATTAATAGCGGAAGGAAGTGTTGAAATAGAAATTAATTGGTTGTTGTACGTGTTAACAAGTGCACACCATAATGACACATGGAGTTTGAACTCCACTTCTGAAAGTCTGTTTTATTGAATTCAGGAAAAGTAAGAATGGGCATTGAAACTGCTCATCCACTTCAATGATAATGTTTGCATTAGATCATAGAACCATTCAGCATAGGAGCAAGCCCTTTGTCCCACAATGTCTGTGTCAAACATCATGCTAAATTAATCTAATCTCTTCTGACTGCATGTGACCCACGATCATATCTGCATCCACCACCACATTTGGTAGCATGTAACAGACATCTACAACTCTGTGCAATAAAAACTGGCCTCTCACATATCTCTTAAACTTTCCTCCTCTGATCTTAAAGCAATGCCTTCTAGTCTTTGATACTTTCATTCTGGGAAAAAGATTTAGACTGCCTACCCGATCTATGCTTCTTGTAATTGTATTACCTTTTAAACTGTCTCGCCTCATCTTTCGAAGCTCCAGAGAAAACAATCCAAGTTTGTCCGATCTCTCCATAGATCTAATAGAATGTAATCTAGGAAGCATACTCTTCTTCACCTTCTGGAAAGCCTCCGCATTCTTTCTGTAATGGGGGGACTAACGCAAATCCAGCCTTACCAAAATTTTATAAACCTGCAATATGAATTCCTGACTTTTTGAGGTGGTACCAAAGGCGACCGATGAGGCTAGGGTGCTGGATGTTGTCCACATGGATTTTAGTAAGACATTTGTGAAAGTGCCCCATGTTAGACTAGTCCTGAAGATTAAGATGCATGGGATTAACAGTGACTTGGTTGTAGGGATTCAGAACTGGTTTACTGGCAGAGGACAAAGGGTGCTCTTGAAAAGTGTTCAGAACAGAAGGCACAAAGCTTTTCACTGTACCTCAGTATATGTGACCATAATAAACCTAAACCTAAACTTAACCCCAAGTCAGGCCCTCTGTATTAAAAATTAAAAAAATCTTATTAATCCTATTAAATTTCCTTGGGAATAAAAACAAATAGAAATTGCAGGGAGTTCTTTCTAGCCTGAAGGTATTAAAGAAAGACCAGAAATGTTTCAACAGATGTATATGGGCCAAATACGGACAGGAGGGACTTCTATAGATGGGGCATCTTTCTCTGCATGTGGAAGGAAGAACGGAGGGTCTTACCTTCTGCGTCTTCAGGGTCAGCTGTGGGAGGCGCTCCCCTGGGGAACGACGGTAGAAGTTGTGCCGGGTAAGGAGAAGGATGATGGTTCATGGGACGACCGGATGGAGTTGACAGCTGCAACAGACCTTGATGGCTGGCTGCAGCTGAGACTGCGAAATGGTGCTAAAACCTGGTGACTTTTGCATACAGACTCAGTGGGCTGTTTCTTTGCATTATGTGCTAACCAGGTATTGTACTCGTGTATGGCAATAATCCCACTGCTCTGTATGCATATAAAGAATCTCATTATACCTTGGTACAAGTGGTAATAAAGAAATCATTGTTAAAATTTGTATTTATGAGACCTTCCTTTCTGTTGATTAATTATTTTATGAAACTCTTCTCCTGCAAAGGAGAAGGAGTCCATACATGAATGTGCAATGTTTTATTGATTATGTTGAATGTGGGCTTATGTCACCAGCTTTACTTTGTGATTGCACCATTGCTTCTATGTAGTATGAATATTTGGCCAACATCACATACTGGATGAACAAATGCTTCTTCCATTCTAAGATTGATAAGTACCAAGCCATGAATTTTTAATTCCTGGCACAAACTTCCTATGATCATAACCAGCTTCATCCCTTTCTCATCTTTGTTCTCTTGGCAACTATCTGCAACTGAAATAGACTATTTGCAACCTTGATCTCATATCGGACTCTGCCATTAGCCTTGTACACCTTTCCCATCGCTATAACTGTCCATTTCACCCTGCTGCTCCTTGCCTTGAATTACTTTCTGATGACACTTCCAATATTATATTTAGATCAGTGTTCTTTGTAGTTTACAAGATTATGATGTGAATTTATTGAAACTTATGAAATCCTTTGAGGGGTTGATATCGAGATCATGTTGAATGGTGGGGTGGGCGGGCTTGAGGAGCACATCGGCCTACTCCTATTTTCTTATGTTTTATGTAATAAGAGCTTGGTCTCACTCTGTTTGCAATCCAAACTAGAGTACATTCAAAGCTTGGCATTTTATATTCACCAAGACTCCTACTGCGTTACAACTGCTGAAGTGTGTTGGCCCCCAGCTAAGCCATGACTCTGTTTTACAATTCCCATCCTTGTTTAGAAATTCCTCAATTTATTGGGCCCTTCCTTTTTCTCTAAAGCCAATTAAACTACAAACCTGTATATCTTTGCAGTGTGGGAGGAAACCGGAGCACCCAGAGAAAACCCACGTGGTCACAGGGAGAACGTACAAACACTGAACAGACAGTACCCATAGGCAGGATCAAACCCAGGCCTCTATGCCTGTTCATCAACATTTTCTTCATCCAGATAAACAGTGGCATTAATCTAATTCAAGCATCTTGACCAATGGAAGCAGTAGAATTTCTTCTAAACATTTCTCCATGTTCTCCATCCTTTCTCTATGCTTCTTAAAACCCAGGATTAAGATTTTGGTTATTCCCAGTTGGCTGAATGCTAATCTTTCATCAGTAACACCCACAGCAGATGTCTATGAATATTTTTTTTCCCCCAATGTTAAGTAGTTAAGATGAATGGTCATGAAAACCAGAAATCCTGACCTTTTACTTCATTCCAGAAACGAACTTACTGAAAATAATTTAATCTCTCATGGATAAACTTCTAGGCAATAATTAAGAACAATAAATCAACCACTAGTCAGATTACAGATTTTTTTTTTTGAGTAATTTTAAAATCAAACTGTTGGATCTGCTTGAAAAAATGCTTTTAAATTTGACATTCTGATGTTATAGAGTCATACAGCACAGGCTCTTCTGCACACCTTGCTCATGCTGATCAAGGTGTCCCTTTTACACTAGTCCCACTTTCCTCTGTTTGGCCCATATCCCTCTAAACCTTTCCTATCTATGAACCTGTCCAAATGTCTTTTAGGTGTTAAAGAAAGAGACAATGTACAGTAGTTACTCAACGGGTCAGGTAGCATCTCTGAAGAACATGGATAGGTGCTTTTGGGTCCGGACCCTCTTCAGACTCGAGTTTGTCGTAAAAATTAAAATTAATTAAAGATTCCGAAAAATAATGTTTAAATATTTGCCTTTTAAATATTGTTATAATATTTGCCTCAACTACCTCCCCTGACAGCTCATCGCCCCCTACATGAGAAAGTTTCTCCTCTGGTTCCAATTAAATCTGATCCCTTATGTTGGGCCACTTATGCAATGACTTCCACCCAAGGTACAGTAGGTGGAAGAGTATTTTGCAATTCCTGAAATGTAAAAATTAACAGGACTAATTTAAACCCTTCAAACTGCTTCCCTCATTCACCGAGATCATTGTGCAGTAACTTCCACTGGCATGCTGCTATTCAGCATGCATATCCAATGACATCCATAATCTTTCCATACCACCACATGGGTGGCACAGTGGTGCAGCATTAGTGTTGCTGTGTTACAGCCCCAGAGACCCAGGTTCGAATCTGACTATGGGTGCCATCTCTACGGAGTTTGGACATTCCCTGTGACCACATTACTTTTCTCCAGGTGCTCACGTTTCTACCCACATTCCAAAATGTGCAGGTTTATTGTTTAATTGGCTACTGTAAATTGTCCCTAGTGTGTAGGATAGAACCAGTGTATGGGAAATTGCTGATCAGTGTGGTCTCGAAGGACCAAAAAGCCTGTTTCCACGCTGCATACCTATACTACACTAAACTAAACACCATAAAACACACCAATATTGTATTGGATATTTTTTAACTGTCAGTTAAAAAGCCTTTTCTCACACTAAGAAAATTTCTAAAGAAAAGATTGTTGCTAAGAATCTTTTTACTGACGACTTATTTCAATGACATGCAGGTTGGTAGGTTAATTGGCTTCTGTAAATTTCTTCGGTGAGTAGGTGGGTGGCAGGACCCAGGAGATGAGCGGGAGTTGATGGGAATGTGGGGAGAATAAAAATGGGATTAATGAAGGATTAAAGCAAATGGGAGTTTGATGGTTGCTGGACTAAAGCTATCTATATATGTCACTGAAATTAATCTTGAGTTTCAAGATGCAGCCCGATTCTCCTGAATAATTTCATTTTGGTGAAATAATCTCAGCATTGAGTTAAGGAGGCATTTGTATCCCAAAGATGTCACTGTAGTATAAGTTGTATATTTTACAGAGGATCCCATTAGCTCCAACCCTAGTCACTCACTTTGAGGTGTACAAAACCATGACAAAAATCTGAGCATCCAGTGCAGCTAAATAATTTCAAGCAATGAATCTATTGGTGTAGGGTCATATTTTCAGCAAAACGGCCACAGAATTTTCACTTGATCTCGTAAAGGGGGCCACATCGGGAACACTGGCAGCAATAACTGAGGTTTGAAGATGTGCATGTGAATCTCTATCTCACTTGGAAAGTGCACTAGTCCCTGAATGGAGGTGGCGAGACAGATTTTACATATCCAGTGGTTGCAGGGGAAAGTACATGATGAGGGGGTGATTTACAAGAGTTGTCATGTTGTTGCCGTAGTTGTTTGCTGAACAATGATTCGATTGTTTGTGATTCGAAGAATATTTCATGAGATCTTGGTTGTATTTGCTGGGAGTACTGTTAATGGGGTGTTATCTTCATCATTGAAGTATTTGAGGCTTCTTTTGTTGCCACAATGTTTTTTTTAATGTGTGCAGACGAACATTGAAATGGCGCACTCGTGACTTGGACTATGCACTGCTGCATTGTAAACTCTTCTTGTCAAGTCTCTATTATCACATGGGAGGAACCTGCAGGGAGAACATTGTTAGTCATGTTGGAGCAAGAGGTTTTGGTATTCGTATTGATTTATTATTGTCACATGTACTGAGGTACAGTGAAAAAGAGACTGCAGATGCTGGAATATGGAGCAAAAAATAACTCCAAGCAGTACTGTGGAGGAAATGTATGGTCATATTAAATATGCCATTTCTTAAAAGATATTGGGACAAGTAGATGGAAAAGAAAGGTTTAGGACGATCTGGGGCAATCCTGGTCACGTGGGACTAGCATAGTTGGGGCATCATGTTCGCCATGGGCAAGTTGGTCAAAGGGCCTGTTTCTGTGCTCTAACTCTATAATTCTACAATGGCAATATAGTTCTCCTTGATTGCAGTTCTCAGATGGTTTGACCATATTTAATTATGAATTCTATATTGTCCTCTTCTTGCCTGCTTCGGATGGCAATAGACTATTGCTATCCCTCGCTTTTCCTCATCTACCTCCATTTCCACAAGCTGTCCACTTTAGTACAGGATATGAAGATAACTTAATCAGTCCTTACAAAGCCAAAACCAAATTGGTTCTGCGAGGCCTTTAAATTAATGCCATTTCACCCGTCAAGTGAACCATTACTACCAGTAAGTCAACTTACTGAATATTGATATCTCCTCGCGATAAAACAAATCCAATCCAACATAATCGAAAGGATGCTTGGTTTTTAGGCAACTATCATGATGGTTAGCTATGTTCATTTTATGAAACTGATGATCGAAAACAGTGTGTAATTCAACAGTTTTCACCGTGTATTTAAGAAATGTGAAGCCATTTTATTCAGGGTGTCTTTCAACCACTAGAGGGAGGTGATAACAATAGAGTCACTTCTCTGAAGGAAAACTCTCTAAACAAAGATAGACATCCACTCAATGTAAGGGAAATGAAAAATGGAGTCAAGCCAGAGTGAGAATGTATAAATATGAAATTTGTCAATTTCATTTAAAGCTTTTTATGAACTTCCAGGCTGCAAAGACAGGTGGTTTGCTCCAGGTATATAATATACTTCACGAGCATAAAAACAACAATAATAATTGTTTTAATTGTCATTTTTTGCTTTTAGACCTTTTATTATCAGCAATTTTGAAGTCTTGTGGCAGGTGAGCATTTGAGGTGTGGAATTTTGTCTAACCCATCCAATAGCAAAAACATGATCATTGAGTTTCAAACTGAGGCATCAATGAATTTGTGTTTTAGAACAACTGCATGAAATTTGTTGAGAAATATTTTCAAATTCATCCTCCTGGATTTGTGAACTCTGCCGTTCTTGTTCAATGTTTAACAATTACAACAGAAGAAAACGTTTAAGAATAGTAATCAACTTCAAGAAAAATATTGTTGCAAGAATAGAACAAAAGCTGAGAGGCATAATATTTTGATCATAGTGCCAATTACATTTTTTTGTAGTGTGTAAATGGACCATAAAGTATAACATTCAGAGCATGAGTAGTCTACTGAGCCATTTGAATCTACATTGCTATACGAGTTTATAGAGCTGGACAGTATTGAGATGAGTCATTTGGTCCACCACATCCCTATCAACCTTTTTATCTACACTAATCCCATTTGCCTGCATTAAGTTTGTATCCGTCTGGGCCTCGCCTGTTCAAGCGGGTATATAAATGCCTCTTAAATTTCATAATTGTATCTGATTCCACCATCTCCTCTGGCAATGTATTCCAGGTTATTGACCAAGACGTGGCTGATCTCTTAACTCAGCACTACTTTTCTGTACTCTCCATCTCCCTCGACTATCTTAACATTCAGAAATCTAACATTCTTTATTTGAATGAAAGGACACTACATGCTGGAGTAACTCAGAGTCAGGCAGCTTCTCTGGAGAACATGGCACAAAGTGCTGGAGTAACTCAGCAGCGCAGGCAACATCTCAGGAGAACGTAGTACTTTGTGAACATTCTTGAGAACGTTCACTTTGTGCCATGCTGCCCAGAGTTGCTGTCTGGCCCCTGTGTTATTCCAATTATTTTTGTTCTTTTGTGTAACCTAGCATCCGCAATTCCTTGTTTCTACCTTGATTTGAATTAGACCGATTGATCTTCCACAAGCTTCCAGGGTAGCACATTCTATAGATTCACTATGCTCTGAATGAAGAAATTGCTCCGCATCTCTGTCCTAAATGGCAGTACATATCTTGCAATGGTAACTTTTGCTGCTAGACTCCTCAGCCAGGAAAACATTCTTCTCCAAGCACCCTGTTGAGTTTGGAAGTATTCTGTATAGTTTAATCAAATCATCCATATTCTAGTAAATTCTTGGTTGAAGAAGAAAAGTGAATATGTTTCATCTTTAAATGGCGCAGAAGAACATTCATCTGAACACGGGAGACAAGCTCTCTGTTTAATGCACAGTCTAAATCTTACTGCATTTGAATCTTAGTCTGACCAATGCAGCTGACAATCCTTTTAATATAAAATATAATGGATATCTGGACTGCTCTCCCAAAAGGCTGTGATTAATTTAAAATGTTCTAAACAAACATGTTTGTTTCATGGTTACCATCATGATTTCACATTACCTCATGGTTGCATCATGGCCTGGTTTGGCAACTTGAATGCCCAGGAGCGAAGACGACTGCAAAAAGCAGTGAACCTTGCACAGTCCCAGTCCATCGTGGGTTCCGATCTCCCCAACATCGAAGGGATCTGCAGGAGTTGTTGACTCAAAAAAGCAGCCAACGTCATCCGAGACCCACACCACCCTGGCCACAAGCTCATTTCACCCCTGCCATCAGGAAGAAGATATAGGAGCCTGAAAACTGTAATGTCCAGGTTCAGTGACAGCTTCTTCCCTGCAGCCAACAGGCTATTAATCACTACAACCTGCAAATAAGCTCTGAACTATATAGACTTGGGGGCATTGGTTTTGTGCAAACGGTTGAACATTTTTTCCTAGTTTGGTATATTATTTACAGAGTACTATGTTTACATATTATGTTGTGCTGCTGCAAGTAAGAATTTTATTCTATCTGGGACAATAAAACACTCTTGAATAGCTATGTTTGGTAAGGTTACCAGGGGACATGGAGCAGGGCTGGATAATTGGAGCAGGGTTGCTCACTGTGATGATAAATGGTGCATAAACTCCAGTGGAAGACCCATTCTTGCTCTGAAAACCATGATGGTCTAACTCCGCCAAGGATCAAAGTGAAATCAAGATAAGATGGAGGAAACAAATTGCAGTTCTAAAATGTGTCGAGTATTCTGGTTCATGAGACTTGAACAACATGTTGGTGAGGCTGTATTTATAATATTGGATCCAGTTTTGGTCACTCAGATAAAGGGAGGGTGCTATTAAGCTGGGAAGGGTGCAGAGATGATTTACAAGGATGTTGTCAGGACTCCAGGGCATGAGCTAGTGGGAGAGGTTGAGCAGGTTAGGACTTTATTCCTTGGTGTGCAGATGACTGTGGATGACCAATTCTTTGCATTAAATGCAATGGAGATCTGAAAAGATCTCCCAAGAACTGCAAATCTTACAGAGGTGTATGAAACCATGAGGGGAATAGATAGGGTGAATGAAGACTTTTACCCAGAGTAGGGGAATCAAGAACCACAGGAGATCAGTTTAAGTGGAGAGGGGAAAGATTTAATAGGAGCCCGAGGGGCAATGTTTTCATACCGAGGATGGTGGGTATTTGGATGAGCTACTAGAGGAGGTAGTCGAGGCAGGTACTATTTTCAGATTTAAAAGATATTTGGAGAGTTACATGGATAGAAAAGGTTTAGAGGGATATGGACCAAATGTGCGCTGGTTGGACTAGCGTAGATGGGGAATCTTGGTCAAATTTGTACAAGTTTTGCCAAATAGCCTGTTTCTATACTGTATGACTACAAGTATGCTGTAAGTGCCCTTTCATGGCATTAAACAGCAGTTTATAGGACGGTGGGGATCTTTATTTTTCCTTCAACTGGACATACTAAAATAAAATAAAAGCTCTATATAAATGTAGGCTTCCTCATCATTGAGAAATAATCTTTATAAAATCAGTGGATTGCAAAATCTTATCAATGGTACTTCAACAAGCTCTTCTCAGGACAGGATGTCAAAAACATTTGTCGTGAATAGTTTCCATTCTACGTGTAGCAATGTTAAGCTAGAACAGTGAAGTAAATAACATTTTTAATGTATAAATGTGTGGATGAGGAATTTGTGCTCTAAATATGGCACAATTCATGTGGCACGGTGCATAAATAAAACTTTTAAAGCCACAGCAGCCATCAGATTTATTTCACATGGCAGCATTGTTTAGAAGATATTGTGCCTCACATACTTCCTGGCAGGAGAACGCTTAATATTCGTTCAGAGCAACAATCCATTGGTCCCCTCATGAGTTTTGGAAGACATTGTCACAGTTGGAGCATTCACAGGCTCTGTTAAAATATTAATGGTACCACGGCTCAGCAGCTGAAAATAAAACTGGCTGTCACCTAATTACGTGCAAGCAATTACTTTTTCTCAGGAAAAAAGCTTTCTGTTTAATATAAAATTCCAAATGCTGCTGCACCAGTCTGGATGAAGATGACCAATTATTTGCATTAAGTACAATGGAGATCTGAAAAGATCTCCCCAAGGACTGCAGATCATTGAATCATTGACTGCAGAGCATGGAAACAGGGCCTTCGGCACAATGTGCACACTCTGAACAACATGCTCCATCTACACCAGTCCCACCTGCCTGTGTTTGGCTCACATCACTTAAAACCTTTCCTATCCATGTACCTGTCCAAATGTTGAATTTAACATTTTCAGGACTCTGGATAGTCAGTTTATAATGAAGCTGGAAAGAAACACACTGGAGGGGATATCAATGTGACAGAATAAAACATTTAAAAAAAACACACAAAGTGCTGGAGTAACTCAGCAAGTCAGGCAGCATCTCTGGAGAATATGGATAAGTGACGTGTTGGGTCGGAACTCTTTCCGAACGTATCCATATTCTCCGGAGATGCGGCCTGACCCAAAGTGTTAATCCAGCACTTTGTGTCCTTTTATTGTAAACCAGCATCTGCGGTTCTTATCTCTATGCAATAAAAGTTGTGGGGGATGGAAAAAATAAATTCTGAGATCTCCTATCAACATTTTCAAAATGAGGCGTGTGTTTTAATTTCCCATTTGTAGGAACACAAGAAACAGAAGATCCATGGCCGCAGAAGCCAACTTTGTTGTTCAATAAATTCCTGTATCTTGTTCACATCCCCATACCATCCCATGTTTTCTGCTCCTCCTGCTGTGCTAATATCTATTGATCACAGCCTTGATTACACAGACTTGGAATAGAAAACCGCTTGAGGTAAAACATTCCAAAGGTTTTCAATGCTGTTTAACCGAAGTTCTTTTTTGCTGACAGCTCCTCCAGTGATAATGCCATGTGGTCCAAGATCCTCCAGCAGGAGGGTGGATCTTCATGGCAGCTACCCTGTCAATCCCTCTTATCACCTCTTATTTTTCTCAGCCTCTTCAATCTTCCTCAATCTAGTGAATCCATGTCACAAGGAAAAAAGGTGCAGTACTCAACATTGCACACGCTGTTTTAATGTGGTCCCAGCAAAGCCGCCTACAATCTCTACGTCCTCATTTTTATTCTTGAAGCCCACGCGATAATTTTTTGCAGGATATTTTGAGGTTATCATAGTCAGAGTTATAGAGTATGGAAATAAGCCCTTTGACCCACCTTTCCCATGCTAACCAAGATGGCCCATCTACACTAGTCCCACCTGCCTGTGTTTGGCCCATATCCTTCAAAACCTTTCCATGTACCTGTCCAAATGTATTTTAAATGTTGTTATAGTACCTGCCTTAATTACCACCTCTGCAGCTTGTTCTATATAGCACCACCCTCTGTGTGAAAAAGTTACACCTCAGGTTCCTATTTAATCTTTCTGCTCTCAGTTTAAACCTGTGTCCCCTGGTTCTTGATTTCCTTACTCTGGGTAAAAGACTGTGCCTTTACCCTATCTATTCCTCTTATGATCTTATACACCTCAATAACATCACCCCCATCCTTCTGTGCTGCAAGGAATATATCATTGAACTTAAATGATAATATATAATATTACCATTTAAGCTGAGTCATCATACTTGAAATTTGGTTTTGAAACATAACAAAATGCATGAACGTTTCACAAGACAATGTTTGTGCATTGAGTATACAACCACATTTTTGGCATTTGAAGTTCCAAGAGGGATGCTCTCATTTAATATTCTATCTAAAGATTCCTATATTTTGGATTTCACAAGCATTCTTCCAGTTCCATTCTTGGCTGAAGAAGTTACTTGAAGTAGAAGGCTTGAGTTTCCTGCATATCTGTCAGCAACTCCCAAAGTTATTTTCTAATTGAGAGTGGTATTAGACACACACCCCACCCTCACTTTGGGCTACGGTAGCATCACCATATTTCTTCACAGACAGCATTTGAAACCCACCACATGGAGTGGAGAATTTAAGCCTAGTATCAGTGATGGCAGCCACAAACTACCAGAATATAGAAAAACATAATTTAGGTTGTCCAAGTTCTTCAGTAAAAGAAATCTGCCACCTTTATCCAGTCCAGTCTATGTATGCCTCCCGTCTCATTACTGTGACAGACTTTTAACAATCTCCTTAGTGCAGGGTACAACTTGAGACAATTTATTTTATCAAAGCTAATTAACCCACAAATCTGTACGTCTTTGGAGTGTGGGAGGAAACCGGAACACCCAGAGTAAACCAACGTGGCCACAGGGAGAACGTACAAACTCTGTACAGACAGCACCCGTAGTCGGGATCGAACCTGGGTCTCTGGCGCTGTAAAGCAGCAACTCTGTGTCACATTCGGCCAACTAATAATTAAATAATAAAACACAGACTACGCAATACCTGTGCCCCATTCATGGCCGACAAAAACACTGCAGGTGAATGACCTTGTTCCTCAATTCAATTACCATAATTCGATCATCTCTCTAAATCATGAACTCTAACTGTCTTGTGGTTAAACAAAAAAAAACATGGTGTGCCTAATGATATTCTGCAAGCACATTTGGTGAAGCAGGTGTGCTCTTCCATCTGGAAAATGAATAAATTTGGGAGCTGGTGGTGCTCTTGTAAATAGGAGAGATTATGGTCGAGGGTGGTGCTGTCAAAACAGCCTTAGTGGGCTGACACACCCCGCTGCATTCAGGAAAGTGTTTAAACTTATTAGGGATTCCAACCTGATAAATGGAGAGTATTTCCTTATTGATGGAGGGGAGGAAGAGCTGAAGCCAAGAAAAGATCAGAACCAATCTGGGCCGGCCACAAATGACCTCTGGCACGATGGTGCTGGTAAGCCTATTGTTGGCCAGGGAAGGTGTAATCTCAAGGGAGATAAAATGTAGAGAAATGTGGGACTGGAAAAATGTCTAAGGTGGGGAAAGGGGACGGGGGGGGGGGGGGGGACGGGGGGGGGGGCTGTAAGTAGAAGTTCCATAAAATTAGAGAATTCAATGTTCATACCACTTGGTTGTGAGCTACCCAAATGAAGTATGAGGTGCTGTTCCTCCAATTTGCTACAGTATGTGTACTCTTCTTCTTTTGTCTCCCGTGCACAGTCTAAAGTTCTTCCGTTTGTGCACGGAAGTGCAATTAGTCGAGTTTATTGCATTAGTCGAAACCCATGCGGACCACGTGAAGGTTGTAATCTTCCATCCCAGTAAGCTGTCTTATGTGTTATCCAGACAAATCATACCATGCATGAGTACAATCATATTATTCTTCTTGCGTATGGCAATTGTAGGACAACTTGTTCTATTTGATCTTATTTGAATGTGCGCGCCAGGTTGATTACATTCGTCGAAACAGGGTGGACCACGTGAAGGTTGCAATTTCCCACCCCAGTATGATCATACTATGCACGAGGACAATAGGTAGTGCCAAATGGAAAGGAAAGTGTGGAATGGGGCATGCCCTGAAGAATTCCTTGAGGCATACTTTGAAGATCTCTTTGCGATGCTCTCTGAAAATCTTCATTGCGATGTGCTCTGAAGATCTCATTGGAACATTTTCTGAAGATCTCCTTGGGGCATGCTCCGAAGATCTCTTAATGTCCTGAGGTTGAAGTGACTGGTGCCCAATAATGCTAACCATTGTGCATTATGTTAAAGATTACTCCATCTGGAAGAGAGTTTTCTCTTTGACGATCAGTTTCTCCAGGGTCCGTCAATGTTATATGTAATCAAAATCTTCTCAATGGCTGCGGAACCTCTCGAACTGATGTATTTAATACATGGTTGGACCAAGATAGGACAAGCCCTTCACCCAAATGGTCCTGGTGAAATATAGATGGACCCTATTTCAGTTCTTTATGTTTGTGTGACTTATTATATCTGGACTCCATGGGATGAGGGCTGCAAATGTTCTCAATCTTTGTCCGAGCTCGTTATACACTAATTGATAGACATTGATTGATATGTTTAGTCATGAACTTCATTATCGTGGCACCATGCGAGTGCTAGGACTGCAGACAGTAAGAGCAATAGTTCACAATCTTTTTTGTCGATAACGATCCCTATGTTCCTATTTTAATGAGGCTATGAATATTTATTTGCCACAGAAGGCTGTGGAGGCCAAGTCAGTGGATATTTTTAAGGCAGAAATAGATAGATTCTTGATTAGTACGGGTGTAATAGGTTATGGGAAGAAAGTGAGAGAATGGGATTAGGAGGGAAAGATAGATCAGCCATGATTGAATGGCAGAGTAGACTTGATGGACCGAATAGCCTAATTCTACTCCTATCATTTATGACATTTGATGGTAAAAGTGGAGAAGCAGTTTCCTAACCAGTTTAGGATTGCATTGACAATTGATCTGATATGAGTGAGGTGTGGAGGACAGATTAGAATCACAGAGGCCAAAGTGGGGGACTAGAGGACGTACCTTTAGAAAAGAGATGAGGAATTTCTTTAGTCAGAGGATGGTGAATCTATGGAAATCATTGACACAGACAGCTGTGGAAGCCAAGTTACTAGGTATTTTTAAAGCGGAGATTGACAGTTTTTGATTAGTAAGGGTGTTAAAGGTTTCGGGCAGAAGTCAGGAGAATGGGGAGGGAAGAGAGGGAAAGGTAGATAGATCAGCCACGATTGAATGGTGGAGTAGACTCGATAGGCTGAATGGTCTAATTCTGCTCCTATGACATGAACATGAATAATCCATGATAAAGTAAAACACAAATTAAAAATGCCCCACATTAAAAACGTAACTTGTTCCGTTGATTAAAATTAGGGATTTGTATTGCAGGAGTCATGTTTGTCAAGATTCAAGAGAGCAAAGAATGTTTTATTATCATATATCCCAAAATGGAACACCACAATAAAGAGGAAAAAAAACCCACACTCACACTCACACTGCCCCAAGTTAGCTAGGAGTCACTGAAAAGCCGCCACATGATCTACAACAGAATACTGATATGAAAATTCCTCTCTAATAAGGGCTTCCTCTTTGTCTGCATTGATTGATATAGGCAGGTGGTCAGTCTTTGTCTCTACATTAGATATCATGTTGGAAAGGGTGATTAAGTAGCATGAAAACCAGGAATCTGAGCTCTCGGGTAAAGCCAGCCTTTTAAAGCAAAGTAGCTGTGTTGTGGGATCAGGCGATTTGCACAAAATAAGACAAAGAAAAGCAGAGCTTGGCAGGAGAAATGGCAGTGGGAGAAATTAAATAGGGCAAAGTAGATGGAACATAGAAAAGTGCCGCAAAGAAACAGGCCCTTTAGTCCACAAGATCTGTGCCAAATATAATGCCGAGATAATCAAATCTCATCTGCCTACACATGATCCATACTCCTCCATTTTCAGCATATCTAGGTGCTTGTATAAAAACCTCAAATGCATCTATCATATCTGCCCCTGCGACCAACCCCAGCAGCTCATTCCAGGCATCTACTACACCCTTGGGAGAGAAAACAACTTGCCCCATACATCTCCTTTACACTTTGACCCCCTCAATTTAAAGCTATGCCCTCCAGCCTTTGACAATCCCACCCTGGAGAGGAAGGTTCTGACTATCTACCCTATCTATGCAACTCTTAATGTTAAGTATATCTACCAGGTCTCCGAGGAACATGGAAACATTTTGTTCCTTAATTCCTTAGAGTGGAGGAGGCAGAGGTCTGATCTTATGGAAGTGTAAAACATCATGGGCATAGAGTCTATTATCGAAAGTAGGGAAATCAAAAAACCAAAAGACATAGGTTTCAGATGAGAGGAGAAAGCTATTACAGATTGAACACTGATTTTCCAGCAACTGTGTTCGCCAAATCTATAATCCAGACTAAATTTTGAGAGCTCAGTTGAAATTCCCTGAGCGGCCACAGATGGTATTGCGTGGGGCGAGCACTCAGTGTGGAAACAGGCCCTTTGATCCACCTAGTCTGATGCCAACCAGCGATCATCCTGCACACTAGCACTATCCTACACACTAGGAACAATTTACAATTTTACCAAAGCCAATTCATCTACAAACCTGTATGTCTTTGGACTGTGGGACAAAACCGGAGCACCCGGTGAAAACTCACGTGGTCATAGGGAGAACGTACAGACTCTGTACAGTCAGCATCCGTAGTTAGGAACAAACCCAGGTCTCTGGCGTTGTAAGGCAGCTATTCGATTGCTGTGCTGCTGTGTTGCCCCGTAACGACAGCAAAAGAAGGATAAAAATGGATAGATGGCGAGCCTCAGCCCAGGGAAGAAAGAATGCCCTCAGACTATCCTCATGGGGAATGGAGGTGCACGGAGAAAGTGAGCCATTTGGAACCAACAGTGTGTCAAAGTGGCAGAGCCAAAGGTTCACAGGTGTGGGCAGATAAGAGTAGACAAGGTTCTCCTGACAGGCAGCAGTGCAAGGCTGAAACAATGGGCCCACCAATCCTTCACTTATAGTAAATCAGAAAGCAAATTAAATTGTGCAATGCATTCTCTCAAGCATGATTCAAACTCTGACTTAAATTTCTGAAAAGTTTTCACCATTGTTTTATTGCCAGTGTATGATCAGAGCGTACATGTGTCAAATAAGTATTCAGAAAGCTTGTCGTGCGCAATATACTTCAGTCAACGATAATATAGTGCAGGAGGAGCAGTAATTGAAGAGCGTTAATTCAAACATGGAAGCTGGAAAGAAAACAGTTAGTTGACATATTTGTTTTGCTTTGCAAGCAATCAGCACAAAAAGGACAGCAACTCACTTATTATGTAGCACCTTTAATGTGACAGCAAAGATTGCAATGGACTGTCAGCAGCACAAGCAAGCTATGACAGAGCCAACTGATGTGAAGCTTTGTTAAATACTTTAAGCAGTGTTTTAAAGGAGAGGCAGAGTTATTTAAGGAGGGAAATTCAATGTTTAAACTCTTACCACCTGAAGGCAGGTCTGCTACTGGTGGAGCAATTAAAATTGGTAAATGCAAGGTGTTAGACTTGCTGCCATTTCATAGACAGTTGCTATTGGTAACCAATTAATAGTCCTAAGGCTTAATTAAAAAAAGAAATAAATTTCCTTAGGTTCAGAGTGTACAATAACTCATGTTTCTATTTTCAAGATTAGTAATTTTTTAGTTTAGTTTGTTGTCATGTATACCAAGATTCAGTGAAAAGCTTTTGTTATGTGCCAACCAGTCAGTGGAAAGTCAATACATGATTACAATTGAGTCATCCACAGTATTCAGATGTTATTACTGTTTATTCAGAAATACATTTTAACAAAAACGTACATATTTTGGAAGGTATTATGTTTCATATGGGGATTGGACAGCTCTTATCCACTGTATACCAGAATTTTTATTTTTCAAGAGTAATGGACACAAAGTGCTGGAGTAACTCAGCCATTCAACATTCCTGGAGAACATGGATAGGTGATGTTTTGGATTGGGACCTTTCCATGTTCTCCAGGGATGTTGACTGAATGGCCGAGTTACTCCAGCCCTTTGTGCCTTTTATTTTAACAAGAGAACTTTATTATATAAAAGTAAAGGTTACTGTGAGGAAAATTAAAAACAAAATATGGGCAAGTTCCTCACCGTCAACACTGTGATATGGAGAAGTCAGTCAGAGAGACAATTCTTAAAGTATTCCATTTATCCTGTATCTGTACACCATGGATGGCACCGTAGATTGTAACCATGCATAGTCTTTCCACTGACTGGATAGCATGCAACAATAAGCTTTCACTGTACCTATGACAACCAACAGTAAAGTAAGTTAAACTAAACTAAAGTGGGGAGGGACACAAAGCTGGAGTAACTCTGCGGGTCAGGCAGCATCTCTGGAGAAAATGAATAGGTGAAGTTTCAGGTCGAGACCCTTCTTCAGACTTGTGCGGTTCAAATTTGTTCAAACTAAAGTGGTACCCACCAATCAAGTGGTACAAACATGAAACAGAATAGGCTAGCTACCTCAGCAGGCCTGTGGTCAGGCAGCATCTCACCTTTTCCATGACTCAGGCACAAAAAGTTCAGCAAAGTGTCAGTCTGGCACTGAATGGGAACAGTCTTGCTAATGAACCAGGCAGCACAGTATCACCGCCATAAAGCTGCTGCCAAACAGCGCCAGAGACCCGGGTTCGATCCTGACTACGGGTGCTGTCTATACGGAGTTTATACGTTCTCTCTCAGACATAGAAACATAGACAACAGGTGCAGGAGTAGGCCATTCAGCCCTTTGAGCAAGCACCGCCATTCAATATGATCACAGCTGATCATTCAGAATCAGTGCCCCGTTCCAGCTTTCTCCCCATATCCCTTGATTCCATTAGCGCTAAGAGCTAAATCTAACTCTCTTGAAAACATCCAATAAACTGCCTTCTATAAAGATATAGGTTCAAGTCCCAAACTAGGTATTGGAGCATAATATCAGCACTGTCCCATGTGCGTGCTGCACTTTTGGGTACCACTTTTCAAGACTGAGCAATGCCTTGTTTAGATGAACCCAAAAGATCTTATGTAACCGTTTGAAGAAGAGCGAGGGAGTTTGCTGCCAGTTTATCTCTACCAATACCATGGTGACACTGTCGCTGCTTTGGAAGCTTGTTGTGCATATGGCCTACATCAGTCAGAGTATTGAGTATAGAAGTTGCGAGGCAAGTTGCAGATATATAAGTTATATAAGCCGCATTTAGAGTATCGTGTTCATGTCTGGGCATCATGTTACAGGAGATGATCAAGTTGAAAAGGGTACAGAGAAGATTTACGAGGATGTTGCTAGGACTCGAGGGTCTGTGAAAAAGAGACAGTTTGAGCAGGCTGAGACTCTATTCCTTGCAGCGCAGGAAGATGAGGGGTAATCTTATAGAGATGTATAAAGTCATGACAGGAATAAATCGGGTAAACACACAGTCTCTTGCCCAGAGTAGCGGAATAGAGAACCAGAGGACATAGGTTTAAGGTGAAGCAGGAGAGATTTAATTGGAATCTGAGGGGTAACTTTTTCACACAAAGGGTGGTAGGTGTATAGAATGAGCTGCCAGAGAAGGTAGTCGAAGCAGGGACAATTGTAACATTTAAGAAACAATTAGACAGTGACATCGATAGGATAGGTTTGGAGGGATATAGGTTAAATGCATGCAAGTGGGACCAGTGTAGATGGGGCATATTGGGTGGTGTGGGCATTGGGCCGAATAGCCTGTTTAAATGGTGTATGACTCTCTGAAAATTACTTTATGTGACTAAAAAATCTGCAATTCAAAGGTACTTCAATTATATGAAGACATTTAGATCCAAAGTGCTGTATAAAAACAATTGTGCTTTTAACAAAATTAAATGAAGAGCGTGAGTTCACACACCATTGGCTAAACTTTATTATAACGGTGCCTGATATTAATGTGGATTGTAGTGATTATCAGTGGTTTTTATGATTTAAAATTTCTATAAATGTTCATGTTGCCTCCAGTACTTTCCAAGAACAAACATATCATCTGGAAAATGGATTATAATCGCACATGAATAAAGTGCAGATGTGTTGATATTATCTGCTGATAGATTCAAAGCAACAGGGAGAAATGAACATTCTGTTTACGTACTGAATAGTCCACACAGTGGTAATATCTTCTTGAAATTCAGCCTTTTGTTTCATCTCGATTTCAGGATGGAGATCCAGTTTTAGGTGCTCTCGTGGACTCCATCTGCACACCTCTCCCTGCCTCAGCAAGGCCACTAGTATTACCACGGGCCAATCTCACCCTGGCAAATTTGTCAAGCAAGACCTCCCCTTCACAAAGCCATGCTGACTTTGGCCTATTTAATCATGAACTTTTAAGTACTCCGTAACCTCATACTTTATAATAGACTCTAAAATCTTACCAACCATTGGTCAGACAAACCAGCCTATAGTTCCCACTATTCTGCTTTGCTTCCTTCTTGTGCAGCGGGATAATATTGGCAATTTCCCAATCATCTGTGTCCTCTCCTATCTCTAGTGATTCCTGAAATATCACTATGAATGCCTCCACAATTGCTAAAGCCACCTCTTTCAGAACCCTAGGGTGCAGTCCATCTGGCCCAGGTGACTTCTCCAACTTCAGCCCTTTCAGCTTCCCTAGCACCTTCTCCCTGGTAATAGCCACTCCATTAACTTCCACCCACGACTTGAATATCAGGCATGTTGTTGGTGTCTTCCACTGTGAAGACTGATGCAAAAAAGATATTCAACTCCTATGCCATTTTTTTTTTTTATTCCCCACTATCACTTCTCCAGCATCATTCTCCAGCAGTCCAACTTCCATTCTTGCCTCTTTCTTACTCTTTACATAACTGAAGAAACTCTTGCTGTTCTCTTTCATGTTATTGGCTAGCTTACCTTCGCATTTCATCTTTTCTTCCCGTATTGCCTTTTTAGTTAAGATCGGGTCAGGTTGAGATGGCTTAGTTTAGTTTAGTTTATTATTGTCACGTGCACCAAGGTCTCAGAACAAGCTTTTATTTGTCTGCTATCCAGTCAAAGAAAACATAGAAACATAGAAATTAGGTGCACGAGTAGGCCATTCGGCCCTTCAAGCCTGCACCGCCATTCAATATGATCATGGCTGATCATCCAACGCAGTATCCTGTACCTGCCTTCTCTCCATACCCTCTGATCCCCTTAGCCACAAGGGCCACATCTAACTCACTCTTAAATATAGCCAATGAACTGGCCTCAACTACCCTCTGTGGCAGAGAGTTCCAGAGACCCACCACTCTCTGTGTGAAAAAAATCCTTCCTTCTCATCCCGGTCCTAAAGGATTTTCCCCTTATCCTTAAGCTGTGACCCCTTGTCCTGGGCCTCCCCAACATCGAGAACAATCTTCCTGCATCTAGCCTGTCCTACCCCTTAAGAATTATGTAAGTTTCTATAAGATCCCCTCGCAATCTCCTAAATTCTGGAGAGTATAAACCAAGTCTATCCAGTCTTTCTTCATAAGACAGTCCTGACAGCCTAGGAATCAGTCTGTTGAACCTTCTCTGCACCCCCTCTATGGCAATAATGTCCTTCCTCAGATTTGGAGACCAGAACTGTATGCAATACTCCAGGTGTGGTCTCACCAAGACCTTATACAACTGAAGTAGAACCTCCCTGCTCCTATACTCAAATCCTTTTGCTATGAAAGCTAACATACCATTTGTTTTCTTCACTGCCTACTGCACCTGCATGCCTACTTTCAATGACTGGTGTACCATGACACCCAGGTCGCGCTGCATCACCCCTTTTTCTAATCGGCTACCATTTAGATAATAGTCTACTTTCATGTTTTTGCCACAAAAGTGGATAACCTCACATTTATCCACATTATACTGCATCTGCCAAACATTTGCCCACTCACCCAGCCTATCCAAGTCACCTTGCAGTCTCCTAGCATCCTCCTCACAGCTAACACTGCCCCCCAGCTTAGTGTCATCCGCAAACTTGGAGATATTGCCTTCAATTCCCTCATCCAGTTCATTAATGTATATTGTAAATAACTGGGGTCCCAGCACTGAGCCTTGCGGTACCCCACTAGTCACTGCCTGCCATTGTGAAAAGGACCCGTTTACTCCTACTCTATGCTTCCTGCTTGCCAGCTAGTTCTCTATCCACATCAATACTGAACCGCCAATGCCGTATGCTTTAAGTTTGTATACTAATCTCTTATGTGGGACCTTGTCGAAAGCATTGTGGAAGTCCAGATACACCCTATCCACGCTACTAGTTACATCCTCGTAAAATTCCACAAGATTCGTCAGACATGATTTACCTTTCGTAAATCCATGCTGACTTTGTCCAATGATTTCACCACTTTCCAAATATGCTGCTATCCCATCTTTAATAACTGACTCTAGCTGTTTCCCCACTACCAATGTTAGACTAACTGGTCTGTAATTCCCCGTTTTCTCTCTCCCTCCCTTCTTAAAAAGAGGGGTTACGTTTGCTACCCGTCAATCCTCAGGAACTACTCCAGAATCTAAAGAGTTTTGAATGATTATCACTAATGCATCCACTATTTCCGGAGCTACTTAAATATTCTGGGATGCAGCCTATCTGGCCCTGGGGATTTATCGGCCTTTAATCCATTTAATTTATCCAACAGCACTTCCCAACTAACCTGGATTTCACTCAATTCCTCCTTTGACCCGCGGTCCCTTGCTATTTCCGACAGATTATTTATGTCTTCCTTGGTGAAGACGGAACCAAAGTAGTTATTCAATTGGTCTGCCATATCCTTGTTCCCCATGATCAACTCGCCTGTTTCTGACTGCAAGGGACCTACATTTGTTTTAACTAATCTCTTTCTCTTCACATATCTAGAAAAACTTTTGCAGTCAGTTTTTATGTTCCTTACCAGTTATCTTTCATAATCTATTTTTCCTTTCCTAATTAAGCCCTTTGTCCTCCTCTGCTGGTCTCTGTATTTCTCCCAGTCCTCTGGTATGCTGCTTTTTCTGACTACTTTGTACGCATCATCCTTTGCTTTGATACTATCCCTGATTTCCCTTGTTATCCACGGATGCACTACCTTCCCTGATTTATTCTTTTGCCAAACTGGGATGAACAATTTTTGTAGTCCATCCATGCAGTCTTTAAATGTCTTCCATTGCGTATCCACCATCAACCCTTTTAGAATTGATTGCCAGTCAATCTTGGCCAATTCACGTCTCATACCCTCAAAGTTACCTTTCTTTAAGTTCAGAACTCGATGTGACTACAATCAAGCTGTCCTCCATGTACAGATAAAGGATAAATGCACAACATTTAGTGCAAGGTAAAATTCGATACATTCTGATTGTAGAGAGCTCAAACATCTCCAATGAGGTAGATGGGAAGTAAGGACTGCGCTCTCGAAGATGAGAGGACTGCTCAGTTGCCTGATAACTGTCAAACTTCTGTACCTCCAGCCTGATGGGAGAAGAGGGAAAAAGATTCTTGATTAGTAAAGGTGTCAAAGGTTATGGGGAGAAGGCAGGAGATTGGAGTTGAGAGGGAAAGATAGATCAGTCCAGAACGAATGGCAGAGTGCACTCAATGGGCTGAATGGCCTACTTCTGCCCCTATTACTTATGCATGTAGAAATAAAGGGGTAGACTATTTGCTAAATGGGGAGGGAATCCAGAAATCGGAGTGCTGGTGCAGGATTCCCAAAAAGTTAATATGCAAGTCAAATCGGTAGTAAAGAAAGCAAGCTCAATGCAAGCATTTATTTCAAGAGGGCATGTATACAAAAACAGGGATGTAATGCTGAGGCTCTATAAGGCACTGGTAAGGCTGCATTTGGAATATTGTGAGCAATTTTGGGCACCATATCTGAGGACGGATGTGTTGGCTTGTCAGCACTGTGCCTGTACTCGCTGGAGTTTAGAAGAAAGTGGGGGGAACTCATTGAAACATACAGAATATTGAAAGGCTTGTACAGAGTGGATGTAGAGAGGATGTTTCCACTAGTGGAAGAGTCAAGGACTAGAGGTCATAGCCTCACAATTAAAGGTTCTTTTAGCAAAATGAGGAGAAATTGCTTTCGTCAGACGGTGGTGAATATGTGGAATTATTTGCCATAGAAGGCTGTGGAGGCCAAGTTAGTGGATATTTTTAAGGCAGAGATAGATAGATTTTTGATTAGTACACATGTCAGAGGTTATGGGGAGAAGGCAGGAGAATGGGGTTAGGAGGGAGATATAGATCAGCCATGAATGATTGGCAGAGTAGAATTGATGGGCCGAATGGTCTAATTCTACCGTATGACCTTATGACCTTAACAGACACCAAAAAATATCCTTCTGTTTTTGGACCCCTGGTATATTGGATGGCAAACAGTTTCTGTTACCTAATTGGACTGCCATGTCGCAGATTACCTTATTTCCAATCTCTTTTATAACTAGTAAACAAATCTCATCAAAGAAAATATCAATATCAGAAGCAGGAGATAGACATTCAGTTTTGAGTCTGCTCTGCCATTCATCAAGAACATAACTCATCTTCCAATCTCAGCAACATTTGCATCCCCCATATTCCCTTCCACCCCACCATTCATCCCTCTGGTTTTACATCTTGTTCACACCCTGGCCACTCCCTCTTAACCCCTCTCCCATCGGGCAAAAGTTAGAGAAGTGTGAAAACGCATACCTCCAGATATAGGGACAGCTTCTTCCTAGCTGTTATCAGGCAACTGACAATCCTACCAACAGCTGGGGAGCAGTCCTGACCTACCATCTACCTCATAGGAGACCCTGGTATTATCTTTCATCGGACGTCACTGGGCTTTATCTTGCATTAAACGTTATTCACGTCATTCATGTTGTTCCCTGTATCATGTATCTGCACACTGTGGATGGCTCAATTGTAATCATGTATTGCCTTTCCACTGACCGGTTAGCACACTGCAAAACTAGTATGGACTCAAAGGGCCAAATGGTCCCCACCTATGCTGTACCCATTCCAATACCCTAGCCTTTAACGCTTGGGAGAGTCGAGGACAATCCCGCATGTCGGGCTGCCAATCTGGAATTGGCGTGCTGCCAATATTTGCCTCTGTGATGTTGAAGTCTCAGAAGGTTTTAATAAGAAGACAATACCAGCAGTTGCTATGAGTTGATTAGTTACAGCTGTGAAACCATTACCTTGTGCTGGCTTAAACTCAGCATTCAGACCTCGTGTACAGAGAATCCAACAAGGGCCTCCTTAACTTGACAATGTGACATGAACAGTCATTTTTCAGGTGATCAAAGTAAGTAAATAATTGCCGTCTCACTTTATTAGATAAGGCACTTGTATTTACATGATCTGAGGGTTTAAGTGCCTTTGCACTGAACAGGCAGTGTGTGGAAATTGGCCGAGGGAGCTTTACTGTATTAGGCAGCACAGAGGAATATCATGTACGTGGTCAGGAACACAATCGCAAACAGATAATCATATTCATACATTCATAGCAGTAAGCCTCAGGATGCTGTTGCTGCATTGATGAATTTGCGCTGTTTACCAAACATGCGGGAATATTATTTTTCCTTTCTTGCTTTCAAAATCATTGTGTTATTTTTATATCAAACCATCTCTTCTCCCTCTGATAGCCCCTTTGATGGATTTTGTTGTACCTTTCTCTGCAAAGCACCTACCACACACCACTGTCTGGACTCCAGGGAGCCTCCATGTTTTGGCTTCATTTACTGACTGTAAATAGTAAGATTAAATGAGAACTTACCTGTTCGAAGTTTGATCTTTATTTTATGAGGAGTTACGATGAGAGATTACGTGAAGAAGCCCCGCCTGGCGCTGGATCGACATACTTCAAAGCAGCGGCATGAAAATCACAGAACCAATAGCCGGAGTAAGATAGTAAGGCGCAACATAGACTAGAACTACCAGATGATCATTTATATTATGAGGGTTGGGAGCGGAGGGCATGTAATCCCTCATCGTAACTCCTCATAAAATAAAGATCAAACTTCGAACAGGTAAGTTCTCGTTTAATCTTACTATTTTACTTCGGAGTCACGTGAGTGACTACGTGAAGATTTTAAAGCTCTGTGTTTTTCATGTCGTAGATTCATTCCATACGACTCTCTGTTTAGTCAAAACAGTAGTGAGTAAATGGTATTTTAAGTCGTTACAATTTATGTAATAAGTCCTTTAAAAAAGAACAATTTTTTTAAAATAATAACCCCTCTATCGTAGGGGAAAATTACAAAAGAAAAATGATAAATGATGTCAATGGTAACATAAATCGATAATATAAATCAATAATATAAAACAAAGCAAGCATTTAAAGAGAACCCAGTACTGCGTGCCCAAATCCTGTCACCGTGACAACAGGTTTATTGTAGAACTTTGAAACGTTTCTTCTCAACACCACCCTGCGGCCTCTAAAAATTTGATCGAGTGGTACGTCCTGTACCTTCGCCACGGATGTAGCTGCCGCCCTAGTGGAGTGAGATTTAAACACATCAGTGTCTATTCCTGCTAGATCCAAAACCTGTTTTAACCATCTAGAAATGGTTTGAACTGAAACTTTTGTATGTGGTTTTTTGTGTGTTATCAATAACGCTTCCTCAGAACCTCTGAGATTTTTGGTTACCTCAATGTATTGAGTTAAATGCTTACTACACACAATGTTTCATCGATAGGATATGCTTTAAACATTACCTTAGCTCCAGTTCTCCCTGGTCTGCTTTGTTTGATCAGGTCATAAACATAAAACACAATGTTATCTGCAGTCACATGCATGCAATCCAACCGTAACAATTGCAAAGTTTGTACTCTTTGAACTGATACCAATGCCATTAACATTACTACCTTCAATGTTAACTTCTGCAAAGACATTGAAGTAATTGGAGTCCATTACTTAAGCAAAGTGAGAACAATGCTAACATCCCAAAATTCTGTATATCTGGCTTGGGAGGATTTTTAGTAAAATTCCTTTCATGAATCGGGATACTAATGGGTGAGACCCAACTGAATCCCGATCAGAAATTTGTCCTAAGTAGGACGACAATGCACTACGAGCACAATTAATGGCACTATAACTCAAATGCTCATCAAAATGTAACCCAGCAAGGAACTCCAATACATTTGAAATGTTTGCAGTATGATAAGATATCTTTGACTGTGTACAAAAACTTCACATTTCCTTATATGTGACATATATTGTTTTTTTAGTGCTATTCCTCCAAGCTGCATCTATAACATCCACGGTCCTGTCCGACAGTTCAAACTCTTGCAATGGTCTAGTCAGAACCTGCAGATTAACAAATTCATATGATCATGCAATGGATGAATTTCTTTTGTTACTGGTTGTGTCAACAGATTGTCGCAACTGGGAATTGTCATACATGGTTCAGCAATCATTTTAAGCATCAATGGGAACCACGACTGTGTAGGCCAATTTGGCACCACCAAAATGCCTTTGGCAGCGTCTTGCGCTATTTTCTTAAGACATTGCCCAATCAGACAGAATGGGGGAAAAGCATAAAAGAACGTATTCTCCCAGTGTAGCGAGAAAGCATCCACCGCTACTGCCCCTGGATCGTGTTCCCAAGACACGTATTTGGGCAATTGGTGATTCAATCTAGATGCAAACAGATCAAAGTCCGGTACTCCATACCGACTGACAATATTTTTTGAAAATTTGTGGATTTAACATCCATTCTGTATTGTCTTAAAATATTTGTGATCTTTTGTCTGCCACAACATTCTCTCCCTGGGAGATAAATAGCTGAAAGCCAAATATTTGACCAATACACCATTGCCACATCTGGTTTACCAGATGATCACATGATATTGATCTGACACCACCCATGTGATTGATATATGCCACAGCTGTGGTATTGTCTATTTGTATTTGGACATGCAAATCTTTTAATGTAGAACAATAAGCTTTTAATCCATAAAATGCTCCCAGTAGCTCCAAATAATTAATACCATATGTTTGGAGCAATAAATCCTCTTGGACAGCCCATCTGCCCCCACAGCTGGTCTCATTATCCGTAGCCCCCCCCCCCCCCCCCCCCATCCGAGAGAACTTGCGTCAGTTTGCAAAAACACTACTGGCTGCTGAACTAAAATGTTCTTAGCAGCTTGTGGAACATTCTCAACCCACCAATGCAATTCTGATAAGGCTTCCTTTGGCAGTTGCATTGGCCTATCAAAATGGCCTGCTCGCTGTATAAGCGCTTGAGTTTTTGCCCTTTGAAGATTTTGGTAATGTAGTGGACCAAGTTCTACTGCTGGAAATGCTGCTACCAACTTCCCAATAACCTTAGCAACTTCTCAGATGGAGGGGTAAGGTTTGTTAATCAGGTTCTGACACACATTTGTCAAATCTATCACCTTATCCATTGGTAAAGTTACCAACATGGTAACTGAATTAATCACAAACCCCAGCTATTCAATGGTTTGGGATGGCTGTAACTTAGATTTTGTTGGATGAATCAGGAATCCCAACTTTTCAAACAAGTTTGTAGTTGCTGAGACTGATATTTCAGCTGACTCCTGATTAGCATTGACAATTAAAATGTCATCTAGATAAGCCATAACGATGTGTTTTGTGCCCTTAGCAGTGCAAGTGCTGGTTTCAACAATTTAGTGAACAATCTAGGTGCTGAACTTAATCCATTAGGTAATGCTTTGTATTGCCACAGCTGTCCCATCCATTTAAACTTTAAATACCTGCGAAAACTATGATGAATTGGGACCGAATAATATGCATCCTTCAAATCTATTGCAGCCATTTAACAACCTGTTGATACCAGCTGCATTGCAGTGTTGAATGTGTCCATTTTAAAATGTTATACTGGACAAATGTATTCAGTTGTGTGAGATCTAAAATGATTCTACAACCCCCATCTTTCTTTGGTCTGGGGAAAATATTTGATACAAATTGATGTGGATCCTCTCCTGTTTTCTCAATAACTCCTTTCTCACACATTCTTAACCTCTTTGTCAATTTGAATTTTTTCAAGAACTGAAAACATCAAAGAATGATTAGGCTTATTCTGTCTCAATGGATCCATACCTTCTACAAAATCAATGGTAGATCCTAACACAGTATCTAATACAACACGATCAGCTGTTATACTGTCCCATTCATTATAAAACATTCTGAGTCTACCACCAATCTGAGGTTCATCCAAACATTCTTCTTTGATAGGATAAAGTTTTTGCACCTCTCCAACTGGACGAAATGATCTCCTTTTCCCATTAAATGGGTGTACATTCGGCTGTGCTGGCTGGTAATTCTTTCTTATCATACTCCTGCCTCATTGCTTGTTCCAGCTCCAAAATCAAATCCCCTTTTCATATGACCAGCCCTTCTCTGGCCAAAACTGAAGGGTTTCATAAGGCCAATAGTTTTTGCCTCTTCATCCATTTCTTTAATTTGTTTAGACAAATTTTCTCCGAACAAATAACCAGGAGTTTGAACATTGCTTGGCTTGCACAACTCTGCAAATCTTGGATGTAACAGAGGCCGAATGGCAATCTTCCTCATACAATTTATCTAAAAAAAATGAGTTGCAGAATAAAGCCAACATATGCTTCTGAACTTTGGTCACTCCACAACCCTCCACTTATCTTCCAAAGGCAGTAATGCCAGCTGAAATCAGCTTGAGGATTCTTTGAAATCGAATCTCCTGCGACCGCATCATCATGACATTGGCGCCCAAATAGCCGGATTCACCGTAGGTACCTTCAATGAGGCACAATTAATAGGTGTTTTATACAATTCTGCTGTCTCAACCATAACATCTTCTTGAAGCGGGTGAGAGACCATATAATTAATATTGGCCGCCAGGTTTTCTTCCATGGCCTCACCGCCTCCTCCAGGTATAGCAAAACTTTGTGCCACATCAGGCACACCTGGATCAATATATTTGTATTGTGGTGTGTACTCCGGACCTCAATCACCACTTTCAGGGGCTGTCTCATACAGCCCTGGTACTCCTGAAACTTGTTCAAGGAGACTTCCTCCAGCCCAATCCCGGGCACTGGAGTTTCAAATTCCCAATTCAAACTGGCACCATATTCATGATATGGAACCCCCTCAGGGGCTGCCTGGGAATATTCTGGGTACTTAGACCCTTGGTTGATTATAGTTTGGAGCATTTTCTCCATTTGATCCATTCTAAGCCATAAGGCTTTTCTTTCTGGACCTTCTGAATCAGAATCCTCAGAAACCTCAGGCCTTTTAGCTTTTCTTTTACATTTTTTAGGCACTGGGTTTTCCTCCAAAGTTTCTGTTTGTGGAGCAACCAAAGCCTCACTAACAGGTATTTCAACGGCCACCGGTATCAGAACCAGCTCCGCAATAATCTGCTGTCCCGACTTTTCTACACCCCGGGACGCATGTTTTACCCGCAATATAAAAAATTTAAAAAAAAATATTTTAATTTAACTCCTCCTGGTTTACCCACCAGCCTGGTGGGTGGGTTTCTTAAATGTGTGAGCAGAGAGAAAGAGGGTTATAAAATAAGGGTAAAAACAATTGGTAGCAAGGTGAAAATTAATAGTGGCAGACAGACAAATCCAGGGCAAAAATCAAAAAGGGCCACTTGTCAACATAATTGTATAAGGAGTAAGAGTGTTGTAAAAACAAGCCTGAAGGCTTTGTATCTCATTGCAAGAAGCATTCGTAATAAGGTGGACGAGTTGAATGTGCAGATAGCTATTAATGACTATGCTATAGTTGGAATCATGGAGACATGGCTCCAGGGTGACCAAGGCTGGGAGCTCAACATCCAGGGATATTCAATATTCAGGAGGGATAGACAGAAAGGAAAAGGAGGTGTGGTAGTGTTGCTGGTGAGAGGAGATTAATGCAATAGAAAGGAAGGACATTAGCTTGGTGGATGTGGAATCAATATGGGTAGAGCTGCGAAACTCTAAGGGGCAGAAAATGCTAGTGGGAGTTGTGTACAGGCCACCTAACAGCAGTAGTGGAGTTGGGGATGGCATCAAACAGGAAATTGTAAATGCGTGCAACAAGGATAAAACAGTTATAATGAGTGACTTCAATCTACATATAGATTGGGTGAATCAAATTGGCAGGGGTGCTGAGGAAAAGGATTTCTTGGAATGTATGCGGGATAGTTTTCTAAACCAACATGTGGAGGAACCAGCGAAAGAGCAGGCTATTCTAGACTGGGTATTGAGTAATGAGGAAGGGTTAGTTAGCAGTCATGTTGTGCGTGGCCCCTTGGGCAAGTGACCATAATATGGTTAAGTTATTCATTAGGATGGAGAGTGACATAAATAAGTCAGAAACAAGTATTCTGCCCTTAAACAAAGGTAACTTTGAAGGTATGAGACGTGAATTGGCCAAGATAGACTGGCAAGTGATTCTTAAAGGGTTGACAGTGGATGTGCAATGGAAAGTATTTAAAGACTGCATGGATGAACTACAACAATTGTTCATCCCAGTTTGGCAAAAGAATAAATCAGAGAAGGTAGTGCATCCATGGATAACACAAGAAATCAGGGATAGTATAAAAAAACAAAAGATGAAGCATACAAATTAGCCAGAAAATGCACCCTACCAGAGGACTGGGAGAAATTCAGAGTCCAGCAGAGGAGGACAAAGGGCTTAATTAGGAAAGGGAAAATAGATTATGAAAGAAAACTGGCAGGGAACATAAAAAATGACTGCAAAAGTTTTTATACATATGTGAAGAGCAAGAGATTATTTAAAACAAATGTACGTCCCTTGCAGTCAGAAACAGGTGAATTGATCATGGTGAACAAGGACATGCAGACTAATTGAATAACTACTTTCATTAAGGAAGACATAAATAATCTGCCGGAAATAGCACGGGACCGGAGGTCAAATAAGATGGAGGAACTGAATGAAATCCAGGTTAGCCGGGAAGTGGTGTTGAGTAAATTGAATGGATTAAAGGCCGATAAATCCCCAGGGCCAGATAGTCTGCATCCCATACTCAAGGAAGTAGCCACAGAAATAGCGGATGCATTAGTGATAATTTTTCAAAACTCCTTAGATTCTGGATTGGTTCCTGAGGATTTGAGGGTAACTAATGTAACCCCACTTTTTAAAAAAGGAGGGAGAGAGAAAACGGGGAATTACAGACCAGTTAGTCTAACACCGGTAGTGGGGAAACTGCTAGAGTCAGTTATTAAAGATGGGATAGCAGCACATTTGGAAAGTGGTGAAATCATTGGACAAAGTCAGCATGGATTTCGAAAAGGTAAATCATGTCTGAGGAATCTTATAGATTTTTTCGAGGATGTAACTAGTAGAGTGGATAAGGGAGAACCAGTGGATGTGTTATATCTAGACTTTCAGAAGGCTTTCGCCAAGGTCCCACATAAGAGATTAGTATACAAACTTAAAGCACACAGTATTGGGGGATCAGTATTGATGTGGATAGAGAACAGGAAGTAAAGGATAGGAGTAAATGGATCCTTTTCAGAATGGCAGGCAGTGACTAGTGGGGTACCGCAAGGCTCAGTGCTGGGACCCCAGCTATTTACAATATATATTAATGATTTGGACAAGGGAATTGAATGCGACATCTCCAAGTATGCGGATGACACGAAGCTTGGGGGTAGTGTTCGGTGTGAGGAGGATGCTAGGTGGCTGCAAGGTGACTTGGATAGGCTGGGTGAGTGGGCAAATGCATGGCAGATGCAGTATAATGTGGATAAATGTGAAGTTATCCACTTGGGTGGCAAAAACAGGAGGGTAGACTATTATCTGAATGGTGGCAGATTAGGAAAAGGAGATGCAATGAGACCTGGGTGTCGTGGTACACCAGTCATTGAAAGTAGGCATGCAGGTGCAGCAGGCAGTGAAGAAAGCATATGGTATGTTAGCATTCATAGCGAAAGAATTTGAGTATAGGAGCAGGGATGTTTTACTGCAGTTGTGCAGGGTTTTGGAGAGACCACACCTGGAGTATTGCGACAGTTTTGGTCTCCAAATCTGAGGAAAGACATTCTTGCCATAGAGGGGGTACAGAGAAGGTTCACCAGACTGATTCCTGGGATGTCAGGACTTTTATATGAGGAAAGACTGGATAGACTCTGCTTGTACTCGCTAGAATTTAGAAGATTGTGGGGGGATCTTATAGAAATTTACAAAATTCTTAATGGGTTGGACAGGCTAGATGCAGGAAGATTGTTCCCGATGTTGGCGAGGTCCAGAACAAGGGGTCACAGTCTAACTATAAGGGGGAATTCCTTTAGGACCGAGATGAGGAAAACATTTTTCACACAGAGTGGTGATCTCTGCCACAAAAGGTTGTTGAGGCCAGTTCATTGGCTATATGGAAGAGGGAGTTAGATGTGGATCAGGGGGTATGGAGAGAAGGCAGGTACAGGATACTGATCAGCCATGATCATATTGAATGGCGGTGCAGGCTCGAAGGGCCAAATGGACTACTCCTGCACCTATTTTCTATGTTTCTATGTTTAATATGGAGATTGATCAATTCTTGATTAGTAAGGGTCAAGGTTTACGGGGAGAAGGCAGAAGAATGGGTTTGGGAGGGAAAAATGGATCAGCCATGATTGAATGGCAGGGCTCGATGGGCCAGATGGCCTGATTCTGCTTCTATGACATGAACTTTATAGGAATGAGCTGCCGGATGATGAATTGAGGCAATGTTATTGTACATTGTACAATAACATTGCACAGATACGTGGATAGGAAAGGTTTAGAGGGATATGGGCCAAATGCGGGCAGATGGGATTGTGTAGATGGGGAATCTTGGTCGGTATGGCCAAATTAGACTGAAGGGTTTGTTTCCGTGCTGTATGACTCTATGAACACTTCTGGCAGTGTGTTTCAGGCACCCACCACTCTGCCTCTCACAGCTTGCCTCCCACATGTTTAACACATCTTTCCACATCATTTTTCCTCCACCGGCCTTAAACTATGCTATAGAGGTAAATATATTCACCCTGGGAAAGAATTTCGGACTTTTCTGACTGTTTGCCCTATCTATACCTCTCATAATTTTATATATTTCTAGTAGGTTTCTCCTCAACCTGCGACGCTCCAGAAAAAAACATCTCTTGATAGCCAATACCCTCACATCCAGGCAACATTCTGGTAAACATTTTCTGCACTTTAGGGGGCAGCAGAAAAGTTAGCCTCCAAGTGATAGAGACACCACTGAATCTCAAAGAATATGTTCATACAGAATTTTTATTTTGATTCGTTTAAATAATTTAAAAAATGATTACTCAGGATTGAAATCCCTTGCATGTCATGGTAGGATTCTTTTCAAAACCACCTGGACAAAGGTCATTTTGTTTTTAAGAAGGCTTTGAATGGGTATACAGATGTGTATATATATACTGAATACTGGGAATACCATGGGATTTGCAATGGTTTAGCTTTATTATTGTCAAATGTGAAAAGCTTTGTTTCGCACGTTTTCCAAACAGATCAGACGTACCATACGTAGTCAATTCAAACTAAAGTATAATGGGTAGAGCAAAGGGGAAGATACAGGGTGAAGGTGATACTTTTCAGCGTTGTAGTGCATCAGTTCCTTAGACAAGTTCCAATGTCCTCAACGGGATAGATGTCAATCGAACAGTACCTTAGTTGATAGAAAACCATTCAAAAGCCTAATGGGAGCAGGAAGAAGAATGAATGACTGGGGTGGATTGTCTTTGTATATGGTGGCTGCTTTTCCAAGGCAGTATGAAGTGTAGATGGACTCAGAGGTGGGAAGCCTAGTCAGTGTGATGGACTGGGCTACATCTACGACTCTCTTGCAGACTTTGCCAGAGCTCTTCCCAAACCAAGCTGTGATGTAACCTGCCAAAATGCTTTTAATGGTGCATCCATAGAAGTTTGTCCCTACAAGTCTGATGAAGGGTCTCGATCTGAAACGTGACCAGTCCATGTTCTCTGGAGTCGCTGCCTGACCTGCACAGATCAATGTTTGAGCTCAATGAATGCACACTGAGCTAAACCATTAACACAGCATTCCATGTTTTAGTTCACATTTTCTCTTATGCACTGCTCTGTGAATCTCTGTTCCGGAATTTATTTTCTGTCATCTCTTTTCTCGTCTTCTTTTTATATCTCCTCCAGGCAGATCAGTTGCGATAAGCAAGCCTTCAACACTGTTCACTCCTTATTTCATTCTGTATCTCTCGGGGACAACACTTTTGTTCTCTCCAACCTTCCCTTCTCTAAAACTTAAAACATATTTTATTTCCATCTTTAATGGAGATGTCATTGAACTGTGCCATTATTTCTCCTTAGTTGCTGCCTGACCTGCTAAGTATTTATTTATCATAAAGCCTGGTTGAACTGCTGCGATTTGTAATGTCTGTTTTAATACAATTGTTCCTTGTTTTGATACCATTGACTGCTTTTTGGAATGATTCGAGTGAATTATAAGAAGCATTGATAATTTGGTTAAAATTTACATTTAGTTGATGTTTATGACCCTACTTTTTTTTATTGGTTAAAAGCTATTGACGATGAGTCTTGGCATAAATTAGCTGTGGAGTTTCCAGGAGAATCATATAGTCATAAAGTTTGGAAACAGGCCCTTTGGCCAACTTGCCCACACTGACCAACATGTCTCATATACACTAGTCCCACCTGCCTGCGCTTATCCCATATTTTTCTAAACCTACCCAATTCATGTACCTGTCTAATAGCTTCTCAAACATTGTGATAGTCCCTGCCTCAACTACCTCCTCCAGTAGCTCATTCCATACATCCACCATCCGTTGTGTGAAAAAGTCACCCCTCAGATTCATATAAAATCTTTTCCCTTTCGCCTTATACCTATGCCCTCTGGTTCTCAATTCTCCTACTCTGGGCAAGACACTGCGGTTACCCGATCTATTCTACTCATGATTTTGTACACCTTTATAAGATCACACCTCATCCTCCTGCACTGCAAGGAATAGTCAGAGGATGTGAATCTGTGGAATTCTTTGCCAAAAGAGACTGTGGTGGCCAAGTCAATGGATTTTTTAAGGCAGATAGATTCTTGACTAGTACAGGTGTCAGAGGTTATGGGGAGAATGCAGGAGAATGGGATTAGGAGGGGGAGATAGATCAGCCATGATTGAATGGCAGAGTAGACTTGATGGGCCGAGCGGCCTAATTCTGCTCCAATCACATAACCTTATGACTTTATGATCATAACAGATTTCTTACTGTATCTTGGTATGTGTGACAGTAATAAACCAATACCAATACCAGGTCCCAACCCATCCTGTCATGGAAATATATTGCCTTTATCCTTGCTGGGTCTAATTCTCCAGATCTTTCACCCAACAACATTGTGGCAGTATCTTCATCGACGAACTGCAGTTGTTCACGAAAGTGAATTGCCGACACATTCTCGAGGATGATTTGTGATGGACATTATTATTTTTTAGCCAAAGCCATTGATGGTCAGATCCTGCTAATGAATGCATCAAATCAAGTCAGTAATGAAGATGATGCTTTGATGCGAAACGTAATCGTGTTTAGATTAAAACTGCAAGCAGAGGTGATTTACACTTGACAAGTGCAGAGTTTAGTGAGTTGTAACAGATGTATACTACATCTTGTTACCCGATCATTAAAATTAGCAGAGGAGAGACTGGTTAGACAGCAGATCGAGCAGTCTATATCCCACCATCATATCCTCGGACTTTCACTCACACCAATCAAGTCTCCAGCATTGTAAAACCAGGGAATTACATTTAGTAGCTTCAACTACAAGAATGCTTTTGTTTCAAAGTGTCCTTTTTGGTTATGGTGCTGTATATTTTAGTTTATGTAATATTAGCCTTTGTTGCCCCCGTCCTGTCAGTTGACAAGATAGGATCCAGGACATAGGTGTTGAAGAAGTGGTGTTCTCCCAAATTCTGTCCAAAATCTCCACCACAAGCAGCATCACTGACATCTGGTCATTTATATTGCCATTTATTTACAATTGGGTGGACTTTTTACCCACAAATGGCCAGATTATGCCGCTTTCAGCCAACAGTTCCATGGAGAAATGCCGGCTCACAAATAGTTTTCTATCCTCTCCCTCCCTCTCCTCCTATGTCCCTTCCTGTAGCCTCACATTTTGCAACCACTCTTCAACTAGTCCCTCACAGCTTCTGCTTTAATCTCTCCTTCGTTCCAACCATCTGCCCATAAAAAAAAACCCTTGCCTGTGCACACCTATTACCTGCCACGCTTTAGACTTTCGACCTTAGAGATACAGAGATCCAACGCAGAAACAGGCCCTTCAACCTGTACACTAGCACAATCCTACACACGAGGGACAATTTACCAAAACCGATTAACCAACAAACCTGCACGTCTTTGGTGTGAGGGAGAAAACCGGACCGCCTGGACAAAACCCACGTGGTCACAGGGAGAACGTGCACGGGTCTCTAATGCTGCAAGGCAGCAACTTTACCGCTGCGCTACTATGCTGCCCTTTTCTCCCCTGCAGTGAATTTCCAGCTCACAATTAGGTTTCTCCCTTTTCCCTTTTCTTCATTCCTTCCTCTAACTTCACAATTTGCAACTCTTGAATCTGCCTGCCTCACACCTTCTGCTTTACTCACTGGCCTTTCTTTGTCCCAACCATCGCTTTCTCCTGCCTCTCCTCTCTCCCGGCTTTCTTTCCCTCCTGCCACCTTCCCCCAACAATCTGTCTAAAGATTGTCACCTATCCATGTTCTCCAGGGATGCTGCCTGATCTGCTGAGTTACTCCAGCACTTTGTGGAGCACTCCTCAGCTTCATGCTAGACATAGCCAACATGTGGAATACTAGAAACAAAGAACTGCATATGCTGGTTTGTACCAAAGTAGTTCGGAGAAAATGGATGGGTGACATTTTGGGGCTGGACCCTTCTTCAGACTGATTGTGGTACTTGGGAGAGAGGTGTGGATGGGACAAATCTGGCAAGTGATAGGTGGATACAGATGACAGAAGTTTGATTGGCATTTTAAAAGTGGAGATTGATAGGTTCTTAATTATAAAGAGCGTCAGTGGTTGCGGGGCGAAGGCAGGAGAGTGGAGTTGAGACGGGAAATTATGATCAGCCAATGGCGGAGCAGACTCGATGCGCTGAATGGTCTAATTCTGCTCCTACGTCTTATGATCTTATAGCAGTTGGGTGGAGATAGTAACAAAGGCTAGAATTGAAAAGGATGCAAAGCATGTCAAACCCAAAACATCACCTATCCATGTTCTCCAGAGATGTGCAATACTACATGACTCATTAGAATGGGATCGTTGACCCTAATTAGAAATGTAAAGTAGTTTTAGAATTTTACTTAAAGTTAATGTTTTAATGAATTTTTTTGAATTAAAGCTATTTTGAATTAAGGTAACCCTGTTTTTAGTAATCGAAAAACTTAAATCCTTTCGAAAATGTAATTGTCGCTGATCATCAGAGACTTTTAGAAGCATTGCAAAGCCCTCATCATGAATTAAGAAAGAAGCTACAAAAGTGTAAATACTTAATGGTTAGTGTTTGCGCTCACCATTGACCCATTAGAGCAAATGCACTCTAAAAGCTAAGTGGCATGGATATATGATTAAACTCAGTTGCACAGAATTGGAAAGAAGTCGGTGAGGCACTGGGGTTTGAACTTTTATTGCCTTTTATTGCCTATATATCTATAAATAGCTAAAAGTCTCATCTTGTATGTATGTATGCTCCCAAAATACAACCAAAGCAGTACACAATAACGCAACAATTCTAGGGGTGCCTTACTCACCATTCGCCTGGGGTGTGCTGTATCAAGTTTTGTTCGATTTGACAAAAGAATTCCTTTAATAAACTTTAATTTACTTTATTTTATTATCTAATACTTCTGTGTCTACTTGACTGGCATCACAAAGGGCACCCAACGGGTCCTCAGCTGCGCCTGCACAGTTGGGCAAGGGTTGCCTTTGGCGATTTTCAGACCACCATTTTTATCTCATACTTATGCATGTACTTGACTCTCCTCACAATGGGGACCCAACAGGTCCACGGGTAAGCTTCCTTCTACTTTACAAAGTAATTCGCGAGTCGTCTATTCCATTTATAAACTTTCATTTACTTTGTACCGTCAACAGCACAAGTTTGAACGTGGTGCACAGTAGGGGGAGGGTTGCTGAGTGTACTTCACTGCCATCACAATTGGAACCCAACGAGTCCACAGGTCGTCTAGTTATATATAAAGAGAAGAGCTGTTGGCCCAACAAGTACAAATGGTCACGTCTGGCTATTTGGGGTGGCAGGTTTCCAGTGACATTACATTTGTCATGCTTTGATTTGTAACCTTTCTTTGAAGATGATTCTGGCTAATCCTTTTTCTACCTGAATCTTTATTAACCCAAACCAGTACTATTGCAAATCTGGTGGTATCTCTTTAACTTCCTGTGTTAAAAATATGAGAACACTGGAAAATAAGAGTAATAAGAAAATAACTGTCCCGCAAGCCATTATGATCAAGGCGCAGTAGTAGAGTTGCTGCCTTACAGCGCCAGAGACCCGGGTTCGATCCTCACTGTACGTTGTCCCTGTGATCGCATTGGTTTTTCCGGTTTCCTCCCACACTCCAAAGACAGACAGGTTTGTCGGTCAATGGGCATCTGTAAATTGTAAATTGTCCCTAGTGAGTAGGATAGTGTTAGTGTATGGGGTAATCACTGATAGGTGCGTGGACTCTTGGTTCTTGGTTACCTGGTCCTCCAAAATATTCCATTGGAATTTAAACTGGAGGTGGTGAAGGGAGTGGTTTAGCCAGAGAGGGTTATTGGGAAGAAAGTGACACTTTAAATTTAGTTGCATCTGGCTGGGCAACCGTGGCTTGGTGGAGATTATTCCATGCTTTAATAGTGCGTGGGAAGAACGAATTGCTGTACACATCTGTCTTTGTGGCTGGGACCAGAAATTGGATCGAATGTCCTCGTCTGCTCCTAATTGGTTTGGGGTTGGTGTAGGTCTTGTGATCTATGTCTAGCTGACCATTTAACATTTTGTAAAAACGGGTCAAACGGTGAGCTTCACGTCTGTCTTGGAGAGGGTTCCACCCCAGAGAATTCAGAAGTTTGGTGACACTCGCTTCTCTCTCGTAGGTGTAGGTAACAAATCGAGCGACCTGTCTTTGGACACATTCGATGGATGAAATGTTTTTATCTGTGTATGGGTGGGTTGGTGGGCTGAAGGGCCTGTTTCCACTCTCTATCTCTAAAGTCTAAACGTTTAAAGTAAAGGCTAATCGTACTACGGCTTCATCTCTTCTTCTGTGTCAGTTTCCAATAACCCTCAATTTTCCAATCTTTTAAATATCTACTTCCACATAACCCCCCCCCCCCCCACCACCATTGATCTAACCTTTACACCCTCCAGGGAGACATTTTTAGATATTCCCCACCCTTTGCAAAGTTCTGATGCACTTCTATAATAATGACCATCTCTATTCTTGTAACTATGGCACTTCCTTTGAGATTCCAGACTGATTCCTGGGATGTCAGGACTTTCATATGAGGAAAGATTGGATAGACTCGGCTTGTACTCGCTGGAATTTAGAAGATTGAGGGGGGATCTTATAGAAACTTACAAAATTCTTAAGGGGTTGGACAAGCTAGATGCTGGAAGATTGTTCCCGATGTTGGGGGAGTCCAGAACAAGGGGTCACAGTCTAAGGATAAGGGGGAATTCCTTTAGGACCGAGATGAGGAAAATATTCTTTACACAGAGAGTGGTGATTCTCTGCCACAGAAGGTAGTTGAGGCCAGTTCATTGGCTATATTTAAGAGGACGTTAGGTGTGGCACTTGTGGCTAAAGGGATCAGGGGGTATGGAGAGAAGGCAGGTACGGGATACTGAGTTGGATGATCAGCCATGATCACATTGAATGCCAGTGCAGGTTCGAAGGGCTGAATGGCCTACTCCTGCACCTATTTTTCTATGTTTCTATTCGACCACCAGTGGAAGTATTTCAAGCTGGAACCTGACATGACCCCTAGGGAGTTTATATGTTTCAATAAGATCGTCCCTCATCCTTGTAAATTCCAAAGAACGTAGATCTATTTTCTTCAGCAGCTCATGATAGGACAACCTTTTAACTCCTCGTACCGTCTTCAAGTTAAAGGTGTAGCCATGGGCACTTATATGCTATGGGCACTCACATCCCAAAATGGAGTGTTGCCATGGGTTGAGGGAGGTGAATGCTGCAATCCTAGTGCCCAAATTAAAAGTAATGTTCTGACACAATTTGTTTCCATATATTTTAGCAGTTTAAATGTTACGCCAGAGCCACAGGAATTGTTTTTCAAGAGCTGATGTTGGATAAGATTTTTTTCTAAGTGCAGAAAGCGAAAATGAGCCATCAAAATGCTGTAAGCACTAACAATGCGCTGACAATGAATGAAGGGATGGAGGCAATAATTTGCTGTGTTCTCCAGCTGATTTCAAAAGGTGCAATAATTGATGTTTTAATCACTGTTGACAATCTCCTTAAAAGCCCATTCACAACAGGCAGAAGAGAAAGCCATTAATGTGAATGATGTTTAGTCAGATGTTCTGCTTATTGGCACCTGATGTTCAGACTTAATGCAGCAATTCCTCAGTCTTCCGAGATGGCGAAAATGCAATTTGCTTTCATACTTTCCATTTCAGCCTGAGAGGAAAGCTTATGATTATGAATGAATGATTTATCAAGTCTCATCTTGGAGCTCATCAAACCTTATACAGAAGATGTCTTTGGTCAAAATCGGCATTCATTGTGGCAATGTACAGTAGAAAGCACATTGACTGGCTACGTCGTAGCCTGGTTTGCATCACAATAAAGCCCCTGTCCCACTTGCGTGTCCCTGGCATGCTAATTACGCGACCACGTGGTTGCTTCGCAGCGCGACGGTCCCACGTTGGTCGCGCACGATTTCTTGCGCCCGCACAGCCGTCTGGAGCGCGTGACGTCATTTGAAGATGGACCCAAAATGCAGGAGTAACTCAGCGGGACTGGCAGCATCTCTGGAGAGAAGCAATGGGTGATGTTTCGTGTCGAGACTCTTCTTTAGTCTCAAAGAAGGGGCTTGATCGAAACATCACCCATTGCTACTCTTCAGAGATGCTGCCGGTCCAACTGAGTTACTCCTGCATTTTGTGTCTATCTTCAATTTTCTTGGCTCCGCTCTGGGAGTAGAAGTGGGGGCGGATCCGGACCACAACGGCCATGAGTCCCAAGCTGAGTTCGACGATCATTTGCCTGCTTCTGCTGCTGTTGGGGGTGAAACATTTTGTCGCGCCAGAGTCTTGGGCCTGTCCCACTCGTCAGTTACGCGACAGGCAGTTGGCGCGCCAAGATTTTGTTTGCTACAAAAATTTCAGAGCCCTGCGCGATGTCGCGCACAACTCCATAACCCTCTGCGCTTCTCAGTGGGACTGGCCAAGTACGGCCACACGATGCCCGTGCGCCTCAATGCAACGGCGAGGTAGTGTAATTCGCGTGTCAAGGACACATAAGTGGGACAGGCCCTTAACTGATCTGCTCATCACTGAAGGGAACTCAAAAAGGCAGACAATATCATCAAATTCCCACTCCATCCTGGCCACGCGCCCATTTCACTCTGACCATCGGGAAGAAGGTACAGGAGCCTGTAAACCATAATCACCAGATTCAGGATTAGCTTCCTCCCAACAACCATTAGGCTCTTGAACATTACCCAACACTAACCTCAGCAACTATGAACTTCTATGGATGTGTGTTTGGTTGCACGACGGACTTTATTTTATGATTATTAAAACAATAGAATTGCAGTTATACATTACTATTTTTAAAAATTATTACATTTATCTTTTAAGGGCTGGTAAAGCTGCGGCAATTTTGAATTTCATTGTTCTGTTGTCGTACATATGACAATTAAACACTCATAACTCTCCTGAATCTTGAACCAGCTGTTACATTGTAATCCAGATTTGGCCATCGGTCGTGTTCTTTTCCTTTGAGAACATTTAGATTAATTCTAAATAGTGATGGTTAACGTGAATTTATTATGGACAAGATCCCCTCAAATTGTGGATGAGTATATTGTTGAGCTGTATTTAATTCAGTGAGGAGGTTTGGAGGATTTTCTTTTGACCCAGAGAAAGCCAGCAATCATGTTTTTTTTATATAGACAACTTTCTAAATCCTAGAAATCTTATTTATGGGTTATTAAAATGTAGGGCACCAAGGAATCAGAGTATTAGTGGATAAGGATGACTTCCAGTACATTGAATTTAACTGGTGTTGATTACCATGTATATTGCTTTCATGATCTTACATTCTCAGATAATGGGCTCTGATTATTTAGTGGACCTCTTTAGTTTTGAGTTCAAAGAACATTCGCATTCCTGTGGCCAGAGTGTGTTATTCCTTCTTTGCTATTTTATGTAATCTTGGATCCAAAATCATTTTTGTTTGTACTTATGTTTGTTTCCAGTCATATTTCTGTCTTTCACTTGTTCATTTTCTCTCATTAATTTCCCTTTTTTGCTGATATATGTTTCTCACTGAGTTTTAATTCATAAAGTTATACAGCAGTGTACAAGCCATTCGGCCCACCATGCCTGTGCCAACCAGCAAGTACCCATCCAAGTTAATCCCATTTTCCAGCACCTAGTGCCCCCCGCCCCCTGCCCCCTCAACCCCCCACACCCAATTCAAAGAATCATACAGTATGGAAACAGGGCCTTCAGCCCAATTCATCCATGGCAATCAAGATGCCTCATCTAAGCCAGACCCATTTGCCTGTGTTCAGCCCATATCACTCCAAACCTTTCCTACCTATGTATCTATCTAAGTGTCTTTTAAATGCTATTATAGCACCTGCTGCAACTACATTCTCTGGCAGGTTGTTCCATACACCCACTATCCTCTGAGTAAAAAGGTTACCCCTCAGCTTCATGCTAAAACTTGCCCCTCTCACCTTAAGCATATATCCTCTTATGTTTGATTCCCCTACCCTGGGTAAGAGGCTCGGTGCATTCACTCTATCTATTCCTCTTGTTATTTTATACACCTGTATTAGATAATCCTTCTGCCTCCTGCACTGCAAAGAATAAAGTCTTGGCCTACCTAACCTCTCCCAATAGCTCAACCCTTCAAGTCGTGACATCCGTCACATACCTACTGAGTATGGGGGTCATTCGTAGGCCCAGTATTTATTCCCCATCCCATGTTACTGCTGAGGATGTGGTGTTGAGATGCCTTTTTGACTTGATAACCTTGATTAGAGTCAAAGAGTGAAAGAGTCATAGAGTCATACAGCATGGAAACAGGTCCTTGCCCATACCGATCTCATCTACACTAGTCCCACCTGCCTATCCTATCTTATCCATAGAAAAGCTAGAAGAATAGAGGGGTAGGAAAAAGCAAGGCAGGTCAATTAAACATTCTTGACTGCTGATGCTTGAGGAGTTACATTAACAGGAGATTGCAGATGAGTGGCAGTGTCAAAAAGTTAATTTATTTGCTTCAGTTGCAAGTGCGTGAGTGTGTGCACAAGTGTATATATACAAAAAGCAAAGGGGACTGAGAAAAGAAAACATGATGAGCTTTTGACGGCTCTGGGCCTGTACTCACTGGAGTTTAGATGGACGAGGGGGGACCTCATTGAAACTTACCGAATGATGAAAGGCCTGGATAGAGTGGATGTGGAAAGGTTGTTTCCACTAGTGGGGGAGTCTAGAACCAGAGGGCATGGTTTCAGAATAAAATTATGTACCTTTAGAATGGAGATGAGGACGTGAGAATTAATTTCTCATAAAATTAGAAATTATTAATTTCTTTAATCAGAGGGTGGAGATCCTGTGGAATTAATTGTCACAGATGTCTGTGGAGGCAAAGTAATTGGGTAGTTTCAAGGCAGGGAGATTGACAGATACTTGATTGGTAAGGGTTATGAGGAGAAGGCAGGAGAATGAGGTTGAGAGGTAAAGATAAATCAGTCATGTCTGAATGGCGGAGTAGACTTGATGGGCTAGATGGCCTAATTCTGCTCCTAGAACTTATGAATACCACATGGAATTCTCTGGCACAGATGACTGTGTCATTGAGTATTTTTAAAGCGGAAACTGACATATTGATGAGTTTCTGAATAGCTTGATGACGTTCTTGATAAGGGTGTCAAAGGTTATGAGGAAAAGGCAGGAGAATAGGGTTGGGAGGGAAAGATAGATGGTTGAATGGCGGAGTAGACTCGATGGGCCGAATGGCTTACTTCTGTTCCTATGACTGAAGAACCTATGGAAGAAAATTAAATTGCTGGGATCAGGGGACCATGAGTTGTGCAGCGAGTTCTGAGAAAGCCCACTGACCCATGAGGCTGTGTTAACCTTTTGAAGAGCCGATTTATTTTTTCCTTCCCGTGCCAAACGTTTCTTTCTCTAATTGTTGCTCATCTTAAATTTCAACAGACAACTATTGATTTTGGATGAGATGAGCTCACTTATGTTGCAATAAAATATTGATTATTGCCACCTTTTAAATAGAATTTAATTCACATGTAAATGTTGTCCTGTCATTTTCTTGTCACTTCTCGTTAAAAGCACTGTAATATAAGGCCTGAGGAAAGCTGTTAAATGGTTCCTGTTCTAATCAGAGCTTCTATTGAAAATGACGTGATATATTTGTGGGGCTGAGCAACACATTTCTGTTCAAATACTGCTTTCAATGGAACTCAAAAAACTGACAACTGTTGTGAATAAATAAAGGTAAAGTAAAATTAGAGCACAGATCACGGAACAGTACTGCACGGAACCAGGCCCTTCGGCCCACAATGTCTGCACAGAACCTGATGCCCAGTCAAACTAATCCCATCTGCATTCACGTGATCCTATCCCTCCATTCTGAATAAATTTGATGTGGAAAGGATGTTTCCACCAGTGGGAGAGTATAGGATCAGAAGCCATATCCTTAGAATAAAAGGATATACCTTTATAAAGGAGATGAGGAAGAATTTCTTTAGTCAGAGTTTGGTGAATCCGTGAAATTCATTGCCATGGACCACTGTGGATGCCAAGTCATTGGGTATTTTTAAGGCAGAGATTGACAGATTCTTGATTAGTATGGGTGTCAGGGGGTATGGGGTTGCGAGGGAAAGATAGACCAGCCATGATTGAATGGCGTAGACTTGATGGGCTAAATGGCCTAATTCTGCTCCTATAACTTATGAAGTTATGAACATTCCTTGCATTCCCATGTGCCTATCTAAAAGCCTCTTAAATGCTACTATCTATCTCCAACACAATCCCTTGCAGTACGATCCAAGCACCCACCACCCTCTGAGTAAAACCTTAATCTGCATATCTCTTTTATACTTTGGCTTTTCACCTTAAAGCTATGCCCTCTAGTTTTTACTATTTCCACTGTGATAAATGTTTGACTGTGTACCCTATCTAGGACTCTCATAACTTTGTAATTTTGATGGAGTAAGATGCCAGGCCCTGGTTTATTGGAATGGTGTGAGTTCTGATATATACGGTCATCAAAATTAGACACAAAGTGCTGGAGTCACTCAATGGGTTAGGCAACATCTCTGGAGTATTGGATAGGTGAGATAGTGTGTTGGGACCTTCTTCTATCCATGTTCTTCAGGGATGCTGCCTGACCTGCTGAGTTACTCCAACACTTATGTCTTTTTTGTAAACCAGCATCTGCAGTTCCTTGCATCTCTATACTGTCATCAATTTATTTGGTCACGTTCAGGCCAAGTACTCACCACTTGCAATCTGATCTTTAGACCATTGATTTGCTCAGTGGATTGTCCTACATCTCACGATTGCACAACTGTGCCGACACTGTGCCTGTTGATTTGGCCACCAGAATATTACTGTTAATGCCAAAAAGCACACACATTGCAGTTTCAATGTTGACTCATTGATTATGTTGTATGACTTCATAACTCTATGAGTACCAATAGGTGTACCAAACACAATGACGGAAATTATCAAACCACCCTGTAATTTATGCAAGACATTATCTGAACTTTATTATCAATAAGTGATTGTAATTCACATGTTAAAAAAACAGAGTGCTGGGGGAACTCGAAGGATCTGTGGAGGGAATAGACAGATGAAATTTTGGGTCGAGACCCAACTTCAGACTGATGGTGGAGAGGGGCGAAAGCTGGAAAAGAGAGGTGAGAGTGGAGCAAAACCTGGCAAGTGATAAGTAGATGCAGATGAGGGGGTGATTAGCAGCTGGATTGAATGAGGGCCAAAGGCTAGAAGTGAAAAGGAGAGAAAAATATGTCTGATAAGATAAGGAATTAAGTGTAAAGCCGGAGGGATGGATATGGGTGGACGGGGACAGGGGAGAGAGGAATGAGGGAGGCTGAAAGGAAAATATAAGACTCGGTTTTGGAGATAAGGTATAGAGAGGAGTGGATGAGGGATGACAGCACCTGCCTCAATTACCTCCTCTGGCAGCTCATTTCATATATCCACCACTTTCTTTTGTGTAAAAAAAGTTGCCCGTCAATTTCCTATTAAATCTTTCCCCCGTCAACTTAAACTGATGTCCTGTGGTTCTTGATTCCCCTACTCTGGGTAAAAGACACTGTGCATTTACCCTATCTATTCCTTGAACACCTCTATAAGATCATTTCTCATCCTGTACTCAAAGGAATAAAGTTATTGCCTGCCAGCCCCTCCCTATAGCTCAGGCCCTTGAATCCTAGCAACATCCTCAACCCCATCTTTCCTCACGAGCGATAGAAATACAGATACAGCATGGAAACAGGAACTTCGGCCCAACGAATCCATGCAGACTTCTGATCACCTCGTACACTATCCTACATTCTGGGGACAATTTGTTCTACAACTTCCCAAAATAAATTAATTTACAAACTTGCAAGTCTTTAGCGTGTGGGAGGAAACCGGAGCACCCGGAGAAAACACACGTGGTCACAGGGAGAATGCACTAACTCCGTAAATGGCACCCGTTGTCAGCATCGAACTCGGATCTCAGGCGCTGTAAGGCAGCAATTCTACTGCTGCACCACTGTGCCGCCCTATAGGCTCACTTGAAATTGATCTTACCTGTTAAGGTATGTAACTGGACATCTCTCAATGTAATTTACTTTAAATCCAACAATACATTTTACTGTGGACCTCTGCCTTTGCACATCTCTTCTGTTAGCCAGTGGTGTATTTATATGCTGGCTGCATGTCTTTCAGCATTTAGCTTCCAGTTTTAACATGTCAGATGCGTAATTTATGCTCGGCTCTGAGCAGCAGTGCCCCCGACAAACCTGGCAGGTCAATTAAATGTTTGCATGGCGCGGAGGAAAATACTTTGCAGCAGATTAATGATTGCGGTACTTTTTATTGTTTACTAAAGTGGTGTTTCTCTGAGGAAAACTCTCTCCTTGGGAATAAAACCTATAATTTATCAAACCTTGCTTTCTTTTCATGTGTCACTTGTAAGGTAACAGCAATAGGTAAATCAGCCGTAAGTGCTTACCAATCCAGCAGCATCAATGAGATTTCAACAGCACTTTACCTGCAACAATCAGCGTAGAGAGTTATGAATTGTAAAGCTATCTATTCGGCATTGTGCATCCACAATTGCTTTGAATTTCCTGTAAGCATCGTCCTGTGTAGATGAGCCTCGGAACAGCAGGGCCGCTGCCATAAGAGACCCTGTGACCCTGGTTCAATACTGACCTTCTGTACTGTCTGTTTGCACTTTGCATCTTCCCTTAGTGACCACGTGGGTTTCCTCCAACATCACAAAGATGAGTTATTCGATCAGTTGGACACTGTGGAGATAAGTGGTCGAGTCTGTGGGGAAGTTGATGGGAATGTGAGAATAAAATATGATTAGTGGAGAATAAAGGTAAAAGGGCGTTTGATGGCCACAATGGATTCAATGGGGTTGAGAGACACATTCTGATTGTACATCCACTTGAATCTCCCCTACATTCTCTCCAATGCAAAGAACATATATCCCTTCATTATCACCTCTTCCACAACCAATAATGGACCATTGTGGGCTCCATCGTTCCTTGGTCATTGGTGCTGGCCCTGATTTGTTCTGAACCTTTTCATACCTCTAGTTTCCCTCTGCTCCGGCTCTCAGTCTGAAGAAAGGTTTTGACACCGAAACATCACCTATTCATTTTCTCCAGCGATGCTGCCTGACCTGCTAGGTTACTCCAGCACTTTGTGTCTATGTTTGGTGTGAACTGGCATCTGCAGTTCCTTCCTACATACTGAACTTATACTTGTTAGATTATTATAGACTGAGAGGTGATCACATATGGGACACTGTGGAGTCTTGGAAGGGTGGTTGCTTGGAGGATGTTTCTGCTCAGGGAAGAAACTAGATCCAAGGAACATCAATTCAAAATAAGAGATCATCCATTTCAAACAGGTGATAAAGAACTTTAATTGTTGGTGAATCTTTGGAATCCTTTCCACATAGGCTGAATCATTGAAAGGATTCAAGACTAAGAGAGGTATGGTGGTCTATAGGGGAGTCAAGGAACATGGACAATGAGCAGGGAAGTGGAGCAAAGGCCAAGATCAGATCACACATGGTCTTAAAGAGTGTGGAGCATGCTAAGATGCTGTGTTCCCAGTTCTTATGTTCTCATATACATTGGTTGCTAAGGCATAAGTTGGTATAGAGAATCACAGCCTAGTCAAATAACAGCCCCACATATCATTTTTGTCAAATAATTTAAGATTAAGTTTCAACATTCTACAACTATTGAAAATTCCAGACTAAAGTTTTCAAATATGTAGTTCCAGGTTAGTACATCTTTTGTAAAAACAAGGAACTGCAGATGCTGGTTCATACAAGAGAACACAAAGTGCTGGAATAACTTAGCGGGTCAGGTGGCATCTCTGGAGAACATGCTTTCTCTACCCCCGCAACCTATACAATCAGACTGAAGAAGGGTCCTGACCTGAAATGTCACCTATCCATGTTCTCCAAAGATGCTGCCTGACCTGCTGAGTTACTCCAGCACTTTGTGTTCTTATACGTTAACATTAGGATTACCATTATATTGAGTCTGCCAGGAGGTCTCCAAATTGCAGTGACGTGGTCTTAAAAGCTGAACATGCGTTCATAGCCAGCATAAATGGCAACACTCTGGCCCTAAATCATACTTTCAAAAAAACCTTCAGTTGTAGGTTGATTCAGTCATTCACTTGTAATTGGCAGTCATTGTTTAGGGCTGTTAAATAAATGCAGCCATGCCGTATGTGATACTGGGAGAAAACACCCTTATAGGATTTCAACAGCTGGCATTATCCACAACATTCAAGTCAGCACAATTAAATGGCGGCCTTCACATTACATCGACCTCCATCTGAGCAGTCCAGAAAACTTGTCTTCAGTCTGGCGGTATAAATCGTTGCTTTTTTATTAGGTTCACTGATTTCTTCTGAACGTTGTGCCAGGCTTTATAGTAGGTAATCTCCATTAATTGCAACCAGTCTCTTTGATGAAATGAGAGGTCATGCAGGTTGCTGTAGTGAAGTATTTTAAAGAATAATAAGTTGCATCACTGATTTACAGGCAAGGAATAGACATGTTTTTGTTTAGTTTAAGTTTCAGTTTTAGAGATACAGTGCAGAAACAAGCCCTTCGGTCTACCGAGTCCGCACTGACCAACAATCCCCATTACACTACCACACACTAGCGACGATTTACAATTTATACCAAAGGCAATTAACCTACAAACCTGTATGTGGGAGGAAACCGGAGCACCCAGGGAAAACCCAAGCAGTCATGGGAAGAACGTACAAACTCCAAAAAGGCAGCACCTGTAGTCAGGATTGAACCCAGGTCTTAGGCGCTGTAAAGCAGCAACTTTACCGCTGCGCCACCATTCCGTTCTGTTGTATGGTGTAAAGTATGGTGTTCAATAACGATGAAGTAGGAATAACATCAGTGTGCTGGGATTAGTTTTAAAAATTGCCTCAGCTTTCTTCAAAGTTTAAAGAGATTTGGCATGCCACTGTAAAAACAAAAATTCATGCGTTACACAGAGCTTTGGTATAGCACATGGTGGAAGTGACATGGTTATCTTATCAGAATTCATGACATTTTGATAAAGTGTTTACCATTGTACTGGGTTGTAGACTGGAAACAGTTCTGGATGGAAGGCACTTGGTTAATTTGTGGATGAAGTGCCTTTGTTGATCCTCAGGTGCACCATAGAAAGTAACCTGACTGGTTGCACCATGGCCTGCTATGAAATCCCAATGCACAGGAATGCAAAACTCTGCAGAGAGTGATGGATTCAGCACAGGCACAGCCCTCCCCATCATCAAAAGCATCTAAGTGAAGTGCTGCCTCAAATAGGTGGCTTCTATCATCAATCTATCATATTGGGAGTTGTCACATAATGAAGAATGCTTAGCATGTGAGCCAATGGCTTCACTTCATCATTAAAATGAGTCTTTTACATGTTTAGGGAACTACTTAAAGTTTAGGGAACTAGGGAACTACTTAAAGTTTAGGGAACTACTTAAACCTCATCATAATTCCTGACTAGTTATGGAAAACTAGAGGTCTCTTACTCGTATGAGGTTCATATCCACATAATGAGGCTTAATTGATGTTTTTAGTTAATGGGATTGAAGATTAGTGAAACATTACTTAAAACTTGCAACCATAACACAAATTATTTTGCATTAACAGTAATTCATTCAAATTTTACTCAATATTTTCTTAAATTGAGCATTAAACGTGCTTCGGCACATGATGCTTAGAGATGTAATTAGCCAGTAAGGTCAGATATTATGCAGGAAAGTTGAGGTAAACTAAAGGCTTTTCCCTTTATTGACCTGCCCACCATTAAGTACAGAACATAAACATAAGTGAAGAAAATGCTGTAGAATTTTGATAGACGGGGTTGACTAATTTATAACTGCAGCATGTTTGTGCAGAGCACTTTGAAGATTCAGTGCACTTGATATAATATGTTAAATCATATCGCTTGTTTACAACTGAATAATTTTTCCACTACATTAATCCAAACTAATGCTGTATGATTTTGCGGGTCATGAGATGTTTGCAAATTAAACAAGTAGCGGATAAAACATTGCCAGGTTAAGATGCAAGTCACAGGTACAGTTATGACAACACACTAGATTAAAGAGGTGAGTTGTCTGATTCTGAAACAGGTTACGTGCAAATAGAAATGTATTCACTTTTCCAGTTAGACATAAAATGCTGGAGTAACTCAATGGGTCAGGCAGCATCTCTGGAGAGAAGGAATGGGTAACATTTCAGGTCGAGACCCTTCTTCAAATTGAAAGTCACGAGAAATGGAAACGAGAGATGTAGATAATAATGTTCAGATTCTTATACATCGGCAAAACCAAACGTAGACTAGGCAATCGTTTCGCTGAACATCTTCGCACTGTCCACATGGACATATTTGATCTCCCGGTTTCCAAACACTTAATTCCCCTTCCTATTCCCACACTAATCTTTCTGTCTTAGACCTCCTCCTTTGTCAGAGTGGGGCTAAACGCAAATTGGAGGAACAACATCTCATATTTCGCTTGGTCAGCTTTCGCTTGGATGTTTCTAACTTTAAGTAATCCCTGCATTCCCTCTCTCTCTCCATACCACCCTCACCCAATTCACACCAGCTTTTTGTTCTCACCCAGCAAGAATGGCCTGTTTCCTTCATCATTGTTACTTTTTTGCATATCTTTCATTCATTTGTTCTACATGTATATCTCTCTACTTCATCGTCTACATCTCTCCTTTCCCTTTCCCATGACTTTCAGTCTGAAGAAGGGTCTCGACACAAAACGTTACCCATTCCTTCTCTCCAGAGATGCTGCCTGTCCTGCTGAGTTACTCCAGCATTTTGTGCCTATCTTCTGTTTAAACCAGCATCTGCGGTACCTTCCTGCACCTCCAGTTTGTGGACTGGGGCCAAGGATTTTAGTTTTTTTATTTGCAAATGGGAAGGAGAGTGGCACACTGTGCTGTTCAATGTCATCTAGTTGATATGCCATCTGAGTAGATCGTTGAGCTGAGAATCTGCTCTGAAGGAATAACATGGAGGCATTTCTCTTGCTTGTCATTTGGTGAAGCTGACTGCACAGTAACGTGGTTGACAAAGATGGTTGACCGAGTCGCATGGCTGCAGCTGCCAATCATAATCCCATCAGAAATCCAGGGTAGTATCAAGGAAAGATTAAAGGGCCTGTCCCACCAGCATGCAAATCTATGCGATGAGCATGACCTAACGTGGTCGCTTGAGCCGTCCGGCGTTGCGCGGCCGGTCCCACTTCGATCGCCAGAGCCATGCGGAGTTCGTCCCGACATCGCGCGGGACTCCGAAAAACTGACTGTTCAAAAATTCCGCGCGGCAACGGCTTGTCGGCTCGCAGTTGCCTCGACGCATTACACACTGCCTCGATGTCGTGCCTCCGTGAACCTATCTGTAGGTGCCTCCGTGTGTGTGGCTCCATGGCCCTCTGTGTGTGTGCCTCTGTGCCCCTCTCTGTCTGTCCCTCTCTGTCCTGGCGAACTTACCTTTAGATTTTGCTCCAAATTCGCCTCGCTTTGCGCTGCGTTGCGCCACTCACCCGACCTCCTACTGGCCCCTACTGCCGGTTTGGTCGCGCTTGCCGCATGCAGGCACATGCTGGTGGGAACGGCCCTGTACAGGGATCACCCGACCTCCGCGCGGCCCCCGCTTCTAGTTTGATCGCGCTCATCGCATGGAGTCGGATGCTGGTAGGACAGGCCCTTACATCACTTAAAGGGATAAACTGAGATCCCATTTCTCCATTGAAGTGGCCACGTCTCCAGTCAAAGCACAGCATGGAATTGCCTTAGTGTTTGGCCAACACAGTAAGCTGATTATTTCTCTCGCTGATTTGTCTAGAATCTATTTTATGAGGATGTTGGCAGGACCCGTGGGCCTGAACTATAGGGAATGTTTGAGCAGGCTAGGACTTTATTCCTTGGAGCGCAGGAGGCTGACGGGTGCTCTAATAGAGTTGTGTGAAATCATGAAGCAAATAGATTGGGTGAATGCACAGAGACTTTTACCCAGGTTATGGGAATCAAGAACCAGGGGATTCTTGAAGTTAACCCATCACATGTTTCCATAACTGCATTAAAGGGTACTTAATGGCTATATCACAGACTGCTGCTACCAATCATAATCCCAGCAGGTTTAAGCAGAGAGGGCAAACATTTAATAGGACACTGAAGGACAACTGTTTCATAGAGAAAGTGGTGAGTAGATGGAATGAATTGCCAGAGGAGTGGATGGCACATTGGCGTAGTGGTAGAGCTACTGATTACATCTTTAGAGATCCTTACTACGAGTGCTGTCTGTATGGAGTTTGAACATTCTCCCCATGACCTGCGTGGGATTTCCCCGGGATCTATTTTCCTCCCACACCCCAAAGACGTAGTCTGTAGGCTAATTGACTTAGTAAAATTGTAAATTGTCCCTAGTGTGTGTAGGATTATGTTAATGTGCGGGGATCGCTGGTCAGCGCGGAGTTGGTGGGCTGAAGGGCCCTCTTCCATGTCAATGGTCCTGACCCCTGCACGGTACACTAGTAACTTGGACAAATACACTTATGCCCTTTTGAATCTTGAAACAGATGATCTGATGAAAGCAAATTAATACTGAAGCACATGTTCTCAATATTTCATTTAATGATACAGATCACTTGGCATTTAGTCAAACTCAGTATGTGCGTAACACACCGGAGAAATGAAATGAATGCTGGTTGCAGGTGATTATACTTGTGAAGTGTCTTAAGTGAAACTATATATTAACTACATCCATCTTTGTCATTTTTTGCTGATTAGATTTGTTGATGTAAAGGATGGCTTTGATTTTTATCTCCTCTCAGTAATCTTTCAATTTTGACATCTTTCTCAAGATTAGTTTTGAATTTATTTTTGAAGAAATAGCATTCTATGAGTGGATCCTGATTATCTTGAATATGACTAATTTATTGTATGCGGCATGGTCATTATATGTCTGCATAAAGGATCTGTATGGAAATGTGTAATGTAAACTGCTTAAGTTACCGGTGGCCTTGTTAATATTTCGCAAGTGCAGCTGATTTTTTGACGGTTAGCACTTACTGTATGTAGCACTAGGGCAGTTAGACTAAACCAATCATGAGCATTTGACATCACTGGCACCATAAGTTAGGGTGCCTGTCTTTAATCAATCTAAGATATCTGTGAATTACGAAAGTGTACCTATGTAGACAATCCATTCTCAAAGAATTCTATTGGGTTGAGTTTAAACTATAAAGTGTCCTTTAATGCAATTTATGGGAACATATGATGGGTTTACTTTGATTATCCAGCCTCACAGAGTATTGAATCCTTTATCATTGATGTTGAGGCAGTCAATACTGCACCCATTGCTTAGAAGTAGTTACATTCCCATCTTGGTATCATTAGCCTAGGGCAAATGATCTATAGACAGGGGTTCAAATTTTCCCACTGCTACTTTGGAATTAGCATTCAATTAATTAAATTTATCTGGCATAAGACGCTAGTCATTACCTTTTTAAAAAAACATTTAATTTATTGATTAAACAAGGATTTGTTTAATCTTTGACTCATTTGATCTACAGTAAATGGGACTCAAGACCCAAAGTGATGTGGTTGACTTTTAGTTTTAGCTACCCTAATGGGCCTGTCCCACTTAGGCGACTTTTAGGTGACAACAGGAGACTATGTGGTCGCCACATGTTTGCGGGTGGTTGCCGGGGAGTCGCCTTCGTGGTCGAGAGTAGTTCCCGCATTTCGTGCGGTAGATTGTCATAGATTCCCATAGGTTATCGCTGGTGTTGACCGGTGAATTTCATTGGCTCATTGGGGAAAAAAAAGGTAAACCTTAGTTTTCAGAACAAAGGATAAACGACCGGTAATGTTAATGTCTGCCGAGCTTCACAGCCGTGTATCTCTGGCTTCTTAAAGTTGTCTCCACTCCTTCTCCCCACCCTGTCTCCCCCTTCTCCCCTCTACCCCCCTTTTAATGGAAGTGACCCTTCCCGTACACTGTGCTTTCACCATCTTATTTTACTTCGGAGTCATGTGAGTGAATCCGTGAAGAACCCCGCCAGTGCGCATGTGCGTCAGTACGTCAGCCGCATTGGCGCAAGCACCAGACTGGCAGGGCAGCGCTCCTGCCGGCGGTAAGTTAAACCTAGAAGGTAAGTTTGTTTTTACTTACCAGGGTTTTCTTGAAGCAGGAGCACAGAGGTTTTTCCTGCCAGTTTCACAGCCCGACGAGTGAGCCGGTTATGGACTGTAGGGGAAACCCCGATCCGACCGCGGAAGCGGATAACCGGCAAAAGATCGGGTTGTGAGATAAGCAGCCGCTGACAAGGCAGTCAGTGGCTTTCAGCCTGCGGGGATGCCGTGGAATAGCAAGTAAGTAACGCCAGAGTCATTGACAGTGCGGTCAGCGACACACAGACGTCGGTCCCCAGGGAGGGAGTAAAATTGGTGGAGAAAGGACTCGTTCAGCCCTATTGGACTCGGGTGAGTCGGGCTGCAAGGGGTTTTCTCTCAATAATAAAGTTTACAAGTATGTTATAGTGTTTTTCTTAAAGTCAAAAGTGAAAGTCAAAAAAGTTTATTGTCATGCGTCCCTGAATGAAATTCTCTCGTGTTTAGCACGTTGCTGTGAAGGGTTAAAATTGCTTTAACCCTTCACAGGTAAAGCTCTACACTAAAAATTTGATTTAGTGAGCCTACACTGTAATATGGGACAGGCCGCACCGCAGCGCCTAGGATAGGGCTGCTTCATGTGTAATAGCGTGGGCCTATGGAACAGGCCATGCCAGCAGCGCCTGACAGGGCTGCTTCATGTATGAAAGCACCGGCCTATGGGAGAGCTGCGCCAGCAGCGCCTGGGACCGGGCTGTTTCATTTGTGACATTGCTGGCCTACGGGAGAGCCGCGCTAGCAGCGCCTGGGACAGGGCTGTTTCATGTCAAAAAGCGCCGGCCTCTACGAGAAGTGGCGCCGGTAACGCCTGGGACAGGGTTGCTCAAAGTAGCACATAAGTCTGCTAGGCCCACGGAATTGGGGGAAGATTCCCCGCCGGGGCTGGATAGCAAAATAATAAGCCCGCGGAGTCGGGGGATGATTCCTCACCGGGGCTGGATAGTGCGCTTGAAACGACTATCCCAAATGCAGCAACTATTGCATACAGTGCTACAGCAGGGCTTACGCCAATAGGAGTGTCAGCGCCACCCTGAACAAAAAGTCGCCAGCAGCACCTAGTAGAGAGCTGTTTGATAGCACCCTCATGGATGAGGAGGCGCGAGCCATGGGTCATCTTAGTTCTGACCCCAACTCTGATGTTAAGGTTGAGCCAGATGTTCCACCTCTGCAGGCTGCACCAGCAGCTCCAGTTGACAGAGCTGCTACAGGTCTCCCTCTTGGAGGCAAAGACCAAGGCGGGTCAGTATCCTGCTGACACTGAGTCTCAGGGTATGGCCATGGGGCATACCACAAGGGATGAAGGGCACGTGTCAGGGTTACTTTTTCTTGACAACAAAGTTGCCATCCCGGCAGAATGTTCTATTCGGGTATAGGTCCAATGGGTTCATATCAGCATAGCTATCCTGCCTGTTTATGGCTGCCTACGAATCGCCCTATATGAGAAGGGGAGTGCGAAAGGTCAAGATATAACTGACTCCAGGCTCTAAAGAACTCGATGGAACATACTGGAACACATATGTGCCGGCAGTGAACAGCACCAACAGGGGGATGTGAGAGCCAGCTGTCGAATCTGTTATTCAGGTATGCCTATTCAACGGGGAGAAAACCTGGCAGATGAATCTATTAAGGCCAACGGCGGGCAAAGGTTCATCTTTTCAGAATGCACCTCAGGAGCTCATTGGCAGTATGCGGTTCAATGGAGCTGGGGGCAGCATGGTAGCTCAAATTCCATGAACCTTCCAACCCTACTCAACAAAGTTGGTCTCGCACTTCCAAAACATGGGTAAGTGCACCACTCACAAGTTGTAATATTTACACTTGTTTGTACAACACCCAAAGGACAAAAACATCTGCTTAGAGGCACAGTACTAGCATTCCAAACAAGTTTGGATTATGGCCAGGGTTGTCTTTGAAGATAAGGTTCAGAAATCGGGCCAGAGTTCTCATACAAAGCACAAAGGAATAAGGCAGGAGTGGCCTGTTTATTATGGAAATTGGTGAGTGTCGCATATGAGTTTTCTGAATATGAAAACTTATTTTCCTGACTAACAACAGATTCATAAGGGTCTCAAAGATCCATTCTATGCAGTTCCCATTACAGAGGTTCTCAAAGACAGTCAAACATTGCGGAATGGGATAAACTGTTTGTTGGTCATTGGGATTTACCTTTAACTATAAATTAGCCTATGACTCCGCCCTGTGGCAAGAGATTGGAGTTAATAGCAACCTGTTCTCGCCACAAAAGGAGGAATGTTCTTTAATGTCTTCCTCCAATTTGCCTCATTAGTCGGGTCTTAAAACTGTCAGCAAGACCTCACTTTAGGTTTCGTACTGTCGGACTGGCTAAGCAGCCATGTTGCCTGCTTCATCAGGCATAATAATACAATGGTATACAGTTATTCCAAAAAAAATCTAAAAACTTTGCTGGTTCAAACTGTGATTCAGGAAACCGGCCTCTGCATAATAAAACAAATATTGACTTACACATTCTGAATGGATTGACTTAAGGCTCAGGTTGTCACATCAAGCCATGGATGTGCTCACTACAGAGTGCAGGGATAGCACCCAAAAAAGCAGTACATTCCTATTGAGGGGATCGGAAGCAGTTTTGTTTAAATGTTAATGTTACATTTAATATGGTACAGATTACTGATGTCTTCCAGTTCATTCTTAAATGGTATTTGACAATAATTCAGTTATAGAGCCCCTACAGCTGCAACAAACGGGAACCACTCTGTCGGGTTCAACCCCGGATAGGATGGAATTGGCTGCAGGTGCCATTACATTTTACATTCTGATCTACACAAGCCGAGCAGAACAGCGGTGGCAGGATTTAAGATCATTTTTCGGATACTCCACGGTCTCACGTCTATGTGGGAGGGCAGGCTTGCTATATTATATCAAGGCCACCAGAATCCTAAGAAGTGTGGAATCAGCATTGTTTATTAATCAACAAACAACCATACAAGGGAAGGTCTGTTCAGACTATTCAAGGTGGCTGCAGCAGTTTCTGGTTCATGCAGGTGTTAACACTGACGATTGTATATCTCATTCCACCAGGGCAGCATCAACGTCAGCGGCCAGGGCAATGGACATTCCCATCTACCATATCCTCACGACCGCAGGATGGTCAATTGAATTGATTTAAAAAAAAAAAAAAAATTTTAACCATGGTCCGGTTACTGACACGGGGTTTTTGCCCATTCTGTTTTGCGTCCACTTTAGCCTCCCCTGAGATACAGGGGCTGCTATTGATTCCTTTATTAACGTAAACCATTAATACATTTGAATCAATATCATGCTTAATGCATTTTTTTTTATTCACTCATCCTGAGTCGATCAATGCAGTGAGACGCCGAGATTTGGATCTGCGGCACGAAATCACAAAGCTTTGAACCTTTCACGACATCACTCACGTGACTCCGAAGTAAAATCATAAGAAATGAGAACTTACCAGTTTGAAGTTTGATCTTGATTTTATGAGGAGTTACGTTGGTGATTACGTGCCCTCCATCCCCAACCCTCTCATAAAGGTCATCTGGTAATTCTCGAATCACGCATCTTACTATGTCACTTTGGTAATTGTTATTTGTAATTGTAATTGTTATAATGACAAATCAGCCTACAGGGAGGAGGTCCAGCACCTGACTACCTGGTGTGCCAACAATAACCTCGTCCTCAACTCCCAGAAGACGAAGGAAATAATTGTTGACTTTCGGAAGAACAGAGGGGGCAGACACACCCCCATCCATATAAACGGGACTGAGGTGGAGCGGGTCTCCAACTACAAATTCCTCGGGGTACACATCTCGGAGGATCTGTCCTGGTCCCTAACACCTCAAAGCTAATCAAAAAGGCACAGCAGCGCCTTTACTTTCTGAGGAGGCTCAAAAAAGCCCACCTGTCCCCCCAGATCCTGACGAACTTCTACCGCTGCACCATCGAAAGCATCCTGACCACCTGCTTTACGGTATGGTACAGCAGTTGCACCGTGGCAGACAGGAAGGCACTACAACGGGTGGTGAAAACCGCCCAGTACATCATCGGTGCCCCGCTCCCTGCCTTGGATGCCCTCCACCGAAAACGGTGCCTGAAGCGGGCCGGGAAGATCATCAAGGACCCCTCACACCCTAATCATGGACTGTTTGCCCTCCTCCCATCAGGGAGGCGGTACAGGAGCCTCAGGTCCCGCACCAGTAGGACGAAGAACAGCTTCTTCAACTACACCATCCGACTGCTGAACTCGGAGCCCAGCTGATAGATTTGTCTGTACCCTGTATTTATTTATTTTCCATATTGCTACCACTGCACTCTGTATTTATTTTTCTATATCGCTATCACTAAGAACAACGCTAAACTGCATTTTGTTGTACCTATACTTGTATTTGTGCAATGACATTAAACTTGAATTGAATTGAATTGTGATTTCATACCGCTGCTTTGAAGATTGACGCGCATCACCAATGTAACTCCTCATAAAATCAAGATCAAACTTCAAACTGGTAAGTTCTCGTTTAATCTTACTAATTACAGTGACAACCTTCCTGCTCATTGCGGTGTGTGCCTGTATCACATTGGCTTTGCACCGTGTGAATTTCACTCAGACAGCGCTCCCCCTGCTTGCCCTGTCCCCCGCCTGCATAACTGGCTGGTGAAGGAAGTGATGTGTGTATGTGTGTGTGTGTTCCACTCTGACAGTCGCCGTTCCAGTCGCCGGGATTTCAGCAACCGGCTACGGCTTGACAGTCGCCGGCAGTCACCTGAAAAATCGCCTAAGTGGGACAGGCCCATAAGACTAGCAAGCTACCCAGTTTAGGTTTAGAGGTTTAGTTTTAGGTTTACTATTGTCACGTCTAACAAGGTACAGTGAAAGCTTTGTTTTGCGTGCTACCCAATCCAATTGGACAGCACAATGGTGTAGCAGTAGAGTTGCTGCCTTACAGCGCCAGAGACCCAGGTTTGGTTCTGACTACTGGTGCTGTCTGTATGGAGTTTGTACTTTCTCCCTGTGACTGTGTGGGTTTTCTCTGGGTGCCCTGGTTTCCTCCGATACTCCAAAGATGTACAGGTTTGGAGGTTAATTGGCTTCAGTAAAAATTGTAAATTGTCCCTAATGTGTAGGATAATGTTAATGTATGGGGCAGTGTATGGGGTGATTCCTGGTCGGCGCGGACTAGGTGGGCCAAAGGTCCTGTTTCCGAGCTGTATCTCAAAAGTCAAAATCAGATAATACTACATAAATACAATCCAGCCAAAGAACAAAAGGTATTGCAAAGGGAAAGTTACAGAGTGCAAAATATAAACCTCAGCATCTGACTGCACCAGTGCCAAAGCCAAAGCCCAATGTCCACAATGAAGTAGAGGAGATTCGGACTGTATCCTGTTCAGAATTCTGCTAGCAGAAGGGAAGAAGCTTTTTTTGAATTTGATCGTGCACACTTTCAAGTTTCTGTATCTTCTGCCTGATGGGAGCGGGGGAAGAAGGAATGTCCAAGGTGGGTAAGGTCTTTGATTATGTTGGCTGCTTCCCTGAGGCAGCGTGAAGTATAGAAGGAAGCTATGGTGGGGAATCTGATCTGTGTGACTGACTGGGCTACTTTGGTCAGAACTTTTCCCAAACCAAGCTGTGATGCAACCTGACGGTATGCTTTCTATGATGCATCTGTAGAAGTTTGTGAGAGGGGCAAACTACATTTTGGTCATGAGATGGAAAAACACAAAAACGTTTCAAGGTAGAACTTTGGGGAAACATTTGAAATAGCAGGGAAATGCAAATCAGCTTGTGCTGTTCTTGCAAAGAGGCAAGGCAGACAATAGTATTTACAATGTATCTAATTTGGTTGCAACCTGTGTAAAGGGCCTGTCCCACGATGCGAGTTTACCCAAAAGCTCTCAAGCGTTTAAAAAAAAAATTGAAATCGTGGTAGGTATGTAGAATGTACGTAGCGGGTACGTCAGAGTCTCATAGCGGCTCGTAACACTAACGGCAGGTAATCGGGAAACGTGGTAAGTTCATGAAACTCGTGAAGTTTTTTCAACAGTGTGAAAAATTTCCAAGAGTAAAAAAAATACTCGTGATGAAGTACCACGAGTTTGATTTTTTTTAAATTCGGGAGAGCTCTTGGGTAAATACGCATCGTGGGAAGGTCCTTAACAACCAAATTTCACCCTTCCTCTTGGCATAGGTATGCTGCATGAGAATAATTAGTCAGCTATGTTCATTGAGTTGTATGCTCAGGTAAAGCAGGGCGCTGTGCAACGTTGGTTGTCGTTCTCTGATATTAGCTCAGCTTGTATTTTTTCTTCTTCTGGGAATGGAGAACTGCCCAGCAGTTCATCCTGCCTTGCATGGCAACTCCTGCATTCTTGTGTCTAACTGCTTCCAATATATATATATATGTATATATATATAAATGGCTTGGATGTAAACAGAGATGGGTTAGTTAGGAAGTTTGCGGATTAAACCAAGATTGTTGGGGATCATGGACTGTGAGGAACTGTCAACCTATAGATAGATATAGATAGCTACAGAAATGGGCAGAGAAATGGCCAATGGAGTTTATTTCGAGCAAGTGTGAGGTGCTGCTCTTAGGGAGGTCAAGTAGGAGGGACTTCATATTTGACCTTCCAAATATAATACAGTTAATGGCAAGACACAACAGTATTGATGTAAACATTGATCTTGATGTCCAAGTCCATAATTCCCTGAAAGTAGTGATACAAGTAGAAAGAGTGGTAAAAAAGGCATTAGTTATGCTCCATGTTTTATGCTCCCGTTCACCCATTGAGCAGATAACATTGTTTGTAGCAAATCCTCACGACCACACTGATTTAACCTTGTCAGAGAAAACCCCCTTCTCTCGTGCTCCTTGCAACTCTGTCGAGCTCTTTTTTTCTCTTCCCAGTTTTGACCTAAAACATCAACTCTGCTTCTCTTTCCACAGATGCAACTTGACTTGCTGAGAATTTCCAGCATTTTTGTATTTGCTTTTATTTCAGATTTTCAGCATCTGCCATGTTTAGGATTATCAGTCATATCAAGTTAGCCATATTCATGATTGAAAAATATAACATAATTCTGTCATAATTGCATATGGCAGGCAACACAAGATTATTTACTAGGTATGTTGTTGCTGCATTAAATAATTTTTAGTCAAGCTAAGTTAATGGAACAAGCTCGAACAATGTGTTCTGAAAGCTTGCAGGTCTTCAGAGATTTCACAAGCTGGATTGATTCAGTAAGTGGCACATCTCCGACAGAGAATGTGCATCTGCACAGGTGTATTTTAGTCTACACTGCGGACTGGAATACTTTCAAGTGTCAACGTTAGCTCCCAAGGTCCCATATGTGATCGCAGGGTGTGGAGTAAAGCTCAGGGCTATTGCATGTCTTGGCCCTGGACTATAGAGGACCTGCTCTAGCATTCTGATGCCATTGCCTTGTCTTCTTAGATTAAGGTCATCATATAGCATGGAAGCAGGCCCTTTCGCCCAATTAGTCCATGCCAGCCAAGAAGTCCAATCAGAGTTAGTTCCATTTGACTGTGTTTGGCCCAAGATCTTTGAAACCTTTCATATACAAGTACCTGTCCAAATATCTTTAAAATGTTTTGTACCTGCCTCAACTACTTCCTCTGGCAATTTCTGCACTGAGCCTTTCCCCTTCATGATTTAACTTGGGACTGAAGGAGCCAAAACCTCTAATGATTCTGGCCAAGAGACCTTATCTTTTAGTTCTCAGTCTGCAAAATATCCAGACCTCTTCCCTCACCTCCATCCAAGGACCCCAACAGTCCATCCTGGTATGACAGAGGTTCCCGTGCATCTCCTCCAACCTCATCTACTGCATCTGTTATTTCCATTGTGCCGTCCAGTACTTCGGTGAGACCAAGCGTAGGCTAGGCGACAGTCTTGAGCACTTTTGCACTCAGCCCACCAAGAACTACAGGATCTTCCAATTGCTAATCATTTTAACTCCTCTTCCCATTCGCATACTGACCCTTCTGTCCTGGGCCTCCTCCATTGCCAGAGGGAGGCCACACGTAAACTGAAGGAACAGCACCTCATATTCTACTGCGTAGTTCACAACCCAATGGCATGAACAGTGAATTCTCAAATTTTAGGTAACTCTCCCACAAACAGCCCCCTTTCCCCTCCCCATTCTCACCCTAAGAGCTCTCTACTTTCTTTCCTCCCACCCCACTCCCCTTCCTTGAACCCGGGCTGAACCTGCGCTGAACCCACCCAGCTCCCAACTCCCCACTTCCCAACTCCCCACTTCCCAACTCCCCACTTCCCAACTCCCCACTCCCATCCACCTTCCTCGCTTCCAATTCATAACCTTTTTATCCTGGAGCTTAACAATTAACAACTCTTAACAACCCTGGACTTTGTCAAACAATCTGCCAATTAAAAAAAAAAAAAAAAACCCTTGGCTGAGTTCACCTGTTACTGGCCACACTCTGCATGTCCAATCCTCTTTTCCAGCTTTCTTTCCCACCCCTCCTGCAACCAGTCAGAAGAAGGGTCCCGAGCCGAAACACCACCGAAACCATGTTCTCCAGAGATGCTGCCTGACTCGCTGAGTTACTCCAGCACTTTGTGTCTTTCCTTGGTATAAACCAGCATCTGCAGCTCCTTGCTACTCCATTATATCTTCCTTTTGTGCATTTTTAAAGTCATGAATGACTGAACTATTGCAGCTATGATTTCTTAGCTTTTGTGGTGACGTCGTGAACTCCTTGTTTCACCAAGTTTCATTCATATTTCCTCACCAAATTTTAAAGGTTGACAGGAGGAACTGCAGATGCTGGAATCTTGAGCTCGTTTACAATCTAGCTGTACGCAGAGGTCAAACAATCACAGTTACATATCGAATAAGTTGGGAGGTAAACAACTTGGATGAATACCCAATCCCTGCCGCTCTCTTTCACTTACACCAGTTATGATCTTATGATATGTTTCCAGTCTCGCATGCATTAGTTTAGTTCAGAGACACAGCGTGGAAACGGGCCCTTCGGCCCCCCGAATCTGTGCCGACCAGCAATCACCCATGCACTAATTCAATCCTACACACTAGAGGCAATTTACAGAAGCGAATTAACCTACAAACCTGCACATCGTTGGAATGTGAGAGGAAATTGGAGCATCTGAAATAAACCCACGTGATCACAGGGAGAACGTACAAACTCCGTACAGACAGCAGCTGTAGTCAGGATCAAACCTTTGTCTCTGTGGCTGTAAGGCAGCAGCTCTACCGCTGTGCCATTGTGCCGCCCAAAAGGTTTTCAGCTTGCTGATCCCATGCGATATTCCTGAATTATTTCAAGACCAATAATGATGAACTCAGGGAAGATGGAAGCTGCCTTTATTTCTGGCCCCCTCTGTGTATAAAACCTGGCAGAAAAAATGGTCAGGGAAGTGTGACAACCTTCAAAGAACAGACTAGATGGGCTGAAGGGCTTCCTTCCCATCTGTGAATCAATGTGGGTATTCTGTGACCAAGAGCCAGAACTGCAAATGGCCTGCAGGTTGTTATGATTCTTGATTTATTGCTCTTGATATAGAACTCCTATGACAGGACTGTTCAATGGGAATTCATGTGCAGTGATGACTCTGCCAATTTGTACCTTGTATAGATTTTTATTCACAGGGGGAATATAAATTTTATCTTGCACATTCCAAAGCTTCTTTTTCGCTACTTCTGTTTGTTGATGTACCTTATTATATCGGTAATTTGGATGATAACAGTCAGATGCAAATTTTCAATATAAATTGGAACTAAATTGGTCCATCCACTGCACAGTTGTTAAATTAATGCAGCCACGATGGTTTTTAGCAGTTTTATCTGCTTTCATTTAGGGCAAGAATAATTCAAATATAAATTTAATCCAGATGACAGTTCTATTTGCTATAAGATGCTTCATGTTTGGTGTCTTTTGGATTTTTTGTTTATTGTTTGCTTCACATGAGGGAAAAAATACCTCTAAAAAGAAACCTCATATTTTGCTTGGGTATACTCTGCATACAACCCAGTGGTATGAATGTTGAATTCTCTAATTTTAAACACTCCCCTCCCCTCTTCCCACCCTCTCCCCTTGTCCCGTTCCTTCGCCCTAGTCATTTTACCAGTTCCACAGTTCACTACAATGTATCCTTCTTGATTACACCTTCCTGAGGAAACACCTTCCGCAGTCTGAGGAAGGGTCCCGACCTGAAACGTTCCTCATCCTTTTTCCCGAGATGCTGCCTGAACCTCTGAGTTACTTCAACACTCAGTGTCTAACTTCCCTAGCCAACAATTGGCCTATCAGGGAGCCACCTTGCCTGAGGTAATCTGTTGCCAGCCCTGATTTTTTGTCCTGGTCTTTTCTCGCCTCCAGTCCTTTCCCCCCAACCCCCTATTTTCAATTCGAAGAAGAGTCCCACCCCTACACATCACCTATCTATTTTCTCCAGAGATGCTGCCTGACCAGCTGAGTTATTCCACCACTTTGTGTCTATCTTGGAAGACACTTCTGTGAGCAAGGACATATATTTTGAAACGGTAGTTTGATTAACAACTCCCAAGTGCACCATACCTTATGTTGGGTAAGGTGGAGGCTTTTTAGGCCATTTCTGGAAAAGTATTGGTGCAGCTTATTTAGCGGGATTAACATTTCATGCGGACATATTGGATTTTTTTGTAAACTTCATGTCCACTTCGACAGACAATAGACAATAGACCATAGGTGCAGGAGTGGGCCATTTGGCCCTTCGAGCCAGCACCGCCATTCAATGTGATCATGGCTGATCATCCACAATCAGTACCCGGTTCCCGCCTTCTCCCCATATCCCCTGACTCCGCTATCTTTAAGAGCCCTATCTTGTTCTCTCTTGAAAGTATGCAGAGAACCGGCCTCCACCGCCCTCTGAGGTATAGAATTCTGCAGACAGGTCACAGATGTTTCTTACAATGGAATAAACAGTGGTCACAGACCTCCTTGAAGGACAGTTGCGTACCCATTTCTTCCACAATCTCAGCTTCCATTCCTCTTGCACCATCCCCCTCCCTTCCCTTCCTCTGGCTTTACATATCACACCTCTTCTCTCCTTATCTGCTTATATACAGCATTTTGTCTTTTCATCTTTGGCCTCCATCCAACCATCAGCCAATCAACCCCGCCACCCCCAACTCCACACTTGTATCCACCTATCACTTGCCAGGCATTGTCTCTTCCAGCTTTCTCTCTCCACCACTATCAATTCCGACCTAAAACATTGCCTTTCCACAGATGGTGCTTGATCTTTTGAATTACTTCAGTACTTTGTCTCCTTTTTTTGCAAAGAAATACTGCCTGATCACATGCCAGTCTATTCATGGCTTGTATTTTGTGGTTAATGACAGTGAGACTGTGATTGCTTGCTGTGAAATCATTGAACATATACAAGGTTGAGATGGAGGGATTTTTGGTCAAAAGGGAAGGGTTGAGGCCAAATCAGACCTGTCCTGATTACGCTGTCGGCTGGAGCAGGTTTAAGATGTGTGACCTTCCTTCTTGCATCTTTATGAATTGACAGGAATTTTAAGATGTTGGTGCAAATATAGTTTCATACAGAAATTCTGAATGTTTCCATAGTGAATCAACGCAACTCCAGAGATGGGGCGGCATAGTGTCACAGCTGGTAGAGCTGCTGCCTCACAGCGCCAGACCTGGGTTTGATCTTGACCTTGGGTGCTGTCCATGTGGAGTTTTCTCATTTCCCTATGATCCCGTGGGTTTCCTCCAGGTGCTCCGGTTTCCACCCACATCCCAAAGACATGCCGGTTTGTGGGTAATCGACGTCGATAAATTGTCCCTAGTTTGTAGGATAGAACTGGGTGATTGTTGGGTAGATCAAAGGGTCGGTTACCATGCTGTCTCTCCAAAAATAAAACTAAAACCACAGGAGAACGGAAACCTTTTTGCCCACATTCCAAATACATGCGGGTTTGCAGGTTAATTGGCCTCTGCAAATTACCCTTTGTGTAGGAAGTGGATGAGAAAGTTGGATAACATACAACTAGTGTGAACAAGTGATCACTGGTTGGCACGGACTAGGGGGCGGAAGGGTCTGTTCTGTATCTCTGAACTGAACTGAACTAAACAGAGTGTATTTTTTTCAATAAAAATAAATCATTTGAACTGATATGGATTTCAGATACCGAGAAACCAATTCTCCTTAAAGCCCAACGTTTTGTTACTTGGAAGCTACCTGAGCTCTGGAATGGAATGTTAACTCATCCCTTTATAAACCATCCAGATCTTAAATATAAATGTTATTATTCAGGATAGTAATAATTTCATATGAATATGACAAACTACAGGGGATTTTAAATAAAATAATATCTTAAAATACATAAACTATTAAAAAATCTTTCACCTTAATTATACACTTATTATTCAATGCTCCAAAATATTCAAAGAATATTAAAATATGCTAATTTTGCTTCCTGGTTTGTTGCTTTAGTTTAGAGATACAGCGCGGAAACAGGCCCTTTGGCCCACCGAGTCCGCGCCAACCACTAACACTATCCTACATACACTAGGGACAATTTACACTTACACCAAGCCAATTAACGTACAAACCTGTTCGTCTTTGGAGAGTGGGAGGGAACCGAAGATCTCGGATAAAACCCACGCAGTCACGGGGAGAACGTACAAACTCCGTACAGACGACACCTGTAGTCGGGATCGAACCCGGGTCTCTGTCGCTGAAAGCTCTGTAAGGCAGCAACTCTACCGCTGCGCCACTGTGTTGCTTGCATGATTTATTTAATTGGGTGCTCTACTAGCTTGATGAATCGCTGGGCTTAGGATATTTTTGACCTGAAGCAGTGTGGCAGCACAGATTGGGGAAGGAATTAGTTTAGTACAGTTTAGTTTATTGTCACACGTACCGAGGTACAGTGCAAAGCTTTTCGTTGCAAGGAGGTGGTTGAAGCGGATACTATAACAACATTTAATAGACATTTAGACAGATGCGTGGATAGGAAATTTTTATAGGGATATGGGACAAATGCAGGCCGTTAGGACTGGTATAGATGGGCCATCTTGGTCAGCATAGGCAAGTTAGGCCAAAAAGCCTATCTCCGTGTGTAGGAAAGAACTGCAGATCCTGACTTAAATCAAAGGTAGACACAAAATGCTGGAGTAATCAGTGGGTCAGGCAGCATTTCTAGAGAGAAGGAATGAGTGACATTTTGGGTCGAAACCGTTCTTCAGACTGATGTCAGGGGAGGAGGCAGAACAAAGATAGTATGTAGTTGGAGACAGTAAGACTAGTGGGAGAACTGGGAAGAGGGGGGTGGTATGGAGAGAAAAAGCAAGGGCTATCTGAAGTTAGAGAAGTCAATGTTCCTAATACTGCTGGGGTGTAAACTACCCAAGCGAAAATTGAGGTGCTGTTCCTCCAATTTGCACTGGGCCTCACTCTGACAATGGAGGAGGCCCAGGACAGAAAGGTCAGATTAGGAATGGGAGGGGGAGTTGAAGTGCTGAGCCACTGGGAGATCAGGTTGGTTAACACGGTTAGGCCTGTCTCCATGCTGTAATTCTAAATATCTTAAAAGCCACTATTGTATCTATCTCAACCAACACCCTCAACAAGGAACTCACCACCCTCTGTTTCTGACTCTGAGTGAAATTAAGCTCTGTCAAAAATCTCCTTTACTCTTTTTTTGTTTGCCTTTGCTTTGGCTCTTCGGTGATTGCTTCAGATTTTACAAGATCAAAAGTGCACCAACAGTTAATCCAAAGTAATCTGAAATAAATAAACTAACATCTGTTTTGGTTCAAAGGTTCCATCTTTCCATTACTTTTTTACTTTTTAAAATAAGGGACATTCATTTTCCATTCCAGAATTATTTACTTACTGCATCTCCTTACTGCTTTAGCTTAATTTTGAGACAATCTCTGATAACACCCCTGTCGACTTAGTTATGTTTGTAGAACATGCCTTTACAAGCATTTGCTTAGTGTAGTGAAGTGTGTCAGGGGGCCTCAAGTCTCCAAAGTAGGATTTAAGTTATTGCGCAGTCTGAGCAGGATTAATTTGTAACATATCAGTGTAGCTGGGGCTAAATATGTGAGCTGATCTCATTTGGTTGGAATACAATTCTTATTAACAGCTGCAATCTCTTCTGGTTGGCTATGTTTCCCAAGAGAGGGATTCAAAAAAGCAAATTTAAACAGGAAGTGAGACTGTAATATCTTCTTCTAAATGGGTATTACTAACTTATATTAACACCAGCAAACAGCCAAACAACATTTTCTCCTATCAAACTTTTAACCCAAGTCAAGCGGGGGATTCGCAGATTCTGATTCTTGTCAACTGGCACAGATATCAGTTCACTGGAAAAAAGATGTGTTGGGTATAATGGATTTCAGAAGGGTGCATTATTAGCTGCATTAGAGGAGTAAATAGATCAAAGCAATGACAGATTTCCTATTGAATTAACTGCAGTATAGATCGAGAAGATAAGTTGTACTTAGAAGCGAACATCAGACAACTGCCTCCATGGGAAATCCTGGACATTATACAGAGAATGACACCATCAAGGTTAGGTGATTGAAGGCCACAATGGCTGATTGCTCCAAAGTAATTGTAGCTTTACGCACACTAAATGAAAAGCTCACGACTTCCCAGTTGTTTTGTGGAGATTTAAATGCATGATTTATCAAAGCCAGTTTATTGAAGCGTGGACAGACAGTGCAAATTCTCCAAGGCTTTCTCCGTTTCAGTGACCACAATATGCTGTTTTATATGTAGATTGTGTGGAATGAAATAACATTGACTGTCCATGTTGTTGTTTCCCCTCCATTTAAACTGTACCTGACCCATGTTCCTGTCTTAAGATAGACACAAAAAGCTGGAGTAGCTCTGAAGGAGGGTCTTGACCCAAAACATCATCTATTCCTTTTCCCCAGAGATGTTGACTGACCCGTTGAGTTACTCCAGCTTTTTGTGTCTATCTTAGGACAGGAACATGGGTCAACGTTTCAAGGTCAGTTTATTGTCACATGTACCAATTAAGGTACAGTGAAATTTGAGTTACCATACAGCCATACTAAGTGAAAAGCAACAAGCCACACAGCCACATAAAGTAAAATTTAACATAAACTTCCACCACAGCAGCTCCCCGCATTCCTCACTGTGATGGAAGGTACTAAAGTCCAATCTTCTTCCTCTTTATTCTCCCACGGTCGGGGCCATCAAAGCTCCTGCAGTCGGCGATGCGAATCCCTCGCGTCGGGGTGATCGAGATTCCCTCTTTGGGATGGTTGAACCTCTCCACGGCTTGGAGCTCACGAATCGGTCCCTAACCAGGGATCGCAGGCTCCACGATGTTAAAGTCCACAGGCCCGTGGTTTACAGCTCTCCACAGTCGATCCCCGGCAAAGGGATCGCAAGCCCCACAACGGTAAGTCCACGCCGCGCCCCGCGGTTGAAGCACCGGGTCGGTCTCCAGGAAAGGCCGAGCGCGCTCCAGGATGTTGGGCCGCAGTGGGGACAGAGATACGATACGGACAAAAATTGCATCTCCGTCGAAGTAAGAGATTAAAAAAAAGTTTACCCCCGCACCCCCCACATAAAACAAACCAAGGAACACTGAAGCATACTCTTTAACACGTACTAGCATCTGCAGTTCAGTTTGAACGCGCATCTGCAGTTCCTTCATACATACCATGTACCTGTCCTGTTCTGTGTGTCACATAATTTCCATTTTCTTTGACCACTTGCATAATTAATTCTTACATCATGAAACGATTCCTAATTCCCCACCAACCACCGCCTGCAATGTGCATCTCCCATGTCTCCTGCGGTGACTGAGTGATATTAGTCTTGTATTTATTACAGCTTAGATACTGCTGTACCACCTGGTCAGGGCTCAAATCACAAACCAAATTTGTCCCTTTGCCATAAATATGGGATGCCATCATCTTTTCTGTTTAAATAAAGCAATGCATCCTTTTTTTAATTGAAGTGGCCCTTTAACGTGCTGCAAGGATGGGCCCACACCCCCGCTTCTCACCGGCACATGAGGCTGCTAAAGAATATGAGAGCCCATGGTATCAAAGGGCAGATTCTAGCATGGACAGCAGGTTGGCTGGATGGCAGAAGGCAAAGAGTGGCAGTAAGATGATATAGTGGGTTCATCAGTTAGAGGAGCAGATTAGGTTATTTGGTCCATCAAGTCTACTGCACCATTCAATCATGGTTGATCTACCTTTCCCTCTCATCCCCACTCTCCTGCCTTTGCCCCATAACACGCTAACTAATCAGGAATCTGTCAATCTCTGCTTTAAAAATATCCAGTCACTTGGCCTCCACAGTCTGCAGCAATGAATTCCACAGATTCACCACCCTGTGATCAGTTAAATTCCTTCTCATCTGTACATAACTCAAACTCTGATCTTGTGCTCTTCCGGTTTGTGCATGTTTCCTATTTGCACAAAAACTGTACGGGAAAGCTCTACGATTTTTCACCAGCTCACTCGCCGTTCTCCTGTGCTGCGAGTGCAACAGTTTTCGTTCCGATCGGCAATATATTGTAAAAGTTAGCGATGCTTAAAAATTGTAAATACCGTGCATGCGCAGATCAATCTCCTCTCCTGCCAATCAGCGGCGTGCGGATTGGTCTCTTCTCCTGTCACTCCCCGGGACAGTTCGCCCCTTCCTGCGCCATCACATCTTTACTGGGCCTGAGGGACGCTGAGGGTGGTCAGCCGAGGTTTCCAACCGGACACAATTTTCGGAGGGACCGTCAATGGCCCGGCCCGCCGCGGCCTGGCGGGGAGTCGGAGATGTCGCCAAATGGAAAGCAGGAGAGCGTCCAGCGCCCGCTGTGTGTCCCAAATACACCGCCATCGCAATGCCCCACTTACAAACTAACGGTATGAACATTAAATTCTCCAATTCAGGTAACTTATTTTCTAACAGCACCAACCCTGCCCTGTGGCCCATGTGACTCTGTATCGTTTTCTCCCTATATTCCTTCCTCTGGCTTCATATTTCACGCTTCTTCTATCCTTATCTCCTTATTACATACTTTTGGCCTTTGTCCAACCAGCTACCAGCCAACCCCCTGATACCCCTCACCATTACTTGCTAGGCTTTGTCCTATCCATACCTCCTTTCCAGCTTTCTCCCCCACCCCCACACCACAATCAGTCTGAAGAATGGGGTCATTGAATGCACCATTGAATGTCTGCTTGCTCATCAAATTCAAAAGAAAGAATAACATTTAAATAGCACGTTTCATCACCAGGATATCCCATACAAAATACTTATGAAGTGTTGGGTGCCGTAAAGTAGGAAATATGGCTGCCAATTTATGATATTGATGCTATAATAATGTAATAGCATGTAATTTGAAAAACACTAGCACAAGATGGGATGATATGCAATTAAATGGTACATAAAGTGCAGTGTTTTGCCAATTTAATATATAAAACAAATTCATAAGTGCAGAAAGCTTCTCTTCAAATAACTTTGAGAAACTTGTGAAATTTATAGAAACATAGAAAATACGTGCAGGAGCCATTCATTGTGATCATGTCTAATCATCCACAATCAGTAACTCGTGCCTGCCTTCTCCCCAAATCCCTTGATTCCGCTAGCCCCAAGTGCTCTATCTACAGTAACTCGCTTTTAAATTCATCCAGTGAATTGGCCTCCGCAGCCTTCTGTGGCAGAGAATTCCACAAATTCATAACACACTGGGTGAAAAAGTTTTTTCTCATCTCAGATTTAAATGGCCCCTGGTTCTGGACTTCCCCAACATTTTCCTGCATCCAGCTTGTCCAGTCCTTTTATAATTTTATATGTTTCTGTAAGATCCCTCTCATCCTTCCAAATTCCAGTGAATACAAGCCCAGTCTTTCCAATCTTTCCTCATATGACAGTCCCGCCACCCCGGGGATTAACCTCGTGAACCTATGCTGCACTCCCTCAATAGCAAGGATGCCCATCCTCAATTAGGAGCCAAAACTGTGCACAATATTCCAGATGTGGTCTCATCAGGGCCCTGTACAACTGCAGAAGGACCTCCGTACTCCTATACTCAAATCCTCTTGTTATGAAGGCCAACATGCCATTAGCTTTCTCCACTGCCCGCTGTACCTGCATGTTTCCTTTCAGTGACTGGTGTACAAGGATATCCAGGTCTCGTTGCACTTCCCTTTTACCTAATCTGACACCATTGAGATAATAATCTGCCTCCTTGTTCTTGCCGCCAAAGTGGATAACCTCACATTTATGTACGTTATACTGCATCTGCCATGTATCTGCCCACTCACTCAACGTGTCCAAGTCTCCCTGCAACCACCTCGCATGCTCTTCGCAGTTCACTCTGCCACCCAGCTTTGTGTCATCTGCAAATTTTCTAGTGTTACTTTTAATTGTATCTCCTAAATCATGTAAATAGTTGTGGCCCCAGCATCTAGCCTCGCGGCACTCCACTCGCCACTGCCTGCCATTCCGACAGGGACCGCTTATTCCTACTCTTTGTTTCCTGTCTGCCAACCAATTCTCCACCCATGTCAATACCCTACCACTAATGCCATGTGCTCTAATTTTGCCCACTAATCTCCTGTGTGGGACCTTATCAAAGGCCTTCTAAAAGTCCAGACACTACATCCACTGGCTCTCCATCCATTTTACTTGTCACATCCTCAAAAATTCCAGAAGATTAGTCAAGCAAGATTTTCCCTTCATAAACCCATGCTGACTTGCACCAATCCTTTTACTGCTATCAAAAAACGCCGTTATTACTTTAATAATTGACAGCATCTTTCCCACCACCGATGTCAGTCTATAATTCCTCATTTTCTCTCTCTGAGACTGGTCCCAGGGCACCAGTATTTCCATCAGGTGCTCAAATCTACTCACTTATATGTGTCTCGAGAATGTTCAGTTAATGGCATTCCTGTCTCTAGGCGGAATGATAATAGACTTAAGATCTACCACAAAGAAACACACACATCAAGTGCTGGAGTAACAGATCAGGTCAGGCAGCATCTCCAGAGGACATGGGTGACATCTTGCATCAGGATACTTTTTTAGATTCCATGTCTTTCAGAGATGCTGCATGACCCATTGAGTTGCTCCAGCACTTTGTGTGTTTTTATTTGTAAACCAGCATCTGCAATTCCCTGTGTCTCTAGTATCGACCATGGAATTGGACTCTGCGAGGACTGACTTTTTTTTTGACAAGGTATGCTTTAATCTCCTACAAACAGCTAGCACAAGATCTTTAACTGGTAATTCACCTCTGGCATGGATGTATTTCTATGTACTGTAGTTCTGTCTCAGAGGACCATGGCTTAGGTAAGATGGCTGATGGAGTGCTCGTATCTTGGCTTCTTTTTGCCATCATTAAACCACGTGAGTTGAGGTGTGGAGTAGTGCCTTGCATTGATTGAATGGGATTACATTTCCTTACCTTGGTGCAAATAAAAGAAATGCAATTATTTTATAATTTTAGTAAGTGCTATTGAGATCTATGCAAAAGATGCAGAGCCTGGATTCTTTCACCTTTCTCAAGATTTTCACATGATTAGGTATTTTACTGCCAAAACCAGCATGTTGTTCACCCGTGGTCGGGGCCTCCCAAGCCCCCTGCTGTCATCGCTACGGGCGGCCCGATGTTCAGGCCCTCTCGCCGGGATGATGGAACTCCGACGTCTTAACGGGAGAACATTCTCAGCGGCTTGGACTTCTGAATCGGTCACTTCTTACCAGAGAACGCGGCTCCCGAAGTCCACAGGCCGAACTGGGTGGAGATTCACGCTGATGGCCCTCGGCAAAGGGATCCCAAGCCTCTGCGATGTTGGTCAACGCTGCCTGCAGCTGGGAGCTCCGCAAACCACAGCTCCCCGATGTTGAAGCAGCAGGCCAACACTCCGGAGCTTCAAACACCGATCCAAGTAAGGCATCACCCACTCCGCGATATATCCAGCGCTGCACCGCCGCTGAAGCTCTGGTCGGTCTCCGGCAGGGAAGGCCACGTCAATCCAGTTTGTAGTCCGCGAGAAGGGGGCAAGGGCAAGACTCGAAGAATAGTCGCATCATCATTAGGAAGTGACTGGGAAACGGTTTCCTCCTTACTCTACCTCCCTCCCCCACATAGAAATACTAAAGAAATCCTCCAAAACATACTTTCAAACAAACTAAAAATAAAAAAAAAGATAGAAAAACAGACAGACAGAGGCTGCCATCATGCGGCGCCCCTAGTGGCAACAATTAATTATATGAGTATTTCATTCCACATTGATTTTGTAAACTGAATAGATGTTTTTCAACAATATGGTGTGTGGGGGCTGGGCAATGGTTGGGGTGGTGGTATTTGAATTAATGTCTTTGGAAAGTTTGGAAAGTTAATCTAGGTCAATAGATTGCTAGCCTACTAGCCAGCACTCTCCCACCATACCCACCATTAGCTGTGCTGAATACTATTGAAATTCTTACCAAGCCATACTGTCATTCAAAACCCAAGGCTGAATGAATTGTATCCTCTACATAAGAACTGCAAATCAGCATAATTTATAGTTTGTTGCTTTTCCCCAACAGATACGTCAAGAGTTGAAGTGATAAAGCTTTCTTTAATTGTGATATGGCAATCTGCACTGCATACGACACAGGTTGTTCAATCTGAAATTGATTCAGTTTTAGCTGGAAGTGAGAGACACTTCTTAAATCATTTTGTTTTTATCACATCACTCAAGGAAGGGATCATTTTCTCAGGTGTCTCTCTTCCTGTCATGTTATTTTACAGAAATTGCTTTTATACCTTATTTTAAATTCTCAGAAATCCATGTAATCGAGTGAAATTGATTTTGTTCAGGAAATAGTTGACAGACGAATGATGTGTTGCGATGATAATAACTCTCGTGCAGGTGTTTTGACCCACTAGGTAATACCAGTTTGATTTTTGACACAAGCACTTTAATACCTTATTAATGGATCTCATGTTGTGTTGGTCACAGTAAGTAGGTTGATATTCTGTTTCAGAGGGACAGAAATGAACCAACAGGGAACACATGAATTATTTTGCAGCTAAAGCAACTAAATCTCTCAACAAGGGGGCTATGCTTACGTGGTAATCATGTTCATAAGTTATTGGAGCGGAATTGGGCCATTCGGCTCATCAAGTCTACGCCATTCAATCATGGCTGATCTATCTCTCCCTCTCAACCCCAACCCCTAGCCTAGCCCCATAACCCCCCGTCGTGTTTACTAATCAGGAATCTGTCATTCTGCAAAATATCAATTTACAGCCACCACAGCCTTCTGTGGCAATGAATTGTGCAGATTCACCACTCCCTGACTCGATAAGTTCCTCCTCATCTCCTGTTAAAGGTATGTCATTTTATTCTAAGGCCATAGCTTCTGGCCCTCGACTTTCCTACTGGTGGGCAAATTGAGTAAGTAAGTGCTAACTTTGATTTGTTTAATTGTTACTAGATCAAGTGGGACTCGCTCGGTCCCTGTCACAAGGGAGGCCTGGTTCCCCAATGCAATTTTCCACCACTCACCCATAGCCCCCACGCAGGCCTGGTCCTCCAACGCAACCTGTTCCCCCAATGCAATCTTCCATCACTCACCCATAGCCCCATGGGAGGCCTGGTCCCCCGACACAACCTGTTCCCCAACGCAATATTCCATCACTCACCCATTCCCCCAACACAACTCATACCCCCAACACAATACTCCACCACTCACCCATAGCCCCCACCTGTGCAGGGACTGCTCATTTTGCCTTATTCATCCTCCCTCATTTTAAACTTAAAAAAAAATTCGAGCAGGGCTACAATCCCATTGTGACGTCACACCTATAAGCACAGGGATGAACTTTTTCTCAAATTGGGGTTTTGTAAATCTAAAAAAGTCAATAACGTGAAATATAACATGAATCTGAATGAAACTTGAAACAAAACAACCACAGGACAATTGTGATTAAGGTGGTGCCAAAAAATGTAGCACTATCGTGTATTGTTTTGGCGTAATTTCAGGGTCACATGGGATAACAAATATAGATAGATAGATAGATAGATAGATAGAAACAAACAAGATGAGTGTTTAAGTAATATATACTAGACCAAGTGGGACCCTTTAGGTCCTTGTCACAAGGGAGGCCTGGTCCCCCAATGCAAACCGTTCCCCAACGCAATATTGCACCATTAACCCATCGCCCCCACGGGAGGTATGGTCCCCAAACTCAACCAGTTCCCCAACATAAGATTCCACCACTCCCCTGCCTCCCCCAGCACTGGACTTAAAACAAAAATCCAATTGAACTTCCCCTGCCTGCCGCAGTACTTCCAATTGCAATACCAATTCACCCTCCCACTCTGGTTGAAGCACTTGCTGCCAGGAGCTGGAGTAAGTGTTGTATGATGGCAACATTGTTTCAAATGTCAGGTGGAGGACTGTGATATCCCATTCAGGTAAAAAGTTGGTGGAAGCACAGAGTGTTCCTGTATTGCAACTTTGTATCAAAGTTTGTTGGAAGCTGGCAGGAAGGATTTTAACAGTAAAAATCTTGATAAAGTTGGCTTTTTTAAACCTTGAAATATCAATAACTCGTGAAATTTAACATGAAATGTGAGGGAAATTGAAACAAACGACCACGGAAGAAAGCTCATTAAGATTCTGCAAAAATTGTTCACACTGTTGTGTACCATTTTGGCATTGCTCCTGAGATCTGTTCAGTCCCTGTCAAACTGGAGGCCTGGTCCCCCAACGCAAACAGTTCCCCAACGCAATATAGCACCACTAACCTATAACCTCCACGGGAGGCGTGGTCCCCCAACTCAACCCATTGCCGAACGTAAGATTCCAGCACTCCCCTGCCTCCCCAGCACTGGACTTTAAAAACAAACTCCAATTGCACTTACCTGATTCCAGCACTTCCCTGCCTGCCAATTGCAATAGCAATTGACCCTCCCCCTCCTGTTGAAGCACCTGCTGCCAGGAGCTGAAGTAAGTGTTGTATAATGGCAACATTGTTGCAAAAGTCGGGTGGAGGGACTGGGCTATCCCATTCATGTGGAAACACAGAGTGTTCCTGTATTGCAACTTTGTATCAAAGTCTGTTGGAAGCTGGCGCAGCAAGGATTCAAATAATAAAATTCCTGTTAAAGTTGACTTTTTTAAACCTTGAAATATCAATAATGTGAAATATAACATCAAATGTGAAGAAACTTGATTATGAACGACCACGGGAGAAAGCTGAGTAAGATTCTGCAAACACTTTCGCGCTATTGTGTACTGTTTTGACGTAGGATTCCACCACTCCCCTGCCGTCGCCAGCACTGGACTTAAAAAAAAAAATCCAATCGGACTTCCCCTGCCTCCCACAGCAGGGGAATTGTGTACCATTTTGGTGTAGCTCCTGAGATCACAGACAAACAAGTCGCGACGTTTAACAGTATATAGATAGATAGTTAGAGATCTTTGCAGGTACAAAAAATGCTGGAGAAACTCAGCGGGTGCAGCAGCATGTATGGAGCAAAGGAGATAGGCAACGTTTCGGGCCCTTTTTTTTCCAGCATCTGCAGTTCCTTCTTTAAGGACGGTGGTGAATCTGTGGAATTCCTTGCCGGAGACAGCTGTGGAGACCATTATTAAAGCGAAGATTGACAGGTCAAAGTTTATAGGGAGAAGGCAGGAGAATAGGGTTGAGAGGGAAAGATAGATTAGCCATGATTTAATGGTGGCGTAGACTCGATGGACTGCGTTGCCTAATTCTGCTGCCATTAATTATGGACTTTTGAACCTATTGGATGTTATTCCCAAGCCATTGTTCAATCAATTGAATACCGTGACTCCACAGCTCCTCCAAGGCTTCTTATTGCTTTCACCTTCACTCTTGAAGATTACTGGCAAACAGACTATGCATTGGAGTTTTAAAATGTCTTAAATTGCATTATTATTAGGAGTTTCCACCCATGTGTTTTAATTTTTACCATCCTCATTTATCGTGGAAACTAGTCACCATAATATGCAACTTTATCAAAAGTGATCAGATACTTAGAGTATGTTGAATAAATATTTATTTTCTTTTTGCTTTTTTTCTTTGGTGATTTACTGTTGTAATTTCTAATTAGGGAATTAAATCAATTTTTTAAAAGACAAGCCAGTGAGTATTTATAGAAAGCTTAATTGAATCGCTGTTTGGAGTACATTTTCTTTTAAAGCCTATGTTTGTATGCCTGTGTGTGAAACACAAAGAGAATGAAAGCAGAAATGCAATATTGAAGATTTTGAAAGCCTGAAATAGAAATCAAACCAGGGCAGCACTTACATCGTGTATGGTTGGGGCCTAGAGTGTGTTGTAGAGTAGAGAGACCTTGGGCTTACTACATGGACGTAATTCCTTGAAAGTGTTGAGCAAAGTAGACAGGTTGGTGAAGAAGGTGTTTGGCACACTTGTCTTCACCAGTAAGGGTACTGAGTGCAGGGGTTGGGAGGCCATGTTCCATTTGTTCAAGACATTGGTGTGAGCACTTTTTGGGGATTGGTGCAATTTTGGTCTCCATTCTGCAGGTTGATGACATTAAGCTGGGAAGGTTGCTGAAATGATTCACATGATGTTACTAAGACTAGAGGGCTGGTGTTATGAATGCTGAATAGGTAAAGGGGTTTTTCCCTTGGAGTACAGGAGGCTGAGGAGGTCACTTTATAAAGGTATACAAAAACACTAGCGGCATAGATAAGATGAATGGTCACAGTCTTTTTTCCAGGGTAGAGGAGTCCAGAACTAGAGGACGTTGGTTTAACGTGAGAGGGGAAAGATTTAAAAGACACCCGAGTCCAATATCTTCAAAGAGAGGGGTGTGCGTAGATGGAATGATCTGCCAGAAGGAGATGTAGAGATGGGTACAATGGCAACATTTAGACAGGTACCTGGATCGGCAAGGTTTAGAGGAATATCAGCCGAGTGCAGGTAAATGGGACCAATTCAGTTATAAAACATGGTCAGCATGGACAGGTGGGGATGAAAGGCCTGTTTCTGTGCTGTGACCCTACAACTGAGAAGAGGATTAATGTTTCTGCTCGATGATCAGTCAGGAGAACTGGAATATTGTTCATGTTGATTATCATTTGGTTATTGAGGCAAAATGATAATTCTGTTTTCCTCTGCAGAGATGCACTGTGACTTGAGTATTCGCTACATTTTCTGATTTATTTAAGGTAGACAATAGTCCCATTGCTGTTCGGTAATTTGATTTCCCACCCGGGACACTTTCTTGCTAGCTATATGTATGGACCATTGTACATCCATACTCACCTTTGCAAAGTCAGTCTATTTCAATGTCAGAACAGCAATGGGATGTTTCAAAAGGCAGCTGATGAAAAAATACAATTTAAAAAACATTTGGACAGGTACATATGTAGGAAAGGTGTAGAGAGCTATGGGCAGGTGGGACCAGTGTTGGCCCAATGGGCGATTATCATCTAGTTGGGCTGAATGGCCTTTTTCAATGCTGTATGTCTCTATGCCAATTATTCTTGAAATGCAAATCTAACCCTTTGACTTAAATGCAATTTGAATTTAATATGTGCAGTTTAACTACATAGGAAATGTTTCCAAGATTTTCATTAGAGAACAGGACAGTCTTATATATTTGTAGAGTAAATATCACAGTGCTAAGACTTCAAATAGATTTTTTTCCAGATGGGATGGTTTGTGAGTTTGTTGGATAAATCCTTCCCCATTATGTTGGAGAATATGTTTGGGCTAACACCTCATCCACTATGTGATAATGGTTCTCTGATGACTCAATAAGAAATCAGAAATGCCCATAGATTTTGACATGTTTTAATATAATATTCACTTCAAAGAACTTTTCTCCCTTTCTCCTCTTCCCCCTGAACTTTTCATTAGTGCTCTCGGAGGGCACAGAGAAAGTAATACTTTCATACTTTCCAGACCACAAAGAACAAGGCCATTTGTCCCATCAATGCTATGTCCGTTCTCAGAGTGACCCCAGTTATCCCATTCCCCTATTATTTCCCTTTAACCTGTTCTCCCTTAAGGACATGTCCCACTTATGCGATTTTTTCAGCGACTTGCCGGCACCTGTCACAGTCGCAGCAGGTCGCCGAACATTTTCAAAATGGTGAAAATCCAGCGGTGACCAGATAAAGGTACGACTCTTTTGGCGACTACTCATGACCGATGTCGCGGGGTGACGTCTGTTTGGTCGTGAGTAGTTGCCCAAAGATGCGTACCTTTTTCTGGTCACTGCTGGATTTTCACCTTTTTGAAAATTTTTGGTGACCTGCTGCGACTATGACGGGTGCTGGCAAGTCACCGACAAAAATTGCGTAAGTGGGACAGGCCCTTTACATTCCCACAGAATCTCTGAATAGAATAAGGGGTAAGCCATTTAGAACAGAGATGAGGAAAATCTTTTTCACACAGAGGGTTATGAATCTATGGAATTCTCTGCCTCAGAAGGCAATGGAGGCCAATTCTCTGGATGCTTTCAAGAGAGAATTAGATAGAGCTCTTAAAGATAGCGGAGTCAGGGGATATGGCGGGAAGGCAGGAACGGTGTACTGATTGTGGATGATCTGCCATGATTACATTGAATGGCAGTGCTGGCTCGAAGGGCTGAATGGCCTACTCCTGCACCTATTGTCTATTCTCTATTGTCACCCAACTACACAAGGGTTAGGGTACTGTAGCCATTAACCTACTTATCAGTACATCAATGAGGTGGCTCGGAACTCAGTCAGTATTGTTCAGAACTGACCACTAGGAAGTTGAAAAGAACCATATAGTCCTACAGCAGAGACACAGATCCTTTGGCACCTCGTGCTCATGCTGGCCATCAATGACGATCCACACCCATCCAAATTTATAAGGTCATAAGGTTATAAGTAATAGGAGTAAAATTAGGCCATTCGACCCATCAAGTCAACTCCACCATTCAATCATGGCTGATCTGTCTCTCTCTCCTAACCCCATTCTCCTGCCTTCTCCCCATAACTCCTGACACCTGTACTAATCAAGAATCTATCTATCTCTGCTTTAAAAATATCCCAGCACTCTTTTCACTCTTCTATGGCATAGTGTCTCAACTGCTCATCTAATTAGTTCTTAAATATTGTGAAAGTACTTGCCTCTACCACCCACTCTTTCAGTGAATTCCAAGTTCCATCTAATATCTGGGTGAAAACAATTCTTCCTCAAATCCTTACACAAAGGGTGGTGGGTGTATGAAATGAGTCTCTTGCTCAGAGGAGGGGAATGGAACATTGTTTATGGTGAGGGGGGGAAAGATTTAATTGGAAGCTGAGGGGTAACTATTTAACACAACGGGTGGTGGGTGTATGGAACAAGCTGCCGGAGGAGGTAGTTGAGCAGGTACTATCGTAACGTTTAAGAGATATTTAGGGGGGTACATGGAGGGATATTTAGAGGGATATATGGGCCAAAAGTAGACAAGTGGGATCACTGTTGATGGGACATTTGGTCGGCATGGGCAAGTTGAGTGGAAGGGCACGTTTCCACGCTGTATGACTCGATAACACTATGACTCTAAATCATCTCTCTAAGTCTCCTAGCCCCTAACTTAAATCTATTCTCTCTATCCACAGATATCTCTGGTGACAATAGACAATAGAAAATAGGTGCAGGAGTAGGCCATTTGGCCCTTCGAGCCAGCACCGCCATTCAATGTGATCATGGCTGATCATCCCCAATCGGTACCTCGTTCCTGCCTTCTCCCCATATCCCCTGACTCTGCTATTTGTAAGAGCCCTGTCTAGCTCTCTCTTGAAAGCATCCAGAGAACCTGCCCCCACCGCCCTCTGAGGCAGAGATTTCCACAGACTCACAACTCTGTGAGAAAAAGTGTTTCCTCGTCTCCGTTCTAAATGGCTTACTCCTTATTCTTAAACTGTGGCCCCTGGTTCTGGAGGGGCAATGTTTTTCACTACCTACACCATCTATGCTCACTCATAATTTTGTTACTCCATCAAGTTTCCCTTCAGCCTCCCATGTTCTCACAAAACAAAGCCAACTTGTGCAGTCTCTTTTCATAGCCAAAACACAGCATCCCAGCCAACATCCCTCACCTTTGGTGATAAGTTTATATATCTGAGCCAGATATTCGATGATGAGAGTATATAAGGGTTAGTAGCCATTTCTTTCAAACTCCAGGTCCTTAACTTTATCCTGTGAGAAGAAATAAAGTTCTGCCTGGAAGTCCAGTTATTTTTCTGTTACTGCAAGCTGAAATCTAAAAGTTTCATTACATAGAACAGTACAACACAGGAACAGTCCTTCGGCCTCTAATGTTTGTGCCGAACATGATGGCAGGTTAAGCTAATGTCCAGCGCCTACATGTGAACCACATATCTCCATTTTCTGCATGTCCACGTGCCTATATAAAAGCCTCTTAAATACCATTATCATATCTGCCTGCACCACCACCTCCAGTAACACTTTCCACACACCACCACTCTTTGTGTAAAAAAAATTGCCCCACCAATCTTCTTTAAGTTTTGACCCTTTCATTTTAAATATATGCCCTTTAGTTTTTCACACTTCCATCCTGGTGAAAGATTCTGACTGTCTAACCTATTTATGCCTCACATAATTTTATATACTTCTGTCAGATTTCTCCTCAACCTCCGACATTCCAGAAAAAACAAAATAAGTTTCATTCCCTTTGACTTCCGCCTCCTTCATGTGGCTGGGATGCTTACATTTCATAGACAAGGATTCCAAACCTCTAGAGAGATCATTGACACTCTCAGCAAGACTTTAGACAAGACAAGAGACACGAGACAAGAGACATTTATTGTCATATGCACCAATTGGTACAGTGAAATGTGTGGCCACCATACAGCCATACGGATAAAAAAGCACACAGCACATGATAGACTTTAACATAAACATCCCCACACAGCGGAATCAAAGTTTCCCACAGTGAGGGAAGGCACAAAAGGTCAGTCATCCTCCTCTTTGGTGAAGATAGATGGTGTTTTTTAATACTTCCTTTGAATTCTAAGCCAGAGCAGCTAAATGCAAGCAAGTGGGATTAGTGTAGATGGGACATGTTGACCGATGTGGGAAAGTTGGGCCAAAGGGCCTGTTTCCACACTGTAAGACTATGAGTCTGTGACTAACCATTTAACCATTGAATTAAGACGCCGATTCACAGTCCCCATAAATAGAATTTATGTTTTGAATAGCTGAAGAAAAGAAGACTTGCCTTTCATGGGCCCTTATCAAGCAAAACATTGAACAAAGGTGCCTAATTGATTCTAACTTAGTCATTGCTGTCATGTGGGAAATGTACCAGTTGACCCCTACAACTCTGACCCAGTGCCATTGCCAGGACAATTGGCCTCTATGGCTAAGTTAAGACATTATGCTATTAACAACTTTTTAAAATCATACAAAATGGTGCTGGAAACGTGACGACTATTGTGTATCATCTCTATTCCTGCACTCTTACACTCTTATACTGAAGTGTGATTGTGCTTATGTATAGTAAGATTTTTACTGAACTGTAAGCAAAAGAATAATTTCACTGTACATATGACAATAAAGTATGACTGAACCTGGGTTGATGGAGAGGACAGGTTTGGAGGGATATGGACCAAACGCTGGCAAGTGGGACTAGTGTAGCTGGGACGTTGTTGGCTGGTGTGGGCAAGTTGAGCCGAAGGGCCTGTTTCCACACTGCATCACTATTACTAACCATTTAACCATTGAATTAAGATGTCTATTCACAGTCCCCATAAATAGAAGGGCAAGAAGGAATAGAAAGTTGTAGTAGTAAGCATCACATTGAGTTAAAATTAGCTCCACTGTGTTTCTTCCAGAAGAGGTATCAGAAATTAATTTTAGATTTGGCTCAGGATAGCTCTTTATCTACCTGTATGTGTTTAGTCGGCAGAGAATTAATAGAACAGTCCCATAAATTGAGTTGTGGTACAAATCTGTCTCATCTCACTGAGCTATTATTAATTATGAGGATCGAGGCAACAGGGGTTTGTAAAACCATGGCAAGTCTAGACTGTGCCAGCAGTTATCCCATCTCTTACAGGATTTGTTTTATTTCTGATTGGGGGCATATTATTCATACATACCTAAAACTATAAATGTCAACATTTATGAACAGTTTAAATAAAACACATTTCCTTGGATGTTTTACATCCTGCGTGTCTTGTGCTTTTCTTCTCTCTCTAGAATTCACAAGATAAGCTGGTTATTAGCAAAGGCATAAAGCGTGGCCAATGTCAACCCTTTAAATGCCTACATTGATTGAACGATTGTTGAAGTTTGTGGAAGCACATTCAATGTACAGGCATCCCACCGTGTCAGAGTCATACAGCACAGAATGCCGATCAAGATGCCCCACCGACACTAGTCCCTCTGCCCGCATTTGACCTATATTCCTCGAAACCTTTCCTATCTTTGTACCCGTCCAAATGTCTTTTAATGCTGTTGTAGTGCCTGCCTCAATGACCTCCTCTGGCAGCTCGTTCCGTATACTCACCACCCTCTGTGTGAAAAAGGTGCCCCTTGGGAAGTAGATTTGATGGCAATTAAAAGACGTTTGGATAGGCATATATTTGCAGGGAATGGAGGGGCATGGATTATGTGCAGGCAGATAAGAGTTGGTCTTGGCATCATGATTGGTGCAGACATTGTGGGCAAAGGGCCTGTTCTCATGCTGTACTGTTCTATGTTCCAGAATGCTACAATTCCAAGAACCTAACTGTGTTAGCTGGGTGGTCTATTCTTTAGATATCCTTTATGATCGTTACTTTTTTACATATCTTTCATTTACTGTTCTTTATCTCTCTAAATCATCATCTATATCTCTCATTTCCCTTATCCTAACCTATCTGAAGAAGGGTCTCGACCCGAAACATCACCCATGAGATGAGTTACTCCAGCTTTTTGTGTCTATCTTCATCTTAAATTAAATGTTCTTGCACCATAGCAACTATGTAATGAAAATACCACAAAGTCTTGGTCCTTGAGTGCTGTTTGCCATTGACCTGAATGTTGTTTGACTAACTGCAAACTGCATCATAACTATCTAAGCCTGAGAACGTGTGTCATCAACCGTCTCGGCCAAGACCATTTAACAAGATGAGAAATGTTTGCAGTTAATTCAGAAAACACGACAATGTTTTATACTACGAGAGGCATTAAAACTGAAATGTTTTACGTTAAAATAGGGCATATTGCCATGAGGGAGATTGGACAGGAAAATTAAAACCAGAGCTCACAGAAACACTAAAAAAAGAGAGAGTAAAATAGATTGGGATAAAGTGCAGGTGACAATTAACACGTGATAATCAGGCTGATTGCAAAGATGTCAGTAGGGGCTTAAAAAAAAGGAGAGGCAAAAAGAGATTGTATGACAACAACGCTGCAAGAGGGCATGAAAAGGAATCGGAAAATATGCTCCAGGCAAATATTATGGGCGGCACAGTGGCATAGCAGTAGAGTTGCTGCCCTACAGTGCCAAAGACCCGGGTACGATCCTGACCTCTGATGCTGTCGGTATATTCTCCCTGTGAGCACATAGATTTTCTCCGGGTGCTCCGGTTTCCTCCCACACTTCAAAGATATACAGATTTGTAGGTTAATGACTTTGGTAAAATTGTAAATTGGCCCTCGTGTGTAGGAATGTGCCAGTGTACAGCGCAGACTCAGTTGGCCGAACGGCCTGTTTCCACGCTGTATCTCTAAAGTCTAAAGTCTAAATAAACTAAAGTCTAAATGAACAAAGTTGGAAGAGGATGACCAGAGACCAGCGAAAAAGGGATTTATTGATGAAGGCAGAGAGTATGGATGGTGTGTTTAATCAGAAGTTGCTGCTAGAGTCTGACCAAAGAAAGAAATAATAAGGATTTTTGAAGGGCTTAGGGTTGATAAAGAGGATGGCACAGTGGTGTAGCTCGTAGAGTCATTGCCCCGCAGCACCAGTAATGCAGGGTAGAAACAGACCCTTTGGCCCACTGCGCCGACCTGCGATCACCCTATACACTACTATTATCCAACACATTAGAGCCAATTTATAATTTTTACTGGAGTCAATTAACCTACAAACCTGTACGTCTTTGGAGTGTGGGAGGAAACCGGAGCACCTGGAGAAAACCCACTTGGTCAAAGGGAGAACGTACAAACTCCATGCAGATCGCACCCATAATCAGGATCGAAGTCAGATCTCTGTGGCGGTAAGGCAGCAAGTCTACCACTTTGCTACTGTGCTGCCCAGTGTAGAGTTTGCAGTTTCTCCCTGTGACTATATGGGTTTCCTCTGGGCACTCTGGGTTCCTCCTGCACACCAGAGATACTCCAACTCCTTGAGGAGGTACTAGTAATGTGAACTCCAGTTATAGGTGATAAATCCTTGATTGCTTGGAATAGAGTAATTAGTTTAACTTGTAAGGTTATTTAAGATTAGTTTCTGATTGCTGCACAGCACTGTATAAAAGTAATTAAAAATTAATGTTTTTTTATAATTGGTGTCCATTGTGGTGTTTCAGAAAAAATACGCAAAAGGCAGTATTAATGAAACAAAATCATAATTGTTACTGGTAAATTACCAATTTCAGCCTAGTCTATAGGGATATTCAATAAGATGTTAAAATTTCTGTTATTTCAAAACCTAATTTCTCCTGGGAAATACACAGCTTCTCAAATTCACTTCCTGCATTTAATACTTAAGAAAATGAAAAAAAAATCAATCAAGTAGAAAGTTCTTTAAAGCTTGCTGTTCATAACCAGCTTTAGTGCGTTGAGAAAAAGACGTGGCCCCCATTTTATGTGACGTTTTCCTTTCTAAAAAAGGAAGAGAGGGAATTAAGAACCAGAGGACATGGGTGAGAGGAGAAAGATTTAATAGGAACCTGAGGCACAACATTTTCACTCAGAAGATAGTAAGCAAAGGGAATGTATGATGAGCATTTTGATAGCACCAGGTCTGAACTCGCTGGAATTTAGGATGGGGGGGGGGGGGGCCGTCAATGGATATTTGTAAGGAAGAGATTGACAGATTCTTGATTAGTACGGGTGTCAGGGTTATGGGGAGTAGGCAGGAGAATTGGGTGTGGGGAAGTTAGATCGACCATGATTGAGTAGTGTTGTAGACTTATGACTTATGAACATGAAATTATGGAATGATTTGCCAGAGGAACTAGTTGAGGCAGGTTCTATAACAACACTTGGACCGGTACAAGGATAGGAAAGAGTTTGAGGGTCATGGCCAAACAGGACCAAATGGGACTGGCTTAGATGTTTCTATGCTGTATCAATCTACGACTCCATTGAAAAAAAACATAAATGAAACAAATGTTTCTTTGATACCTATTCTCAACCTCTACCATGTCACTGGGTGTGCCTGCAAGTGTCACAGCTGGTAGAACTGTTGCTTCACAGCTCCAGAGTTCTGGATTCAATCCTGGATTCAAGACATTTGGGCATATACTGTATATAGATAGATAGGGATTCGAGGGCTAATGCAGGCAAATGGGACTAACCTAGTATGCCAACTTGATTAACATAGACAAAGTGGGCTGTCATCTGCGCGTCATTTACGTGACATCCTAAAAATTGGCTGGCACGTCATGACGCATGCATGGCGTGCGTGGTGGCGTATGCAGTGACGCACGGTAGCACGCGGCGCCCCAGGATTTTGGGATGCTCAAATGACGCCCAAGTGGGACAGGCCCTTAAATGACTCTTGGGAAAATGCTGGAATCTGAATTGAAGGATGTATTAACAGGAAATCTATTAGGATGGGGCAGGGGCAGCATGGATGTGTGAAAGAAGAAACAAAGCTTGACTAATTTACTGGAGTTCTTTGAGGATGTGAGTTGTAGAATAGGTAAGGTGGAACCAGAGGATATGATGCATTGAATTTTCTGAAGGCTTTAGATAAAATCTCACCCAGGAGGTTGGTCAGCAAAGTTAGAGGACAAGGAGTGAAGGGTGATATGCTGACATGGATTGGGAATAGTTTATGGATGGAAGTCAAAGAGTAGGAATAAAGGGTTTTTCTCAGTCTGTACTGCAGAGATCAGTTCTTCTGGCACATCTATTCAAGGCATATCTATCAATTAATTGCCTGAGATTTAGTGTCGTAGCTCCAAGATTGCTGATACAAAACTAGTTGGGATTGTGTGTACGGTGGAAGAAATAAAGGTTTAAAGGGAATATGGACAAGCTAAGTGAGTTGTAAGAACATGGCAAAGTTATCCATTTTGGTGTGCACACCAGGAAAGTAGACAGTGAGGGATAGAGATGGGAAAAGCAAAAGCTTAGTGTCCAGACATGTAATAAATTGAAAGCCAACATACAGAAGCCAGAGATCAACAAGTCAAGTGATATGTTGTTATAATGAAAGCATTTCAGTACTGGAATAAAGATGACTTGCTGAAATTAAGGGGTGGCATTTGGGGTGCAGCAGTAGAGTTGCTTCCTTACAGTGGCGCAGCAGTAGAGTTGCTTCCTTACAGCGCCAGGTTACCGTGTTCGATCCTGACTCCGGATGCTGTCTGCACAGAGTTTGTATGATCTCCCCGTGACCCGCGTGGGTTTTCTCTGGGTGCTCCGATTTCGCCCCCACACTCCACAGACGTACAGGTTTGTAGGTTAATTGGCTTTGGTAAAAAATGTAAATTGTGCGTGGATAGTGCCAGTGATCGCTGGCCAGCGCAGGCTCGGTGGGCTGAAGGGCTGTTTCCACACTGTACCTCTGGAGTCTAATGTCCTAGAGCAGAGTGACCAAAACTAAACACAATACTCCATGCGCTCCAAGGTTATGTCCTAGTTGCCCTTGAGAAGGCTTTAATGTGATTAGCTGCTCATGGTTGGTGTTGGAGGAGCTGGATATCAGGGATGCCTTTGACCTGATGCCTAACATCAGGTCGCATCAAAAAAGGGGAGGTTGTCAGCAGAAAGGCTTGTTGGTGGGATTTGACATGGGCACCACACTTAGCAACACTTGCTGTGGCTTTGCTGCTGACCCCAGATTCCAGGTCAGAATCCTTGCTGCTCCAGAACGACGTTTCCAGTTTGTACATCCTTATACTCTCCCAGAATGAAATAGCCAATTTTAAAGCAATTTGCACCAAATGATGGGCTGCGCTGAGGCAGGCCAACCTCATTCCACATAGGGAGAGTTGTGAAAGTGAAATGACAGAGCAGATGATGACTTTGAACTTATTTTTCAGATGTCACAAGATATATGCCGACCCGTGCAATGCTCGGTCCTTCAATTAATTTTTCAAAATTCAGAAGTATAACCTGCCTGAACGTCTGCAGGGCTCGTTAGTGTCCCTTTCCTTGAAGGAGCATTTGGAGAGCATTGAAGTTGGAATCTTCACATTTCAAAGCTACCTCTCATTATTTGCAATACAGCAGAAGGTGCCATTAGCATTGATTTTCATAATACAAATTCACATTTGATCTCTCTTTTTACCAAGAGCCAGAAAATGCAGCTGGGCTATTAATTCCATTACTGCTCCATCTTCTGCGATCATCACAGATGAGGCTTCTCTGGGAACAGTTAAATGCATGCATTGGTTTTTTTTTCCAGACATTTTTGATGTGATTAATGGATGTGCTTAATATTAAATCATCGAGGAAAGCGTGCTCTTTTGTAGTCATTCTGCGTGTTAAGACTGGTCGCTCTTTCCTGCAAATGCAGGTGCACATGAAAAGGGGAAAGTTCGATATTTCACACATCCAAATTGTTTTAAGTACCAGATGGGGCAAATGTAAGTCCTTAGAAGAATGATGATGTTCCGTTGAACTTTTATAAAATAGGAGTTTGGCTGCAACTGGAAAACTACACCTAATTTTGTTCACTGCACTATAGTTAGCATGTAAGTGCTCTGGATAGAGGACGGCAGGTTGAACATTTAAGAAACAGCCATGAGAGGAGTAGTTCGGGAAGACGCACAGAGTTTCTTGCCCAGAGTAGGAGAATCGAGAACCGGAAGACATAAGTTTAAGGTGAGGGGGGACAGATCTAATAGGAACCTGAGGGGTAACTTATTCACGCAAAGGGTGTTAGGTGTATGGACCGAGCTGCCAGAGGAGGTGGTTCATAAAGGTACCAAGAAACATTAAGACAAGCACATGAATAGGATAGGCTTATAGGGATCCGGGCCAAACGCGGACAGGTGGGACTTGTGTAGATGGGACATGTTGGTCGGGGAGGGCAAATATGGCTGAAGAGCCTGTTTCCCAACTGTGTGTCTGTATGACTCTATGGCTGTTACTGCGGGTAGGATAGAGTTTGGGAGTGGAGAAATGGAGGGAGCATAGGCAGTGGTGGACCTACATTTTTGGGGCTCAGAAACTTGAACTGTTATGGGGACCCCTTCGCAACCAGCAACGAGGTCTGGGTAACCACTGTTATCTTCGTCCATGGGGTTGTTCCACGACAGGCTGGCTAGGCCCCCGGCGGGGTCCGTGGGCAGAGCCCCGGTGGTGGTTCAGGGAGCAGTGAATCATTGAAGGTGATTCTCAAGCTTTCTGCTGGTAGTTTACATAACAGAAGCTTAGAGTTTTTCTAACACAAAAGCAGTAAAATAACCCCCAACATATATATATTTCATGAAATAGACAATAGATATTTCTATGATCATCCACAATCAGTTCCCCATTGCTGCCTTCTCCCCAGATCCCTTGACTCTGCTATCTTTAAGAGCTCTATGGGCTGTGCCCATTCCAGCTTCAGCTGGCACTGCATGAGTCCGAGCATTGTTGGTCCAAGTCCCACTTTAGTGTCTGGTGATCAACAATCCAGAGCAGCTCTGACACCCACAGCTAGTGAATCAGTAAATATTTACTAAGGGAGGAGCAAATGTCATGTAAATTGTTAAATCCAACAATCAGATGGATGTTAAAGATTCCATGATGGGGAGATTTTATCCAATGTTCTGGGCAATATTTATTGGCAGTAATCATAAATAATTGGCAGCATAAAACAATTCTGAGTTTGAAGAAGGGTTCCAACCTTAAAAGTCACCTATCCATGTTCTCCAGAGATGCTACCTGACCCACTGAGTTACTCCAGCACTTTGTGACTATCTTCTTAAAAATATTGCTGTTTGCGGGACTCTGCATTTCCAATGTTAATCATGATTAGGGTTCAAAAGAACGTTAGTAGGGTTACTGCCTCACAGCGCCAGAGACCCTGGTTCAATCCTGACTACGGGTGCTGTCTGTATGGAGTTTGTAAGTTTTCCCCGTGAGTTTTCTTTGGGTGCTCCGATTTCCTCCCACCCTCCAAAGACGTATAGGTTTGTAGTTTATTTGGCTTTGGTAAAATTGTAAATGTTCCTAGTATGTAGGATAGAACTAGAGTATGAGTGCTCATTGGTTGGTGCGTACTCAGTGGGCCGAAAGACCTGTTTCCGCACTGTATCTCTAAACTAAACTTCAATGGCTGAATTAGGAATATGTAGCTGTTCCTTCAGTTGGCACATGACACTTTTATACTCGAATCCCTCATTTCCACCATCTCATGCATCAAAAATATCAAAATATATGCACAGAGATGCTGCTTCCTCAAACCAGCAATGCACAGAGATAATCAACTTGGTAAAACCCTGAATCCCCATGGAATGCAGTCAACCTGAGCTGATTTACAGCTGCTGCTTTAGTGGCCAATATCTGGCAGATACATTCAGCTTTTCTCAATGGTGTGTTCCCATTGTGCCAATTACAGACCCAGGTACAATTTAGCTCAACTCTTCTGTTGCCAGGCAAATATGTTAAGTTGAATAGAGACAGACACAAAATACTGGAGTAACTCCGTGGGTCAGGCAGCATCTCTGGAGAAAAGAAATAGGTGACGTTTCGGGTCGAGACCCCTTTTCAGACTGAAAGTCGGGGAGAGGGAAATTAGAGTTGAGTTTAGTTTAGTTTATCGTCACATGTACCGAGGTACAGTGAAAAGCTTTTGTTGTGTGCTCTCCATAAGACAATACATGATTACAATCGAGCCATTTACAGTGTATAGATACATGATAAGGGAATAATGTTTTGTGCAAGGTAAAGCCAGCAAAGTCCGATCAAGGATAGTCCGAGGTCACCAATGAGGTAGATAGTAGTTCAGGACTGTCATGTTCTGGTTGTGGTAGGATGATTCAGTTGCCTGATAACAGCTGGGAAGAAACTGTCCCTGAATCTGGAGGTGTGCATTTCACACTTCTATACCTGTTGCCTGATGGGAGAGGGGAGTGGGGGGAGTGGCCAGGATGCGACTCGTCCTTGATTATGCTGCTGGCCTTGCCCAGGCTGTGTGAGGTATAGATGGAGTCAATGGAGGGTAGGTTGGTTGTATGATGATCTGGTCTGCGTCCACAATTCGCTGCAATTTCTTGCGGTCTTGGATGGAGCTGTTCCCAAACCAAGCTGTGATGCATCCCAATTAAATGCTTTCTATGGTGCATCTGTAGAAGTTGGTGAGAGTTGTCAGGGACATGCTGAACTTCCCAAGCCTTCTAAGGAAGTAGAGGTGTCGATGTGCTTTCAATTGTTCAATTCGATTGTTTCAATATGGGTGGTCCAAGAGAGGTTTATGGTGATATTTACTCCTAGGAATTTGAAATTTTCAACTATCTCCCCTTCGACATTGTCAATGCAAAGGTACAAGGATCAAATGAATAAAAGGTGGATGGATTCTGGAGCTGCAGGAAACCTTGAATCTTGCAATTGGAAATTTATTTCGTTCCAATTTGGATGCTTGCTTTAGTTTTAGTCCTGTTGGCGGTGGTTCTTTTTGGTGTTGGTTTGTGACCCATTTAACCACCATAGCCACTTTAGGCCAAAGCCACCACAAATTGTTGGCTGCACATAGGTCTAGGCTTAGACTTATTATTGTTACGTGGATAATGAAAATCTTTGTTCTGCATGCTATCCAGTCAAATAAGATTATACTATGCATAAATACTATCAAGCCAAAGTCAAGGACAATAGGTCATGGATACAGCTTACAGAATATAGTTCTCAGCATTGTAGTCGCCAATTCCAGAGACAAAATCTAATGTAAGCAATGGCGTGGAGGTGAATCGAATAGTCTCCTAACTTACGAAGTCCAATAACTTGGAGGGGAAGAAGCTGTTCCTGCGCACTTTCAGGCTTCTGTATCTTCTCTCGGAGCAGGGATTGGAAGCTGTCACCAGCCGGACTGGAGATGGGCATTTTCCTTGTCAATCTAGACTGAAGACCACATTGCTGTTTGGGACTGCATTGAGTGGAGGTTGAGTGGAGACTGGGGACAATATATTTCACGCAACCATGCTCCACTCAATATAAGTATGCAGAAACTATCTTCCACTCGCTCTAGCTGCTGTTGACGTTGCTCTGCTTTCAGTGGGAGGAGCTGCTGTACTTTCTATTTCCTGCCTACTTTAAATAGACCTTGTTTACTGAGTAAATTAATGTTGCTGTACGATATATTGTTGGCCATGAGTCATGTCCCCTGCATCTATTTCAATCCATTGTGTGACTCAGGACTGTTAATAAATACTCTGTAATTATTATCCACAGACTAATGTTAATACTGCTTACCTTAGATAACCTGTATTTTCTTTGAATAAAATAAGACTACGATGTCGAATTTTTTGTACCTCTTATGGGTTGTTGTTTCAAGACCTGCTGCAAATAAAATCCCATAATCCAGCCTTTCATTCCAATTCAGAGCTAATGAGGCGCTGCACCCTCAGAGGTGCAGTCTTTTGGATGAAACATTTTGATGTATGGCCCATTAGAGGAGTTAAATGATGATTTTAAGATGAAGTGGAAAAGACAGAAAGGGGATGTAGAGAGATGAAGATCTGGAACGCGCTTCCTGTAAGTAGTCAATTCATGCTATGCTATGGTATTGACAGTGGTCCATTATTATCACATGTACCAAATAGAATGGAAAAACTTATTTGCATAGTATCCGGGCAAATCATATTGTAGAATCAGGAACTGCAGATGCTGGTTTACAAGAAAGTACACAAAGTGCTGGAGTAACTCAACGCATCAGGCAGCATCTCTGAAGACGGTGGATAGGTGAAATTTTGGGTCGGGACCTTTCTTCTCTGTGAAGACGGGTCCTGAAACACAACCATTCCATGTTCTCCAGAGATGCTGCCTGTCCTGTTGAGTTATTCCAGCACTTGGCGTCCAAATCAAATGACACGTGAGTCCAATCAAACCATACATGAACATAAATGAACATAATGAAAGGAAACAAAGTGCCGAATATTACAGAGAAAGTGCAGATTGAGAAAAAGTGCAAGGGGTACAGTGAAGTAGACTGGGAGATTGGGACCACATCCTTAAAGGGGGAATTGGATTGTCATTTGAGAAAAAGTAATATTCAGGGCTGTGAGGAAGGGCTTTGGCAGAAAGATTAAATAAACCATTCTCCAAGAAACTGGCATGGATTTGAGGGGCTGAATTGTCTCCAGTATCGGAGCAATCATATGATGGAAAATGTAACATTAGGAGCAGGACAGTTGTGTTCATGGAGGGCTAGAATCCCACAGATTGGGCCACTTGTGGAAGCCGCAAGATCTGTGCTAATTTCAGGAAAGGTGGGGTTGAGGGAGAAAGAAAAGGAAGTAGGACTATTTGACTCTGGTTGAAGAGAAACACAAGTGGAAGACAATGAGCTGCCTCAGCCCAGTGAACCCAGTTCTATTCTGACCTCAGGTGCTAACTGTGTGGAGTCTGAACGTTCTCACGCCACCATGTTGGTTTCCCTCAAACGTTCTGGTTTCTTCACAAATCTCAAAGGTGAGTTGGTAAGTTAATTAGCCCATGTAAATTGCCCTAAATATTAGATAGGTAGAAGAAGAATCAAAATGGAGTTGATGGGCATTTGGAAGAGCAAATAGGTTGCTGAGCTGCAGGGGAAGTGAGGCTTCGGGGGAATTGGAGCTGATGACATGGACAGATGGGCTGAATGGCCTCCTGTGCCATTGTAAGTAGGGACAAAGGTCATGGGAATGTAATCCATTGCAGTCTCAATAAAATACATTGATAGGAGTGGGAACCTTGTGCAAAGGATGAAAAACAACCACCTGTATTTGGCTAACTTTGCACTTTCATATCATTGCCTTATTTGTTTTATAGTAGGTTCTCAAAGGGTTAATAAATTAGTGTTGCCAGCCACTGGAAAAAAGACAAAATGGCATGATTGCTAAAGGCTGTTGCTGGAATATTTATCCTAGCTACTATAGATATCAGTCTGGTTAGTGTAATGAGTTTGCACGCAGCTGCATAATAGGCTGTCTGTTCAGATTATCAGGAGGCTTGGGACTAACAGCATTGTCGAACAATTTAATAGTCGTTTTTTGTATATACAGGCTTCATAGTAGAGTGTTGTTTATAAATGAACTGCATATCAGGCTGCCCAGTACTGCTTTAATTGAACATTGTGTAAATGGTTTGAAGATATCAGATAAAATGATCCATTTGAACATATGAGCCATGTCTTTCTTTCTCAATGACCCGTTGGTGCAGTCGTTATGGAGTTTGTACATTCTCCCCGTGGGTTTATGCTGGGAGCTCAGTTTTCCTCCCACATTCCAAAGATGTGCAGGTTTGTAGGTTTATTGGCTTCTGTAAAATTGAGCTCGTGTATGGGTGGTTGCAGGTCGGCATGAACTCGGTGGACCAAATAACCTGTTTCCACAGTGCATCTCAAAACTAAACTAAATAACCTAAATTAAACTGAACTAAACAAAACTAAACAAAACTAAACTGAACTAAGCTAATCAAACTAAACTAAACCCAAGATCCTCCTCCTGCTCCATTCCTCCGTAAGCGTTTATATCTTTTTTTCTGAAGGCTTTAGTATTTCCCTAAGCAAAAATTCATGTTCCGTCGGTAGATCTATCCAGTCAGTCACTCAGTCATGGTTTAAGAGGGAAACTAAAGGCAGCCATGTTCAGCTAGAGGTGTGAATGTGTGATCCACATCAGATCCATCCTGAGATCCCTGGAATCACAGACGCCACTCTTCAGCCAATTCATGTCGACCAATTCAATTCATCCAATTCAATTCATGGCACGAATTGGCTCATCATATCACTCCATGTGTTGTCGCGAACTTTCTCTGTAACTACAATGCCATAAAGCAGTAACACTGCTCCACTCCATCAATGGTGTGGCGAGAAAATTCCCACAAAATGGAGAAAGATAAGTTTGTCTCATTGAATCACAAATCCATTCCAGAGACCTGATTCCATAATATTGTCTTACACTCAATGTTGTACTTGTGTATGACGTAATCATATTCACATATAATATGGTTTGTCTGGATAGCATGCAAACAATATTTTTCACTCTATCTTGGTACATACGAAAATGATAAACCTAGAGCAATACCAAAAGAACAAAATGTGTAGAAAGGAACTGCAGATGCTGGCATATACCGAAGATAGACACAAAATGCTGGAGTAACTCAACAGGTCAGGCAGCATCTCTGGAGAAAAAGGATGGGTCGGGACAGTCTGAAGAAGGTCTCAATCTTTTCACCCCCCCCAAATCCCACCCCCTGCTTTCAGTCTGTAGAAGGGTCCTGACCCAAAACGTCACCCATCCTTTTTCTCTAGAGATGCTACCTGACCTGCTGAGTTATTCCAGTACTTTGTGTCTACCAAAAGTACAAGACTCTCCTTTCCTTTTCTGTGCATCCTTGGCTTATCTCTAAGGGATAACGGCAACTTTAATTTGATGTACCAAAAATGTGAGAAAGTGTTCCTTGGGTTATGTATTCTGCTTTTAACTGATTTGTTTGTGGCATGGTCTCAAACCAGAAAAAAACAGTTCAACAGTTTTGGTACCAGGGTAAATCCTGCTCAGATGCTGACAGGTCACCTTGGTCTTCATTCGAATGAGCACGTTCATGCCTTTCATCTGCAATCTAATGTCTTGTTTAAAGGATGGCAGTGTAGTTGTTTCAGCACCACTCTGAACAAGTCAGAGGGAAAAACAAGGCACCACAGATACAAGGATCGAGTAAAGCATAAAGTGCTGGAATAATTCAGTGGGCCAGGCAGCATCTCTGGAGGACATGCTTAGGCAATGTTTAGGATCACAATCCTTCTTCAGACTGATAGTGAAGAGGAAATATGGTTATGAGGTCACATCCCAAAATAGGGTTTGAACTCTGCCTTTAAGACATTGGCCTGAGGCTTTTAGCAGTGATTTCCTGCATCCGAGGACTATACCTGACCAAAATTATTTCATCTCTCATCTCGGTAGTGGATGAGTGTACAAAGAAAATGTCCCCTTTCATGTCACTATGATTTTTCTCTTGGAGTCATTTACAGCCCCCAAAAGACTTGCACGTAATTAATATGGAACAAACGTAGAGATTTCAGAACCCTTGGACTTGACTTAAGCACCTTGTTAAAGAATAATGTAACCATCTATACTTCTTATCTTCCTCAACCATCCAATTGTGTAATGGCTGGAAGCTTAGTTTGTGTAGGAAGTTACTGCAGATGCTGGTTTAAACCGAAGATTGACACAAAATGCTGGCATAACTCAGTGCGACAGACAGCATTTGTTTGGGCATTTGGGCATTTGTCCTGTTATTCAACAGTGAAATATCCTAGTTTTAGATTTCCACCATCTTCCTGGGAAACTAAAGTGTAACTGAAGGCTCTTTGACAGCTATATGCTCTGTTACTTTTGAATCTATGTCAGACATTATTCTTTGCCTCCATAAATTCAATATATATTGAAGATACTATAATGACATTTAGGCAGGTACATGGATAGGAAAGGTTTAGGGAGATCTGGACAAAACATGGCCAAATGGGGCTAGCTTAGCCATAAGACCTAAGGCCATGAGAGCAGAATTAGGCCCATCGAGTCTACTCTGCCATTCAATAGTGGATGATCTATTTTTCCATCTCATGAGGCATCTTAACAGTATGAATGAGATGGCCTAAAGGGTCTGTTTCCGCGCAGTATGACTCTCAGACACTATGACTAATTCAATGGATAGTTATGTTTGTTCTTTCCCAACTGCATCACCCACGCAAAAGGAATTTCTACTGATGTCGCCTTTAGGCTACAAACGGCAAGAATAATAAACAATTGAATATGTTCAACCCTGAGATTGATAGATTTGTATTGGGTAAGTGTGAAGTGTTTAGACAGCTAGATTTGAATTAAGACAGCGCATTGATCTATTGGAATGGCGCAGTGGGGTGGAATGGTTGAATAACCTTCTCCCAATTTCAGATGAAGTTGGGAAGTGTAACTATTTCACTAACGCACATTGCTGTTGCTATTGACAATCTGAAAGGGAAGAAGGAAAAAGTGCATTGAACAAAAAAATATAGGTCATGGCTACAGAACCTACACCCATGAGCTAAAACATAGTAATATCACACACACACACACACACATACAGCTGAAATGCTAGTTGTTCTGCACTGTTCTGCTAGCAGAAATGCTAGTTGTTCTGCACTACAGCTCCTTTTTCTTGTTCTCTTCCTCATACTGAGGTATCACAAACTTCCCATTAACAGGAAGAAATATCCTGCATTTCCAATGCTCCTTGTGGAATATCTTGAGTTTCTTTAGACTTAGAGAAACAGGCCTTTCAGCCCAATGAGTCTGGAATGACCAGCGATGACCCGGTATACTAACATTATCTTACAAACTAGGGACTATTTGCAATTTTACCAAAGCCAATTAACTTACAAACCTCTATGTCTTTGGTGTGTGGGAAGGAAACGGGAGCACCCGGAGAAAACCCACATGGTCACAGGGAGAATGTACAAACTCCATACAGACTGCACCAGTAGTTAGGATTGAAACCGGCTCTCAGGTGCTGTAAGGCAGCAGCTCTACCCTGGGTCAATGTGCTGCCTCCTGTCATGAGATTCCTGTACATCAGGACATATGTTTCCCGTGTGACTGAGATATGTAATGAGCTTCTCAAAGGTTTGATAGGCTTAAGATTTGAAGCAAAACAATAGTGGGATCAGCTATTATGCAGTAGTCAATAGTCAAGAGTGTTTTATTGTCATATGTCCCAAACTGGAACAATGGTTCTTACTTGCAGCAGCACAACAGATATGTTAATACTATGTAAACACAGTACACCGTAATAAACACCAAAGTCATCGTTCATTATAGAAAACAACATTTATTCACTATATAATGCAAAGGCAAAAACAAAGCCACAAGTCACTAGTGCAATCAAGGCAAGCACAGTTCAGAGTTTAGTTGGAGTCTGTGGTGCTCAATAGCCTAATAGTTGTTGGGAAGAAGCTGCTCCTGAACCTGGACATCTCAGCTTTCTGGCACTTATGCCTTTTTCCTGATGGCAGGAGTGAAATGTGAGCATGGCCAGGATGGTGTGGGTCCTTGATGCTGGGTGCCTTCTTGAGGCAGCGACTCCTCTAGATCCCTTCGATGGTGGGGAGGTCAGTACCCGTGATGGACTGGGGAGTATTCACCACTTTTTGGAATCTCCTTTGTTCCTTGGCATTGGAGTTGCTAAACCATGCCATGATGCAACGGGTCAATAGGCTCTCTACCATACAACTGTTGCAGTTCAAGAGGGTATTTGTCAACATTCCAAATCTCTACAATCTTCTAAGGAGGTAGAGGCATTGATGGACTTTCTTTATGATTATGGGGGTTTTGGGGAGAAGGCAGGAGAATGGGGTTGGGAGGGAGAGATAGATCAGCCATAATTGAATGACAGAATAGACTTGATTAGGCCGCTTATAACTTGATTATAGGCTTGATTATTTCTATTCCTGTCACTTACGACCTTATGACCTTATGATTGCATCAATATGCTGGGTACAGGACAGATCTTTAGAGATATGCATGCCCAGGAACTTAAAGTTTTTGACTCTCTCCATCGCCGACCCATCAATGAAGATAGGTTTGTGGATCCTCAGCCTTCTTCATCTAGAGTCACCAATCAGTTCCTTAGTGTTACTGATGTAAAATGCCTACAGTAAAATGTTGAACTGTGGCCCAATTAGAATGCCGCCTGGGTTAGGAGGTATTAGCTATAAGGAGAGGTTGGACACACTTGGATTGTTTTCTCTGGAGTGTTGGAGTGGAGACATGATAGAGATATATAAAATGATGAGAGACATAAACAGGGTAGACAATCAGAACCTTTTTTTTCCAGGTTGGAAATGTGAAAGACATTTTTTTAGATGATGAGATTAAAACATAGATTAAAATTGCGATGACCAATATTTACAAGATGTGGGCTATGTTTTTTACACAGAAAGGTGTGTGACTGGAATTAATGCCAGGGGTGGTGATTGATGCAGATACGATAGTGGCATTTAAAAGACCTAGATTAGCACATGGATATGCAGGGGGTGGAGGTATATGGGTTACGTGTAGGCCAATAAGATTAGTTTCTCTTGGAACTATTCAGCATATTTTCAGCACAGCTGTGTGGGCCAAAGGGACCATTTCTGTGCTTTACTGTTCTAAGTTCTATGTTATAGACAATAGGTGCAGGAGTAGGCCATTCGGAACTTCGAGCCAGCACTGCCATTCACTGTGATCATGGCTGATCATCCACAATCAGGACCCCGTTCCTGCTTTCTCCCCATATTCCTTGACTCCGCCATTAAAGCTTTATCTAATTCTTTGGTGAAAGCATTCAGAGAATTGGCCTCCACTGCCTTCTGAGGCAGAGAATTCCACAAATTCACAACTCCCTGTGTGAAAAAGTTTTTCTGCTGCTTTTCTGCTGTTCTTCTGCTGCTAACATCGAGCTCCTGCGTGCCGCTGATGAATGGACTCAAGGGTATCAAATCTGCTCCTCTATTTTGAATATTCATAGGTTTTATATTACTGTGAGTCAGTGAGGATCTAACACATTTTCAAGGATCTTTTATCTATATCCTTGAACCTTTTCCTCTGTCCATTTGATATTCTTCCTATGGCAGAGGTTTTACAGAGAGTGCTAGATGCTTGGGGTGATAGAAGAGGCAGATATGATAGTAGCATAAAAGGGGCGTTTAGGTGGGCAAATGGACAAGCAAGGAATGGAGAGATATGGATCATATGCAGGCAGAGGAGATTAGTTTAACTTGCCATCATGTTCGGCACAGACATTGTGGGCCAAAGGGCCTATTCCTGTTATGTACTATTCTGTTTTATGTGCAATAGCCTATTACTTCTCTTGGATGGCTATAAACTCTGAGGCTATTTCAAAGAAGAACATGATGATTATTCTAGTGCCCTGGCCAATATCTATCCCCACAAACTTTCTTTAGTTGAATAATTTTTATTAGAAGTATAAGTACAGGTGCAAGTACAAATATAAGTACATATAAAAACAACGTTCTTGATAAAGAGATAGGTAATAATTACCATGTTTTCTTATATATACTTCTAAACATTTTATTGTAGTTTTTGTTTTAGTGAAAAGTAGGAAAGTGTGAAAAATGGTTAACATAAAAATAGTTATAAAATAACCAAAAGAGAAAAGTAAATAAAATAACAGTGGTATATTATACAAACAGTATTTATATAATAATATATCCGTGATCAATAATGTATTATTCTTCGCTCAATCCTTCGTTCAGGTCTCGATCAGGTCCACAAACCGAGTCATATTGGTCCCTTAAGATATTCAATGAATGGAGACCAAATCAGATTAAATTGGTCTAACTTGCCTAAAAGTGCAAGTCTTATTCTTTCCAAGTGTAAAATCTCAGCCATTCCTGAAATCCACAATTTGATTGTAGGGGGTATGGGGCCTTTCCAAAATTGTAAAATTAATTTTTTACCAATTATTAAACTATAATCTATGAAAGTTCTTTGTGCTGTCGTGAGTAATTGATCCCTTTCTAATATTCCCAATATTATTAATTTTGAGTCTGGAACTAGATTCTTATTTACAACATTCGAGATTACCTTAAATATTTCCAACCAAAAATTCGTAATTTTTATACAAGTTGTAAAAGAATGTGTTAAATTAGCTTCTGGGTATTGGCATTTGTCACATATAGGAGATACATTAGAAAACATTCTATGTAATTTAGATTTTGAAAAATGCAATCTATGTAAAACCTTGAATTGTATCAGAGAGTGTCTAGAATTTAATGAACAATTATGTATATATCGTAAACTTTCATCCCAGATATCGGGTTCGATTGTTTCACCTATTTCATTTTCCCATAGTTGTCTGTACTTTTCCGTATTGGGTATATCATTTTCTAATAAAATATTATAAATGTATGATATTAATTTTTCCGTGTTTGGGTGTTTATTTAAGCATTCATCTAGAATTCCCGTCTTTCTCTTTTTATATTCCTGTGCAGTTGTTTTAATGTAGTCAGTTATTTGTAGATATCTGAAGTAGTGTTTAGAGTGTAGTCCATATATTTCCTGTATTTCTTTAAATGAAAGATACAGATTGTCCCTGTAAAGGTCACTGATCTTATTAATTCCTTTATTTTTCCATTGTAAGAATCTTAAATTTTCCAGGGATGGTTTAAAACTTACATTATTAACAATGGGAAGAACTAATGGGATATCTTCTAGTTTTAACGTTCTTTTTAACTGTCTCCAAATATTAATTTCACTATTAATTATTGGGTTTTCACGATAAATTTTCTTAAATATTTTAATTTTAGAAAATAATATGGAACTGATTTCATACGGTGAGCAGTCTTCCTTTTCCATAAGTAACCAGTTTGGATTTTCATCCAGTTCAACCCACCAAAAGTTCATATTCTTAATACTAACTGACCAGTAATAATATATAAAATTAGGTAATGTTAAACCTCCATTAATTTTCGATTTACATAAATATTTTTTATTTATTCTATGGCTTTTATAGTCCCAAACAAAATTAGTGACTATAGAGTCAACCTTTTTAAAAAAATTCTTAGAAAGATATATCGGGATCATTTGAAATAAATATAATAATTGTGGGAGAAAAATCATTTTTATCGCATTAGTCAGTGAGGATCTAACACATTTTCAAGGATCTTTTATCTATCCTTGAACCTTTTCCTCTGTCCATTTGATATTCTTCCTATGGCAGAGGTTTTACAGAGAGTGCTAGATGCTTGGGGTGATAGAAGAGGCAGATATGATAGTAGCATAAAAGGGGCGTTTAGGTGGGCAAATGGACAAGCAAGGAATGGAGAGATATGGATCATATGCAGGCAGAGGAGATTAGTTTAACTTGCCATCATGTTCGGCACAGACATTGTGGGCCAAAGGGCCTATTCCTGTTATGTACTATTCTGTTTTATGTGCAATAGCCTATTACTTCTCTTGGATGGCTATAAACTCTGAGGCTATTTCAAAGAAGAACATGATGATTATTCTAGTGCCCTGGCCAATATCTATCCCCACAAACTTTCTGAAACAGATCATTGCATTACTGTTTGTGGACGCTTGCTATGGACAAGTTGACTGCTAGTTTCCTTTGTTAACAACACTCTATCTAAAAAAATATTTACTTGGTCAATCTGAAAGGTATGCGGCAGGCATTACATAAAGGCTCCACTTTCCTTATTAACAAGATAGTGCTTCTTTTTAAGAGCATTCTTCTGTGTCTTTTATAACCAAGGCACCACTTAGCTGTGGGGGGGTCAGTAAATAATAAATACCATGCAGAACAAATAGCTGGCTGCCAATTCTTTTTGTTCTATTCATTCAAACGTTTTGAATCCTCTGGGTACAAGTAGCTGCTTGAATGTGCCCTTGTACAGCTGCACGTATTAAAATTGTGTTTCATACATGCAGCTTTGTGGTATTGAAAGTTATTATAATGCAGAGTGGAGGTTGATGTTATGAGCTAGATGTTAACCCTACTAACCATTTGCAGAGCTAGTTTACAATCTTGGGTACACAAAAGGCTGGAGAAACTCAGCGGGTGCAGCAGCATCTAAGGAGCGAAGGAGATAGGCAACGTTTCGGGCCGAAACCCTTCTTCAGACTGATGGGAGGTGGGGGGGGGGGTGGAGAAGAAACAAAAAAGGAGGAGGAGGAGCCCGAGGGCTGGGGGAGAGGTGGGAAGAGGAGGCGACAGGAAGGGTTAACAGAATTGAGAACATTCAATGTTCAAGCCCAGAGGATGCAGACTCCCCAAGTGGAATATGAGGTGCTGTTCCTCCAATTTGCGGTGTTGCGCACTCTGGCCGTGGAGGAGGCCCAGGACAGAGAGGTCGGATATGAAATGAGAGGGGGAGTTGAAGTGCTGAGCCACCGCGAGGTCGGGTTGGTTATTGCGGACCGAGTAGTACCGAAGATAGTTTACAGTCTTGTTGTGTTGGGGCACCATCAGTCGTAACATAAAACACCACCGTGAAACAATAAAAAGAGAGACATTTACAAATCTGCTTCCATATGCTGAGGACAGTGAACATTTCACAGCCAATTAGTTGCCTTTGACATAGCAACATGGCAATTACTTTCTGTAAGATGGCCATGATACAGTTTGCATCCCACTATCCTGATTGTCACACAAATCGCTGATAATGAAGTCACCAACCAATGATAGCACTCCCTCTTTCTCATTTAGCCTATACCAGAGAGAAACTCAAGTATATCGGAGGATTGGGAAGATTTTAACCTGTTCATTGTACCAACTATATCTTCGCAAATTCCGCAAACTGTTGCCGCAGCTATTTCTGGGCAAAGTTAGAAAGTAATTTGTACTCGGAGAACCACGCAAATGAACCTCCTCTCCTCCAGGCGGTGTCTGGGAATCCCTAACATACATCCAGGACGGCAGCGCAGGGGTGCAGCAGGTAGTTTAAGAAGGATTAGTTAGCGATCTTGTTGTACAAGTCCCCTTGGGCAACAGTGACCATAATATGGTGGAATTCTGCATTAGGATGGAGAGTGACATGGTTAATTCAGAGACTAGAGTCCTGAACTTAAAGAAAGGAGACTTTGAAGGTATGAGACTGGAATTGGCTAAGATAGACTGGCAAAATATACTTAAAGGGTTGAAGGTGGAGATGCAATGGCAAATATTTAAAAGCCACATGGATGAACTCCAGAAATTGTTCATCCCTGTCTGGCGAAAAAATAAAACGGGGAAGGCGACTCAACCGTGGCTGATGAGGGGAGAAGGATAATGTTAAATCCAAGGAAGAGGCATATAAATTGGCCAGAAGAAGCGTCAAACCAGCGGACTGGGAGAAATTTAGAACTCAACAGAGGAGGACAAAGGGGTTAATTAAGAGGGGGGGAAAAAAGCATGAAAGAAAGCTTGTGGGGAATATAAAAACTGACTGTAAAAGTTTCTATAGGTATATAAAAAGGAAAAGAATAGTGAAGACGAATGTAGATACCCTTCCAGTCAGAGACAGATCAGTTTATAATGGGAAACAAGGAAATGGCAGAACACTTAAAGAGTACTTTGGTTCTGTCTTCACTAAGGAAGACACAAACAATCTCCCGGAAATACTAGGGGACCGAGGATCTAGTGGGAGGGAGGAACTAAAGGGAATCCACATTAGTCAGAAAATGGTGTTAGTTAAATTGTTGGGACTGAAGGCAGATAAATCCCCAGGGCCTAATAGTCTGCATCCCAGAGTACTCTAGGAGGTGGCCCTAGAAATCGTGGATGCATTGGTGATCATTTTCCAATGTTCTCTCGACTCTGGAACAGTTCCTGTGAACTGGAGGGCAGCCAATGTAACTCCACTTTTTAAGAAAGGAGGGAGAGTGAAAACGGGGAATCATAGACAAGTTAGCCTTACATCGGTAATGGGGAAGATGCTGGAGTCGATTATTAAAGATGTTATTGCAGCACATTTGGAAAGCAATGACGGGATCGGTCAAAGTCAGCATGGATTTATGATGGGGAAATCATGCTTGACTAATCTTTTGGAATTTGTTGAGGATGTAACAAATAGAATAGATAAGGGAGAGCCAGTGGATGTGGTGTATCTGGACTTTCCGACGCGGAGGAGTAGACTGCTGGCTGCAGGAGCCAAGATGGCCCCGACAATGGAAGGTTCGAGTGCCCCAACCGCGGGAGAACAAAGAAGGGAAGAAGATTAAACATTTTTTGCCTTCCATCACAGTGAGGAATGTGGGGGAGTCACTGTGGTGGATGTTCATGTTAAAAATGTATTTGGGTGTCTTGTTGCTCTTTATTGGTATGACTGTATGGCAAAGCAAATTCCGTGTATGTTGCAAAACATACTTGGCTAATAAATTACTATTATGATTGTGAAATTAGAGCACATGGCATTGGGGGTAGGATATTGACTTGGATAGAGAACTGCTTGGCAGGCAGAAAGCAAAGAGTAGGAATTAACGGGTCCTTTTCAGAATGGCAGGCAGTGACTAATGGGGTACCGCAAGGCTCGGTGCTGGGACCCCAGTTGTTTACAATATATACTTACAATTTAGATGAGGGAATTAAATGAAAGATCTCTAAATTTGCAGATGACATAAAGCCGGGTGGCAGTGTAAGCTGCGAGGAGGATTCTATGAGGCTGCAGGGTGACTTGGATAGGTTGGGTGAGTGAACAGAGGCATGGCAGATGCAGTATAATGTGGATAAATGTGAGGTTATCCACTTTGGAGACAAGAACAGGAAGGCAGATTATTATCTGAGTGGTGCCAGATTAGGAGACGGGGAGATACAACAAGACCTGGGTGTGCTTGTGCATCAGTCACTGAAATAAAGCATGCAGGTACAGCTAACAGTGAAGAAAGCTAATGGCATGTTGGCCTCCATTGCGAGAAGATTTGAGTTTAGGGGCAAGGAGGTCCAGTTGTGCAGGGCCCTGGTGAGACCGCACCTGGAGTATTGTGGGCAGTTTTGATCTCCAAATTTGAGGAAGGACATTCTTGCTATTGAGGGAGTGCAGCGTAGGTTCACAAGGTTAATTCCCGGAATGGCGGGATTGTCATATGCTGAGAGAATGGAGCGGCTGGGCTTGTATACTCTGGAATTTAGAAGGATGAGACAGGATTTTATTGAAACATATAAGATTATTAAGGGTTTGGACAGGAAACATGTCCCCAATGCTGGGGGAGTCCAGAATCGGGGGCCACAGTTTAAGAATAAGGGGTAAACCATTTAGAATGGAGATGAGGAAATACTTTTTCACATAGAGAGTTGTGAGTCTGTGGCATTCTCTGCCTCAGAGGGCAGTGGAGGCCAGTTCTCTGGATATTTTCAAGAGAGAGCTAGATAGGGCTCTTGAAGATAGCGGAGTCAGGGGATATGGGGAGAAGGCAGGAACGGGGTATTTATTGTGGATGATCAGCCATGAGCACATTGAAAGGCTTGAATGGCCGAATGGCCTACTCCTGCACCTATTGTCTATTGTCTATTGTCATAAGTTGAAAGAATGGAGCGGCTGGGCTTGTACACCCTGGAATTTAGAAGGATGAGAAGTGATCTTCTTGAAACATATAAGATTATTAAGGGATTGGACACGTTAGAGGCAGGAAACATGTTCCCGATGTTGGGGGAGTCCAGAACCAGGGGCCACAGTTTAAGAATAAGGGGTAGGCCATTTAGAATGAACATGAGGAAAAACTTTTTCACCCAGAGAGTTGTGAATCTGTGGAATTCTCTGCCATAGGAGGCAGTAGAGGCCTTTTCACTGGCTGTTTTGAAGAGAGAGTTAAATTTAGCTTTTGGGGCTAAGGGAATCAAGGGATATGGGGAAAAAGCCGGAAGGGGATGCTGATTTTGGATGATCAGGCATGATCATATTGAATGGTGGCGCTGGCTCGAAGGGCCGAATGGCCTACTCCTGCACCTATTTTCTCTGTTTCTATGTAGTGCTGCTGGCTGACAGCGCTGGAAACTCTGATTCCATCCGGACCTTGATTGCAGTCTGTGTTTAGTTCTTCCTGTGGCCACGTGGGTTTCCTCCAGGTGTTCCGGTGTCCTCCCACATCCCAAAGACGCGCTGGTTTGGAGGTTAATTGAATAATTGAGTAAATTAAAGATTAATCTAGAATGAATGGTAAATGGGAGTTTGATGTTCCACGTGAACTTGATGACCAGAAGGCCAAGTGTCATAGTCGTGGAGTCATACAGCACAGAAACAGCCCTTTGGCCCAACTCATGCATGCTGACCAAGATACCACATCTACTTTGGTTCCAGTTTCCTTTCTTTTTGGCCCATATCCCTCTAAACCTTTCTAATGCAAGTACCTGTCTAAGTGTCTTTTAAATGTTTTAATTGTGCCAACTATTTCCTCTGTCAGCTCATCCCATTTCCCCACTACCCTTTGCATGAAAAAGTTACCCCTCAGGTTCCTATTAAATTTTACCCTCTCATCTTAATTCTATGTTCTCTGGTTCTCGATTCCCCTACTCTGGGCAGGAAACTCTGTGCATCTACCCAATCTATTCCTCTCATGATTTTGTACACCTCTTTAAAATCACCCCTCATCCTTCTGCGCTCAAAGGAATAGAGTCCACGCCTGCTCAACCTCTCCCTATAGCTCAGGCCCTGGCAAAATCCTCGTAAATCTTCTCTGTACCCTTTCCAGCTTGACAACATCTTCCCTATAACATGGTGCCCAAAACTGAACACAATACTAAATGTAGCCTCAATCTTATACAACTGCAACATGACCTCCCAACCAGTCTGTGGTTAATGATTGATAATACTTAAAGATTTTCATTCATGAAGTAGTGGTTATTGTGTGACAACTTCTCTCAGCAGGATGTTGCATTTCAATAGCAGATCGGTATGTAAGGGCCTTTAAGGGCCTGTCCCACCAGCATGCAACTCTATGCGATGAGCGCGACCTAACGTGGTCGCGTGAGCCGTCCGGCATCGCGGGGCCGGTTCCACTTCGATCGCTGGAGCCGTGCGGAATTGTGCGGAGTTCGTCCCGACATCGCGCGGGGCTCCGAAAAACTGACCATGTTCAAAAATTCCGTGCGGCAACGGCTCGTCGGCTCGCAGTCACCTCGACACATTACACACCGCCTCGACGTCGTGCCTCTGTGCCCCTCTCTGTGTGCCCCTCTCTGTCCTGGCGAACTTACCTTTATGACTTTGCTCCAAGTTCGCCTCACTTTGCGCCGCATTGCGCCAGTCACCCGACCTCCGCGTGGCCCTTGCCGCCGGTTTGGTCGCGCTTGGCGCATGCAGGCGCATGCTGTTGGGTCCGGCCCTGTACAGGGATCTCCCGACCTCTGCGCGGCCCCCGTTTCTAGTTTGATCGCGCTCATTGCGTGGAGTCGGATGCTGGTAGGACAGGCCCTTAAGGAGCCAGAATGGGGCTGATGATAGAAGCTGCAGATGGTGGAAGTTGAACCACAAGAGCATAACTGTGCATTGAATGGCTGCATCTCTTCACTCCATCAGAGACATTGCCTTTGTTTGAAATAAACTGGAGATAATCTTATTGAAAATGTGCTAGATTTGAGTCAATGGATGCTGTGAAGAAGATGATTCCTTGGTGGAGGGGTCAGAAATTGAGGACGTTGTCTCCTCACTTGGTTGGCAGTGAGAGGGTCCCTCCCTGAGAGACCCTTCCAGCACAATTGGAGTTTCATTCATTCCCTGTGCACATTGCCTTTAGTTTGGCTGCAATAAGGACACTATGAGCACCCGTCTCTTTATGGATGTGAATTTGTATAGAAGGTCTGAAAAAGAATGTAAGAGACTTCGTCTGGGGTCATCCTGAGCAGCTGCGTTACTGACGACCATCTGATCTGTGTAGGAAGGAACTGCAGATGCTGGTTTACACCAAAGATGGTCAGCATGGACTAGGTGGGCTGAAGGGCCAGTTTCCATGTTGTATCAATCAATTGATCAATCCATCCATCAATTTTTCTGGAGTGTCTTGCAATGTATAGATTAATTTAGAATTGCAAGGATTTGTCAAATACTTGCCTCAGTGCATGTTTCTGACATTAGTTTAGAGATACAGTGCGGAAACAGGCCCTTCAGCCCACCGAGACTGCGCTGACCACGATCACCCTTACACTAGTTCTATCCTACACTCTAGAGACAAATTACAGAAGCCAATATACCTACAAACCTGCACGTCTTTGGAATGTGTGAGGAAACCGGAGCACCCAGAAAAAACCCATGTGCTCACAGGGAGGACGTGCCTCTGTACAGACAGCATCCGGGATCAGGATTGAACCTGGGTCTCTGGTGCTGTAAGGCAGCAACTCTACCACTGTGCCACTGTGCCGCTTAATTGTGTGTGAAAGCAACTAAAGATAACTTGTCTGAAATTACTTGCAGCTGGAATCTCCCTTTGGATTGATCGTGTGCATTTTACTTCTGGAAATATTGAACATCTCGATGATTGTCACATTGTGATTCACAGCAGTCTCCCTTCGAGCCTGAACAGTTCTATTTATTCCTTCACCTTGAGCTGGTAACTGATAACAGTTCCCAATTGTTGTCCTTATCGTTGCAAATTTGGTTGCATTTTACCTCTTCCACCTACTTTTCAATCCTTTTGATAGCTTTTATCGTGTTGTCTCAGCAGAATCATTTTCAGCTTTAACTTAGATTATAAATGCATCTTATTTATCTGCGTAAAACATGTCTTGCCTTCCTAAATTCACCTCTTTCCTGCGTTTTCTAACTGATACACATATATATGATACACATACGATAACATCCATCGTTTCTATGCAAACTTTACAACTGTAATAGTTTATAGTTTATCCCTTTAATAGTTTATCCCATATTAGTTGTATTCAGAGATAGTATTCAGAGATTCATGAGTAAGGAAACATGCCCACTGGGTCCACGCCGACCATCGATCATTCGTTCACACTAGTTCAAAGTTATCCCACTTTCTCATTCACTCCCTACACACAAGCGACAAACCTGCACGTCTTTCCCACGTTGTCACAGGGAGAACGTGTAAACTGTGCGCAGACAGCACCATCTGTTAATTAAGCAGGGATGGAATCACAGAGACACTCTGAGCTACAATAATGACAGGTCCTGTAAGCATGATGTCTACGATCTGTGTTCGAGGTCCCTTTTGTTCTAATTAGCACACTTTAGAGCTACCAAAGTTTGCCATCATGATTCCATGATTTTCTTGCGAGCATATTTTAACTTAGAAATCCTGTAGTCCCTCACAACAGGCTGGTCTGCTTTGCATCCTTTCCCGTTGCAACTGAATGCATTTTAATTATTTATAGAGCAGACTACTGTAGAATACCGTGAAAATCTCACACTATGCCAGGTGAGGTCTCAGCAGGTTTTCAATGAGCAGCTAATCATGAGAGATGCCTGCCTCCCTATTCAGAAAGACTTAGCAAAACCACCTCAAAATACTGGAAACATACAGCAGGTCAGACAGCATCTGTGGAAAGAGAAGCAGACTTAATGCTTAAGGTTGGAGAACTTTCAACAGAACTAGCAAATAGAGGTTGATAAGGTGGCAAATAGGATGGATAGGACAAAGAGAATATCTGTGATCGGGCATATTGAGTCCAAATGGTTAATGGGGCAGTGAGAGGGTGTTTATATTTTGTTATCTAAATTATGTGTTGTTAATGGCAGGTCTGTGAGACTTGCCCAGTAGGTCAGGCTATACTAATGGAGAGAGAACAACTGAGCCAAAGTCATGGATGGATGACGCAACAGCAGAAATGGTTAGTTCTGATACAAATGGCCAGTTCTATTACAGGCAATGAAAATGAGTTATCAAAAGCTGGAGAATTGGACATTGGACCTAGAAGGCTGCAACATGCACAGGAGGAAGATGAGGTGGTATTCATCATAGGTCTGAAGAAGGGTCCCAAACCGCAACATCACCTATCCATGTTCTCCAGAGATGCTGCCTGACCCGCTGTGTTACTCCAGCGCCCTGTACCTTTTGTTGTTCATTAAACTTGCATTGAGTCTTGTTTGCAAAGTGCAGGAAGATACAGGCCGGAGTTGGACTGGGAGTGAGAATTAAAGTGGCAGACAACAGGAAGCTCAGCATCACACCTATGCACCTGATGCAGATGCTCCACAAAGCAATCACCCAATCTACATGAGATATCTCCATCTCACTCAATCATTCTCTCTCCAGTCGTACAGCTGGACTTACTGGAGGAGGCCATGGCTCAGCTGGTAAACAACACATAACAAAGAAGCATAGTCACTCTCTACTTTATTTTACTTTATTGTCACAAGGTACAATGAAAATTTTGTTGCGCGCTATCTAGTCAGTGGAAAGACTATACGCGATTTCAATCAAGACTTCCACAGTGTACAGATACAGGATAAAGGGTATAATGTTCCGTGCAAGATAAAATCCAGCAAATTAAAGATAGTCGGAGGATCTCCAATGAAGTAGATGGTAGGTCAGGACTTGCTCAATTAATTCACTTCAACCTCTCTCTCTCCAATGAAAGATATTGCCTTTGATCTGTACATCCCTCCTGCCATCTTCTCGGCATTTTAAGATTACCTTTTTACTCACAAGAGTTCTGTGGGAGGGTATCCAATTTGAAATGTTTACTCTGCTTCTCTTTCCACAGATGCTGCCTGACCCGCAGAGTCTTTCCAGGGTTTTATGTTTTTGTTTCAGATTTTCAGCGTCTGCACTTATTATTTGAGTTTCTCCTCAGAGCATTTAAAATGACGGCAGCCATTTTGGGAAATGGCAGTCAGTACCTGAGACCAAGCCACAAACGGACTATGCAGATGAAAAAAAACACTCAAATGTAGGGAACAAATAACTCATCTTGTCCAAATATATTGTACAAACCCATGAGAGGAATAGATTGAGGAAACTCATTAAATGGTAACGTTTCTTGCCCAGAGTGGGATAATCGAGAACCAGAGGACATAGGTGTAAGTTGAGGGGGGAAAGATTTAATAGGAACCTGTGAGTTAACTTTTGTACACAAAGGGTGGTGGGTGCATGGAACAGGCTGTCGGAGGAGGTAGTTAAGGCATATACTATCGCAAGTTTATGAAACATTTTGACAGGTCCATGGATTGGATAGGTTTAAAGGGATACCAGACCAAATGGGACCCATTGAGTCCCGTCCCCTCAACGCGCGGTAGCGGGAGAGGGTCGGCGGGGGGTAGGGGATCTGCGGCGTCACACACACACTAACCCCCCCCCCCAATTGATATTATATTAATATTATTCATTTTCTCCTTTTCCCCCATCCCCGCCCTATCCACACGCATAGCCCCCAGGTGCACAGGCGCGGCTATAGAGCGGGGTAGAGAGGGAGGGGGAGGGGGTAGAGATGGTGAGGGGGGTAGAGGGAGGGGGGTGGTAGAGATTGAGGGGTGGGGGAGCCCACGGTGTCACAGGGGAAGGCTGGTTCCCGAACGCAGTACTCCACCACTCACCCATAGGTCCCATTACTCACCACTCCCTAGAGAGGTAGGAGGGGTAGAGAGGGAGAGGGGGGCAGAGAGGGAATGGGGGGCAGAGAGAGAGGGGGTGCAGAGAGGGAGAGGAGGCAGAAGGGGAAGGGGTAGAGAGGGTGGGGGGTAAATAGGGAGGGTGGAGAGGGAGGGGGAGGTGGAGGACAACCTGTTCTATTTGATCATCTTTGATTGTGCACACCAGGTTAATTACATTCGTGGAAACACGTGAAGGTTGCAATCTCCCACCCCTGTCCCATTGTGATGTCATATGTAAATGAGATCCATTGCGATTGGATGTCTGTGAGATGGCACTGTGACATCATCAATGGACAGTGCTGCAAGATTCTCCCACTGAAAAGCAGTTATTTTTTTAAAAATGAACCATTAAAACTTAAAAACTTCGGAAATATAGTTTGGAATGCGACCGGAAGATGTTTATCTCGTTGAGGGAAAACATGTGAGTAGCATGTGTGAAAATGGGAAGGCTGTGGCCAAGTGTTTTGGAAGAAGATACAAATTAAAAGAAAGAGATTAAAAGAAAGCCAACACAACCCTGAATACACAGGGAAATTTAGAATGTTGAGAGAATAGGGAAGAGGTTTAGTATATTCTAGGCCAAATGCAGACCTGTTGGGTCTACTCCCCCAATGCACCCGTTCCCCACCTGAAGCCCACTTTGGAGGCGTGGTTCTCGAACTCAAGCTGTTCCTGAACGTAAGATTCCAGCATTCCCCTTTACCTTCCTCAGCTGTGATCTTTAAAAAAAAATTCCAATTGCACTTGCCCTGCGTGTTGCAATAGCAATTCATCCTCCCCCTGCTAGTCGAGCCATTGTGACATCATCAGTTGAAGCTGGTCGCTTTGAAATTGAAGGTATTTTGATTTTTTGAAACTTCAATCGGTGATGTCAAGAAATAAAGCATAAAATGTTCAGTGAAAGTGACCTCTGCCTCGAGCGGAAAATGTGAATCAAAATATGTAAAAGCCTTGTGAAAGTTGGCATTTTTAAAGCTTTAATCGCGAATAACGTATCAAATATAGGATGAAATCTTCATTGAGGCTAGTCTCTGCTAGCTGAGCCATTGTGACGTCATCTATTGAAGCTGGTGGTTTTAATTGCAAAGTCTTTTGACCTTTTTAGACTTTTAATCAGTAATGAGTCGAGAATAAGTTGAGAAATAAAGCATGAAATGTTCAGATAAGGTGTCCCGGCCTCGAGGGAAAATATGTCAATCGGAATATGTAAAAATGTTATCATTACCGCATAGTGTTTTTACGAAGATGTAAAGACAACCACACACACACACACACACACACACACACACACACACACACACACACACACACACACACACACACACACACACATATACACACTAACAAGATCAGACTTTTAATAAGTATATGATATAATAGATAGATAGATAGATGGGCCAAGTGCAGGCAGGTGGGACTGGTGTCGATGGGACATGTTGGTCTGCGTGGGTAAGTTGGGCGGAAGGGCCTTTTTTAGCGCTGTATGACTATGACTCTGTATGTGATCCAATAGCTATGGTCTCTGATGATCCTCCCTTAAAGACAGCCTAGAACAGTGTCTGAAAAGGCCACAGGCAAAATGCCATGAATTCCATTCCATGGAACCTGCATTACAACTACCAGTCCATTCAGACTAGCATTCAGACTCTTATTTTTCTGTTTGGCAAGTCAGATTGTCTTTTACTGGATTGTCAGGCTAACCAGCGCAGTCTTTTTTGCATTCATGTTGCACAAGAGTAAGGTTTCTGCAGCCACAATTTCTGCTTAACAAATAGGCGGCACAGTAGTGGAGCAGTAGAGTTGCTGCCTTACAGAGCCAGAGACCCAGGTTCGATCCTGACTATAGTGCTGCCTGTGCGGAGTTTATACGCTCTCGCTGTGATCACATGGGTTTTCTCCGGGTGCTCTGGTTAACTCCTACACTCCTCAGATGTGCAGGTTTGCAGTTTAATTGGCTTCTGTAAATTGTCCCTTGTGTTGCTGCCCTACAGCGCTACAGAACTGAGTTTGATCCTGACCACGAGTACTGTCTGTACGGGGTCTGGACGTTCTCCCTGTGACTGCATGGGGTTTTCTCCAGGTGCTCCGGTTTCCTCCCACACTCCAAAGATGTACATGTTTGTAGATTAATTGGCTATGCAAAAAATGTAAATAGCAAGGGTGAATGCAGGGATGCTTTCACTCAGTGTAGGGGAATCAAGAACCAGAGGATATAGGTTTATGGTAGGAGAAAGATCTAATAGAGTCAAAGGGTCATGCAGCACGGGAACAGCCCCTTCGACCCAATGTACCCATGCCCACCAAGATCTACACTAGTGCCACCTGCTCGTGTTTGGCCCAGGGTACACAAAATGCTGGAGAAACTCAGTGGGTGCAGCAGCATCTATGGTGCGAAGGAGATAGGTAACGTTTCGGGCCAAAACCCTTCTTGAGACTCATAGGTAACGTTTTGGGCCGAAACCCTTCTTCAGACGTATTTGGCCCATATCGTTCTCAACCTTTCCTATCCATGCACCTGTCCAAATGTCTGTTTATTTTGTTGTGAGTTCTGCTGTGTGTATTTGTGCACCAGAAGTATAATTGGATATGACACCAATGTTGGCCTAACATTTGTTGTTTGACAGATTCTGAAGGTGTATTAGATCCCAGTTAAAGTAAAGTAATTGATCAACTTTAAAATGAAAGCTAATTAGTGGATGAAAACGACCATGGATAATATTCTCCAAAAGTCAAATCACCATTATAGCCAGCTTGCTTATATTGTGGATGCATTAAAAGCTTTTAATTAGCTGTTTAACAATTTTGTTTTAAGTGGCTGCAAAGTTATTATTATCATGCGAGATTATCATGCATGGTCGTTCAAGGGATATGGGGGGGAAGGCAGGCACGGGGTACTGATTGTGGATGATCAGCCATGATCACAATGAACAGCGGTGCTGGCTCGAAGGGCCAAATGGCCGCCTCCTGCACCTATTTTCTATGTTTCTATGTTGTATTAACTCTCTCTTTGCAAATTGACTGAGTAGTTAATGGGTTAATGTGCCCAGCAACACCAAGAGATAAGTGCACTAGGAATGTGTTGTGCGCTTATCCATTAGCACCAGAAATGGTAATTATTGCTTCTATCTACTTAATGAATTGAAATAAGGAAAGCAAAGTTTATTCTTTTGGATAACCCTGGCGCATAATTATGCAGAGTAGGCTGTAGTTTAGATTGCTATTATGTGGACTGTGTCTGGGAATGGTTATTGTATATTGTGGCGGTAGGTTTTTTCCCATTGCTCTGATTTTTGTGGTTGACGGGTGCATAAAGATTGGCCAATTATACATGGATTGCTGTTTATTGGACAGCAGGTTTATAGTCTGTTTATAGATTTGTGAATGAGGTATATATTTGCCATTTCACCAGGGATGTTACCACTGCTCTTGATCACAGTGCCAAAAGCATGCTTTACATCCATATGAGAAAGTAGATGTTCCAATAAGTACTGAATGCTATTTGGTATGATATTTCTCGCACTAGCCACTTTCGCCTTCAAAATAGATGCTTGTTGAGAAGCCGTATCCTTGATACCTTCCCTGCTGAATACCAGAGGGATCTTAGTTTCAGCAAAACACAGCCCAGATGCTGCCTGACCCACTGAGTTCTTCCAGCACTTTGCATTCTGGGAGAGAGAATGATGCTCATGTGTTTGCCTTATACTGAGATCCCATTTTTTTTAGTTCCATTGGACCTAAGTTTAAGTTATATCTGTACCTTCAACACTGCAGCACTCTTTCCACCCTGCCCTGAAATATCCACCTCAATTTTTATGTTCAATATCCTCTGGAGTGAATCTTTGCTGAGAGGCAGTATGTAACACATCTGTGGAAATTAGTGTCATAGCAGGCTGTGCACGCCAAGGCAATGGATATTTTGTAAGGCAGAGATAGACAAATTCATGATTAGTACGGGTTAGAGGGTAATGGGAAGAAGGCAGGAGAATGGGGTGGAGAGGGAAAGGTAGATCAGCTATGATGAATGGTAGAGTTGATGGGCCAAATGTCTTAATTCTGCTCCTATAACTAATGAACTTATGAAATACGTCACAATTCATTTGATTGTCTTTAATGTATCAAAGATGGGCTATTTTTGCTTCTCTATAAATGTATTGCTACGTTATACACAGAGAAAGCTTCAATACAATTAATTTGTCCAAAGGCAGTGAATCTTATCTACTAATTTGTGTGTCAGGCATCAAGTGCTTTATGACGGTTTAGGTTTAGCTGTCTATTAAAAGACCAGTCATAATCAGCACCGTTTCTCTTCTCAGTGGAGTTTCACACCATGGGAGAAGTAACAGTGACTGAACAATTTACAGAACTTACAGTTCAGTCTTACAGTACAGTACAGTCTTACAATTTATTACTGTTGAAACAGATCAAGGGAGAGAAGGGATCCCTCGTGTACTCAGACTGTAATCTTGCTTTTGGGATGAAGAGGAATAAAAAACAGCAAATAAATCAATTCAACAAAAACTCATTTCCCTTCAGAGAAAGCAGCTCATTATCTATTGCATTTATGTTGTGCTGTGCCGTTAATCCAGGCCCCAATTGATTAATTTGGAAAATCAACATTTACTAATTGCAAACTATGTATTCTATGACACTATTCAGGTTAATCACATTCCACAAACTGTTTATCATCATCCCCACTTGGATTTCCACATTTGAACTTTAATTCCATTTTGGGGTATTGCACAAAGTCAAAATATGACTCTTCACTTTTGCTGTCTCTGTTAGGATTTGAAATGTGTCACGATTCTCTTCGGCCTTCAGCACCAGGTTCTCCTCCACCCTTTCACTACCAGGTAGGTTTAGATTTACTACATCCATGTGCACTGAGTTGTAGTGAAACACATTTGTTTTGCATGCTATCCAAGTACATTGATAATACTATGCATGTGAATCCAAGCCAAACAACCAAGCTGACAATTTGTGGGTCCCGGTGCCAGAGAAATGAGGGCTCTACCCGAGCCGACTCCCTGCCCATTGTCCGGGGTTATATCTGTTTTTTTGCTGGGTATCCCTTGAGAAAGAGCACGCGATGTCCATGGGCACCATGGGGGATTTCCGGGACTGCTGGGCACCATGGGGGGATTAACTCCATCCTGGTTCAGGATTGTAACGTAGTCATTTGATATTTAGTAAAAATAATATGTGGTATTCTTTGTATTATGTTGGTGAGTATGCTTTTATTGTTTGTTTTTTAAATATTATTATTGTAAATAATTGAGTATATTTAGTTTTGCTTTTAAAAAATCAAGCTATATTCAAGTAGAGTGAGTGAGTGATACAGAGTCCAAAATATAGGTTCTCCACATTGTAGAGTAACAGTGTGATCCACTCCCCTTACCTACTCTCCGCTCACTCTGCAGCAGCCCCAACATTGTCATCAAACTCATTGACAAGTGATGTGCCATGGTAATCTGGTGAGCTGACCTCTACCGAGCTGAGGCCAGGCTCCAAATCTCGGACACCTCCTCCGACTTACCCCTGGACCATGACTCCACAGATAAGCACCAGGCCATTATCTTGCAGACCATCTCTGATTTTATCACTTTTGGCTGTCTGCCCAACATAGCCTCCAAAGTTATTGTTCCCCAGCCCTGCACGGCCTAGTTTTACTGTCTCTCCAAAATCCATCAACAGAACTGCCCTGGCAGATCCACTGTTTCTGCCTGCTCGTGCCCCACGGAAATAATTTCTATGTACCTCGACTCCATCCTATTTCCCTATGTAACAACCTAGTCGAACTTCTAGTTCCACTGTTTGCATAAATACAATATATCCCTTCGTTCTCACCTCTTCCATTGCCAACAATGGACCATTGTGGACTCCATCTTTCTTTGGTCATCAGTGTTGGCTCTGATTGTTCTGAACCTTTTCATACCTCTACTTTCCCTCTGCTCTGACTCTCCATCTGAAGAAGAGTTTTGACCCGAAACATCACCTATTTGTATTCTCGAGAGATGATGCCTGACCCGCTGAGTTACTCCAACATTTTTTGTCTATTTTCATTGTAGTGTAACAGTTCCAGAGAAAAAGTCCGATGTCTGCAGTGAGGCAGGATGGAGAATCAGGATCCTAGCTTATAGAAGTACAGTTCAGAAGTCTGATAACAGAGGGAAATAAGCTGTTCCAGAGATTATTAATAAGACAGGTGTGGGCCAAAGAGTGTACACTGCTGAGTTTGCTTAGGCCTAAAACTTGAATGAGGTGAGAGAAGCCAATGTTGTGCTTGTTAATTTGCACATCAGTGATTGTAGGTGCAGCTTGTTGACTGGTTCATATTGGACTTGTCCCTTAATATTATTTTGCTTAGTTTAGGTTGCAAGGGTCAATCACATAAATGTATTGACTTTGTCTTAAAACAAATGACCATTTATGGTTTCTGTCCTTCCATCCACATGGCTTTTATTGGCTACCTTTTGCTATCTCATTAGGGGGAAAGAAATGTTTTACATACATTCATCTGTTAATATTTCCTCCCCATTATAAAGAGACATGGTGGTAATGATTAGTTTGCACACTCATCCCAATGAATACTTTTACTCTAAGTGAGTTCAGACATAGACAGACACTCTATTTATCAATGATCTCGGGAACAGCTTCTTTCCCTCTGTTATGTAGGAAGGAACTGCTGGTGCCACTTTACACCAAAGATAGATACAAAAAAGCAGGAGTAACTGAATGGGTCAGGCAGCATCTTTGGAGAAAAGGAATAGGTGATGTTTCAGGGTTGACCCTTCTTCATCTGAGCGTCAGGGGAGGGGGAAATGAGAGATATGAAAAGGTACATAGAATAAATCAATGAAAGATATGCAAATATGCATCACGGCCAACAATGGACCATTGTGGGCTCCACCTTTCCTTGATCACCATTGCTGGCTTTGATTTATTCTTTTGCATATCTTTCATTCGTTTTTTCTATGTACCTTTTCATAGCTCTCCCAGAGATGCTGACTGACCTGCTAAGTTACACCAGCTTTTAATATCTATCTTCTTTCTCTTTGTTATCAGACTTTTGAATGGTCTGTAAGTGAGGATCCTGTTGGCATGACATTGTACATGCCCATTGTTGCAAGAGCAAATTACAATGATAAACACAGAGATGAGGTGCAGCAGCATCCCTGACTTTAAGACATCCAAAATTCGTTACATCTATAGGTTGACACGGTGGCGCAGCGGTAGAGCTACTGCCTTCCAGCGTCAGAGACCTGGGTTAGATCCTGACTATGAGTGCTAGTCTGTACGGAGTTTGTAAGTTCTTCCCATGACCTGAGTGGGTTTTCTTCGGGATCTCCGGTTTCCTTTCACACTCCAAAGATATACAAGTTTGTAAATTAATTAGCTTGGTATAAAAATGTGTAAATGTAAAATTATCGCTCGTGTGTAGGGTGGTGTTAATGTGTGGGGATTGCTGGTCGGAACGAACTCGGTGGGCCAAAAGGCCTGTTTCTGCACGGTATCTCTAAACTAAACTAAACGATTTTCACGTGGAAATATGGCAGCTAAATCTGCCCATAGTGGTACTTCCCAAATCCAGATTTGATCGTAAACAGATAACCTGCATTTTTAGTGATGTTGGATGAACGGTGATGTTATCTGGAATATAGTTTATAATTCCCTATTCTTTCAAGGGATCCATGGAATCAGATATATCCAGTTAGACTTGATGATTCACTCGAATTACAAGTTGTCTCTGACAGTCCAACACTTTTTTTTACTGGACTGGTGTCTCAGCCTAAATTATGTGCTCAAGTCTGAAGTGAGACTTGAACCAGTGGCCTTCTGACTCAGAGGCAACCTCCTTACAATGCAAAAGTGCCATGGAAAGTACAAGCACAAAAGCAGGTCAATAGTACCATGTCTAATTATAATGCCTGTCAGTGAGTAAATAGGCTTTGCTGCAAGGTCAGCTATTCTATCTCCTGCAGCAGCTTCATTGACAACCATTGAAGTAAATGGAGATAAGAGCATCTTGAATAGAAACATAGAAAATAGGTGCAGGAGTAGGCCATTTGGCCCTTCGAGCCAGCACCGTAATTTAATATGATCTTGACTGATCATCTAAAATCAGTATGCCGTTTCTTCTTTTTCCCCCATATCCCATGATTTCTTGTTAGATTTAACCCGAAGAGCTAAATCTAACTCGCTCTAGAAAATTAGTTAGTGCAGTGTCTCTGCAAAGAAACTACTTAAAAAAATTGCAGGTGGCACAATGACACCGAGGTAGTGCCTTACAGCACCAGAGACCCGCGTTTGATCCTGACTACGGATGCTGTCTGTATGGAGTTTGTACCTTCTCCCTTTGACTACGTGGAGTGTGGGAGGAAACCGGAGCACTCGGCGAAAACCCACGCGATCACGGAGAGAACGTGCAAACTCCCTGCACACAGCACCCATAGTCAGGATCAAACCCAGGTCTCTGGTGCTCTAAGGTGGCAACTCTACCGCTGCGCTGCTGTGCCGCCCTTTGAGGGTGATTTGACCTGAGCACCTCTCAGTTTGGATGTAGGGGCCAGGTATTGACAGGATTCCAATGGCAGGTGCATATGGACTTGAGGGTGTGGAGAGCCCAATTCACGTCTCTGAGGGCAGCTATGAAGGAAACACCACACAAGAGATGAAAGATGGTATCAAAGAGGTGAAGGTTGCATGGTACTGAAAGGTAGCACAGTTCTGAAGCACTTACAGTACTTTGTCGAATTCGGTTTTGGTGCAAAATTTACGAAACAGCACCGCACAACCTCAGTGCAGTGTATTCTTTTCAATTTTGGTGCAGGAAGGCCATGAGCCTGAATAGAGGTTTACTGCAAAATTTAATTCAAACCTTGACAGCTTTTGCTATGATTTACAGTCAGCCAGGTATGCCAGTTGCTCGTGCTGGGAGCCACAGGATGTTTCCAAGTCTTATGACAGCACATCCCATACAGTATTTTAGCAAAACTAAATATTGCTAATGGGGCTGAGACAGAGACTGAGCTTGCTCCCCTACACAAACTCACTTTGCACTTGGGACACTCAATTACAACATCAGAATTCCTCCAAGACTTCAACGATCAACCTACCAAAAAGCTATTAGTTTAATTGAGATTCTATGCTCATTCATTGTGCAAGCTTTTGTCTGGAAGCCTTCATTTCATAAGTCCTTTCATCCCATTTCCTGGTTTGTTTTTTTATTGCTTCTGTAAAGTGACGCACATGATATGGCAATCGGATTTAATTACATTTCACAAAAAATCGGTAGAGGGCCATGTTTATAAACAAATGCTTTTCATGTCGTGGATGATGTTGGCAAGGCTGTAATTGTTGGCTGTGGGAAGATGGGTCACATCATTTCTCTGACCACTGTGAACTGTGTGCAGATAGAAGGGAGATGATGAGACTGGTCTGGCGTTTGGACCCAGTGCCAAGTCAGTGACAAATTATGTTATCCAGAGTGAAGCCACATTCAACCCGGTGGAACAGCACTTGGGTGCTGACCACCTAACGGCATGAACATTGAATTCTTCAATTTTAGGTAAACACCCCCCTCCCAGCCGCCTTCTTCCCCCCCCTTGCCCCTCCTTCCTTCTCCTCTCCCTGTGTCCCACCTGGATTCACACCTAATTCTCTCCACTCTCTCCCCTTCCCCACACATTCCTTCTTTAGCTTCACAATTCCCAACTCTTCAATCCTTTCGTCTCACACCTTCAGCCCATTCATCCCTGGCCTTTCCCTCTTCTCCAGAGATGCTGTTTGACATACTAAGTCACTCCGGCACTTGTGTCTTTATTTGTAAATCAGCGTCTGCAGTTCTTTGTTCCTATACATCTGTCTTTTCATCGTTGGCCTTGGCCTACCATCTGCCTATCAAACACACCCCCATTACCTGTTTCCACCTATTACCAGCCAGGCTTCATCCTGTCATTTCCTCTCTTCCAGCTTACTTCCCCTAATATTATGTCCTTTTATTCTGAGGCTGCGCCCTCTGGTCATAGACTTCAACACTAGTGGAAACATCCTTTCCATATTCATTTAATCCAGGCCTTTCATCATTCAGCAGGTTTCAATGGGGTCCCCCCTCATTCTTCTAAACTCCAGTGAGTGCAGGCCCAGAGCCATCAAGCGCTTGTACGTTTGTATTTATGTATGTTTGTGGGTTAAGAGGGTGGGAGGTGCTGTTGGTCTTTAACTTGGTGAACTGTTGCAAACAGTGAGCCAGTGATGGTTGAGGGGTAGGCTATTGGATTTAGTTCCCCAGTGTAAAGATGCAGCAATAAATGAAATGGAAAGATAAGTTGGGGTTAGGAGGGAGAAATAGATCAGCCATGATTGAATGGCGGAGTATACTTGATGTGGACTAATTCTAGTAGACTAATTCTACTATTCCTTTCGACCTTATGACCTAAATCTGACAAAAAGATCGAGAAGAAAATTAAGTGTGAAATGAGAATGAGCTTTTTATTTAATACAGCAGTGGTTGGATGCTGGAATGGTTTCATGTGGTGGAGGATGGGTCCACTGTCACCTTCAACAGGGAATTGGATAGAGATATGTTGAGAAGAAATTTGCAAGGCTGTAGAGATGGAACGACGGAACAATGGATGGAACTGGAGAGTTGGTCTGGTAGAGTGCCAGTGTAGACACAATGGGCCAAATGGCCTCCTTCTGCGCTGTATCCATTCTCTGATTCATTAACCTTTAGCAACATTCTTGTACATTTCTTCTGAATTTTCTCTTCTTCTTTCATGTGGCGTGCACAGCCTAAAGTTGTAGGACAACTTGTTCTATTTGATCTCCTGTGTGTGCACATCGAGTTGATTGCATTAGTCGAAACAGGGCGGATCACGTGAAGGTAACAATCTTCCACCCCTGAATTTTCTCTGGTGCCACCATATCCTTCCAATAATGCAATGATCAGACTTGTACTTTTTACAACAAGGTGAATTATCCTCAGTAAGAGTATTGATAGTAGGTCAAAACCTAGAGAACAGTGTGGCACAGTGGCACAGCTGGTGGAGTTGCAGCCTCAGAGCGCCAGAGACCCTGCTTTTATCCTGAGCTTCGGTGCTGTCTGTGTGGAGCTTGCATGTCTGTCTCAAACTTGATCTCCCGTGTTTGAACGTGCAAACTTGTGGGTTCATTCCAGGTGCTCCAATTTCCTCCTACATCCCATAGATGAGCAGGTTTGTTGGTTAATTGGCCTCTGTAGATTGCCCCTAGTGTGTAGGGAGTGGGTGAGAAAGTGGGAAAACATAAAACTAGTGTGAACAGGTAATAAATGTTCGTCATGGACTAGGTGGGCCGAAAGGCTGTATCTCTAAAAAAAAACATAATTACCTGTCCATCAAATACTGTCATGGAACCTTACCTATCTGTCTAAGCAAATACATTCACAGAGAAAAAGTTAAACTAAGGCAGGATCTTTCCACTAAGATAGTTTAGAGATACAACATGGAAATAGGCCCTTCGACCCACTGAATCCGTGCCAACCAGCGATCACCTGTACACTAGTTCTATCCTACACACTAGGGACAATTTTACAGAAGCCATTTAACCTACAAATCTGTACGTCTTCAAAATGTTGGAAGAAACCAGAACACCTGGAGAAAACCCACGCAGTCACAAGGAGAACATACAAACTCGGTATAGAACTCACCAGGATTAGGATCAAATCCGGTTCTCTGGCACTGTGAGGCAGCAACTCAACCGCTGCATCACTCTGCCGCCCACTAGAATTTGCAACAGTTCAGCTCAATACATCATTGAAGCACCAGTAGGTTCTTTCATTCAAAAAACAGGTACTGAAGCTGAAAAATTGGTTCAAAGGAAAGGAGGAAGTTGTATTTCATGACTGCCATCAATGGGATAGAAACCTAGTCAGTGTGTGTCATTCTATGGATACACACTTCTTTCTCACTATCTATAAAAAAATAAAAATAAACAAATAGAAGCAGAGTTAATATATAATTGATAAATGAGGATCCCTATTACTCTGATAGCTGGAATCCCATCTATTAACAATATGTAATTGATATACTAAATGTGTTTTGATTATGATATGTACATGCTTATAATAAAATATTATTTAACATTTAACAATCCAAATACAGAAAATTATTATTTGCAGGATATTTTGGAGGCAAAACTACTAAGTATTCATAACAAGTGATAATTATAGTTGACTGTTCAATTATGATTTATAACCCTATGGTGTTATATCATGTAATCGCAGGTATTCTGAGCTACTGAACAACTGTAGTAATTAAGATTGAACGCAGTAAGATATATATTAATGCAAGAGTGATAGGGAAAGAGATGTGTGTCATACATATTCACTCCAGAATTGATGGCGTGAATACTGACTCTCTGAGGTTACTAGGACTGTGTATTTTTTTTCAGTTTAGTTTAGCGATAGTTTTACCTTCCAATATACATCCGTCTAAACCAAATCACCGTGGCTCTCATGTACCGTGCAGGCTACCCGAGTGCTTGCCAAAAGATTGTGTTGTCTACATCATAGGATCATTCAAAAATGTGCTCACTTGTTTGTGTTAAAGGCAGATATCCAAGAGACTGGCACTATTGCACAGACTAAGGCAGCTGATGGTCGTAGTTACCGTTCCGTGAGCCAGGTGTCAGGCTCTGTCAGAGGTGGTGGTGGTCAGATATGATAGTGGCGTTTAAGTGGCTAGGCAGAGTCTGAAGAAGGGTTTTGACCCAAAACATAATCTATCCATAATCTCCAGAGATGCTGTAAGAATCGTAGATTGGGGCAATGCAATCAAGATAGGTTAGGAAAGTAACTGCAGTGCATTTTGCAGATTTTAAATGTGGATTTTAAAATGCCTTATCCAAAGCAAATCAAGATTTTATTGGCACAGGGGCCCATCACTAACCAGAAACCCAGAAAGGCAGGGGTTCTGTGACAAAAATCTCCCTTGTTCATACCCTGGAACCTTTCTACTATTGACAAGGTACAAATCAGGAGTGTGATGGAGTATTCTGCACTTGCTAAGATGTGTACTCTCTAGCAACTCTCAAGAAACTCAACACTATGCAGAACAAAGCAGTTAACTTCGGACACAAAGAGCATGAGTAACCCAGCAGGTCAGGCATCATCTCTGGAATGCATGGATAAGTGACCTTTTGGGTCGTGAACCTTCTTCAAACTGATGAGTTACTCCAACACTTGGTGTCCTTTTGTGTATTAACCAGCATCTGCAGACCATTGTATCTGGTTTTAGATAGGCACATGGATATGCAGGGAATAAAGGATCATTTGCAGGCAAACGAGATCCGTTTAACTTGGCACCTTGTTTGGCTCAGACTTTGTGGGCTGAGGGGTCTGTTCCTTTGCTGTACTGTTCTATGGACAGCATGCTGGTGCAGCGGTAGATTTGCTGCCAGATACCCCGGGTTTGATCCTTGCTATGGGTGCCGTTGTTACTGAGTTTTTAGTTCTCCCCGTGACTGCGTGAGTTTTCTCCAAGCGCTCTAGTTTCCTCCCACATTCCAAAGATGTATTGGTTTATAGGTTAGTTGGCTTCAGTAAAAATTGTAAATTGTCCCTAGTGTGTAGGATAGTGCTAGCGTACAGGGATCACAGGTCGGCGCGGACTCGGTGGGCTGAGGGGCCTGTTTCCGCGCTGTAACGCTAAACTAAACTAACCTGAACAATACTTCTGTTAGGACAGATCAGTGTTTTATACGGTTCATCATGACTTCCCTGCTTCTATACTTTATTGATAAATCACGGAATTACGGGTGGCTTATGAACCACTTTCTCCGCTTGTTTATACCCTGCCTCAATCATGGTCATAGTGTCGTACTGCGTGGAAACAGGCCCTTTGGCTTGCTCTTGCTGACCAAGATACTTCATCTACACAAGTCCCATCTGCCCACGTTTGGACCATATCCCTCTAACCAGATCCTATCCAATAAATCCCTATGCTCTTTATAGTTTACACTCATAAATTCACATATTTAGAGAACTTATCTTGCCTTCCCAAGTTGAACTCATTAACATGAAAACAATGTGTAGGAAGGAACTGCAGATGCTAGTTTACACCAAAGATAGACACAAATGATGGAGTAACTCAACAGAACAGGCAGCATCTCTAGAGAGAAGGAATGGGTGACGAACTAAAGAAAGGTCTCGTCCCGAAACATCACCCATTCCTTCTCTCCAGAGATGCTGCCTGTCCCACTGAGTTACTCCAGCATTTTGCATCTATTTTCAACATAAAAATAATGGCCCTCACATTGATCTACAGGGACCACTCTGTTCCCTGTTACGTCGCCAACTTTAAATCCGTTATCATTATCTTTTTTAACGCTTCAACTTTGCTGACAAGCCTGTTGAGCACTCATTGCTTTCTTTGGAGAATTTGGAGCAGTGTAGTTCAGGGGACAGTTAATCGTTGATAGTGTGCATCGGGAATACATATTTCACTTTTCCTAAAGGGGTAAGGAGTTGGAAGGGGGTTTGGGAATTTAAGGCATTTAGGAGAAGTAGAAAGTACTTGAGGACAATGAATTTCCACTCAAAGTACGATGGGGATCTCGTCCTTGATGCCTGAAAGAGTGACACATAATTATAAATCATCAGAAGAGCTCTTGAAACATTCACAAGCTACAGAGCAGCAATGTTAAAGTGGAATTTGTCTCAATAGTGTCTTTCGGCAGCATGGACCTAGTGACCATGTAGCCTCCTTCTATGTTAAGCTGTCACAGGTAGATAAGATGGTGGAAAGGCTTTTGGTACATTAGCCTTCATCAGTCAGGAAAATGAGTATAGACATTGGGGCATTATGTTACAATTCTGCAAGACATTGGTGAGGCAGCATTTTGAGTATTGCGTTTGGTTTTTCTCACCCTGGTACATGAAGATATCATTAAGCTGGAAGGAGGACAGAGAAAATGTACAAGGGTGTTGCCAGGATTCGAGGTCCTGAGCTAAAAGGAAAGATTGGGCAGGTTAGGACTTTATTCCTTGGAGTCTAGGGGGCAGAGTGGCAATATTCTAGAGGGGAATCATGAGGGGAATTGAGAGAGAAAATGTCTTTATCCAAGGATAGGGGAATCAAGAACTTGAGGGCAAAGGTTTAAGGTGAGAGGGGAAAGGTTTAACAGAAACCACAGGGACAACATTTTCACTCAGAGGGAGGCGGATATATAAAACAAACTGCCAGAGAAAGTAGTTGAGGCAGATAAAATGCCAACATTTATTTGTCATTAGGGCAGGTACAAGGATAAAAGGATATGGATGAAAGGCTGGTAAATGGGACTAGCTTAGATGGGGTACCTTGGTTGGGCAGAGACGAGTTGTGCCAAAGGGCCTGTTTCTGTGCTGCATGGCTATGTCCAACCATCTTTAATATCAAACTTTTTAGTAATCCATAATTCATAATCATGCACAAATGTCATAACTGACTAAATTTAAATGGAGTGGTTATTTTGCAGAGAGTATCACAAGGTTATCCCATAGATTTGTGGGAGTGAATGAAAATCAGTAGGTGGGTAGGTAGGTACTTATGATGAAACTTTGTCTTTTAATGAAGACTAGTACAACTGAGAGAGTCCAATTAACTTTTATTGGAATGGTTTCTGGGACAGAGGGTCTAGTGCATCAGGAAAGAGAGAATAGGTTAGGCCTCTATTTACTAGAATCTGGATCAATGAGAGATGATAGATACAAAATGCTGAAGTAACTCAGCGGAACAGGCAGTATCTCTGGAGAAAAGGAATAGGTGACGTATCGGGCAGAGACCCTTCTTCAGACTCGACATTGAGTTTGACCCTAAATATCACCTATACCTTTTCTCCAGAGATGCTACCTGACTCGCTATGCTACTCCTGCATTTTGTGTCTCTTTGGTGTAAACCAGCATCTGCAGTTCCTTCCTACACACTCAATGAAAGATGATCTCATTGAAAATTATTTAAAAATGTATATGGCTGTTAGAGGGAGGGGCATTTCTTTTGGACTGGAACTAAGGGTCCCTCTCAGAGAATAAGGGGTCGGCTGATTAGGACCGAGGTGGATAATTTATTTAGTCAATTTATGGTGAATCTTTGGAATTCTCTACCCAGGGATCTGTGGAAGTTCTATTAATGAGTTCGTACCAAACATAGATTAGTTTAGTTTTAGTTTAGAGATACAGTGTAGAAACAGGCCCTTTGGCCCACCACGTCCGCGCTGACCTGTGATCACCCATACACTAGTTCTATCCTACACACTAGGGACAATTTACAGAAGCCAAATAAAGGCTAGGACTTTAATTACAGAAGCCAAGAAGAGGGCAGTGGAGGTCGGTTCTCTGGATGCTTTCAAGAAAGAGTTAGATAGAGCTCTTAAAGATAGCGGAGTCAAGTGATATGGGGAGAAGGCAGGAACGGGGTACTGATTGTGGATGATCAAACATGATCACATTGAATGGCGGTGCTGGCTCGAAGGGCTGAATGGCCTACTCCTGCACCTGTTGTTTATTGTCTCTTGTCTATGAACCTGCACGTTTTTGCAATGTGGGAGGAAACCGGAGCACCTGGAGAAAACCCACACAGTTACATGGAGAATGTACAAACTCCACACATACAGCAACCTTAGTCAGGATAGAAGCCGGATCTCTGGTGATGTGAAGTATACACTGTGCCACTGTATTGCAGGATCATTAGATTTTTTTGATATTGAGGAATTCAAGGGATATGTTGATTGTGCAGGAATGATAAGTTGCAGCAACTCAAATGGCCTCTTGCTCCAAATCCACTCCCTCTTACCTATAAACTGACCAATCCGTCAAGCTAAGCTGATATTAAGCCTAAACTGTTCCAATATTCTGAGTTCTAAGATTTTCCATTAAAATCCCTTTCTCCCAGCACCACAGCAGAATGGTAGGTGCTTACTTCTATTATTACGGACTTCTATCACCTGTCACAGATTTACTGTTATCTTGACATAATGTCCAGTGCCTCTGAATTCACTGCAATCTTTGACAATCAGTCATGCTTACGGACTGGGGAATGCTGTTTGTAAGGACCATTGTGCATTCTCAAAAGTCTGACAGGTTTCCTTACTCTTCCCTGTTCAACTGAATGAACATTTTATTTTAAAAACGTGTCCCTGCCGCTCCCCCCATCCCAAGTTGTGAACTCATTATTCGATTACACCGGTGAATTGCCAACAAGACCCAGTAGCGGCCAGAATTTCAATGCTAGTGGGATTTTCTCAATTACTTCGAGCCTGGTGTGTGTGACTTGCCAGGTGGGCGTGATGTTTACAAATCATTTCATGCAATTATTTTGGCTTTATTTTGGCTTGAACTTGAGTAATAAAGGGAGTCTCTTGCCAGTTCTGCACACATTTCCTGCAAAAAGCCCATCCAGTGATTCAGAAGCACAGTCCCTGTTCTGTGCTTCTGGAGGTGAGCAGCTTGATCTCATTGAACGTGAATCTGAAATGCTGCAGAAAATGACAGACAACAGCAGGTAACACTGAACGATATGGGTTGTTCGGATATAAATACAACGACGGAAAATCCATTGATCACTAGATGTCTTTTATTTTACTAAATCAAATACTTGGTAATCTCTCATGTGTCATATCATCTGAGCTGTGCTGCCTCAGAACCGGGGCAATTGTTATTCGAATGCACTTGTCGACCTGAAATGTTCCTGCAGCTGGTTAGTACAAAATGTATCCCAGCTTGTTTGTCTATCGGTGTTTGTTTGTGCTGATTCTAGAGGGCTGATACTGTGATCTGGCACTCGATATTAAACCATCCCCAACCTCCCCACCCCCCACCACCACCACCCTTCCTAAACAGTGTTATTTGTAGAGCCTGTTTGTCTGGAAAAACATCCCAAGGTGATTTGACAGGGTGTTGACACACATAACGTGACATCAAGTCAGCGAGATGTTAGGATGTGCTGTTAGAAAGGCGATGAGGAGGAATTCATTGCCACAGACGGCTCTGGAGGCCAGGTCATTGGGCATTTTTAAAGTGGAGATTGACAGATCATTGATTAGTATGGGTGACAAAGGTTAGTGCGAGAAGGCAGGAGAATGGGGTCGAGAGGGAAAGATACATCAGCCATGATTAAATGGTGGAGTAGACTTGATTGCTTTTCTCCGGGTGTTCCGGTTTCCCCTCACATTCCAGCGATGTGAAGGTTTGTAGATTAATTTGCTTTGGTAAAATTGTAAATTGTCCCTAGAGTGTAGGATAGTGCTAGTGTACAGGGTGATCGTTGATCTGCGCGGACTCAGCGGGCCGAACGGCCTGTACCTTTAAAGTCTAAAGTTTGGGGGTGTTCACTTTAAAAGCATACTCTCCACTGTTTGAAGCTAGGATCCTTCTGATACATTTTGCCAATGAGGTCAATCTTTATAGCCTAGACTCCCAGTGTTACTGCTCAGTCTCTCATAATAAACTGAGAATATTGGTTTCAGTTCATAGTAGCAATTATTATTAACTGCTAATAATGGCAATTTGGATGACTGAACTTACCATGGCATTAAATTATTTTTGCACGAATACTAGAGATGGCACTCGTCTAGTTCAATATAATTGACACTTCTTATAATCACCTGATATGTTGTTAATACCTACCTATGGGGAAATAGACCTCAATATGTCTAATATTATGGATGTCTCTAGCCAATAAAAGTCAGCTTCCTTCCTTGTGAGTACTACTGAATGTATGAGAATGATACAGAAATGATATTTAAATTAATCTGTGGCTGGTTTCAGCTGATAGCAAATGAGCAAATTTAAAGATGCTGTTTTGGGGAGAGGTGTTGCTGATTGCTGATTGTTTTGCCGATGACTGTAAGTCAGGCTCCTGAGAGTGTAGATGAAATGACCTGTGACTAAGACAGTCTGAAAGGTATTTGGAACAAAGATTTATATAGTTCAGCCATTGCAGATGGTTAAAAATTACTCCATTTTCGTTACAAAAATGTTGCCCCTGTTTCAGCTTCATCCTTCCAATGTCAGTCTGTTCCACTCATTACCAAAGAAAAGTAAGACATATCTATGTTAGCCACAAAGTGCAGGAGTAACTCAGAGGGGCAGGCTGTGCCTCTAGGGAGGTCAAGACCTTTCTTCAGACTGAAAGTAGAGGGGAGGGAATTGGAGGTAAGAAAGGGCCAAAACAAAGCAAGGCGATAACAGATGGCCAAGGAACGATGGAGCCCATAATGGCCCATTGTTGGCGAGGGAAGAGGTGATAGTGAAGGGATACAAGGATGTGAATAGTGGAACTAGTAGGATGACTAGGGTGGGGGAGAGGGGAGAGAGAGGTTATGCAGAGGTTATTTGAAATCAGAGAAATCAATGTTCATACTGCTATCTATTGCTGATTGTCATCTATATCAATGTGTTGAATGCAAATGTACAAGGCATGATTAATAAGTTAGGTGGTATCATAGGCAGTGGAGGTGGTTATCAAGAATTACAGAATACTACGTTTGCATATCTGTTGTGCTGCTGTAAGTAAGAATTGCATTGTTCCGTTTTGGGACAGGTGACAATAAAACACTCTTGACACTTGACTTGACTCATGGGATCTTGATCAGCTGGGTAAGTGGGCAGAGGAATGGCAAATTGAGTTCAATTCAAAGAACTGTGAGTTGTTGCATTTTGGTAAGTTAAACAAAGACAAGATTCACAGTGAACAACAGGGTCCCGGGAGTAGAACAGAGGGACCTGGGGTACAAATAGACAATAGACAACAGGTGCAGGAGTAGACCACTCGGCCCTTCGAACCATTCAATGTGATCATGGCAGATCATCCATAATCAGTACCCCATTCCTGCCTTCTCATCATAACCCCTGACTCCGCTATCTTTACAAGTCCTATCTAGCTCTCTATTGAAAGTATCCAGAGAACTGGCCTCCACTGCCCTCTGAGGCAGAGAATTCCACAGACTCACAACTCTCTGTGAAAAGGTGTTTCCTCACAATTATCCACATTAAACTGCATCTGCCACGCATCTGCCCACTCACCCAACCTGTCCAAGTCACCCTGCATTCTCACAGCATCCTCCTCACAGTTCACACTGCCACCCAGCTTTGTGTCATCTGCAAATTTGCTTATGTTACTTGTAATCCCTTCATCTAAATCATTAATATATATTGTAAATAGCTGCGTGTCCCAGCACTGAGCCTTGCGGTACCCCACTAGTCACTGCCTGCCATTCTGAAAGGGACCCGTTAATCCTTACTCTTTGTTTCCTGTCTGCCAACCAATTTTCTACCCATGTCAGGACTCTACCTCCAATACCATTGCCCTAATTGTGCCCACTAATCTCCTATGTTGGACCTTATCGAATGCTTTCTGAAAGTCCAGGTACACTACATCCACTAGCTTTCCTTTGTCCGTTTTCCTAGTTGCATCCTCAAAACAATCCAAAAAATTTGTAAAGCATGATTTCCCCTTCGTAAATCCATGCTGACTCGGTTACTACTATCCAAATGTGCTGCAATTTCATCTTTTATGACTGACTCCAGCATCTTCCCCACCACCGATATGAGACTAACTGGTCTATAATTCCCTGTTTTCTCTCTCCCGCCTTTCTTAAAAAGTGGAATAACATTGACTACCCTCCAATCCACAGGAACTGATCCTGAATCTATACTGAGTTGGATGATCAGCCATGATCACATTGAATGGCGGTGCAGGCTTGAAGGGCCGAATGGCCTACTCCTGCACCTATTTTCTATGTTTCTATGTTTCTATAGAACATTGGAAAATTATCAGCAATGCGTCCACGATTTCTAGAGTCACTTCCTTAAGTACTCTGGGATGCAGATCATTGGGCCCTGGGGATTTATCAGCCTTCAGTCCCATCAGTTTACCCAACATCATTTCCTGCCTAATGTGGATTTCCTTCAGTTCCTCCGTCACCCCAGATCCTCTGGCCACTAGTACATCAGGAAGATTGTTTGTATTTTCCTTACTGAAGACAGATCCAAAGTACCTGTTCAACTCATCTGCCATTTCCTTGTTCCCCATAATAAATTCACCCTTTTCAGTCTTTAAGGGTCTAACTTTTGTCTTAACTAATTTTTTCCTCTTCACATACCTAAAGAAGCTTTTACTATCCTCCTTTATATTCTTCGCTAGCTTACCTTTGTACCTTCAATTTATCTTTTCTCCCCGTATTGCCTTTTTAATCTTCTGTTGCTCTTTACACATTGCCCAATCCTCTGGCTTCCCGCTCATCTTTGCTATGTTGTACTTCTTCTCTTTTATTTTTATACTGCCCCTGACTTCCCTTGTCAGCCACGGTCGGCCCTTATTCTCCTTGGGTTCTTTCTTCTTCTTTGGAATGAACTGATCCTGCACTTTCTGTATTATTCCCAGAAATACCTGCCATTTTTGTTCCACTGTCATCCCTGCTAGGGTCTCTTTCCAGTCAACTTTGGCCAACTCCTCCCTCATGGCTCCATAGTCCCCTTTGTTCAACTGTAACGCTGACACCTCCGATTTACCCTTCTCCCTCTCAAATTGTAGATTAAAACTTATCATATTATGGTCACTACCTCCTAATGGCTCCTTAACCTCGAGTTCCCTTATCAAATCTGGTTCATTACACAACACTAAATCCAGAATTGCCTTTTTCCTGGTAGGCTCCAATACAAGCTGCTCTTAGAATCCATCACAGAGGCACTCCACAAACTCCCTTTCTTGGGGTCCAGTGCCAACCTGATATACCCAGTCTACCTGCATGTTGAAATCCCTCATAACAACCACAGCATTACCTTTATGACATGCCAATTTTAACTCCTGATTCAATTTGCACCCTATATCCAGGCTGCTGTTGAGGCCTGTAGATAACTCCCATTAGGGTCTTTTTACCCTTACAATTACTCAGTTCTATCTATACTGACTCTACATCTCCTGATTCTGTGTCACCCCTCGCAAGGGACTGAATTTCATTCCCCACCAACAGAGCCACCCTTTTGCCCACCTGTCTTTTCGATAGGACATATACCCTTGAATATTCAGTTCCCAGCACTGACCCTCTTGTAGCCATGTCTCTGTAATTCCCACAACATCATCCTTGCCAATTTCTAACTGACCCTCAAGCTCGTCCACTTCATTTCTTATACTCAGCGGGACATACTCACCTCCCCTCTCTCACCGGTCACTATTGGCCCTGACCTTACTATCCTTGTAGAACTTTCTCGAAATTATCCCTTCTCAAACTTTCCTTCCCATTAATTCGGGAGTCTTTTGTAACTTTTTCTGTACTCACTTCCCCTTTAACTCTATCTTTATACTCCCAATTTGTCAATGCCCCCCCTCCACTATTTAGTTTAAACCCACACGTGTAGCACTAGCAAACCAGCCTGCTAGATCGTTGGTCCACCTCCAGTTAAGATGCAACCCGTCCCTTATGTACAGGTCACCCCTACCCCAGAAAAGACGCCAGTGTTCTATAAATCTAAATCCTTGCTCCCTGCACCTGCCCCCCAGCCACGCATTCAGATCCCCTATCTCCCTGCTCCTGTCCTCACTAGCAAGAGGTACTGGAAGCAATCCAGAGATAACCAACCTAGAAGTCCTGCTTTTCGGTCTTCTTCCTAACTCTCTAAACTCGGGTTGCAGAACTTCCTTCCTCTTCTTCCCGATGTCGTTTGTGCCCACGTGCACAACTACTGCCGGCTGTTCACCTTCCCTCTCGAGGATGTTCTGGTCTGTGATATCTTTAACCCTGGCACCAGGGAGGCAACAGACTATCCTCGAGTCTCGGCTGCCACCACAAAATCTCCAGTCCATACCTCGGACAATGGAGTCACCCACCACTATAACTCTGCCCAACGTCGGTCTCGCCGGTCGAGTCTCATCGCTTGGGTTGGAGCCACCAATGTGTTCACCTGTCAGACTGGATGCCTCGTCTCCCCTGATAATTCCCAAGAGGGTTCAATACATAGTTCCCTGAAAGTGGTGTCACAGAGTGGCGAAGAAGGCTTTTGGAACATTGCACTTCAACAGCCAGGAGATTGAGCATAGAAATTGGGACCTTATGCTACCATTATACAAGGCATTGGTAATGTTGGACCTGGAGTATTGTGTTTAGTTGGAAAGGCAACTTTCTGAAAAGGCTTCAAAGAAGATATACAAAGATGTTGCCAGGTATCAAGGGCCTAAGCTACCGGGAGAGATTGTCAGGAGGGTGGGGTCCACTGCAGGACTGAGGCAAGTGACAGGCTGGAAGTCTAAATCGAAGATGATGAAAGAAAGATCAGTGGAGAGAATAGGCAGGAGCAATGCAAGGAGCGAGGAAGGATTGCTGGATTGAATTACATTTATTTAGCTTTAAAACGTGGAAAAAGACAGGGTAGGACCACAAGATTAAATTCGGTATTGGGGCAAGGCCAACTTTGATGGTATTAGACAGATTACTTCCTAATGTAGATTGGAATAGGTTGTTAGCGGGCAAAGGAACGTCCGGAAAGTGGAATGCTATTAAAAGTGCGATGACAAGAATTCAAGGCATGCTTGTTCCTGTTAGAGTGCAGGGCAAAGCAGGTGGGAGGAATGAAGCTGGGATATTGAGAGAACTTGAAGCTCTGGTCAGGTAGAAGGAGTAGGCATGGAACAGGTATAGGCAGCTGACATCATCTGGGTGACATGTCAACTATACCTTTCTCTATGACTGCCTCCTGTCCAGCATTTAGTGACATGGTTCCGTTTAGTTTAGTGATACAGCATGGAAACAGGCACCTTGGCCCATCAAATCCAATGCAAACCATTGGTCACCCATTCACACTAGTTCTATGTTGTTCATTGTTCATCAGTCTCTGAAAGTAAGCATGCAGGTATAGCAGTCAGTGAAGAAAGTGAATGGCATGTTGGCCTTTATAACAAGAGGAATTGAGTATAGGTCCTTCTGCTGTTGTACAGGGCCCTAGTGAGACCACACCTGGAGTATTGTGTGCAGTTTTGGTCCCCTAATTTGAGGAAGGACATTCTTGCTATTGAGGGAGTGCAGCATAGGTTTACAAGGTTAATTCCCGGGATGGCGGGACTGTCATATGCTGAGAAAATGGAGCAGCTGGGCGTGTACACTCTGGAGTTTAGAAGGATGAGAGGGGATCTTATTGAAACATATAAGATTGTTAAAGGTTTGGACACGCTACAGGCAGGAAACATGTTCCCGATGTTGGGGGAATCCAGAACCAGGGGCCACAGTTTAAGAATAATGGGTAAGCCATTTAGAACGGAGACGAGGAAACACCTTTTCTCACAGAGAGTTGTGAGTGTGGAATTCTCTGTCTCAGAGGGCGGTGGAGGCTGGTTCTCTGGATACTTTCAAGAGAGAACTAGATAGGGCTCTTAAAGATAGCGGAATCAGGGGATATGGGGAGAAGGCAGGAACGGGGTACTGATTGGGGATGATCAGCCATGATCACATTGAATGGCGGTGCTGGCTTGAAGGGCAGAATGGCCTACTCCTGCACCTATTATCTATAATCTATAATCAGGCAGCATCTCCGGAGAACGGATAGGTGATGTTTCAGGTTGGGACCCTGCTTCGGACTGATTGTTGGAGATTGGGGAGAGGGTGAAATCTGTTTTCAAGCCTCCTCCTTCACCCCGCCCCCCCATTAGTCAGAAGAAGGGTCGCTATCCATGTTCTCCAGAGATGCTGCCTGACCTGCTGAGTTACTCCAGGACAGCTCCCCCCCCCTCTCCCCATCAGTTGGCTATAATAGAGTTGGCATTTATAACAGTTGCCACAGGGTCACGTGTGTGACTAGCATAGCCGATAGCATTCTATGAGCTGCAAACTCCACACAGATCTATCTGTGGTCACGATTGAAGCCAGGTCTGGTGCTGTGAACCCAGGTCCCTGGCATCAGCTCTACCAGCTGCACCATTGTGCTGGTATCCTTTGGTTTATAATGTCAGTTCAGGTTTTACTCTTGGCAATATCATAAATATGTATTATCATGCCAATTTAGTTTATGTTTTAAAAGACAAAAATTACCGGATCTTATGCATTGTCGGTAGATATTTTTGGTGACATTACATTTAAGGCAACATGGAATTTAACAGTACCAGTTTGCCTATTCAGTCACGCCATGGTAGACGGCTGAAGCAACTCTTATTTACTCCTTCACGTGTAATGGCTGGGACAGCCTGTCTTCTCGGCCAGCTAGCTCTGCACGATTGTATGAGAAGCTTGTGAACAACATATGTCAGTCAATTCTTTATGGAAGTAACAAAGGTTGTGTGGCTTCCAGTTTGAGCCGAGAGAAACTCCATGGGACAGCACAATTGACAGTTCTGTGCTGCTTTATCATTTTTGCTATACCTTAGTGGGACGTAATTGATTAGTTTTCCACCCACTATTCTCTAACGTTATGCAGGGTGTCTTTTATTTCACCACCTTAATAGCCTACACTCATTGTACTGTGCGATGTATATCAGTAATTTGTTGTGCAAATATTCCTCAACATTTCCCTAATGGGACCAGTATCTGAAAATGATTATGCTTTCAGCAGCTAATCTCAGCATTAAGAACACATCCTTGCTCAATCTCTGGCCTAGTCTCCACGTCATACTGACATTAGGGTAGCTTCTTATAGAAATAATCTCATAAGCAAATGAGCAGGATTGTGCCCATTTGAGGTTGACAGTATACCCACCACAGCAGAGATCAGGGATGTCATTAGGCAAACAAGTACACTCAGATGCTAGTACCTATGATATGGAAGATAGTTATTTTCTTTGAATACTCTCAAGATATTGCATACGGCTCATTAGCAGCCAATACCATGGTTTTCACTTTCATCATACAGCATGAGGTTTACATAATGCACCTTAATAAATTATAAAATTTGATTGAATATGTCTGGATTTTGTAGATAGAATTATGCACATTGTTGCATAAGTTATTGCCTAACTCAACAGTCTATTGGGACTACAGGCCAGTTTAGAGCAATGGCCATGTATGCAAGTTAGCATTATGATATTAATACCTCATGCTATATACCAATTGCTATATTTAAGAGGGCGTTAGATGTGGCACTTGTGGCTAAAGGGATCAGGGGGTATGGAGAGAAGGCAGGTACGGGATACTGAGTTGGATGATCAGCCATGATCACATTGAATGGCGGTGCAGGCTCGAAGGGCCGAATGGCCTACTCCTGCACCTATTTTCTATGTTTCTATGTTTCTATGTTTTCCTGACATTAATGGTTTATCTGTTTCAGTGTTTTCACACACAGATTATGTCACAGTATGAAACCACAGAGCTTTGAAATCTTCATGTAGTCACTCACGGGACTTTGAAATAAAATAGAGAGATTAATCGAGAATTTACCAGTTTGAAGTTTGATCTTTATTTTATGAGAAGTTGCGATGAGGGATTACGTGCCCTCCACTCCCAACCCTATTCTCATAAAGATAATTTGGTAGTTCTAGCCTTCATTCTCTCTATAGTTTAGGTCAGCAACTATTCTGTGGGTTCATACAGCTACTTTGAAGATTGACGTGCATGCGGTCTGGCGGGCTTCTTCACGTAATCCCTCATCGCAACTTCTCATAAAATAAAGATCAAACTTCAAACTGGTAAGTTCTCATTTAATCTCTCTATTGTATTTCTGGTCAAGACCGTTCTTCAGTAATATGATGTGACATGCATAGACATTCCTGAATGTTACCCAAACCATCGTGAGCTACTTTGATATGGTGCTTGCCTTCTCATATAACGTCTCTGTTGCCTTGGGTGGTGCAGGACAGGACACAAGCTTTGGGACACGGTGTGAACGTGTTGCCGTCTGTCGCAGCCTGGTAAAAAACTGGATGGAGTGGATGTGGGGAGGATGTTTCCACTAGTGGGAGAGTCTAGGACCAGTGGCCACAGCCTCGGAATTAAAAGACATTCCTTTAGGAAGGAGATGAGCACAAATGTTTTAAGTCAGAGGGTGGTGAACTGTGGAATTCATTGCCACAGACAGCTGTGGAGGTCAAGTCAATGGACATTTTTCAGGAGGAGATTGATAGATTCTTGATTGATACGGTGTCAGAGGTAATGGGGAGAAGGCAGGAGAATGGGTTTGCGAGGGAAAGATAGATAGAGTCATAGAGTGATACAGTGTGGAAACAAGCCCTTCGGCCCAGCATGTCCCATCTGCACTAGTCCCACCTGCCCACGTTTGATCCATATCCCTCCAAACCTGTCCTATCCATGTACCTGTCTAACTGTTTCTTAAATGTTGCGATAGTCCTCGCCTCAACTACCTCCTCTGGCAGCTTGTTCCAAACACCTACCACCCTTTGTGTGAAAAACATATCCCTCAGATTCCTATTAAATCTTTTGCCCTTTACCTTAAACTTATGTCCTCTGCTCCTCGATTCACCTACTCTAGGCAAAAGACTCAAACATATCTATTCCAGTCATGATTTTATACACCTCTATTAAATCGTCCCTCATCCTCCTGTGCTCCATGAAAGTAGTCCCAGCCTACTCAACCTCTCCCTATAGCTCTGGCCCTAGTCCTGGCAATATCCTCGTAAATCTTCACTGTACCCTTTCCAGTTTGATGACATATTTCCTATAACATGGTGCCCAGAACTGAATACATTACTCTGAATGCGGCCTCACCACCTTCTTATGGCAACTGCAACATGACCTCCCAACCTCTCTATTCAGCTGACCCGCTGAGTTACTCCAGCACTCTGTGAAATGTCACAGAACAGGGCAAGATTAGCAAGTTTGCTGATTATACAGAAGTGAGTGAGGCCACATCTGGAGTATTGTGTACAGTTTTGGTCTCCTAATTTGAGGAAGGACATCCTTGTGATTGAGGCAGTGCAACATAGGTTCATGAGATTGCTCGCTGGGATAGCTGGACTGTCATATGAGGAAAGATTGAAAAGACTAGGCTTGTAGAAACTTATACAATTATAAAAGGACTGGACAAGCTAGATGCAGGAAAACTGTTCCCAATGTTGGGTGAGGCCAGAACATTAAGACCAGTAATCCTTACCTTTTTGGGTGTATTTTGGACAATAGTGGAAATTTTGAAGCAGGCGGGGACAGTACATGTTTGCAGGGACTGGTTAAAAATGAGTAATTGGGTGTGAAATGTTGGTTGGGGTGGGAAGGGGTCCACTCTTTGCATACTGGAGTCTTGCCTTAAGTAGGTGTGAAGTGGTGAATGGGAAGGAGAGGGTGCATGGTCCATTCTTTACAGACTGGGCTCTGGCTGTCTTTGTTGGGGAGGGGGACCAGGGTTACGATTCTGATTTTCAAACATGCAGTATAACTCATTAAGGTTGTTCGTCAGCTGACGCCTGTCCAAAGAGCAGGGGGCTTTCCTATTATAGCTAGTGATTTCTTGCATGGCCTTCCAAACTGAAGAAGAGTCACTAGCTGAGAACTTGCTCCTCAACTTCTCAGAATACCTTTCCTTGGCAGCTCTGATTCCTCTTCTCAGCTCTTTATCGATTAGGCTATCTTTTAACTCTTTAATGATTAGGCTATCGGCTTGACAGCGGGGGTGGCGTGGGCCAGCGGGGGTGGCGTGGGCCCAGCGGGGGTGGCATGGGCCAGCGGGGTGGTGTGGGGGGAGGATGGCTTGGGCTCCGGCGGCGGGGGAAGGCGAGAAATGGGCACTCCCTTATCCCGCGGGCTAGATTAGACCCCCTCATGGGTAGTTTGAACCGAGGATAAAAAACAGACTCCCCCTCCTGCAACGCAATATTCCAATATTCACAATACTACTTACCTGGAGTAGACAACACAAGGCATTCAGCTCAATGTGTGGAGTGCAAATGGCAGTCTGATCCCGCCCGGGCCCACTGAGCACGTACGAAGAGACGGCGTCATTTTGCGTCGCTTCCCCAACTGCGCAGGCCTGGATGGTCACATTTCTTTCTCCCAAATCATCCCAAACGCTGATTTTTTTTCCGATTTTTTTTTTTCAAGATTTTTTCTTACTCTGGGGGAAAAAGGGGGGTGCGGTCGCACCCAACGCACCTCCCCCCATTCGGACGGCCATGACATTGCGTACTTTGGTGTAAACTAGCAACTGTTGTTCCTTGTTTCTATATCATGATGAACAGCTGCCTTATTAGAGTCAGCAATAATTTAGGTCTCCAAATATAATTGGCCATTGGTCAATGTGGCATAGGCTGCTTGTTATACTGTAGCTATTCATGATAGCTTTAAGCTACTTGGAAAGAATGTTAAATTCAGACTGTTCCCATAATACCCTCTTGAATTTCTTTATCCACGTGTTATGAACATCCATACCCATTTTTAATATTTACCCATGTTTATTGTGTCGGAAGGAACTGCAGACGCTGATTTAACCCAAAGATAGACACAAAATGCTAGCGTAGCTAAACGGGACAGGCAGCATCTCTGGAGAGAAGGAACGCGTGATGTTTCGGGTCGAGACCCTTCTTCAGACTGTCTGAAGAAGGGTCTCGACCCAAAACATCACCCATTCCTTCTCTCCAGAGATGCTGCCTGCCCGCTGAGTTACTCCAGCATTGTGTGTCTACCCTTATTTATTGCTAGGCAATTTTAGCTCAAGCATCTAACAGATCGTACCAGCAAATTCGATTTCAGTCTAAACAGAGACCAGGACTATACCTGATAATGCAAAATGGGTTCTAGCAAGTTGGCAAAGATATGTTATATCTCTTTGAATGTTTTCTAATGATCAAAGAGGGGAGCATGATAGTTAAATCATTGGAATCACAATTCATTTCCCACCAGAGCAATGAATATATTTTAAATAAACATCTATTTTAACTAGCGGGTGACCATGAAACTCCCAGATTCATGTAACATTAACAAAAATCCAGCTCATCCTTTAGGGAATAAAATCTATTGTCTTGACCCAATCTGGCCCATATTTGACTCCAGACACATAGCAATATGATTGATTCTTAACTGCCTTCACAATGATCTAGAATGATGCAAAGCCAAGTTCCAACCCAATATTTGCTTGTCATGGATTAGTCCAGCAAAATGGATTCTTATAGGAACATAGCTTGGACTTACTTCTTAAGTGAATAAAATCTATGAAGAAGGTTAGAGGAATAGCTCAAAGTGCTATGGGAAGGAAGAAGGCCATTTTCTTTTTCAGTTTCTTCCTTGCCTCTCTCTCTCTCTCTCTCTCTCTCGCTCGTACTCTCTCTCTCTCTCTCTCTCTCTCACTCGCACTTTCTCTCTCTCTCTCGCTCTCTCTCACTCTCTCGCACTCTCCCTTTCTCTCGCACTCTCTCTCGCACTCTCTCTCGCACTCTCTCTCTCTCTCTCGCACTCTCTCTCTCTCGCACTCTCTCTCTCCCTCTCCCTCTCCCTCTCCCTCTCCCTCTCCCTCTCCCTCTCCCTCTCCCTCTTTTTTTTTTTTTTTTTTTTTTTTTTTTTTCCATTTCAAAAACTTTATTCAACACAAATCATAAAATACAACACATCAAAACACAATCAAAAATCACACTATAATGAACAGATCATTGTAGTACAGCAGTACATTCATTTATAATCGCCTCAACCCCACGCGGCGACCAGCGCTGACGGAAGGCCTCCAGAGTCCCCGTGAACACCGCGTGTTCCCTCTCCAGGGACACACGTGCACGGACGTAGGCCCGAAAGAGGGGCAGGCAGCCGACTCTCGCCAGACCGTCGACCGCCCGCTGCCTGGACCCACGAATGGCCATCTTGGCCAGGCCAAGGAGCAAACCGACAGGTAAGTCCCCCCCCCACACTCGGCTCTCCCCACTCCCCGCCTTGTGTCCAAACACCAGGATTGTGGGGCTAAAATGCAGCCAGAACTTGAGGAACAACCCCTTCAGATATTGGTACAGGGGCAGTAACCTCACACACTCCACATACACATGGAATACGGTCTCCTCCTCTCCGCAGAAAATACATGCGGCAGACGAGCCCGTGAACCGACTCAAAAGTTTATTACAAACCACCGCTCCATGCAGCACTCTCCACCCCAGGTCCCCAATATAAAGGGGTACAACTCCCTTGTAGAAGGACCCCCACTGGGGCCCCCCGCCGCCTTCGGATGGTAACACCGTCCTCCATGGTGAGTCAGGACGGGAGACGAAGGCACGGTGGTTCAGAATGTGCAGGAGCATCCTGTACAGTGCGCGTCTCCTTGCATCACAAAATGGCATGCTGGTCATCTCAGAAAGGCAGCTCAGATTATGCGGAGCCGGAGGCCGAGAAATATCCCGAAGCCTAGGCCCGATGAGCAGATCTGACGGAGCAGGGGTAAGCTCTATCTGAACCACTCTAGGCTCGTGCCTCTCCTCGACAACCACCATGACAGGATGAGGACCAGCCACACCCGCAGCCACAACATCCCCCTCTCCTCGTGGAACAACACTCTGGCTGAACACCACCAAATTCCTCACTCTTAACACATCCCTATAGAAAACAGGCAAGCCCCTTAGAGCGGGTCGACTGACACCCGCCACCGGGAGCCGCGAGACCCCCCTTAGGCAACGACCCTGACGAAAAAAATACGTGGCCAGAGCGTGCCATCTGGGAGGGTTCTCTACATACATGTATCTCCGCAGAGTCCTGAGACGGAGAGCCGCCACCTGGGTGCGCACGCACACCAAGGACTGGCCGCCCTCCTCTAACGGAAGACTCAGGACCGCCGCGGAAATCCAATGCTTCCTATTTCCCCAAAAGAAATCCACCAGCTTCTTCTGTATAGCAGTTACAAATATAGAGGGCGGGACAAGAGTAGCCAGCCGGTACCATAACATAGAGGCCACCAGCTGGTTTATGACCAGCACCCTCCCCCGAAAGGAGAGAACTCCAAGCAGGCCTGACCAGCGCCCCAGCCGAGCAACCACCTTCGTCTCCAACTCTTGCCAGTTTGCCGGCCAAACATCCTCAGTGGGACTCAGGTACACCCCCAGATAGAGGAGGTGCGTGGTACTCCACGCATACAATGCCATCTCCTCCGGCAGGGAGTCTACCCGCCACTGACCCACCAAAAGTCCAGAGCACTTACTCCAGTTAATCCTAGCAGAAGATGCAGCCGAGAATATCTCCTGGCAGTCACGCATCCTCCGCAGGTCACCAGGATCAGTGAACATAAGAAGTACGTCATCGGCATACGCCGATAGAATCACCTCAACCCACGGGCCAGGTAGGGCCAGGCCTGTCAACCTCCTCCGAAGAAGACACAGGAACGGCTCCACACAGACCGAATACAACTGGCCCGACATAGGGCACCCCTGGCGGACCCCCCTCCCAAAATGAAAAGGAGATAGCACCGCGCCATTAACCTTTACAAGACACTCCGCAGCAGCGTACAAAAGCCGGACCCGGGCCACGAAGTGTGGTCCAAACCCAAACGCTTGCAACGTCCCAAATAGGTATTCATGCTCTACCCTATCAAAAGCCTTCTCCTGATCAAGAGACAGAAAAGCAGCTGACTCACCAGTACCCTGGACTAAATGAATCAGGTCCCTAACCAGGTGGATGTTATCCTGGATGGACCGGCCAGGGACTGTATAAGATTGATCAGGATGAATCACTTGATGCAGCACGGAGCCCAGGCGATTTGCCATTGCCCGTGCAAAAATTTTATATTCTGTGCAAAGGAGAGAGACTGGACGCCAGTTCTTCAACAAACGGAGTTCGCCCTTCTTAGGCAGCAAGACAACAACCGTCCTACGCCACGAGAGAGGCATCACTCCAGTCGCCAGGCTCTCCCCCAAAACCAACATATAGTCACCCCCTAGGACGTCCCAGAATGCTCTAACAAACTCCACCGTCAACCCATCCAGCCCGGGGGACTTACCCCTCCTGAGCTGGTGCAAGGCGCGAGTCAACTCCTCCAAAGATAAGGGGCCATCAAGAAGATCAGCCTCCCCCCTATCTACGGTCGGTAGACCCTCCCACAGATCTTGCTGAGCCTCCACACTGAATCCTTCCGCAGAGAACAGGGTCCCATAAAAGGACCTAACCAAGGCATTAATCCTCTCTGGATCAGTGACAGAGGAGCCGTCATCTGCAAGCAACTCCACGAGCTGTTTTCGAGCTCCCCGCCCCTTCTCCAAAGAGAAAAAGAAAGGCGACGCTCGGTCCAGCTCGTGCAGCATCTGGACCCGAGACCTCACATAAGCGCCTCGAGATCGCTCAAGCAGCAGACTCCTCAAAACCTCCTTCTTCCTCTGAAACTCTCCCCATTCGCTGGAGTCTTCACCAAACTGACCCAGGCGAGACTCAGCGTCCTGTATCTCCCTCTCCAGCTTCTCGACCGCTGAGTCCCGCCTCCCAGTCGACCCCCATGTATATTCCTTACAAAAGAGACGGATGTGAGCTTTACCCACATCCCACCACTGCCTAAGGGAAGAGAAGCACCTCTGCCTCTCTCTCCACTTCACCCAAAACCGAGTGAATGACTCCCGGAAACACCGGTCCTCCAGCAGCCTGTTGTTAAAGTGCCAGTACGCGGACCCAGCCCGAGCGCACGCTGGATTGAAATCCACACGCACCAGACAATGGTCCGAGCACGGCACCAGCCGCATTGAGGCCGCTGAGACACGGGAAACAAACGCTCGGGAAATATAAAACCGATCAATGCGGGAACCACCGCCCTCAGACCTCCGCGAAAAAGCAGTGGAATCAGGGTGAAGGTCCCTCCAAACATCAACCAACTCAAAGGAGTCAATCAAGCCTCTCAGCTTCTTCGCTACAGCAGGCGCACACTGAGTACCAGAACGGTCCCGCACCTCAAGTGTGCAATTAAAGTCCCCACCAAGGAAGACACACTCTCCCCTATCAATAGTGCCCAACAGAGCATTCACCTCCCGAAGCAGGCCGGCCTGCATCGTGCCGGAGCTAGGGGCATACACGTTAATGAAATGCAACGGCATGCCATCCAGGCTCACGGCCAGATGGAGCAAACGTCCTGGCACCACTTCCTGCACTTTTAAAATGCTTGGCAGAAAATTTGGGGCCAACAGAAAAGCCACCCCACTCGAATTTGAGCTGAGATGGCTCATATAAACCCTCCCTTCCCACTCCAGTTGCCAGGTAGGTTCATCACTAGCAACGGTATGTGTCTCTTGCAGATAACAAACTGCAAATCTCCCCTCCCTTAGGGCTGATAAGAGCTGAAATCTTCGAAAACTCGCTCTACTCCCATTTAAATTTAATGTAGCTACTGTGAATGTGTAGACACATTAGATTGTGACCCTCACACTCCCTGTAGTCACAGGAGGTCCTTTTCTGAGGACCTTCAACAAACCCCAAAACTGCCCCAAATCCGAGTCAGAAAGACCACTATCCTTGTTACTAAGGATAGCCTCGAGACTCTCCCGCACATCTAGCCAATCCTCCCATCTCCTTGTAACGGCCCACCATAATGTTTTGGGAGCACGACTTATTTTTAAGAACTCTCGCACCTCAACAATAAGCTTCGCCTCAGACACGGCCTTGGAGTCTGGGCTCTCAGCCAACCCGCTCGCACCTGAATCAACAACCTCAGAAAGACCAGAACTGTCTGACACATCACACTCTGAGCCCCCCCCACTGGCCGCATCGCTATCCTCCTCCACAGCCATGACACGACCACCCGGATCAATGCTGGGGGTGGGTCCCAACACCCCTACCTGAGACTCGCAGCCCTCTGAATGGCTGGGCTCCTGCACGCTACCATCACCCTCCTCCTCTGGGCCTGGGGAAGCAACAACAAGAGGCATCCCCAGGGCCTGTGGAACACTGGCACCCTCGGAGTCTGAAAGAGGATCACGTCCCATAACAGCCCTGACCTCCACATCATCCAGAGTGCCCTCTCCACAGGCATCACCCAGAGAATCACCACCTGCCATTAACCTCACCCCAGACAACTCATCCGGTGAGGCATCCCGCCCCCCAGCACCTCCACTGGCACTGATATGGAGCACAGACTTGAACGACAACACCCCCGAAACTCCCCCCTCAGCCTGACTCTGCACATCCCCCGTCACAGAGGGCACACTACCAGAGGAGCCAACCACGTCACCTACCGTGCTAGCACCCTCAGTAGGCCTCTGAAACGAGGGGACCTCATCCGACCCAGAGGGTACACACCCAAGGGAGCTAACCACAGCATCCGCCGAGATAACTCCCTCAGAGGGCCCCTGAGATGAAGGGACAGACTCCCGCCCAGTGGACACAACTCCACCGGAATCAACTTCAGCACCCAGTCCGGTGACACCCGCTGTAGATCCATGAAGAGAAGGCCCAACCACCGACCCAGAAGACACCGGGTCAAGACCACTTTCAGCCACCTCAGTGGTGGAAAGCCCGGAGAAAGACATCCCCTTCGCTCTGGACCCACGCCCTTCCTCCTCTTCACCAGGCAAATGCCTCCTTTTAGTCCCACTCGCATGCGGAGGTGCGGTAACCTCCATAAGGGAAGGGTCATCCGCCTCCACATTACCCCCAACCACTTTGCCACCCACACGTTTAGACTTCTTTCCCCCCTTCCGAGCCACCACAACTCCCCCCTGGGCCCCAGCAGGTGCAGTCTGCACCACACTGGAACTAAACTCACCCGATTGCACTTTCTTCGCTCGGGCAGCCCTATCCCTCTCCTTCTTCTTATTATGCTTCCCCTGCTTCTCCCAAAACCCCCCCTCAACACTCCCCTCCTCCTGCGCCCCACCTCCATCCACCGCCACAGGCGCAAGACGTAGGGGACGTGGGGGGCTTGGGCTCTCACTGCCCAGGGTCCCCAAAGCGGAACCTCTGGACCCAGAAGGCTTAGCACTGCCGCCCCGGGTCACCAAGGCAGAACTGGCAACCTCAGCCGGGTCAGCAGTACCACCCCGCGCCGCTGAGGTTTGACCAGCCACCCCAGATGGGCCAGCAGCGCTTTCCTGGGCCACTGCACTAGAACCTCTAGCAGTGCCCCCGCGAAAAAGACACTCCCTACGGAGATGTCCAAATTCGCCGCACGCATGACACCGTGCCTTTCCCCAACTCCAACGCACGGTTCTGGGTACACCCTTATGCACCACCTCAAAACTCCCCTCGGCACCATCCCCCTCACCCACCTTCATGAACACCCTCCTCTTGAAACTGAAGACCCCTTTTTCCTCCGGGTCCCCCCCGGGATGCAAGAGACGAAAACATTTAGACCGCACCTCCCCAAACTTGGACAGGTGTGGAATAAGCACTGCATCCGAAAAATAAGTGGGGCAGCTCCGCAGGAGAACCGGTCTCACCCTGGATACCCACGGATCCACCTGTACGTGGACCCCCCCCACTGAGATCCCCTCCTCCAACGCTCGGGCCACACACTCCCGGGTCTTAAGTATCATCTCCACCTTTCCCCTTTCGAGCTCAGAAGAGACAATAGCCCCCCTCCCAAGAAGTTCATTCATGGCCTTCGTAATTACCCCCCTAGACATCATAGGCCCAGTTTGAACAGAAATACCAAAACTGTCCCCATCCAAGTCAACATGAGGCTCAAGCTCAGATGGCCTCGCACCCGCCACTGATGCCGTCGCTGCGTAGGTCCGGACCTTCGGCCGCGCCCCTTCCATCGCCATCCTCACAGAGGCACAAACCAGCTCCAAGCCCCTCAGCAGCACAGCTCCAAGTTAAGTCCCAGAGACAGTCACAGTCAAAGACAGGCAGCAGAAAACAGAAACCTCCAGCTGAAGCAGGAAAGTCCCCAGGTTCGTCCACAGCCAAGAGCAGCTTACGGGAAACTCGATCCCAGTCGCGCTGGACGCAAAAGTACCTTCTTCACATTAAGCCAGGCAGCCGCACTGAGCAAAATGACTTTAGGGCAGAGAAGCGGAGCCAAAAACGACAAAGACACCGCACAACTTCAGCCCACTGAGATCACAGGCACTCTTGGCAATCCGCCAACACCAACCGCACCCTCGACAATGTGGAGAAACTCAGGAATCTTCACACAGATGGAGGCTCCCCAGACCAGAGAAAAGCTTCAACAGCCCAACAATAAGTTGAACTATGAAGCCCCCCTGGGTCTGTGCCCTCTCCAACGGCAAAATCCTGGAAAGGCTGCTCCAATCCTTCTCAACTGCAGAGCTGAGAAGAAAACACGACCTCTCTCTCTCTCTCTCTCTCTCTCTCTCTCTCTCTCTCTCTCTCTCTCTCTCTCTCTCTCTCTCTCTCTCTCTCTCATCTCTCCCAAACTCTCAGTCTCTCTCTCTCTTAGGGATTGCCAACATGCCAGTGATAGCATTTTTAAATCACACAGTCCCATAAAGAGTGATGCACTGATTAAGCAATCATTTATCCATTTTTGCCCATGTTGCTTTAGGGAAAACTGTTGACCAATTAATTAGCTCAATACAAAAGGGTCAATCTCTTCAATCAGGCAGGAATCAGGGCTGGCATGGTGATGCAGCAGTAGAGTTGCGTCAGAGATCCGGGTTCGATCCTGGTATGGTCTTTATGGTGTTTGTACATTCTCCGCATGGGTTTTCCCCGGGTGCTCTGGTTTCCTCCCACATTCCAAAGATGTACAGGTTTGTAGTTTAATTGGCTTTGGTAATAATTGTAAATTGTTCGTCGTGTTTAGGATAGTGCTGGTGCGCTGGGATCGCTGGTCACCGCAGACCCGGTGGGCCGAAGGGCCTGTTTCCGCGATGTATCTCTAAACATTCCAGACTCCAAGTTTAGTTTAGTATTTTGTTTATTATCACGTGTACTGAGATACAGTGAAAAGATTTTGTTGTGTGGTAACCAGTCAGTGGAAAGACAATACATGGTTACAATCGAGTCATCCACAGTGTGCAGAAAGTAAGACATTTTACTGTCGGAGTAGAGATTTAAAAGAATGGACTGTAATGAGTGATTGCAGATCCACTTGTGTGACCAGCACGCAAACAGTCGCCTGGGTTGGGCGCCATCTTGGATCCAACGATGTTTTAATGGATCTGCTGGAGGAAATAGTGCACGCTGAGTGTCACACTAATGCTCAGTACTTAACGCAATGGCTTTGTGAGGAAGGACTGCTGTCTAAGGTCCTACTGCCATGGGACAGAGAGAGGCTGGGCTCTGTTTGAATGCCTTTCTGACACATGAAGTTTGCACCATCTAAAAAGACAACAAGAGTAGCATTGGCCCTCTGTGCATGGAATGTGTTAATGATACAAATGTATTGAACCTATAACACTATGAATGTATCGATTGATGAACACTGTGAAGGTAAAGAAAGCCCTGCGCACTTTTTTATATTTTGTGTGTTTTCTATGAAAAAAGTTTTTGAAATATATTTTTTAAATTCTCTTTTTTAAATAAATCGCTTACGAGCTGCATGGTGTATAACTGACTGCTCAATGAACCAAAGCTCACAGTGGCGTGAAGCAACTGACAATGCAGGGGGCATTTGTGGGGGCGCTTGGTGTGGTATGGTGGTCACGTCCAGACATACAGATATCGTCTTCCTCCCGCACCATCCTTTGCAGTTTCCATCACTTCTATGGCAGCCTTTTCGCCTGCTGTACTGTGGCTGCTAACTTGACAGAAGGGTGTCGACCTGAAATGTCACCTATCCATGTTCTCCAGGGATGCTTCCTGACCCGCTGAGTTACTCCAGCACTTTGTGTCCTTTTGTGAGAATCCTATAACTTGCTGTGGGCGGATGTAACAACACAGCAGCTGTGATGTCTGATGGAGATCCGAAGGGGAAGTCCACAGGTTCCATTTTAAAGCACGACTGATCCCTATGATTCCGTTTTCATGTATTTTTGCCCAATTTCAGTAATTTCCATTTGCAGTGTGCAGTGCATGTTAAATGCATCAAAGGACAGTGAATTCCAATTTCCTGGCGTAATTTTTTTAAATTTTAGTTGGTAACTCAGGGGCTGTCTCAGCTTTTTCACAATTCAGTTTTGCTGAGACAATTTACAGCCACCGTTTTTCCATGACAGATATTACAGTTCTAACCACGAATGAATTGCATCGGACAATAGATTTCCAAAAGCTGGAAGTATTAGAACAATTAGCAGAGTGACACGCCAGTTCATCTCACTTAAAGTGTTGCTGCCAACTCTGTTCTCCGTTTGCATCATTCTCCTTGCACCCAAGAATGGAGCATTGTGCCTGTATGTTAATATATATTGACGTGGTATGGATTGAGAGAGTCAAGCTTGCCTGAAAAACGACCTGCCAAAAACAAGACTTGTCCCTCTAAATAACCAACAGTGCACTGAGTGAGAAATGAAGGAAGACTCCGAAAATTGGGTCTTGCGTTGTAGAGAACCGCAAGGTGGCACAGTAGTGCAGCTGGTAGTGCTGCTGCCTCACAGCACTGGAGACCCGGGTTTAATCCTGATCTTGGGTGCTCTCTGTGTGGAGTTTGCACGGTTCTCCCTGTGACCTTGTGGGTTTTGTCCGGATGCTCCAGTTTCCAGTTTCCTCCCACATCCCAAAGACGTTCCAGTTTGTACTTTAATTGGCCTCTATAAATTGCCCGCAGTGTGTACGGAGTGGATGAGAAAGTGGGATAACATGAACTAGTGTGAATGGGTGATCAAATGCTGACAGTGACTTGATGGGCTGAAGGGCCAGTCTCCATCCAGTATCTCTAAACTGAAGGATTTCTTTAGACTTTAGACTTCAGAGATACAGCATGAAAACAGGCCCTTCGGCCCACGCAGACCAGCAATCACCCCGAACACTAGGACTATCCTATGCATTCAGGTCACTTTACAATTTATAGAAGCCAATTAACCTGTACTTCTTTGAAGTGTGGGAAGAAACCAGAGCACCCGGAGAAAATACACGCAGTTAAATTTTGAATGTTCAAAATCCACACAGACAGCACTCGTTGTTAGGATCAAACTCAAGTCTCTGGTGCTGTAAAGCTGCAACTCTACCATTGCGCCACTGTGCCACCCTCTTGTTTTTTGGTAGCTTGGCACACTGTATTATAGCATCAAGCTGATGTCCCTATTTAACATGATGTTGTCTCTCTTTCCTATGGGATAGCAATATACTGCTAGTATACTATAGTCTGCCAGCTGAGACTGGCCACTCTATTAACGGACCACTGGAACTCACACAGCAGCTGGAGGGGCTAGTGTGGCTGGGATCTGTAAATAAATCATTATGCCTCTGCTGAGTGACACCTGGCACAGGGTGAAGCTCCACGATTAAACAAAAACTGCCAGGTGAAAAACTCCAGGACAGAAACACTACCTCACAGAGAGATCTGATACAGTAACACGTTGATCGGACGCTGCTAGATGGGTTTTTTGTTGCTCACTTGTCAATTGGGTAGATCACGGTGCCATGGAGCTTTGTGAATTAGTGCGTTTGGGAGCTTAGGCCTGGAGGTTACATGGTTTCCTGATAGGCACAGCTGTCGCAGAAAGTATGTGTGCAAACATTTAACCGTGAAATTTAGCTCAGGGACTTTACTTTTCAAGGTTAATCACGGAGTCACAGCACAATAAAAGGCCATTCTCCACATCACTTCCAGGCTGGAAGTGCTCATGTTCCCTTGGAAAATTCCACAAGTTGTCCAGTGGCAGACACCTTTCACCAAGCATTAACTTCTGATCACCTCGATCACGGTCATTTGATATGTCAAAAGAAGCTTAACAATACTGTGTGTTATATATACCAATTAACATTACCAGCTGTTACATTCAGCAGTTAACTAGCATATGCACCACTTGTATTGCCGATTATCACAGCCATCATGGCTGATCTATTATTCCATCTCAACCCCATTCTTCTGCCTTCTCCCCGTAACCCGTGCTGCCCTTATTAATCAGGAACCTGTTAATCTCTGCTTTAAAATATATATATCTTGGCCTCCATAGCCTTCTGTGGCAAAGGATTCCACAGATTCACCACCCTCTGGTCAAAGAGATTCCTCCTCATCTGCATTCTAATGGTATGCCCTTTTATTCTGAGGCTGTGTCCTTTTAACACCTTTTGTTTTTTTCCCTCCCCAGATTTTTGCATTTTGATTGCTTTTACATAGTCCCCTTAACCTATTGAAATTCTCAAGGTGCTTCAAGTTAATTAATCAGCATGGGGATCAACAAGCAGTTAATTAATCTTATTAATAATGTGTATGCTAATACCATTATAATTATGGAAGGCAAAAGAACAAAACCCATTAAGATTAGTAAGAGAGTTAAACTGTGTCACCTTCATTATTTAACATTAAATGGACCCTGTGATTTGTGCTTTAGGAAAAGGTGGCTCATAGACATGGGATGTTAATAGCAACTCTTTGTACCACTGGTGTTCACGATGGGCTGATTCTTGTTGGATCTGCCCAACAGCCTACTTTTGCCTCCAGCGGGAATTGCCTGTGCATTAAAATTTGCGGCCATGAACTTCCTACGAACTGGAAGTGTTGCTTAATCCGAATGTGGAGCGGGAAGTTGGACGTCACATTGAAAGGATGTTTAAGAATTCTCTTCTTAAACATAATCATACTCTTGCTCGGTGACATTACTGTGTTCTACCCTTTCTTCATTCTTTAAGACAACTGAATTTAAGATTATTGCTAAGAAAAATGCCATTTTAATATGGTGGTGAAGGACAAAATGTGATCAATAATGGGATAATTAATTAACAAAACCTAGAGTTTATCACACAGCCAGTTTAGGGAAATCGGAGCCTGCATTGATCCATGGAGAGATGTAGTTCTTTGACAACAGGCTGTGGATTCAGATTCTGAAAACAAGCATTGAAAAGCTAATTAGAATTACTGAAATTTGGTATTGTTTATGTGTTCTACCTCTTACTGAGGCTATACAAAATTTTCATAAATTTAATCTCAGACAGACTAAATGTTTTTTTAAATATTCTGAACATTTGTGTTTATGTTATTTGTATAAGTTGTGGTGTCAGGGTTGATGCCAGGTCGGCAATGATTACACTGACACTCGCAGTGGGGTGAACTCACATGATATGGTTCATATATAATGACAGACAATAGTGACAAAAGGGTCAGCGTTTGCGTGGGGGCGCAGTCTTTTGTCGTCAGTGAGGAGGCACTGACTATCTTGGATTTGTCCCGGCAGTTCACTCTGGCTTCAAGAGGTGGTACTGGGGTCTCAGGCTTCATCAGAGCCTGTGAGAAGAGGCACAGTTCATGACAGTCTTCCACTTTTACTCCCTTGCTCTTTCTGTCCACCTTGCCCGAATGCAGGTGAGTTGATCTAACAACATCTAATTGGACACAGCTGCTCCTCCTGTGGCAGTGGCCTCAGCTCGGTCCAGAGTGCCACCATTTTACAGCAGCCAGGCGCTGTTTGTGGTTCTGATCTCTGGCATCGTCTGGCCTGTCTGCTGGTGACAGGAATCGGGGGGGCTCTGAGGGAGAATTAATCATCACAAGATATATTTATGTTTCCATCTCTACATTCAGAGGCATAGGTCTCTGTTCAAACTTTCTATGACAATCGTTAGGTTTAGATTTATTTATGGTTATTATTGTCACGTGTACCCGAGGTGCAGTGAAAAGCTTTATTTTGCATGCAAATCAGATAATGCTATATATAGACACAATCAAGTCAAACTCAAGTACAATATATAGATCAACGGGAGAGATACAGTGTAGAACATAGTTCTCAGCATTGTCGCACATCTGTTCCAGAGACAATGTCCAATGTCTGCAATGGGGTGGAGATGAATTGGACAGTATCCTAGCTTACAGAAGGACCATTCAGAAGCCTGATAACACAGGGGAAGAAACTGTTTGTGAGTTTGGTGGGGTGTACTTTCAGGCTTCTGTATCTCAGAGTCAGAGTGATACAGTGTGGAAACAGGCCCTTCGGCCCAATGTGCCCACACAGTCAACATGTCCCACCTGACTGTGCTTGGTCCATATCCTTGCAAACCTGTCCTGTCCATGTACCTGTCTTACTGTTTCTTAAAAGTTGGGACAGTCCCAGCCTCAACTACCTCATCTGGCAGCTTGTTCCATACACCCACCAGTCTTTGTGTGAAAATGTTACCGCTCAGATTACTATTGTTTCCCCTTCATCTTGAACCTATGTCCTCTGGTCCTCGATTCCCCTACTCTGGGCAAGAGACTCTATGCATCTACCTGCTCCATTCCTCTCATGATTTTTTACACCTTAATAAGATCACCCCTAATCCTCCTGCGCTCCAAGGAATAGAGGCGCACCTTACTCAACCTCTCCCTATAGCTCACACCCTTTAGTCATAGCAACATCCTCGTAAATCTTCTTTGAACCCCTTTCAAGCTTTTCGATGCACGATGGGAGTGGGGAGAAGGAGGAATGAATGGGATGGGAGAATCTTTGATGATGTTAGCTGCTTTTCCAAGGCAGAGTGAATTTAGACGAGTCATTGTGAGATAACATAAAAGTAGTGAACGGATGATCGTTAGTCGTCACAGACTCGATGGGCCGAATGGCCTGTTTCCACGCTGTATCGCTAAACTAAACTAATCTGAGCAGTTATGGTATGCCAGTGGCTGGGGAAATTAATGTTTAGTGTGGTGGATGGGATGGTAACAAAGCAGGCGGCTTTATTCTGGATGATGTTGACCTGATTGATTTTCATTGGAAAGGCCTCGGGTGTCAGGAGATGAAACCAGTTTAGCGTGATTGTTGAAGCCTGAATGTCGTCTGCAATGTTCAGACATGGACTGTTTCATTTTCTGAAGAGTGGTGCACAAAACTGAAGTCTATGCCAGCCCTCATAGAAAGATCTATCAATCCCACTCCTCCACCAGTTTCTCAATAACTTACTCTCTCAATCTGCTTGCCACAGACCCAGTCTGGCAGCCATGTCCTTGGTAAGCTTACTTGCTTCATCAGAACTGTTGGCTTCAGAGATCTGATTGCGTGGGACGATGCATTCACAACTTTGTGAGAAGTTATTTGCTGGTAATTCATGCGTCCTTTCCCCTGCAAAATGTTCTTTTCAATTACACTCAGGCTTTATATTATGCAGTGTTGTCAACCTGCAAAATAACAATCTGGAATTTGCAGTTGGAACAGTTTCAAAAGGGCAATGAATTTCAATTGTCGTTCAAAGACTAGCCAGCAGCAAGCTAATACCAATGGATTGGCATTTTACCCTGAGTATGGGCATTCTGTGCCGATACAGAAGCCTCAGTGAGTTGTGTAGAGAAGAACTGCAGATGCTGGTTTGTATCAAGGATTATCTTTGGTATAAACTATTATCCGCAGTTCCTTCCAACACACTGTGGCTGCGCCACTCCAAGATCTCCTCAAGGTATGCCTAATTTGAAGAAGTTCTCCTCCTCTCTTCGACGGAAATTCTACGAGACCCTCTCTCACTGCTCCAGCCCTGCTTTGTTTTGGCCTTTTCCTATCTCCAGTTCCCTCCCTCCTAAATATCAGTCTGAAGAAGGGTCCCGACCCGAAACGCCGCCCATCCTTTTTCCCTAGAGATGCTGCCTACCCTACTGAGTTACTCCAGCATGCACTAGACACTAGAGTTCTCAGTTGTTCTCTTTGAATGGAATTCCACTGAGAAAACTGCTCCTGGATAAACCCAGTATGGGTAGCAATAAAAGACATGACATGCTGGAGTAGACAAAAGTGCTGGAGAAACTCAGCGGGTGAGGCAGCATCTATGGAGCGAAGGAATAGGTGACGTTTCGGGTCGAGACCCTTCTTCAGACCTGCTGGAGTAACTCAGCTGGTTACTCAGGGTGCATCTATAGAGAAAGTGGATCGGTGACATTTTGGGTTGGGCCCTTCTTCAGACTCTAACAATGTTAGAGTTAACATTGTGGGCCAAAGGGTCAGTTCTTCTGCTGTACGTTCAAAGCCCATTCATTTAAATTGAGATAAATGGTGAGAGAGTTTGGTTGGATTATTTTCTCTTGTATTATTTTCCACGGAGCATCAGAAAGGGGAGGGGAGATCTACAATATGTAGATAGTACATGGATAGGATAGGTTTAGAGGTATGTGGGCCAAGCCCGGTCAGGTGAGAATAGTGTGAATGGGCCACGTTGGTCGGTGTGGGCTGAAGGGCCTGTTTCCACGCTGTATGACTCTGTGACTTTAGTTTAGTTTACCTTTACTTTAAAGACATAGTGTGGAGGCAAGCCCTTCGGCCCACCGAGACCACGTTGGCCAGACACCACCCTATACACTACCACTATCCTACACACTAGGGACAATTTACAATGTACAGAGGCCAATTAACCTACAAACCTGTACGTGTTTGGAGTGTGGGAGGAAACCGGAGCACTTGGAGAAAACCCACGCGGTCACAAGGAGAATATACAAACTCCATAGAGTCAGCACCCATAGACAAGATGAAGCCGGGTTTCTGACGCTGTAAAGTAGCATCTTTACTGCTGCACCACTGTGCCACATATTCTATGTTTACATAATTATGCGAAGTGCAGAAAAGGTAGATAATCGGAATTTTGTTCCCAAGGTGGAAATGTCAAATACTAGAGGGCATAGCTATAAGGTCAGAGGGGAAAGGTTTGAAGGAGATGTGCAGAGCAAGTTTATTTACATCAAGGGTGGTGGCTGCCTGAACCTGCTGCTAGATATGACGAAGGAAACAGAGTGCACAAGAGGTTTTTAGATAGGCAGGTGGATATGCAGGGGATGGAGGGATATAGAGCAAGTGCAGGCAGAAGGGGTTAGTTTAATTTGGTGTCATGAACGGCACAGGCAATGTGGACCAAAGAGCCTGTTCCTGTGCTGAACTGTTCCAGTTTCCAGTATGATAGGGTTGCATAGATAAATACAGTGGGTGGGAAAGACATGGCAAGCCAAGTTTCTCTGCTGTCATACTGAATTATATTGCAAATTAATTTAGTTTTGCTAATTGTTTTTTAAAATTGTTTTGGGGTATTTTCGTGTGATCATTTTAAAACATTTAAATTCTTAATTTAATGTTATTAATTGTTAATTTGATGATTTTGAATGCTTGAATATTTGAATATCAGGAACAGGTGGCTAGTTTGTGACTTAGCCACCAGCTAGTTGGTTCAGTTCTTCCATGGGCAGGACTTTGCCACATACAGGACCTTGCTACTTTGGATTGGAATGGTTTTTGTAAGCGAGTTTCAACAAAAGGCACATAAAAAGCTAGTGTACCTTCTGTCAAAATGCATTTTTTATCTTTAAATAGACGATAGACAATAGATGCAGGAGTAGGCCATTCGGCTCTTCAAGCCAGCACCACCATTGACTGTGATCATGGCTGATCATCCACAATCAGTATCCTGTTCCTGCCTTCTCCCCATATACCTTGACTCCGCTATCTTTAAGAGCTCTATCTAACACTCTCTAGAAAGCATCCAGAGAATTGGCCTCCATTGCCTTCTGAGGCAGAGAATTCCACAGATTCACAACTCTCAGGGTGAAAAAGGTTGGGGTGAAAAAGTTTTTAGTCACGGTGTTTGGCAGTTCTCAATACTGCCAAAGATTTAAAGCCAGTTCAGTAACTTCCGCTTTGGAATCCGTGGCATGCAATCTGATTCTCTTGCATTCTGTCAAGCATAGCTGTCACGAAGAACATTGCAGTGAAGGTGTTGATAGTTTTACTCTCTTACATATCGACAGTTTCCAATGTTCCTCTATTTGCAACTCTACTTTCAGCTTAAATCTTGCAGACTTCTAAAACGCTGCTACATTTCCAGCCTTTGCCCTCTTTCTTAACAGATCCTTTCTTCACTAAAGCATTGTCATCTGTCACTACCAAATTCCACAAAGCATCCTTGGAAATGTTTGACAGTTTCAAGTTTCAATGCACAACCAAAGACATCATAGTACTCATTTTTTTTTCACTAATTCTACGTCAAATATTAATGTGTTGGTTAAGAAGGCAAATCTAAAACTCTTTATAAATTACAGTGTTTATCAAAGAATTGCCATGATATGACTGAATGGCTGAGAGGTTTGCACGACTGGATCATGTCTATGGTTTGGGACAGAATATTCAACTCAATTTATGGTTATATTTTCATTGGTATCTTCAAGAAAGAACTACAGTATGGTGAAGCAAAAATTAAGTATTGTTCAAAAATGCACTGGTGATTCTCCCACCCTTCCAACCAAAATGTATTTGTTAACAAACATTAATTTGAACTAGGACAGCAAATGGAATATTCAGTTTTATCGGGAAAATGGGAAGAACACAAAAGTAAATGACTTTTGTAACAGTTGGATTTTAGTGATATATTTGAGGTACGATTTTGGACTGCCTATTTCATAGATGATAGACTTACATTTGAAGGAGCTCAACGAAGGTGCATCAGGTTTATTCCAAATCTGAAAGGGTTATCTAATGAGGAAAGATTCAGAATAGGCATATAATCTGTGTACCTTCAAAGAGTGAGAGGTACTTTGATTGAAACATCCAAGACCCTACAATGTCTTGACACGATATTTGCTGAGGTTGTTCCCCTAGTAGGACAGTCTATAAATAAAAGGCCTAGTGAAAGGATAAGGGGGTAATCTATACAAATCCGAGGTTCAGGTAATAATTCTTGTGCTATGGTTCTTTGGAACTCTCTACCCCAGAGAGTTGTGAAAAGACAGTCACAGAAATGCATAGACCATAGAGGACTTAACGGGTTTTGGGGAACATGCAAGAAAAAGGCCAATGTTAGATGTTATTGAAAGGCACAGTGATGTAGCAGCAGAGGTGCTGCCATGCAGTGCCAGTGACATGGGTTCGATCCTGATTATGGGTACTGTCTGCATGGAAATTGTACGTTTTCCCCGTGACCACCTGGGTTTTCTCTGGGTGCTCTGGTTTTCTCCCACAATCCAAAGATGTACACATTTGTAGGTTAATTGGCTTTGGTGAAAAATTGTCCTAAGTGTGTAGGATAGCGTAAGTGTACTTGCTGGCTGGTGTGGACTCAGTGGGCCAAAGTGCCTGTTTCCCCACTGTATGTCTAAAGTTCAAAGGCAGATCGGGTAAATGGAGCCACAGAGCCAACTTCTGCTTCTCTTTCCCGTGCTCTGTGACAATGGCTTGTCCATTTATTATCATCACAGTGGTTTGTCAGAGCTTGCAGTGTGCATGTTAGGGTGGCATTGTAATGTAGCCTGTAGAGCCACTGCCATGTCACAGTGCCAGAGGTCTCAGGTCAATCGTAACTCAGGTGCTGACTTTGTGCAGGTTGCATGTTTTCGCCATCGACCTCTTGGCTTTCCTCCGGATAATTTGGTGTCCTGCCATGTTTACAAAGACGCGCAGATTGATAGGTTAGTTGGCCGCCGTAAATTGTCTCTCTTGTGTAGATGAGTGGTAGAATCTGGGGAAAGTTGATGAGAATGTGGGGGGAATTAATTATAGATTAATGTAGCATGAATGTTACTGTAAATGGGCGTTTGATGTTCCGTGTGAACTTGATGACCAGAATGCCTAGTGTCATAGAGTCGTGGAGTCATACAGCACAGAAACAGCCCTTTGGCTCAACTCATCCATGCTTACCAAGATACCCCATCTATGTTTTTATGGGGTATCTATCTATTCTTTTCGGCCCATATCCCTCTAAACCTTTCTTATGCATGTACCTGCATGTATCTGTCTAAGTGTCTTTTAAATGTTTTAATTGTGCCTGCCTCAACTATCTCCTCTGTCAGCTCGTTCCATGTACCCACCACCCTCTGTGTCAAAAAGCTGCCCTTCAGGTTCCTATTATATCTTTCCCCTAACATTAAACATATGCCCTCTGGTCCTTGATTAGAAACATAGAAACATAGAAATTAGGTGCAGGAGTAGGCCATTCGGCCCTTCGAGCCTGCACCTCCATTCAATATGATCATGGCTGATCATCCAACTCAGTATCCCGTACCTGCCTTCTCTCCATACCCTCTGATCCCCTTAGCCACAAGGGCCACATCTAACTCCCTCTTAAATATAGCCAATGAACTGGCCTCAACTACCCTCTGTGGCAGAGAGTTCCAGAGACCCACCACTCTCTGTGGATTCTCTTACTCTGTACAATTACGTTTTCTATTCCCCTCATGGTTTTATCCACCTCTACACCCACCTCACCACTCAGCCTCCTGTGCTCCATGAAATAAAGTCCTAGCCCATCCAGCCCCTCTTTATAGCTCAGGCCTGTTTCTCTTTGAATCTATGACTCTAAATCCACTGGCAGGCTTCCTGCATGTCATCAGCAACTGTACTTCAATTGTTTGACTATGAAATACTTTTTAAGTGATGAAATCTGGCAGGTGATTGTCCAGCATCATTCCGATCATGAGTCAGAGGCCAGAAAGATCTCTGCACAGACAATTCTGTCACTGTTTAGAGTGATGTTTGGGAATATCATTCATTAGTAAGATACACAGTGCTATTGGAAAAGCTGTATAATTACATTTTCACTGCAATCAAACCACAAATGCTTTTCAATGTCATTACTCTATGAATCCATTCTGGGCTTTGGTCACAATTTAATGGAGCCATTAAACTGATCATTCAGAACATTTCTAATCTAAGCCTACTTTTGCTGGCAATTTGGGGAAAAACACAAGTTTCAACATACTCATGGAACAAATTATTGCTAAATTTAATCCTAAAGCAGCAAATATATTCTCAACAGCTAATTAAATATAATGGTGGGGGCAATTCAGGATAATCAGTTCAATTGCAGAATGTCCTTTTACGCCAATTGATCTTTCTCACATATTTCAATCCACTGTCCATCAATATTGTTCAATGCTCTTGTGCAGGTTAGTACATAAATTTCATTTATTTTTAATTTTGGCAACATGTTGGCGCAGCAGTAGACCCACATGACTCCTTCTCCCATCTCCAATGGACCCTCTCCTTTTGGACTCCCCCGGATGGCCCTCTCCCTTCTTTAGACCTTTTCATTTCCAACTGCCGGTGGGACATCAACCGCCTCAACTTTTCCACTCCTCTTACTTACTCTAACCTCCTCCCCCCTGAATGTACAGCCCTCCGCTCACTCTGCAGCAACCCCGACTTGATAATCAAACCCGTTGACAAGGGGGGTGTTGTGGTAGTCTGGTGCGCTGACCTCCACTGGGCTGAGGCCAGGTGACAACTTTCAGACACCTCCTCCCACTTACCCTTTGACCATGACCCCACAGACGAGAACCTTAATATCACACACCATTTCTGATTTCATCACTTCCGGCTCTCTGCCCTCTAAAGCCTCCAACCTTATCGTTCCCCAGCCCCGCACGCGTCTTTATCTTCTCCCCAAAATCCACAAACAGAACTGGTCTGGCAGACCCATTGTTTCTGCTTGTTCATGTCCCATGGAATTAATTTCCACATACCTCGACTCCATCCTATCCCCCCCTGGTCCAATCCCTCCCGACCTATGCCCAAGACACCTCACACGCTCTTCGTCTCTTCAATTACTGCTGTTTTCCAGGCTACCACTCCCTCATCTTTACTATGGATGACCAGTCACTCCACACCTCCATCTCCCACCAGGAAGGTCTTAAAGCCTTCCGTTTCTTCCTCGACCACAGAACAAGCCAATTTCCCTCTACTAACTCTACTAATGCCTAGCAGAGCTGGTCTTTACCCTCAACAACTTCTCCATTGATTTCTCCCACTTCCTCCAAATTCAAGGCTATGGGCACTCGCTAGGGCCCTAGCTATGCCTGCCTCTTTGTAGTTTGTTGAATAATCTCTGTTCCAGGCGTACACTGGCATTGTACCCTCTACATTGACGACTGCATCAGTGCTGCCTCCTGCACCATGCAGAACTCACTGACTTCATCAACTTCACCACCAATTTCTATCCTGCGCTCAAATTCACTTGGACCATCTCCGACATCTCCCTACCATTTCTATATCTGACGTCTCCATCGCAGGAGACAGACTTTTGACCGACATCTACAATAAACCCACTGAGCTATCTAGACTACACTTCTTCCCACCCTGTTTCCTGTAAAGACTCTATGCCCTACTCCCAATTCCTCCATCTACACTGCATCTGCACCCAGGATGAGGTTTTCCATACCAGGGCATCAGAGATGACCTTATTCATTAGGAAACGGGGGTTCCCCTCTTCCATTATAGAAGAGCTCTCACTAGGGTCACGTCGATATCCTGCAGCTCCTCTCTTGATCCCCCTACCCCCATTCACAACAAGGAGAGAATCCCCCTTGTCCTCACCTTCCACCCCATAAGCCGTCGCATACAGCATATAATCCTCCAACATTTTTGCCGCCTCCAACGGGATCCCACTACTGGCCATATCTCCCCATCTCCACCCCTTTCTGAATTCCGCAGAGACCGTTCCCTCCGCAACTCCCTGGTCAACTTGTCCCTTCCCACACAAACCACCCACTACCCAGGTACTTTCCCCTGCAACCGCAGGAGATGCAACATCTGCCCCTTTACCTCCCCCCTCGACTCAATCCAAGGACCCCGACAGTCTTTTCAGGTGAGGCAGAGGTTCACTTGCATCTCCTCCAACCTCATCTACTGCCAACACCTGTACATCGGCGAGACCGAGTGCAGGCTCGCTGATCGTTTCGCTGAACACCTCCTCTTAGTCCGCCTTAACCTATCTGATCTCCCGGTTACTCAGCACTTTAACTCCCCCTCACATTCCCAATCCAACCTTTCTGTCCTGGGCCTCCTCCATTGTGAGGCTCAGTGCAAATTGGAGGAACAGCACCTCATATTTTGCTTGGATAGCTTGCACCCCAGCGGTATGAACGTTGACTTCTCTAACTTCAAATAGCCCTCGGTTTCCCACTCCCTCCATCTCTTCCCCTTCCCAATTCTTCCACCGGTCTTACTGTCTCTGACTAAATTCTATCTTTTTCCCGCCCACTCGCCTGAAATCAGTCTGAAAAAGGGTTTTGACCCAAAACGTCATCCATTCTTTCTCTCCAGAGATGCTGCCTATCCCGCTGAGCGAGTCCAGCATTTTGTGTCTACCTTCGATTTAAACCAGCATCTGCAGTTCTTTCCTACGCAGCAGTAGATTTGCTACTTCACAGTGCCAGACCCGGGTTTGATCCTGATTATGGGTGCTGTCTGTACAGAGTTTGTGTGTTCTCCCAGGGACCATGTGGGTTTTCTCCAGTTGCTCCGGTTTTCTCCCACATTCCAATGATGTGCAACTTTGTCAGTTAATTGGCTTGATAACATTTTAAATAGTCAAGGATAGTGTTAGTGTGTGGGGATCACTGGTCGGTGTGGACTCGGTGCGCAGAATGGCCTGTTTCCACGCTCTCTAAAAGAAACTATTGATGCATTTATTTTTCTGAATCTTTTCATAATTTATTCATTTTTTAAATCTGACTATTATTGAGATTATTGCCCATAGATTACTCCAATTTTGCCTTGTTTTGGATATGTTTGAAGCTTTCTTCTATATCTATATGGGACATTCTTCTGCAGTTGTATAGGGATCTGGTGAGACCACATCTGGAGTATTGTGCACAGTTTTGGTCTCCTAATTTGGGAAAGGCCATCCTTGTGATTGAGGCAATGCAGCGTAGGTTCACGAGATTGATCCCTGGAATGGCTGGACTGTCATATGAGGAAAGATTGAAAAGACTAGGCTTGTATTCATTGGAGTTTAGAAGGATGAGGGGGAATCTTATAGAAACATATAAAATTGTAAAAGGACTGGACAAGCTAGATGCAGGAAAAATGTTCCCAATGTTGGGCGAGTCCAGAACCAGGGGCCACAGTCTTAGAATAAAGGGGAGGTCATTTAAGACTGAGGTCAGAAAATACTTTTTCACCCAGAGAGTTGTGAATTTATGGAATTCCCTGCCACAGAGGGCAGTGGAGGCCAAGTCACTGGATGGATTTAAGAGAGAGTTAGATAGAGCTCTCGGGGCTAGTGGAGTCAAGGGATATGGGGAGAAGGCAGGCACGGGTTATTGATAGGGGATGATCAGCCATGATCACAATGAATGGCGGTGCTGGCTCGAAGGGCTGAATGGCCTCCTCCTGCACCTATTTTCTATGTTTCTATGAATTATCTCTCATGTGGTATCTTTTTCCATAAAACACACACATACATTGCAATATCTGTTTTAAGTGCAGGATCCATTATGGCATTGGAGGTAATTTTCATCATGGGCATGGGGAAGCAACCTTGTTAAATTGGAGAACTTAACAATCATATTTGTCCAGCTACGTTAATGAATCAAATCCTATCACGACCCTTCCTTCGCTCGCCAACCAAACAACAAGCCGGAAAGAGTTTATTCATTATCATTGGCACATCTCACACTTTCTTTCTTTAAATGAAGCTTCTCACATCCCAGACGAGCACTATGGTATTTGGAACTGCTCCATCAAGCTTGTGTTTTTATATATATACTGGACCAAGTGCAGATCTGTTGTGTCTGTTCCCCCATTGCGCGTTTGCGGGGGGGGGGGGGGGGGGGGTTGCGGGGCAGCATGAGGCGTCACACACACTAACCACCCCCACACTAACTACCCCCTTGATATTATATTCATATTATTAATTAGATCCTTTTACCCCATAACTGCCCTAGCCACTGAAGCATAGCCTCCAACTCGCAGGCATGTCTAGAGAGGGAGAGGGGGGTAGAGAGTGAGGGCAGAGAGAGAATGGGGAGAGACAGTGAGAGAAGCAGAGACAGAAGGGAAAGAGACAGGGTGAGGGGGGGGGGGCGGAGGAGAGGGAGCGTGGGGGAGGGTGGGGGTGGAGGGGAGAGAGAGATGGGAGGAGAGAGGGGGGGAAGGGAAGGGGGGTGATGGGGTGAGAAGGGAGGGGGAGAGGTGGGGGGAAGGGCGGGAGAGAGGTGGGGGGAAGGGAGGGGGAGGAGGGAGGGGGAGGGGGTGGAGGGAAGGGGGTAGGGGAGGGGTGGATGGGAGAGTGTGGAGGGGAGGGGGAAGGGGGTTTAGGGAAGGGCAGCGGAGAGAAGGGTGGAGAGAGGGAGGGGGGAGGGGAGAGAGGAGAGAGAAGAGAGGGGGAGAGAGAAGAGAGAGGGGGTGGTGGGGGAGGGAGAGAGGGGGAGGGAGAGAGGGGGGGAGAGAGGGGGGGGAGAGAGGGGGGGGGAGGGGGAGTGGGAGGGGGAGGGAGGGGGGTGCGAGGGGAGAGAGGGAGGGAGTGTGGAGTGGGCGGGGGTGATGCTGAGTGAGGCTGCGGGCCAGGCGTCCGCCGTCAAGACGGACGTATGCAGCGTTTTGACGGCGTGCGCAGCATCTCGACGTCGTACGCAGCGTCTTGACAGTGTACACAGCGTCTTATCGGCCGTTGAGATGCTGCGTACGGCCATCGTGACACAGCATACGCCCTCAATGCGCCTGCGGGCCGACAGGCCATTGACGCACTGGCTCTTTCACGCTGGCTGAAGGCAAAGATCGGCTGTTCCCTCGCTGCTTTTAGCCATCCACGGGAAAAGCCGATCTTTGGCTTGAGGCAGCGTGATGGAGCCGGGCCGGGGGGGGGGGGGGGGGGGACGGGAAGTAAAATCAGTAGTGAAAATGTAATAGGCAAACCATGAAAGCAAAGGCCAAAAATCTGACACAAATAAACACACACACACACACACTTCAGACACACACACACACACACACACACACAGAGTTTTAAATGTATATAGATAGATAGATATATATTTTGTTGCTCGGTTGGAAAGTTCTGAAGTGCGGTGTGGGGAGATGTGATGGTATTTTACAAAAGCCCTGTGATACTGGTTTCTAATATCACTTTGATTTATATCACACAGTAATACGCCAGATAAGACGAATCAGCAATTCCATAACCTGGGTCGTCTCACTAGGCATTGATTCCAGAGCTTTGAACAGGATCAACTCCATTTAAATATTTATAACAAACTGGAGCTCTGCAATTCCCCAAATGTAATGAAGTACAAGCTTTCTTGCACCGTCCTTCAGTTGTGCTGATAAGCAATATTGCTATGGCAAAGCTAATACAAAATACATTACTTTATATTAGTAAGTGGATAATGTTTAAACATAGCAGGATAGAAATAGCAGGATATTTTCTTTTCTAAATTCATCCTTCGTACATGATAAACATATGTTGTAGCAGAGAATGGATGATGGATTCCACTTTGAACATTCTGAATCAAATTGTGTTACTGCTTGATGTGTTCGGTACACTAAACACAACAGACTCTAGCCCCACTGGCTTAACTCCATTAAAATTCAGGTGTTTTATCCTTTCCCGTTAACGATAGAGAATTCTCAGGTTAAAGTGAGCAAATGCATTTGCACAGAAGTGATGTTGGATTAATGACATTCATAAACACAAATGTTCTCCACCTCATTAAATGGTCACACCATCATGTAAGACAGGTGTGGACTAATCATTCTCCATGCAGAAGCACCTCCAGAAATGAATTGCACTTAGGAAGAGACAATGCTTAAATATTCATGGATGTAGAACTGAAAAGATTATAGTGCAGGTGGAAATTGTATCCATGCCACATTAATGATGTGCAGGTTTCTTAGTGAGTTAATGCCGGCTGTTTATAAGATATAGACATTTTTGGAGCAAAGCTTTCAGATGCCTCCATGTGTCAGGCAAAAGTTAAAAGGTGACTTTGGGTGCCCAGCAGGCTTTCGAGATACAGCGAAGCAACAGCCCATTTGGTCCGCCGAGTCCACGCAGACCAGCGATCACTCTCCCTGCTGCTCACTAGGGAAACTTTACAATTTTACTGACGTCAATTAACCTACAAACATGTACATCTTTGGAGTGAGAAAAGAAACCAGAGCACCCGGAAAAAACCCCACGAGGTCATAGGGAGAACGTAGAGACTCCATACAGACAGCACCCGTAATCAGTATCGAACCCAGGTCTCTGGCTGTAAGGCAGCAGCTCTACTGCTACGCCACTGCACCGCCCCGATGTCATGATGTGAAAATGACTAAGTTCTCAAAAATAGTGAAAGAAATACACCAATAGTAAAACATGAAACACAAAATATAATTTATTAATTAAGCTGGCAGAGTGGCACAGTTGGTAGATGTACTGCATCCCAGTGCCAGAGACCTGTGTTTGATCCTGACCTTGGGTCATAGAATCATACAGGCCCTTCAGCTGAACTTGCCCATGCTGGCCAAGATGCCCCATTTACACTAATCTGTCTGTGGCTGTCTGTGTGGACAATAGACAATATACGCAGAAGTAGGTCATTCGGCCCTTCAAGTCAGCACCACCATTCAATGTGATCATGGCTGATCATCCATAATCAGTACCCGTTCCTGCCTTCTCCCCCTATCCTCTGACTCCGCTATCTTTAAGAGCCCTATCTGGCTCTCTCTTGAAAGTATCGAGAAAGTATCTCCCCGTGACCATGTGGGTTTCCAACAGGTGCTCTGGTTTCCTCCCACATCCCAAAGACATGTGGATTTGTAGGTTAATTGCTTCTAATGTGTGTGTGGAGTGAATGAGAGAGTGGGATAACATAGAACTAGTGTGAATGGGTCATTGATGGCCAGCATGAACACGGTGTGTCGAAGGGCCTGTTTCCATGCTGTATCTTTAAAACAAACTCTCAATTGATCAAATAAATAATGATCAGAACAAACACATCAAATACACTTCAATAGGAGTGGAGACACAAGACACTGCTGATGCTGGAATCTTGAGCAAAAACAAAGTGCAGGTGGAATTCAGTGGGTCGATCAACATCTGTAGAGGGAATTGACAACTTTAGCACAGATGCCTTATGTCCTGCTGAGTTATTTTAGCGCTTGTGTTATGTTTAAACAAAAAAGTAGTGCTGTTCATCTGGTATCCAGACTACACAAATGGTGCCAACTTCTGTGCACTGCCCAAAATTTGATTCTGGCTAGGTTTCAAATCTACTGTTCTTAATCATGACTGGTGCTGATCAGTCATGAAAGCAGCAGCTTTTAATATCACCAAAACTTCAAAAATATACGGACATTATTTGAAGGGTCAGACACACCTCCCCTGATGTCATGGGCAGTGCAGCACAACTTTCTGCCAAACTAAACGCAAGCAGTAAACAAACAGAAATGTCTGCATTGTTCTCAGTGTTAAAGTCTCTCTCAGAAACCTTGTTGGCTACCACTGCTTTGTTGCAGAAGTGGCAAAATAAACAACTGAGGTTCTAGCAACTCTCCAGAAATGTCGCAACAACCAAGACAAATCAACAAAAAGATAGCAAGCAGCATCTTTGGAAAACATGGTTAGGTGACATTTCAGGTCAGGACCTTTCTTCAGACTTCAGCGGCTTGTGTTTTTTTTTGATAAACCAGCATCTACAGTTCCCTGCGTCTACTCTTAATCAACTGGGTCAGTCTTGAACTTAAAACTCCATTCCATGCACCAGTGCTGTAAATTGTTTAAGAAGGAACTGCAGATGTTGGAGAATCGAGGGTTACACAAAAAGCTGGAGAAACTCAGCGGGTGCAGCAGCATCTAAGGAGCGAAGGAGATAGGCGACCTTTCGGGTCGAGACCCTTCTTCAGACCGTCTGAAGAAGGGTCTCGACCCGAAACGTCGCCTATCTCCTTCGCTCCTTAGATGCTGCTGCACCCGCTGAGTTTCTCCAGCTTTTTGTGTAACCCTGTAAATTGTTTAGTTTAGTTTAGTGTAGTCAATTTTCACATGTACTGAGGTACAGTGAAAAGCTTTTTTTGTAGCATGCTAACCATTCAGCGGAAAGACTGTACATGATTACAATCGAGCCATCCACAGTTTACAGATAATGAATAAAGGGAATAATGTTTAGTGAAGATTAAAGTTCAGTAAAGTCTGATTAAAGATCGTCCAAAGGTCTTCAATAAGGTAGATAGTAGCTCAGGACCACTCCCTAGTTGTTGGTAGGATGGTTCAGCTGCCAGATAACAACTGGACCATCCAACCAACAACTAGAGAGTGGTCCTACCATCTAGAAGGTATGGGTGTACCAATATTCCACGTTCTCCTCTGCATCGTCCAAACTTGGACATGTTGTTGGGTCAAATTAAGGAACTAGGAATTCAGCAACCACACAGTCTCAACTTATGGACTGCACATTTTGACAGCAGCAGCTTTCTTACCGTCTTGTTGATCATTGAGGATAATCAGAAAATGTTGTCCTTGCTGATGACACCCTTTCTCTCAAATAAAATTTTTGAAGAAGCCTTTTCAAGCACCAGAAAATCTATCTTTGCATCTTCACAGATGACAAACAATCTGCCATCTATTGTCAGTGCTTTCTGATTTTTACCCCAGTGCATTTATGTTATTTAAATGAATGAATGAATGAATGAATGTGCCTGGTACAAAATACACCACCAGAATTAAAGAAAATGACTGTATTAATGAACGTTATTTTTTCTTTGGTTTGATATATTCACATAAGGATATTTTAAATAGTTTTTGAGCTTAATTCACACAAGGTAGCTGCAGGGAAAATTAAACACATCCAGGGAAATACTGCTGGGATGAAAGAACACACAACTGAAATGCCTGTTGAAAATTCTTGCATGCCATATCTTAACCATGTTCACTGGCAGCCCATTCCAAATCTCTATAGATAAGGACCATTTGCTGTTTAAAAAAAAAAGGGGAATGTTCATATGTTGCGTATGTTATGAGGGGCTTGGATAAGATAGACAGTCAGATCCTCATCACAGGGGTGGAAAATGTCAAGATTCAAGAGAGTTTTATTGTCATGTGTCCCAGATAGGACAATGAAATTCTTACTTGCTACAGCACAACAGAATCTGTAAACATAATACAAAACGGAACATAAAAGTTCAGTGTGTCTACAGACCATAGACCATATGTACACAATAAAGAGCTTATTTGATGTTGTGTTTAATAGTCTGATGGCTGTGGGGAAGAAATTGTTCCTGAACCTGGATGTTACAGATTTCAGGCTCCTGTACCTTCTTCCCGATGGCAACGATGAGATGAGTGTGTGGCCAGGATGGGGTGAGTCTTTGATGATGTTGTCAAAGACTAGAGGGCATATATTTCAGGTGATGGATGCAAAATCTAAAAGAGATCCATCTGGCAAGAATGTGTTCACACAGACATGATATTGGCATTCAAGAGGCTTTTAGACAGGCACATGAATATTTAGGGAATGCAGTGCTAAAGTTCATGTGCAGGTAGAAGGCATTAATTTAATTTAGTATCATGTTCAGCATAGATATCAAGGGATGACTGACCGGTTCCTGTGATGTAGTGTTCTACTTTGATCTTCACTAGGTATTGTCTCCTGAATGCAAATGGGTAGCCCACTGTCTTTCTATTGTTGGGAAATAGGCTGGTGGGAAATACCATTCAATCCAGAGGACAAAAAATTATTTCCTTTCCTGAAAAGCATTTGTTTTACCATTGATCATAAACCTGTGTGTCTCAAAAAGAAACTAACATGCATATTGTTACAAAGTGCATCATGACGTAATTGATTGCTTCCGAAATGTAATAATTTTTCTAGCGATAGTAATTCCAAATGGCAACTTCCTATAATTTCTCCCTTGGCGTTGCATTAACACCTTGACCTACATTACATGATGAAGTCTCCGTACTTAATCCTTTACATTTGGCTGAAGGTTGAGACAGATGTCCCTAGGTTTTTCATGGTGGTTCCTTAATCCTTAAAGCTCTTTTATTCTTTGCATTAGAGGTCATGGAAGGTGCTACATGAAGTCACACCATCTGCTGGACAGAGCAGGCAATGATGGGTCACATCTCAACCTTGATTTACACCTATTCAAATACAGTAGAAGCCAAGTTACAAAGGTGAAAACCAGCAATGTTATTGAATCAAGTGTTGCAATTATGTTTAAAGGCTATGCAATGCTGAATGTTGAACTTTGTTGCTTGGTGCATTATTTGACCCGTTTACTTTTAGATTTTGTGAGTGTTGATATTATTTGAGAACCAATACATGCTCCTACTCAGAGATACTTTCACTGTTCAGACCTCAATTGGTCCTTTATGTTTAAGGCAGGACAGCGGGATTTTAAATCTTTTGTGTTCGTTTTCTAGGTCTGCACAAAACTTGAGAGTCTTCAATTTACAACAGAAGTCTTTAATGCTTCTTTACTCAATGCTGGCAGCAAGACAAATCAAAATAGATGCACACACTCACTGTCTACAGACAGGATAAACTATATACAAAACATCTCCCTTTGTCATGTGTAGTGTCACCTGCTGCATGGAAGGAGCAACGGGTCCTCCCACCCCACACAGTCCACCAAAAATCACATTCCCCCTTTCCAGTTTGAACGTCTCCATTTGGCTGAACCTCGCTTCATTTTCTTTCCCCAGACTTTTTTGCGTTTCACAACTCATGCTAAAGGCGCAGAATCAGCAGAGTTGTCCTCAGTGTTCTCTTTTGAAGAGATATCAGTATTTACGTTATCTGGATGCTGTTCTTTCTCCACTTGGCTGTAGTTTTTCTCGGCGGTCATCAGCGTTTTGGATGTGAACGAGATTTGTTCTCCCTTGCCGTTCGGCGCCGTTTATGAGATTACTGCTCAAAGACCAGATGGCGATGCATCGGCAGCCAGCAAGATCGACTTCACTGGGTCATAGTGGACCAAATGCGTCTTCTAGGCGAGCATCTCTTTCAACCTTGTGAATGCATGGTCACACTCTTTGGGCCAGTGCCATTCGACATCTTGTTTCGCAGGTTGTTCATGCACTTGCTGACCATGTTGCAACCCGTGGTGGATGACAATGCCATAGTTGATCCATCGTAGATCAAGGTGTTCATGTCAAGCTTGAAAACATGGATCCAGTCGATGGTGCACAGGGATGTACCTTCTTTGCCAACAACGATCAGTGGCAACATCTGTGTCATACCATTACAGGAAATGGCGACAGTGCATTTGCCTTTCGTGAGAATGGGCTGTCATCCCTATCTGAAAAGGCGGATGTTGGCCTGTTTCAGTGTCGGCGATTTGATCCTCTCCCAGATGTCCTGACCCACTAGCGACACAGGTGCACCAGTGTCCACTTGGAACTGTAGATCGACGTTTGAAACCCGCAGCGAAATCCTCGTCTTGTCGGTGATCGTAGACACAATGAGTACTTCAATCGGAATGGTCTCCGCAATTTGGTCGACTGTGTTTTGCACTTTCTTGCCCTTTCTCGGCATTTCTACGGATTGACACACTACCTGGAGATAGCCTTTTCGGTAACAGGTATAACAAACGGACTCAATATACGGGCACTCGTGGTGATGATGAGCAGTCGAGCCGCACTGGGAGCAGGGTTTCGATCCTCCACCCACAGGGGGACGTCTCTTCTGAAACTGTCCCACCTTCTCTGGATTTGCTCTGGGTCGATCAAGTGGTTTCTGGCATTGCGGACGAGTCTGATGAACTGTATGGACCTCCTGAGGGAGCTTCGACGCTGTTTCGCTGGCCATTTTGTGCAGTTCTTTACTCAGCAGCTCGGCAAGCTTAGCACACTGCAGCACATTCTTCAATGAGGTGTCGGATTCATTGAGAATTGCCCGCTGGATGAATGCGTGCCTGCAGCCCATGACCAGTCTATCCCACAACGCATTGTCTTGGCACTTTTTGCAGCATTGAGTTTTAAAATCACATGCCTTTGCCTTGGTGCGAGGTTCGGCAAGAAATTTGGAAATCAATTGCTCGTCCTGTTGCACCGTCCTGTAGAAATCAAGGCGAGCTGCGAGGAAGTTTCGACTTTCTTTGAAATGCAGCTGCAAAACCGTTGTGATTTCAGCATATGAGACTTCAGTTAGTTCTTCTGTAAGTAAATTTTGAAGCAGTGCAAAAGTTTCTGGAGACATTAAGTTTCTGGATGAACACAAGAGAGCCTTCTTGCTCTGGTCAGTCGTAATTCAAAATATTACTTTCAAAATAAAACTCAGCGCATATTTGCTTCTCTTCATCTCTCCTTTAGGAAGGACATTAAACTATGGCCCCCGTCTACCTCCTCAGGTGAATGCTTGATATCTCTGTGTTGTTTTAAACATCTTTGAACATATTTATCCTTTGACTCGTATTATTAAAATGGCAGATTATCTGGTCATCAGTAAAAACTAGAGATGCAGCGTTGTTGGCAGATGCAGCGTTGTTGCCTCCACTGAGATAGTTTCTAGAACCATGGATGACCGTCTCAAAATAATAGGTCGGCAATTCAAGACTGTGATGAGAAGAAATTTAGAAACAAGGAACTGCAGAGGCAGGTTTATGAAAAATAAACACAAAGTGCTGGAGTAATTCCAAGGATCAGGCGAAAATGGATTGGTAACATTTCTGAAGAAGGGTCTCGACCTGAAACGTCACCTATACATGTTATCCAGAAATGCTGCCTGACCCACTGAGTTACTCCAGTACTTTGTGTCTTTAAGAAATTTGTTCACCAAGGAGTAATGAATATCAGGCATTCTTAATGCAAGAGAGTTAAAGAAGGAACTGCAGATGCTGGAGAATCGAGGGTTACACAAAAAGCTGGAGAAACTCAGCGGGTGCAGCAGCATCTAAGGAGCGAAGGAGATAGGCAACGTTTCGGGTCGAGACCCTTCTTCAGACTCTGAAGAAGGGTCTCGACCCGAAACGTCGCCTATCTCCTTCGCTCCTTAGATACTGCTGCACCCGCTAAGTTTCTCCAGCTTTTTGTGTAACCCTTAATGCGAGAGAGCTGTGGCGGCTTAATTGCTGAATATATACAAGATAGAGAGCAAACGATTTTTGGATATTAGGTGAATCAAGGGATGTGGGGTTAGAGCAGGAAAGATTGTGTCTTTATTTGTTAAATGGGGAGGGCAAGCCTGTCTCTGAGTATAATACAAAGTGCTGGAGGAACTCGGTGGGTCAGGCAGCATTATTGGAGGGAATGGAATTCGAAACTGCATGTCACTTGTTCATTTCCTCTCCAGATGCTGCCTGACCCATGGAGCCCATCCAGCACTTTGTGTTTTGCTGAAGATTCCAGCATCTGCAGTTCCTTGTGTTCCCAGTCTATGAGTATTCCTTCTTAAAGCAATCTAAGAATGGTTCTGGGGATATTGACAGTACCTCCAAGTTACAATAGCTTGCCTTTAAAAAGGGCCTTGGGAGAAGTCCAATTGTGTTGAAGCTATTACCAAATATTATTATGGCAGCTTTCTGCTAAACTGAGAATTATATCAATGCCCCTTGACCCTGTTCCTGCAAATGATATAACTTCAGTTCAAGAGTTTTCATTGCCATCAAATCTGGGTTATCATTAGAACATCCCTCTCCTTATCTCTGATTAGACAATTCAATTTAGTCTGATGGTAATACAATAACGTTTTCTAAAAGCCTTCTCTTCTCAGATCCCGGAGGGAATAGGATTGATTCACATCAGCTGTCCATCACCAGATTTGGTTAATCTTTTATCCAGCTTGTATTTTTCATATCCTTGCCTTTAATCGAGTGAAATAATAACCCAACTTTCCTTTAGGTCCCAACATTAGCTTCCTTTCCGGTGAGGAGCAGGAGGAAGGGTAGGAGAGGGATGCACGGGAAGATGGGGAAGGGACAGTATTTCAGTATAGCTGAAATCCTGAACATCCTTGCAGAATATAAGCTTCTGAGCATTAACTAATGACGTGGTACAACTTTTTTAGTTTAGAGATACAGCATGGAAACAGGTCCTTCGGCCCACCCAGTTCGAGCCGACCAGTGATCCCCATACACTAGCATCATCCTACACACCAGGGACATTTTACAATTCTTATCAAAGCCAATTTACCAACAAACCTGTACGTCTTTGGATTATGGGAGGAAACCGGCGCTCCTGGAGAAAACCCATGTGGTCATGGGGAGAAAATACAAACTCCACACAGACAGTAGCCATAGTCAGGGTCAAAGCAGGGCCTCTGGTGCTGTAAGGCAGCAACTCTCTTGCACCATCACCATGTCCCCCACGCTGAATTGAACCGGACTGAATTGAACCTTAAGGATGGCGATTCAGTCATTGCTAAAGCAAGTTTGCTGGTGAATATACCTTGGATGGTCACTTGTATAAATTAATATAATTTTCACTGATGGTAATCAAGACTTCCTTGCTTTTGAAACCTGGAGATTATAATTATTGTTCCTCCCCACTTACATATTTATCTTCAAAGCTCAATCAACAGTAATTTCCAAGAGCAGGATGCAAATTGTCGTTCCTTGCTGGACCCTTCCTTCCTGGTGTTCTCCAGTGGAAAGTCTTGTTGGACCTCTGTGGATCATAATTACTCTAGAGTATGGGTCAGAGAGAAACCACAGGATAATTCTCTCACACCAGTGGTTGTACTTACCGCTTGGGTGGTGCACAGCAGGATATGACTTTTCCCAGATTGTCCCTAATGCTCAGTCTTGAATACGACAAATGTTGGCCAGGCTCAGATTGTCTTCACATTGATTTGTTTGTAATTGAGGTTAAAAAATGTGCAGTTTCCTTGAGCCGTTCGTAATGTTCAATGCAATGTATTGATAGTAATTTTGGCTTAATGACATGGCATTCATGTTGAGAATGTTGAATAGGATACAAATAAACATTCTCCCCCCCCCCCGGGCTCTCTTCCCTCCCCACCCCAGTCTTTCTCTCTCACCCCCCCCCACCCCCCGGCCTCTCTCCCCCCGGCCTCTCTCTCCCCCCCAGCCCTTCTTTCACCACCCCCCCTTCCTCCTCTCTCTCCCCCCTCCTCTCTCTCCCCAGCCTTTTTCTGCCTCCCCGGCATCCCTCTTCCTCCCCCCTCCCTCCCCCCCTCTCTCCCATACCCCTCTCTCCCCCCCACTCTCCCCCCCGCACTCTCCCCCCCCCACTCTCCCCCCCGCACTCTCCCCCCCCCCCCACCTCTCCCCCTCCCACCCACTCCCCCACCCCCACGCATTGAGGGGACAGGATCAACGGGTCCCTCTTGATCCAGTATACACGGAAATAAACAGATAAAGTGCAATAGGCTGTTATCGTTCAGAGTTTGTTTGATGGCGAGTTTAATAGCCTGATGGCTGTGGTGAAGAAGCTGTTCCTGAACCTGGATGTTGCAGATTTCAGGCTCCTGTACCTTCTACCTGATGGCAGCGGAGAGATGAGTGTGTGGCCAGGATGGCGTGGGTCCTTGATGATGTTGGCAGCCTTTATGAGGCAGCGACTGCGATAGATCCCTTTGATGGTGGGGAGCTCAGAGCCGATGATGGACTGGGCAGTGGTCACAACTTCCTGCATTCTTTTCCACTCCTGGATGCTCAGGTTGCCGAACCAAGCCATGATGCAACCAGTCAGCATGCTCTCTACTGTACACCTGTAGAAGTTCGCGATTACGGAGTTCTACACCTGTAGAACTCCGTAATCTTCTCATGAAGTAGAGGCGCTGATGTGTTTTCTTTATAATTGCATCAGTGTGCTGGGACCAGGAAAGATCTTCGGAAATGTGCACGCCCAGGAATTTGAAGTTCTTGACCCTTTCCACGATTGTCCCGTTGATATGTGATGATGGAGTTCACATTATTGGCCACTAGGGACGCCGCATGATGGCAGCCTCCGCCTACAGTCTGTCTGTTTTTCCATCTTTATTGGAGTTTCTTAGTATTTATATGTGGGGGGAGGTGGGTAGGGTAAGGGGGAAACTGTTTCCCAGTCACTTCCTGGCAAGGATGCCACTATTCTCCGAGTCGCGTCTTCGCCCCCCCCCCCCCCCTCGCGGCCTACCAACTGGATTGGTGTGACCTTTCCTGCTGGAGACCGGCCAGAGCATCAGCAGCAGTGCAGCACCGGATACGTCGTGGAGCGGGCGATGCCTTACCTGGGATCGCTTGTTGAAGCTCCAGAGTGTTGGGCCTGCTGCTTCAACATCATGGAGCTGTGGCTTGCAGGGCTCCCAGCCGCGGGCGCCGCTGACTTCGATATCGCGGAGTCCTGGGATCCCTTTGCTGACGGCTGCCAGTGTGACTCTCCGCCCAGTACGGTTCCTTGGTTTTGCTAGTGTTGAGAGCCAGGTTATTGTGCTGGCACCATTTGGTCAATCAGTCGATCTCACTTCTATGCTCTGACTCGTCACCATCAGTGATTCGTCCCACAACAGTGGTGTCGTCAGCTAACTTGATGATGGAGTTCGCATTATGTCCGGCTACGCAGTCATGAGTATAGAGTGAGTAAAGCAGGGGGCTGAGCACGCAGCCTTAAGGTGCTCCCATGCTGATTGTTATAGAGGATAACACATTTCCATCAATACGGACAGACTGTGGCCTGTGGATGAGGAAGTCGAGGACCCAGATCTGAGAGTTTGGTAACCAGCTAGGAGGGGATGATTGTATTAAACACCGAGCTGTAGTCAATGAATAACAGCCTGACATATGAGTTTTTGTTGTCCAAGTGGTCCAGAGCGGAGCGGAGAGCCAGTGAGATCGCATCCACCATTGATCTGTTGTGGCGGTAAGCGAACTGCAGTGGGTCAAGGTTCTTGTTGAGGTATGAGTTGATATGCAGCACAATCAACCTCTCAAAGCACTTCATCACCACAGATATTATTGATAATATCTGTGGTGATAGCAGGTGGGAACTTTAGACCTCAGAAATGCGAGGTTGAAAATGTCCGTGATAGCTCCAGCCAGTTGGTCCGCACAGGTTTTTAGAACACGACCGGGTGTCCCATCAGGTCCAGGCGCTTTCCGAGGGTTCACCCCCCTGAAGGATCTTCTGACGTCGGCCTCTGTGACTGAGACTGAAATACCATCACGGCGAATGGGGGCTCAGGAAGGCACATCAGTATTCTCCCTATCAAAGCGTGCGTAAAACGCTTTGAACTCGTCAGGGAGTGATGCTTCACTGACAATTGAGCTGCCTCCTGATTTCGTCTTGTAGGAGGTGATTGCATTCAAGCCCTGCCATAGTTGCCGATCATCCGTCACATCCTCCAGCTTGGAGCAGGTATTTTTTGGCCTTTTTGATAGCCTTACCAAGGTTGTATCTGGATTTCTTGTAGATCGGTGAGACCATGCACAGAATAGGTTTACTGGCCACAGGGGACTGATGGGAATGCAACAAAGGTGCACCTGATGGATTCATAGAATGACAAGGGATCTTCCTATCAAAGTAAGCAGGCTGGGCCTGTGCCCAGTCACAATGAAGTATTGGCAATGCTTCGTGTGAAGTATGGATTGGAAGAAAACTAATGTTTTCCACACATCTGCTGCCTTTATCCTGTTTGGTGGCAGAGGTAGTGGGTCTGGGAAATGATGAAGCCTTGGCAAGTTGGAACTTACAACTGGTTTGCTCTACGACGCTGTGTATTCTGGTGGAGTGAATAGACGCTCTCACTGAGCTTGAACTTGGGAAGGGCGGTTGGTGGCTTTGGATATGATCCCAATATCATGCTCCATTCATATGACAAGCTATCCCAGTGAATAGCATCTGCAGAGCTTAAGGCAGCAAAGTGGCGCAGTGGTAGAGCTGCTGTTTTCTCCCTGCACCAGAGAACTGGCTCAATTCTTACCACTGTTACTGTTCGGCTACTGTTTGTATGGAGTTTGCACGTTCTCCCTGTGACCACGTGTGTCTTCTCAAGGTGTTCCGGTTTTCTCCCACATCCCAAAGATGTTAATTGGCCTCTAAAATTGCCCCAATGCGTTTGGAGTGGGTGAAAGTGGGATAACTCCAGCACTTTGTCTCCTTATTTGTAAACCCGCATCTGCAGTTCCTCAAGTTCAAATTTATTTGTCACATGCACCATAAAGTGCAGTGAAATGTCATTTACCATGCAGCGTTACAATTAAAAAAGGACATAATACACAACATAATTCAACACAGACATTCACCATAGCATTCATCACTGTGGTGGAAGGCAATACTGTTCAGACAGTCCTTCTCCTCCTCCCTTGTTCACCCATGGTTGGGGCCCTGACCCTCCATAGTCACCACTATGGATGGCCCGATGTTCAAGCCCTCTGGTCGGGATGGTCAGAACACCGACGTCGGGACAGGTCGAGCACATCCCGTGGCCCGGAGCTCCAAAATCAGCCACCTCCTTACCGGAGACCACGGCTTCCAGATGTTGTAGGCCGCAGGCTGACGGTCAGAGCTCTTCTCCGGTGACACCCGGCGAGGGATTGCCCGCTCCACGATGGAAGGTCCGCTCCATGCCTACCGGCAGCAGCTCCACAGACCAAGGTTCCAAGATGTTGTGGGCCGCAGCCAAGCGCTGTTGTGGGCGCTTCCCCGGCAACCCCCAGCAAGGGGGTCCGCGATGTTAAAGTCCCCGCTGCACCGTCGCTGTAGCACTGGGCCTGACTCCTGGAAATGCCGCACCAAACCAACTGTAAGGCCGTGAGGGGGGTAGGGCGAAGAAGCGACAAGGAAGAAGTCGCATCTCCGTCGAGGTAGATGGCAGAAAAAAGTTTCCTCCTCTTCTCCCCACACACCAGACATACAGAGAAACACTAAAACATTTTGGACATACTAAAAAAACAAAAAAAGTCGAAACAACAAAGCCGCTGCAGGCGAGGCAGCCGGCTCGCAGCGCCACCGGAACATGAAGGTTTCTGCACTAAGGTTTTAATGAGTTCTTTCCTAAAATAAATCTGCAGAATCACTGCTTTCAGGCAAAGTTCCTGAAATTAATGAAACTAATTTTGGACTGTTTAAAAATAAAAAAAATCAATAGGCAGGTGTATTAAGCATCTGCTCTGTCTCCTGGTGTTAACTCAGATTTAAAATTAGCCTCCCCATGCAATAAGTATTGAATGATAAAATTTGTTGCTTGAAAGGCCATTGATAAACAACAGCTTGTGGGTGGAATAAAAGATTGAATAGGTTAAAAATAGCACTGCACGTTATTCAAAGGGTGTGCTCTGCAGAGGAGTCAAGGGAAGGGACTCCTTTAAACTGTATAAACAGTGACGACATTCAGAGATACTGTTCTGCTGCTGATTCTGAAACGCAGCCTGTGGAGTTTGCTGATGATACTGAAATACTCAGGGACTCTAAATTAAGATTGGAATCCATATCTACCTAGCTTGAATATTTTACACAGGCAGTGCGTAGGGAAAAACAAGGGACTGCTGATGCTGGTTTACAATAAAAAAACCTAAGCTGCTGGAGTAACTCAGTGGGTCAGACAGCATCTGTGGAGGGTAACAGTTTGCGTCAGGACTCTTTTTCAGACAGGATGGAGAAAGGTCAGGCAGTATCTCTGGAGAAAAAGGACAGGCATCCTTTTTCTCCAGAGATGCTGACAGCCCCACTGAGTTACTCCAGCACTTTGTGTCTATCTTCAGTATAAACCAGCATCTGCAGTTCCTTCTTACACAGGAAAGAGAAGTGACCTGACCTGAAACATCACCTGTCCCTGTCCTCCAGAGATCTGCTTGTCCCACAGAGTTACTCCAACACTTATGGGCCTGTCACACTTAGGCGACTTTTTAGGCGACTGCAGGAGACTATGCAGTTGCCACATGTCGCAACATGTTCGCCAGTAGTTGCCGGGAAGTCACCTTCATGGTCGAGAGGAGTTCCTGTATTCTGGGAACTAGTCGCGGGCTCATTATGGTCACCGTGAATTTTTCAACATGTTGAAAAATTTGCGGCGACTAGAATGAAGCCTTCATGGAGAGTAACGAGAATTCTTGTGCTGTAGGTGGGTCGCCAGGAGGTCTTAATGGGTTGCCAGGAGATCGAAGGTTCTCGGAGGTTCTTGTAGGTTGTAGCCGGTGCTGACCGGTGAATTTCATTGGTTCATTGAGGAAACAAAAGTAAGCAGTAGTTTTCAGAACCAAGGATAACCGACCGGTAATGTTAAATGTCCGCCGAGCTTCACAGCCGTATGTCTCTGGCTTCTTCAAAGTTGTCTCCAGTCCTTCTCCCTCCTTCTCCCCTCTCTCCTCCCTCTCTCCACCCCTCTTTTAAAGACTTACCGTACACTGTGCTTTAGCTGTCGTAATTACAGCGCCAACCTTCCTGTTCATCACGGTGTGTGTCTGTATCACCTTGGCTTTGCACAGTTTGAATTTTTTAGACAACTCTCCCCCTGCTTGCCCTGTCCCCTGCCTGCATAATGGGCTGGTGAAGGAAGTGATGTGCTTGTGTGTGTGTGTGTGTGTTCCACTCTGACAGTCACCGGCAGTCCGCTGAAAAATCGCCTAAGTGGGACAGGCCCATTAGCATTTAGGGAATACAGTTAAATCTTGTACTTTGTAGAGTACAGTACAGCATAGAAGAAAGCCACTGGGCTAGCCTTGGCTATGCTGCGTCCTTTTTTACTGATGTTGGGCAAATTAGATCTTGAGAGATATTATAGGACATTTATTCACTAATATACTGACTTCTGCTTTCCTCTTCACTATTATGTCGATGCAGTTAAAGAAGATGGTTTATTAAGAAGGTATTTACATGGTAAATGGTAGGGAATTGAGGAATGCTGTGGAACAGAGGGATCTAGGAATAACTGTGCATAGTTCCCTGAAGGTGGAATCACATGTAGATAGGGTGGTAAAGAAAGCTTTTGGTGTGCTGGCCTTTATAAATCAGAGCATTGAATATAGGAGTAGGGAAGTAATGTTAAAATTGTACAAGGCATTGGTGAGACCAATTCTGGAATATGGTGTACAATTTTGGTCGCCTAATTATAGGAAGGATGTCAACAAAATAGAGAGAGTACAGAGGAGATTTACTAGAATGTTGCCTGGGTTCCAGCAACTAAGTTACAGAGAAAGGTTGAACAAGTTAGGTCTTTATTCTTTGGAGCGCAGAAGGTTAAGGGGGGACTTGATTGAGGACTTTAAAATGATGAAAGGGATAGACAGAGTTGACGTGGATAAGCTTTTCCCATTGAGGGTAGGGAAGATTCAAACAAGATGGCATGACATGAGAATTAAGGGACAGAAGTTTAGGGGTAACATGAGGGGGAACGTCTTTACTCAGAGAGTGGTGGCTGTGTAGAATGATCTTCCAGCAGAAGTGATGGAGGCAGGATCGATTTTAACATTTAAAAGTAAAGTGGATAGGTATATGGATGGGAAGGGAATGGAGGGGTATGGTCTGAGTGCAGGTAGATGGGACTAGGGGAAAATAAATGGTCGGCACGGACTGGAAGGGCCGAGAAGGCCTGTATTCCGTGCTGTAATTGTTATATGGTTATATGGTATTGTCTATCTCCTCAGAGGCTGTTATTTATTAAGATGCAGTTCTCAGAGCAATGAAATTATCCCATTAGTATTGTCACACAATTAACCCATTTGTACCTATAGCTGAGCAGAACTGGAACTGGGCAGCACAGTTGCATAGTGGTATACGGCACTGAAGACTTGGGTTTGATCCTGACTACGTGTGCTGTCTGCATGTTCTCCCTGTGACCCGTGCTTCAGGTGCTCCGGTTTTCTCCCACATTCCAAACATGTGCAGGTTTGTAGGTTAGTTGGCACTAATAGCCCTGTCCCACGGTACGTATTCATTCCAAGAGCTCTCCAGAGTTTAAAAGAAATCAAACTCGTGGTAAGCACGGAGAATGAATGTAGCGGCTACGTCAGAGCTCGGGGACGTCTCTTAGCGGCTCGTACCACTAACGGCAGGTACTTGGGAAGACTCGTTAACAGCAGGTAAGCACGGGAAGACTCGTGAAGATTTTTCAACATGTTGAAAAATGTCCACGAGAGCCTCGAGTACCGACGAATGGCCATTACCGTAAATCTCCGAGTTTGATTCAGGGCAAACTCGGGAGAGCTCTTGGAATGAACTCGTACCGTGGGACAGGGCCTTTAGTGTGTAGGGTAGAACTAGTGTGAATGGTGATCGCTGGTTGGCTTGGACTTGATGGGCCAAAATACCTGTTTCCATGCTATATCTCCAAAACTTAAACTAAAACTGGAACTAAAAGCTAAAACTGAGGACATGATTACAAAGCCATAGTTGTGTTGACACTGATATGTGTTACATCTAATTGTAGAGGCAGAAATGGTGTCTTCGAGCGCCAATCTGAGTGTCATAGGAAAGTAAATGACAGAGACTCCAAGGTTAGCTTCAAATCTTTACCAACCTCAGCCAGCGGCAACTTCATAGTAGTTTAGTAGGGTTGAGGTCAAGATATATGGCTAACCTGTCCCTTCTGGCATCCTGTGCATTTCCTGCCATTCAGACAATACTGTTTAGACTTTAGACTTTAGAGATGCAGCGTGGAAACTGGGCCTTCCAGTAACTCAGCAGGATTGGCAGCATCCTTGGAGAAGATGAATAGGTGACGTTACGGATCGGGACCCTTCTTCGGACTTATTGTATTCTAGCATTTTGTGTCGTCTTTTATCCTTGTGTGATCAATCCTATAAAGACTCAGCAAGTAAGGTAGGCGCTTGGACGGAAATCCCTGTTAAGGTTTAACAGTTGATGATCTTTAACCAGAATATCTGAAACAGATTATCCTTCTTTAGTCCCAGTGTGAAGAAAGGTCTTGACCCAATACATTAGAGATACAGTGCGGAAACAGGCCCTTCGGCCCACCGAGTTCATGCAGACCAACGATCCCCAAACACTAGCACCATCTTGCACACTAGGGACAATTTACAATCTTTATTGAAGCCAAATTAACCTCCATACCTGTACGTCTTTGGAATATGGGAGGAGACCGGAGCACCCGGAGCAAACCCATATGGTCACAGGGAGAACATACAAACTCCATACAGACAGCACCCATGGTCAGGATCAAACCCAGGTCTCCTGTGCTGTAAGGCAGCAACTCCCTCGTTGTGCCACTGTGTCCTTTTATATCCTTTTATATCCCGTAAATATATATGGCATTTCCGATTCAGTCATTAATAACATTGCCTGAGCTTCATGGTAAGAAAAGCATTAAGTATTACTGTTTGCTTCCTGAAAGGGTTTGAGACAAAGCTATTTTAAAGTTACAGGATCAATCTGTCCTCTTTTTATGACTGCTTTGTCATGTTTTAATTTATATTACTGTGAAACATTATCTCTCCATTGATGACATAATGTTTTTTGTCAACTGAGTAAAACATAATCATAAATAATCAGGATGATGCTTGCCTCAGTAAGACACACAAATAACATCGGCTGTCCAAAGCATCGATGTTCTTTGTGTGAGTCACCTGTTGCTCATGGCCATTGCGACTATTCGCTGTTTATGAAATGTTCTTTTTGCCCTTTACTGATTTATAGCTAGACATTGAGATCATGGGCAAATTTTGAAACAGTTGATTAAGTTCTGATTCCTCGGCATAAACCCAGACCTTTATCCGAGCTCTCATGTTCGTGCAACACCATAAATGGTTACAGGATCCTTTGAGGAAACATTCTGAAGAAAGGTTCCATCCCGAAATGTCACACATCCTTTTTCTCCAGAGATGCTGCCTGACCCGTAGAGCTTCTTCAGCACTTTGTGTGTATCTTTGGTATAACCCAGCATCTGCAGCTCTTTTCTACACAATGGGCCATTATGGGCTTTATCCTTCCTTGGTCATCTGTTGCCAGCCTGATTTATTCTCACCTATTCCTACCTCCAGTTCACTCCCCTCTACTTTCAGCATGAAGAAGGGGTTCCAACCCTAAACGTCACCCATCCTTTTTCTCCAGAGATGCTGCTTGAGCTGCTGAGTTACTCCAGCACTTTGAGTCTATCTTCGGTATAAACCAGTATCTCCAGTTACCTCCCAAACCATAAAAGGTCGTCTTTGACTCAATTCAAATGAAAAGTTCAGTTTACTTCAGTGGATTTCTGTGGAAATGTTTGAATGAGGCTTACAGGTAGTTTGTCTTTTCTGCTGGATTTAAAAGAAGAACCACGATGCAAAGTGGTTACAAAGTCATATTGGATTTGTTGCTTTATCTTCTAAGGACAGGACTCGAGGTGAGCTAGTGGTGAGACTTCTTTTCGGCGACTGTGGGCTTGACATAGCATGTCTTCTGTCATAGGTGCTGTCGTAGGTTATCGCCAGGATGAGGCAGGTTGTTGCAAGGTGACGTTGGTTGTCGCCAGGTGCTGACTTTGGTGAATTCCATTGGCAACTACCTACGTCAACTGGCGACAGGTACCAGCGACTGAATAGTCTTCAGTTGTCTTCAGTTGTCTCCGTCCGGGTTGTTGCTTGTTGTAACATGTCGCGGGAAGACATAGGTTGACTTTGGTTGTCGTATGTTGTTGCCTGTGTGGCCGTAGCTTGACTAGGTGGTAGGTTGTCATAGCTTGTCTTACACATTGTCGTGGGGGGGGGGGGGGAAACCAGTCGCCGCTTTTTCGGCGACCTGCTACGACTGTAACAGTCGTCGGCAGTTGCCGTACAAATTGCCCAAGTGGGACAAGCCTTTTACTGCGCCAATGACCTGTGTTCGATCCTGACCACGGGTGCTGTCTGTACAGAGTTTGTAGGTTAATTGACTTCTGTAAATTGCCCCTTGTGTGTCGGAAACAATTTGTGTACGGGTGATCGTTGGTCGGCATGCACTTGGTGGGCTGAAGGGCCCGTATGCACTCTGTATCTCTAAACTAAAGCTAGATGTGTACCTGAAGCATCAAAACTTGGAGATCCAAGAACCAAGTAATGGGACGAGGCAAGTTTTTTTCAACTGCAATAGATAGTGATAGACCAAGTACCCTTTTAAATCAGAAATCATTTTGTCATTCCATGAAGAGATGTGGAATTCTTCCAATGCATGCAGCGTCCCTGAAAAAGATGATCATAATCACGTTGATGTTCATGGGATCTCTCTATGTTCTGATTCACTGTCACGTTTACCACCACCGTCTGTTTATTTGTCTGTAAAGTGCTGTGGGATACCCACGGGCAAGAGAAGGTGCTGTTTAATTGTAACTCTTTCTTTATGCTGGTTGGGTGATTGGGGAATTTTGGTCAGCTTTACAGCAAAGCAAAGAAACAGTCTTCAAATATCACCGTCAGATCATACAAAGCTGCAGGAAATTCCCTTACAAACATAACCCCTGTGGGTACGTAGAAGTAAAAAGTTAATGGGAACAAATTGTGAGCAGATTAATTTGTAATAAGATGTGGCCATTTCTATGAATTCATGAAAAAGGAGCCTCACATTCATAAATCAGGGCTGAGGCAGCATATCACTAGACCACATTTGGGAAGGTGATAAAAGGAGCCATCCACAAATCAAACAACTTAAGTCAGTTAGTGTAATATTAACATCTAATAAAAAAGCTCAATAGGATATCAGAGTTAATCTGAGAAGTACAGAGACAGAAGAACCATGGAGATATTCAAAATAATTAGTCATGCCTCATAAATTTTCTTTTATTCGTGTTTCAGGACGTGCAAGGGACTGTTAAGCCAGACTTTATTGTCTATCCACTAACGCCCTTGACAAGGTAGTGGTGAGCCTCCTTCTAAAGGGTATTAGTCTTTCTGTTGAAGGTAATCCCGCAGTATTTTGTTTAGCTTTGAGGTACAGTATGGAATCAGGTCCTTCGACCCGTCGAGTTCATGCCAACAATAGATCACTTGGTTATTCTAGTTCTATGTTATCCCACTTTCTCATCCATTCCCTACACACACTAGGGGTAATTTTATAAAGGTCAATTGACTTACAAACCCACACATGTTTGGGACGTGGGAAGAAACAGGAGTAGTCCCAGGGAGAATGTGCAAACTCCACACAGGTAGCACCAGATGTCAGGATTGAACCCAGGAATCTGGTGCTGTGGGGTGGCAGCTCTACCAGCCTTTGAGGAAGGATCAACTATCTAATCAACTATCATACTGACGTAATTGAGTGTAAGCAAACATTTAGTCCAATTCAGGATTAAAACGTGGTTTTCCAGTGTATGAGACCACTTTAGTAATCGCCCAATCACCAAATGTGATCCTATTGTTCAGCTGTCATTGGTAATTGGGTGATGACTAAAGTGGCCTCTGTTGTATTCCAATATTTATTTTTAGTATTCCAACCACATGGGCCAGATTATGAAGGCTTCGTTTTCAGTGGGATCCATTTTAGGTGGGACTTCAGAGCAGGGCTAGTTGTGGACAGGGTTTGTGAGTGGGGCTATTTGTGCATGGGGGAATAGGACCATGGGGGAAGAAGATAATAATTTATTATTACATCACTGTGCGCTGTGATGGATGTTTATGTTGATTTTTATGTAGTTGTGTGTCTTGCTGCTATTTTGGTATGAATGTATGGCAAATCAAATTCCTTGTATGTTTTTACATACTTGGCTAATAAATTAATTACAATTACAATAACATAACCCAATGAATACCGAAGATCCCTGGGTATCTGGTTGCCTGGTGTGGCTATGGACCTGATGGGAAATTATATTAAATAGATTTAAAAAAACAAAATGTTACAGTGCAGGGCCTGCCAGAAATGTGACCATTAGACTTTGAAGGCAACTTTTCATTTGGAAAGAATACATAAAAGCTAAGTGTTTTTTGGTAACTAATTGTCCATGCTGTAATGTCCAAGACTGAATTATGACCTGTAAAAGTTTAAAATTGTTTGGGATATAATTTGTCATGCACTGCCTGTGTTTGATGGAACCGTGTTTGAGTAGATGGAGGAAGAATGTGCAGCTGCTAGTATTCTGTGCATTAAATGTAATTGAGCAAGGAATAATATCTGTCCCTTTCTGCAGTCCCAGTGTCACATTTTCTTTACCTTGCTTTGCTGCCGGTCCCAACCCGTCCTGTTATTAAGAAGCACCAACTCACAATTACCAATCTCACTACAGCTCAGAATGTTATTTATTCGGAGGAAAATTACTAGCATTTATATATTATTTGGGCCCTGCTCACTTTATAAGAAATTGCTTGGCTTAATGCAGGGGCTCCCAACTTATTTGTCCCGTTTACCCCTGGCAACTTTAATAGCACATAACAATGTTATATTTCACTTATTTATGAACAACTAATGATTAACAGATACCAGTATACCAGAAGTCAGTAAATGAGAAAAAATATGTACAAATCCAGAATCAACAAATTTTCCCTCTGGGTAGGTGAAATTTACCCCCATGGGAACCCTTGGCTTAATGTAAATCCGGCAAATCAACAAACTCTAAATTAAGCTAGTAGTCATGATGACAATATGAGGTTATTCTCATAATGTCAATACATTTATTAATCCCAATCTAGGATCCTGATGGTGCTCAAGGAACTGCAGATGATGGAAGTTTGAGTAAAACACAACGTGTTGGAGTAATTCCGTGGGTCAGGGAGCATCTCTGAAGGATATTGATATGCAACGTTTCAAATGGTGACCCTTCTTCAGACTAACACAAGGAACTGCAGATGCTGAGGTAAGGTCCCAACCTGAAATGTCAGCTATCCATGTCATTCACTGATGCTGCCTGACCCACTGAGTTATTCCAGCACTTTGTGTCTTAGACCTGATGGTACAAATACAGGTATGCATCTCATAAAGTCTTATAATCATTTCCTCTGAAATGGTGGGCAGCACCTTGGCTTACAAGGATTAAATTCCAATGAGAAATGAATCCTTAAATATCCCTCAACACAGACTTCTTGATCAGATTACAAGGCTTCTATTGATATTAAAAATATGTTCATTTAATTGGCTCAAACATGCAATGAACAAACTGAGGTATGATTAATTTTATCCATGCTTACAGCAAAGTTTTAGCTGACAGAAATATTTTTTCTAACTTCGCAGTACATAATTTTGTTTCAGTACTGATCTAGGCTACACCAATAAAGTGGTATGGAGGTCTCTTAAGTGCACCATATTGTGTGAAGGATAGTACTATGTCTCCATAAGTAACATAACAGGCACTTTATCTTATTTTAGTTTTCATCTACTTCCATCAACAAAAGACCATTTTGTTCACTTTGGCCTGTTTAAACATTGATACCAGTTATTTCTGAAAGAATGTGTAAGAAGGAACTGCAGATGCTGGTTTAAACCAAAGATAGACACAAAAGCTGGAGTATTTAAGCGGGACAGGCAGCATCTCTGGAAAGAAGGAATGGGTGATGTTTCGTGTTGAGACCCAAAGTATAACTGAATAGTACCACGCCTTGCAGGGTAAACCTCTACCACCTAATAATTACCTGGTACAAGTTGTGAGCAGACAACGTTGCCCAGGAATGTCCTGGAAGTACTGGGATATACTTTTTTTCCTTTTGATTTCAGCACTAAGATAAAGTGGATCTTAAAAAAGGAAGATGCTGGTGGAGCAGACTCGATGGGCCAAATGGCCTAATTGTGCTCCCTTGCCTTATGATGTTATGATCTTATGAACTATCAGGTTCTTGAACCAACCTGCACAACTATAATCCTACCACAGCAATAGAATACCATTGACCACTTCCTGCACTACCAAGGAGTTGTTTATTTTTCACACCATGTTTTGCAGTAATTACTTATTTATTTGGACAATCTTTTCTCTCCCCTCTGTCTTGTGGAATTTATGTAGAATTTATGTATACTTTAGGATAATTTATGTTGTGTCCACTGTCTAAGTCTATGAGCCAGTAATGCTCATTTTCTTCGCTGCATCATTACCAGATGGTAATAGTCTAGAGATGGACTAAGGTTTATGAGGAATACCAGCAAATTGGAGCCGAGTCCAAGATCAGATCAGTCATGATCTTAGTTACCGGGAGAGAAGTTTAAGGATCTGCATAGCCCATTCCAGTTCCCATTCTTTACTTTCTTAATATTTCCTTTCATTTGTCAATTTAAGTTGATCTTATTGTCATTTGCTCAGGTATGGTGAGGCACAGGTACAATGGAAATCTTGTTTGAAGCACCATTGCAGGCTCATAGACCCAGAATACCCACAAAACATAAATTATACCTGGTATTCATAAGTTTAGATTATGTTAGAGATACAGCGCAGAAACTGGGTTTTCGGCTCACCGAGTTCGCGCTGACCAGCAATCACCCCATTAACTAGCACCTTCACACAAGGGACAATTTACCGTTTTTACTGCCGCCAAATTAACCTACAAACCTGTACATCTTTGGATTGTGGGAGGAAACCGGAGCGCCCGGAGAAAACCCACAGCTAGAACGTACAAATTCCGTACAGATAGCACCCGTAGTGAGGATCGAACCCAGTTATTGACAGTAAAAAGAGAAAAGACAGTGCAAATAACCAAGACATGGATGCAAAGCACAATTAGAAAACAAAACAATCCATGGCAGCACAAGAGGTGGTCCGTAGCTCTGCATTATCACGGTATGATCAGGATTGTACAGTTTGATTCAATAACCTGATAATGATAAGAAGATAGCTACTCCTAAACCTGGTGGTGTGGGACTTCCGGCTTCTGTACCTGCTGCTCCACACTAGCAGCAAAAAGAGGGCATATCTCGAATAGTGGGGATCCTTGATTGTAGATGTGGTCTTCTTGAGGCAGCACCTCACGTCGATACTGTCGATGGTGTGGGGGGGGGGCGGGGATAGACCTGTGTACATGTTGGGCTGGGCTGTCCACCACTATCTGCAGTCTTGTGTTCTATGCATTGGAATTGCCATATAAGGCCACAATGCGACCACAGTACATCTTTGTTGGAGTATTAGCTTTAGATTTTAGACTTTATAGATACAGCGTGGAAACGGGCCCTTCAGTCCACGGTGTGTGTGTGTGCCACCCGGTGATCACGCCGTGATATAACTCTATCCTGCACACAAGGTAGGTATGTTACAATACCTACCTTTAGCAGCGCTGCAGTTCTGCCACTCCCCGTTTGCGCGACTTTGGCGCCTTTCAGAGGGGGGGCGGGTTTAAAATGCCGATTTTTTTCTAGGCAGTCCAAATCAATCCATGTCGGGCGATTTAATCGCTAAAGAGAAATCGCTCCGACATTTCTTTCATAAACGTATTTTTAAACTACGCTAGATTATTTATTAACTAGAGTAGATTAAAAATCATCTTCTAAAGCTCTGAATGGTGACAGCGGAACGGACCTAAGGTAGGCGATAAAAGAAGCTACACAGTTTATTTTTACATAATAACTTGGTTTTTAGGGAGGCTTTAATCACATTTTCATGTTGCGAAAAGGGGACAAAAAAATGTATGACCCAACAGTATTTTTCCTCCCGATTCCACTGCAAACCGCAATGTTCTAATCCACCGCATTCCACTAAAACCCACTCGCTAGTTGATTTAAATAGCCATTAATTTACAGGCATTAAACACTAAATTCCTTCCATTTGGCCTATAAATTCATGAAAATGAGATTTAAAAATTATGTTATATTGTGGATTATTGTGTGAATGTTATTTGGACACTTAGGCAATTTAAAAAAAGTTTATCTTTTCTTAAGAAATGGATAGATGTTTAGATCTACTCATTGAATTTTGTAATTAGCTACAATTAGATAACTAACTAATTATATGCTTTAATTTCAGGTCATCCAAGTAAGATTGTTTCATATTTGTTTCAGAATGCTTCAATCTATAATAACTGAAAATTTCATTGAGCTCTCTTAATTTTTAAGAAAGTTATGGGCTTTTAACTGTTCTAGATCACAGCTTTTGAGTTAAGTCAATTGAAAGGCAATGGGGAACAAGATGCTAATTTCCGAGTATGAAAATGGTCATAACTTTCTTAATACTGAAGATATGAAAGTGAATTAGGTGTCAAATTCTTCTTCTTTTTATGCTTTATCTGATGGGATAAATTGCAGACTTGATTTTTAAAATCTCAAAATTTTGTAACATTCTACACAAGGGACAATTTACAGTTTTGCCAAAGCCAATTAATCTTCAAACCTGTACATCTTTGGAGTGTGGTAGGTAAATGGAGCACCCAAAGAAAACCCATGTGGTCATAGGGAAAACGTACAAACTCCACACAGACGGCACCCGTAGTCAGGATTGAACCTGGGGTCTCTGTGATTATAAGGCAGCTGATCTTCGCTTCGCCACTGTGCCGCCCCAGCTGTCTGTCAAAAGAAAGCCATCAAATGGGGTTACATTTTGTCCAACTTCTGGTAGGTGGTTTGAGAGTCACTTTCAAGGGTTCAAGGTCTCCACTGCTCTCTGGGACTAAACCAATGAGATTCCACTGTACTTCCATCACTCTGCACACTACACTGTGGATTAGACTGCACAGCTCACTGGCAGATAACCTTCTTTCCTAATGACACAGTACAGGAGAATGGCACAATTTATTTAGTTAAGTTGATTGTCACTTGTACTGAGATATAGTGAAAGCTTCTGTTGCATACTAACCAGCCAGTGGAAAGGCAATATATGATTACAATCGTGCCATATATAGTACAGATATAACATTTAAAGTGAATAAGGTTTAGTGCATGGTAAATTCTGATAAAGGACCTCAAATGAGGTAGATGCTAGCTCAATATCACTTTCTCGTTGTTGATAGAATAGTTTTGTTGCCTGATAACAGCTGGGAAGAAACTGTCCCCGAGTCTGAAGGTGTATGTTTTCACACTTCTATACCTCTTGCCTGATGGGAGAGGGGAGAAGTGGGAGTGACCTTGGTGAGACTCATCCTTGGTTATGCTGGTGGTCTTGTCGAGGCAGCATGAGATGTAAATGGAGTCAATCGAAGGGAGGTTGGTTTGTGCGAAGGTCTGGGCTGTGTCCATAATTCTCTGAAGTCTTGCGGTCTTGGATGGAGCTTTTCCCAAACCATGCAGTGATGCATCCCGATAAAATGCTTTCTACATTGTCTATATTTAATTAACAGTCTAGAGCAAAAGGGGAAAAGAAGCGATCTATTTACAAACAGCCGAAGATAGGGATTGCTAATAGATTAAATTCACAGAGAATTTCACCAGCAAAGCTTCAGAGACGGCCAAAAAAAAATTCAGAACCACTTCTGTTGCTCCGAGCTCTGCTTTATATAATGAACAGTTATTTTTGCTGCAACGTGTTATTGTGCAGCTGAGAATTGCTTAAAAATTATATCAATTCCGACACACTGTGTTGCCATTTAACCAGATGGTCCTTTCTTCCCTTAGAAGTGGCCAAGCAAACTGTTCAGTTACGGGCAATTAACGCGGGGTAATAAATGCCGACCTTGCCAGCGACATCCACATCCCGAGAATGAATAGTTGTTCTTTCAAATTGCACTTTAATTCCATGTCCTTTGTGAGCAGTGGCTATAAAGAGGCCACCGCAGTGCTTTGTAACTGCAATTTTACTATCAAACTGTCCCTAGTAAAAGCAAATTAACGCCCACGTTAAACGAAAATGCTTTATTTTCATAAGAATATGCAAGATTTCCAAAGATTAAATTACCAATACCTCCGGCACTTGAGCAGCAGTGATAGTATTGCCAAGAGGCATTTCATAACTGAGATGTTTAAAACTGCATGACATGCTTTTAAGATCTTTAATTTGTTGGAACAACTGATCAGTTAGCTAAATTGAATAAGCACGGAACAATAAAAACAGTTTCTGGAGCTGTATACCTCATTATTTTTAGATGCTTCATCTTTCAAAGGTTGACAAAGAGAGTCATTATACTGTATATTGATATTCATGCCTGTAATTGCAGAAAGTCTAATAAAGCCTTTAGCTTGTAATGCAGGAGAGGTCTCTCTGTGCTTTTACTATATCGCTGGGTTATGATGAGGAAATTAGAAAAGCACAACACAGCAGGAGATTACTCAAAGGATTTTCCTTTCATGGCAAGGAAGTACTGTAAATGCTGTGTTGAATATCATGTTGAAGACTTAAATACAAAGAGGAACTCCCTGTTCATGTGGTACTTTTGTGGAGAGGATGTTTCTACTAGTGGGAGTGTCTAGGACCAGAGGGCACATCCTCCGGATAAAAGGTCAGACCTTTACAAAGGAGATGAGGTCGAATTTCTTTAGCCAAACAATGGTGAATCTGTGGAATTCATTGCCACATATGGCTGTGGAGGCCGTCTTGGGGTATTTTCAAAGCAGAGATTGACAGGTTCTTGATTAGTAAGGGTGTCAAAGGTTACGGGGAAAAGGCAGGAGAATGCGGTTGAGAGGCAAAAATATACCAGCCAATGGCAGAGTGGAATGGATGGTTCGAATGGCCTTATTCTACATGATTTATGAACTTATGAACTATTGGAAGAATACGTAATGCAGGAATATTCTTTTAATGTACGGTATTTCAGTGCGGTGATCTTGCTATTAGCTTGCTTCAGTCTGAAGCCTCTTGCTGCAGAGTCTCAGTACATTGTCCTTTGGGGAGAGAGTTGGCATTCTGATTTGACGACAAGCAAGTATGGAATAAGTGCTGGAAGTGCTGCCTTTAGACAAGATGTCCACTTATTGATTTTGATGTGGCCACTGTAACCTTAGTAAATCAGATGAAATAGGCATTTGTGATACTAACTCTTAGCACACCTTTACCGTTTGCAAATTAATTATTGGATTTGTCTGAATGACAATGCTGACTGCACAAAAACAATTCTTATTTTGAGATATCTAGCAAGAATCTCTTTATTTCTTTGACCATTTCCTTTTTTTCTGGAGACTGTGGGTATATAGAATTATTTGGCATCTCATTTTCGTTTCAAAGCAGAAAAAGGGCAGAGATATATGGCATGATCATGGTGGTTTTCACTTGGTTCTGGCTAAAATATGTTGTTTTTAATCAAACATTGAAAAGAACATTTGGTTCTAATTTTGCATGTGGTGTTGGAATGAAGAACAAATAAAGCAATTAAATGCTTTAAAGTCAGATATAGAAATTATATGCTATTTTATTAAAAGACACCAGGTGCTGAGCAACTCAAAGGGTCAGGCAGCAAGTCTGGAGAACATGGATTATGTAAAGAATGTGGATTCATATCATGCAAAAAACAATCTAAACAAGCAAACAATAAAAGCTTTAACTATAAAATGTTGATGGTGCTTTAGGGACACCAGCAAAAAAAACCCAGGATTAATCCAAACTGTTGAATTCTAGAAAGTCTTTTACAAGGGAAAGGTATAGTGGGAACAATCAGTCTGAAGAGGGGTCCCAACCCGAAATGTTACCTATTCCCCAGAGATGTTGCTTGACCCGTTGAGTTACTTCAGCACTTTGTGTCAGAGTGACACAATTCAGAAGGGTTTAGAGGGAAAATGCAAGCCCGAGAGAGCGCAGATCGCCACCATGAATTGTGAACCATTAAGATTGTGTGGGTGGACTCAGACGCAGCATGAGCAGCTTTGAGAAGATAATAAGAATAGTTTAGTTTAGTTTAGAGATACAGCATGGAAAGAGGCCCTTCGGGCCACCAAGTGCACGCTGACCAGCGATCCCCGTACTCGAGCACCATCCTACACACTAGGGACAATTTAAATTTTTACCGAAGCCAATTAACCTACAAAACCTAATAGCCCTGTCCCATGGTATAAGTTCATTCCAAGAGCTCTCCCGGAGCTCGGGGACGTCTCTTAGCGACTCGTAACAGCTAACGGCGGGTACTTGGGAACACTCGTTAATGGCAGGTAAGCACGGGAAGACGCGTGAAGATTTTTCAACATGTTGAACATGTTGAGAGCCCCGGGTACCGACGAGTGGCCATTACCGTAAACCTCCGAGTTCGAATCAGGGCAAACTCGGGAGAGCTCTTGGAATGAACTCGTACCGTGGGGCAGGGGTTTATGTCTTTGGAGTGTGGGTGGAAACCAGAGCACTCGTGGTAAACTCATGCAGTCACTGAGAGAATGTACAAACTCCGCACAGACAGTACCTGTGGTCAGGAATGAACCCGAGTCTCTGGTACTGTAAAGCAGCAACCCTACCACTGCACCACCGTGCCGCACAATAAATTGGGCCCAGGGAGCTTGTGCAGGTCATGGAAGTGATAGATGAGAAAATTCAAGAAAAAAAGTGACAGGTACAAATTGTCTAGACAAGCAACAGGGATATCACCAGGGTATCCCATTTTATTTTGAAGGTGCTTGACTTTCTTACTATAAACACCATTGAATTACATTCACCTGACCAGGACAAGTGGACATGTAGTCAAAAATGTTTTAATGTTCATATAACAATAGTATTCTTACTTGCTGCAGCACAACAAAAGATGTAAACATAGTGCATTAATTAGATTTGTTACATTATATGATTGCAAATGAACTTATTATGATTGGCAATCTATAGATTATGCAAGTGTTATTGATTCCCAATAGCAAAATACTACGCAGATTGGATCTGTGGTTATTTATAATTTTGCTTAAGATTACAAAATGCATCCATTTACACAATGATTGTTTTTGACAGATACAAACCCGTTCACTGAAATAACAATGCTAAAAGTATATTTTACTGTCAATTAGGCTGTAAGCATACTGAATCCATTTGAATTTACAGTTACCATAACAGCTACAGTGTGGAGCCACTCAATGCGTTTGAGCAGTTTCCTCTCTTCTGAAGCCACTTCCATTTGATTTCACCACAGAGTGTGACCAGGAAGCAAGCCTCCATGTGGGGGACAAAGTAATACCAATAATTGTGGGCAGATTCTCATCATCATCGGCGGTCACTTAAAACGAGTATGATTGTCCTCTCCATAGGGTCGTCTACTTGTAGGTCGGCAGATGTCCGTAGAGGCCAATCCGCGATCCACACACCTTGGTGCAACTTGGGCAGTGGAGACTGGCGGTGGTTGGTAGTCGTCGATCCCCCTTCTCTCTCTCCTTACGGTCCTGTTGCTTGGTCTCTGCGACGTGGTGTAGTTCCATTTTGTGAAGTGCATCTCCTTCCTGCACGGATTTCCTCCAGGAGCGCCTGTCCAGTGCAATGTGCTCCCAGTTGCTTGATGTGAAGTGGAATGTCTTCAGACTGTTCTTGATGTTGTCCTTGAAGTGTTTCTTTGACCCGCCGGGGGCTCGCCAACCTTCCTTCAATTGGGAGTACAGGATTTGTTTAGGGAGACGTGTGTTGGACATGCGGATGACATGGCCAGTTCTACACAGAGAGCTTTTGCTGCTTATTATGGTGTTTGCAGAGTGCTATGTTTATCTGTTGTGCTGCTGCAAGTAAGAATTTCATTGTTTCTTTTCAGGACATTTGACAATAAAACACTTTTGACAACTTGTTATGTCTGAAACTATATCCTGACTAGCTACAATGAAGATTGTCGTGCCTTAAACTAGATCAGTGGTGAGATTCAAGAAATGGTCATTCAAACTTTGCTGATTGATTGATTGAAAAATACAGCATGGAAACAGGCCCTTCAGACCAACGAGACCATGCCAACCATCGACCTCACGTTCACACTAGTTCTATGTTATCCCATTTCCCATCCACTCCCTGCACACAAGAGGTAATTTACAGAGGGCAATTAACCTACAAACCCCACATGCCTTACAGATGGCAAGAGAGTCAAGAGTCGAGAGTGTTTAATTGTCTTTTGTACTGAAACAAAACAATGAAATTCTTGCTTGCGTGTGGGAGGAGACCGGAGCACCCGGAGGAACCCAAGCAGTCACAGGGTCAAACTCCACAGATAATACCCCAGGTCAGGATCAAACCCATGTCTCTGGTGATGTGAGACAGTGGGTCTACCAGTTATTGAGCAATCGTACATAGGCAGGCATTACTTAAAAAAAACACAAAGTACAGCAGTAGCTCAGTTGGTCAGGCAGCATCTCTGGACAACATGGATAGGTGACTTTTCAGCTTGGGACCCTTCCTCAGTTCTTCAAAGATGCTGCCTGATCACCGAGTTGCTCTCGCACTTTGTGTCCTGTTTTTGTAAACCAGCATCTGCAGTTCTTTATGTAGACAATATATATATTGTTAAGTTCATATTTAATCAGTATTTTATAAATACAAATACACATCCAGCAAATTCAACAGTCCGTAAAGGTAATGGTTAAATTCACATAGTTAATTTAGTGTAAAATAATATCAGTCCCAGCTTTACAGGCAGTTGAGTTTATTACCAGTGGATACATCTATGTACCTTATTCCAGTCTGCTGAAGGGTCCCGACCCGAAAAGTCAGCTATCCATGTTCTCCAAAGATGCTGCCAGACTTGCTGAGTTGCTCTAGAACTTTGTTGTTAAACGACAACTGCACCTCCTTGTTTCTCTAACTTACTCCAAGATTGTTTCCACAGCAATAAGCTATGGCTTTATGCATCCCTCTGGAAGGCGGCTCCGGACTGTCAAAACCGCCACAGCCAGGCATAAAAACAGTTTTTTTCCACGAGTAGTAGCTCTACTCAATAACCAAATGTCTGTAGCCTCATTTTGCTCTGGTATTTTATTTAATTCACATGTTTAAACTATAATGTTTTATTATTAATGTTTGATGTTTTATGTGTCATTCTTAATTGTTACTGTATGCCGTGTTGTTACTTGTGAGCGGAGCACCAGTGCAAATTCCTTGTATATTCATACTTGGTAAATAAACATATTCATTCATTCATAGCAGTCTGACTTACAAATCAGAAGGTTGTGAGTTTGAGATACTCTCCAGAGATTTCAGTTTGAAGATGTAGTCTACCACTCTTGTGCAGCACTAAGGAAATGTTGCAGAGACAGAGATGCCAAAGCTATGGTGTCAGAATAAGGTTCTTTCAAGTAAATATTAAAAGTCCGAGCTGCACAGTAGTGCAGCGTTAGAGCTACTGCCTTGCAGCGTCAGAGACCCGGGTTCCATTCTGACTACAGGTGCTGTCTGTATGCAGTGTGTACATTCTCCCAAGACTGTGTGGGTTTTCTCCGGGTACTAAAGACTAAAGTCTAATCCAAAAACAATATTTTGATGGAAGAATTTACTAATGGACTCATGGGTGATGAATAGCCCGCAAACATTATGACTGCAATTAAAACAAAATAATTCCAATATATGTGATGTTACTGTGTACCTTATATCTAGAGCCAGGATTTTGCCATAAATGCCATGTGCCTTTTCATGCCTTTTTTGATGATTTCACCAGGAAAATGCCTTTTTTACGATCGAGTGCCTAAATCTGCCCTTTTTTTCGCCATTTTGCTAAAAGGTTGTGCTATTTTCTCTAGTTGTACCATGATTACAATTACATTTTCTATGTTAATGTTATTATTAACGTGTTTACATAGTATAAATTACAACATTTCCACCACTGGGGTGAAACCGGGGGCGCCACCGCCGGTCGTTCATTCGTTCATGCCGCTGCCTGCTGGTTCAGTCTTATCCAAGATCTATTTAAGAGCGAACTGCAGATGCTGGAAAAATCGAAGGTAGACAAAAAATGCAGCTGAGGCAGCATCTATGGATAGAAGGAATAGGCGACGTTTCAGGTCGAGACCATTCTTCAGACTGATGTGGGGGGGGGGGGGGGGGCGGGTGTAGACTACCCAAGCAAAATACCCAAGCTTGTCTCCTCACTACATTTACTGCTGGCTCCAGTCGCAAATCTGAGTTTTCGAGTGATCTGTGCATGGCATTCATTGATGCTGGATTTCCATTGTGGAAATTGGAAAACAAATCTCTCAGAGGGTTTTTTAGAGAAATACGCAGAGGAACATATACCAAGCGAGTCATCATTACAGAATACATTATGTTGACAGTAACTTCAACATTGTTGTGCAGAAAATTAGAGATGAAGTTGCATGCAACAAAATGTGGATCTCAATAGATGAGATAACTGATGCTGTGGGGAGATAGGTTGCCAATGTGGTCATCAGTACACTGGAGGCAGGTCAACCATCAAAGGAGTATTTGTTCACATCCGTAGTATTGGAGAAGTCAAACAGCTCAACTATTGCTCAGTTGTTTACATCTTCACTTGCTGTACTTTGGCCAGAAGGTATTAAACACGAGAATGTTCTTCTGTTGGTGACTGATGCAGCTCCGTTCATGACTGCAAATTTTGTAAAGATAAAATGAATTGTCAACTGTCTTGAAGAACAAGAATCTGCTGCACTCAGCGTCATCAGTGAAATCATGCAGAAAAGGTCCCTCCACAACGATCTTGTGTTTATTGCTTCCAAATTTGCAAACTTCCCACAAGCTATCACTTCCCTTGAGAAACGTGGTGAAACAATAGGTTTTCAACAAAGTAACTGACGATATTCATAAAGTTCCTGGCGATGTAGGTAAAAACATACAAGGAAAATGTGAGAGAGTGATTTTAGCTACCAAAGATCTTGAAGAAATACAAAACATAGCTAAAGTTCTCAAAGGTAGTTGTAATGCACTAGATATCCACGTGAATATAGAGCCTGTAGCTTGTTTCAGGTATGCACCAGTGACCTCAGCTGAGGGAGAAAGACGTTTTTCACAACTGAAGCATATTCTGTCTGATAGACAGCATAGTTTGACACCAGATAATTTGAAAAAGATGCTAGTAATTATGTGCAACCAGGCAACTTTGGTAATTTAATGTAGTATACCTTTATTATAATTTGTAACCATATTTTGGTGGAAATACATGCCTTTTTATGCCTTTTTTGTCAATAAATGCCTTTTTCGTGCCTTTTTTGTAATTTTATTATGCCTTTTTGCCTGCCTATATCAGGGTTTTTTAGTGCCTAAACATCCTGGCTCTACTTATATCTGTAAAAAATTACAGAACACTGCAATTGGTGGTCTCGATGTGGCTTCCTTTACATTGGTGAGGCCCAAGTGTCGGTTAGGCAACTGTTTCGCTGAACACTTGTAGATAGACAAAAATGCTGGAGCTGAAATGTCACCTATTCCTTCGCTCCATAGATGCTGCCTCACCTGCTGAGTTTCTCCAGCATTTTTGTCTACCTTCAATTTTTCCAGCATTTGCAGTTATTTCTTAAACACGCTGAACACTTGTGCTCCGTTTGCTGGATCTCCCAGTTGCTAACCATTTTATCATCCCTTTCCATTCCCATGCCAGTCTCAGCTCACCTTGCTGTAATAGGTAATCTATTTAAACATAATAAGAACACAGAACATAAAATGATCCAGTACAGAAACAATCCCAATAGCCCTTCATGTCTGCACTGACCACAGTACAAATTTAAGCTAATCAGATCCGTACTAGAATGTATACATCCATTCCCTGTCTGTTCATTTGCTAGTGCTGTCGGGGAGGATTTAAACTAATGTGGCAGGGGAATGGGAGCATGAGCAGAGTGACAGAGGGGTGTAAAACGAGGGTAGAAGCAATAGGTAGCAAGGTGAAAAGTAAAAGTGGCAGGCAGACAAATCCAGGGCAAAAATCAAAAAGGGCTACTTTTCAACATAATAGTATAAGGGGTAAGAGTGTTGTAAAAACAAGCCTGAAGGCTTTGTGTCTCAATGCAAGGAGCATTCGTAATAAGGTGGATGAGTTGAATGTGCAGATAGTTATTAATGAATATGATATAGTTGGGATCACGGAGACATGGCTCCAGGGTGACCAAGGCTGGCAGCTGAACATACAGGGATATTCAATATTCAGGAGGGATAGACAGAAAGGAAAAGGAGATGGAGTAGTGTTGCTGGTTAGAGAGGAGATTAACGCAATAGAAAGGAAGGACATTAGCTTGGAGGATGTGGAATCGATATGGGTAGAGCAGCGAAACACTAAGGAGCAGAAAACGCTAGTGGAAGTTGTGTACAGGCCACCTAACAGTAGTAGTGGAGTTGGGGATGGCATCAAACAGGAAATTAGAAATGCGTGCGACAAAGGAAAAACAGTTATAATGGGTGACTTCAATCTACATATAGATTGGGTGAATCAAATTGGCAGAGGTGCTGAGGAAGAGGATTTCTTGGAATGTATATGCGGGATAGTTTTCCAAACCAACATGTAGAGGATCCAACAAGAGAGCAGGCTATTCTAGACTGGGTATTGAGTAATGAGGAAGGGTTAGTTAGCAGCCTTGTTGTGCGGGGCCCTTTGGGCAAAGTGACCATAATATGGTTGAGTTCTTCACTATGATGGAGAGTGACATTGTTAATTCAGAAACAAGGGTTCTGAACTTAAAGAAAGGTAACTTTGAGGGTATGAGACGTGAATTGGCCAAGATAGACTGGCAATTGATTCTTGAGGGTTGACGGTGGATATGCAATGGAAGGCATTTAAAGATTGCATGGATGAACTACAACAATTATGAATCCCAGTTTGGCAAAAGAATAAATCAGGGAAGGTAGTGCATCCATGGATAACAAGGGAAATCAGAGATAGTATCAAAACAAAAGATGAAGCATACTAATTAGCCAGAAAAAGCAGCCTACCAGAGGACTGGGAGAAATTCAGATTCCAGCAGAGGAGGACAAAGTGCTTAATTAGGAAAGGGAAAATAGATTATGAAAGAAAACTGGCAGGGAACATAAAAACTGACTGCAAAAGTTTTTATAGATATGCGAAGAGAAAAAGATTAGTTAAAACAAATGTAGGTCCGTTGTAGTCAGAAACAGGGGAATTGATCATGGTGAACAAGGACATGGCAGACCAATTGAATAACTACTTTGGTTCTGTCTTCACATAAATAATCTGCCGGAAATAGCAGGGGACCGGGGGTCAAATGAGATGGAGGAACTGAGTGAAATCCAGGTTAGTCGGGAAGTGGTGTTAGGTAAATCGAATGGATTAAAGGCCGATAAATCCCCAGGGCCAGATAGGCTGCATCCCAGAGTACTCAAGGAAGTAGCTGCAGAAATAGTGGATGCATTTGTGATAATTTTTCAAAACTCTTTAGATTCTGGAGTAGTTCCTGCAGATTGGAGGGTAGCTAATGTAACTCCACTTTTTAAAAAGGGAGGGAGAGAGAAAACGGGGAATTACAGACCAATTAGTCTAACATCGGTAGTGGGGAAAATGCTAGAGTCAGTTATTAAAGATGGGATAGCAGCACATTTGGAAAGTGGTGAAATTATTGGACAAAGTCAGCATGGATTTATGAAAGGTAAATCAAGTCTGATGAATATTATAGAATTTTTCGAGGATGTAACTAGTAGAGTGGATAAGGGAGAACCAGTGGATGTGTTATATCTGGACTTTCAGAAGACTTTCGACAAGGTCGAACATAAGAGATTAGTTTGCAAATTTAAAGCACACGGTATTGGGGGTTCAGTATTGATGTGGATAGAGAACTGGCTGGCAGACAGGAAGCAAAGAGTAGGAGTAAACGGGTCCTTTTCAGACTGGCAGGCAGTGACTAGTGGGGTACCGCAAGGCTAAGTGCTGGGACCCCAGCTATTTACAATATATATTAATGATTTGGACGAGGGAATTGAATGCAACATCTCCAAGTTTGCGGTTGGCACGAAGCTGGGGGGCAGTGTTAGCTGTGAGGAGGATGCTAGGAGGCTGCAAGGTGACTTGGATAGGTTGGGTGAGTGTGGCAAATGCATGGCAGATGCAGTATAATGTGGATAAATGTGAGGTTAGCCACTGATGGTAAGAACAGGAAAGTAGATTATTATCTGCACGGTGGCCGATTAGGAAAAGTGGAGATGCAACGAGACCTGGGTGTCATGGTACACAAGTCATTGAAAGTACGCATGCAGGTGCAGCAGGCAGTGAAGAAAGCGAATGGTATGTTAGCATTCATAGCAAAAGGATTTGAGTATGTGAGCAGGAAGGTTCTACTGCAATTATACAGCGCCTTGGTGAGACCACACCTGGAGTATTATGTGCAGTTCTGGCCTCCTAATCTGAGGAAAGATATTCTTGCCATAGAGGGAGTACAGAGAAGGTTCACCAGACTGATTCCTGGGATGTCAGGACTTTCATTTGAAGAAAGACTGGATAGACTCGGCTTGTACGCGCTAGAATTTAGAAGATTGAGGGGAGATCTTATAGAAACTTACAAAATTCTTAAGGGGTTGGACAGACTAGATGCTGGGAGATTGTTCCCGATGTTGGGGAAGTCCAGAACAGGGGGTCACAGTTTAAGGATAAGGGGGAGGTCTTTTAGGACCGAGATGAGAAAAACATTTTTCACACAGAGAGTGGTGAGTCTGTGGAATTCTCTGCCACAGAAGGTAGTTGAGGCCAGGTCATTGGCTATATTTAAGAGGGAGTTAGATGTGGCCCTTGTGGCTAAAGGGATCGGGGGGTATGGAGAGGTACAGGATACTGAGTTGGATGATCAGCCATGATCATATTGAATGGCGGTGCAGGGTCAAAGGGCCGAATGGCCTACTCCTGCACCTATTTTCTATGTTTTTATGTTTCTATGTAAAGGGGAGGCCATTTAAGGCTGAGGTGAGAAAAACGTTTTCACCCAGAGAGTTGTGAATTTGTGGAATTTGTCTACCACAGAGGGCAGTGGAGGCCAAATCACTAGATGGATTTAAGAGAGTTAGATAGAGCTCTATTGGCAAGTGGAATCAAGGGATATGGGGAGAAGGCAGGCATGGGTTATTGGTTGGGAACAATCAGCCATGATCACAATGAATGGCGGTGCTGGCTCGAAGGGCCGAATAGCCTCCTACTGCACCTATTTTCTAGGTTTCTATGATGCCAATACAGAAACGATATCTCTCTTCACTATAACTAGTTAAGTCCTATTTAATCCACTTAATGTTTCTATATACATGTCTAAATGACACTTAAACATTGTTATTGTGTCTGTCTCTACCGCCTCCCCAGGCAACGAGTTCCAGGTACTTACCAGTCTTCAATGATACTATAGAGAAGGAGAAGAATGGGGAGATACAAGGAAATAAGTTCTGATAACAAGGAAATAAGTTGGTTTAACCTCCAGCCACAGGGAAAATGTAAAAAGATATTATTAAAGACATTATAGCAGAGCACTTAGCAGCCAGGGAAAGTCAACATGCATTTACGGAAGAGAAATGTTTCACTACATTATTGGAGTTCTATGAAGAATTAACATGTGCAGTGGAGAAAAGGGAACTGGTGAATCTGCCATAATTAGACAGCTGATTAAGGTAATGCATCAAAGGTCAATGCAGAAAATGAAATCTCATGGCATAGGAGGGCATGGATAGAAGAATGGCTGTCTACCAGAAGCTAGGGAGGAGGCATGAGTGTGTCTGTTTCTGGTTGGTAGAATATAATGAGTAGTGTGCCACACGGATCAGAGCGGGGGCCTCAAAACTTAACAAACACTATATTAAGTAGGACCCGTCGGCTTCCATGTTCACACGGTAGGGCTGGTGCCCCAACACAATATTCCACCTCTCCACCAATTCCAATATTGGTGGCCAGTGGGGGGGGGGGGGGGTGGGGGGCTGCTTTCCAGAGGAAGTTCAGTCATTCACGACTGGTGGGCTGGCAGTTCACTCATTCACGGCTGGTGGGCTGGCAGTTCATTCAATCATGGCTGGTGGGCTGGCAGTTCACTCACTCACGGCTGGTGGGCTGGCAGTTCAAACACGGCTGGTGGGCTGGCAGTTCAGTCACTCACGACTGGTGGGCTGGCAGTTCACTCACTCACGGCTGGTGGGCTGGCAGTTCACTCACTCACGGCTGGTGGGCTCACACACACCCTCCATCACACACAACAAACACACACCCTCCATCACACACACACACACCCTCCATCACACACACACACACACACCCTCCATCACACACACCCACCATCACACACACCCTCCATCTCATGCACACACCCTCCATCTCACACACACTCACACCCTCCATCACTCACACACACACACACACACACACACACACACACACACACACACACACACACACACACACACACACACACACACACACGACCGTAAAACTTCTTGAATCTCCTCACGCAGCCTCTGGACTGAGCAGGACTTCCGCAATGAGCGTGACCTCTTGACTACATGGGACTTCAGGAATGAGCGGGACTTCCGGAATGAGCGGGACCTCTGGACTCAGCACGGCGCAGACTCACAGTTCAATCAGCACGGTGCAGACTCACAGTTCAGTTCACTCATGGTGCAGACTCACAGTTCAGTTCAATCAGCATGATGCAGACTCACAGTTCAGTTCACTCACGGGTGCAGACTCACACTTCAGTTCAATCAGCACGGTGCAGACTCACAGTTCAGTTAAATCACGGTGCAGACTCACAGTTCAGTTCAATCATCATGGTGCAGACTCACAGTTCAGTTCACTCATGGCGGAGACTCACAGTTATGGACTCAACTCTCACTCACGGTCTTCCGGGCTGACTGACTCATGACTAGCCTCCGGGGCTTTATTCCCTAGATCCCCTGAAGGGGCGTTACCTTCATCATGGTGACTGACAGGCAAGAAGACCAATGTGTTGATCTCATGATTTTTTAAACATTCATAACCTTTCTTTATTTTACCGATTGGAAGAAACCTTGGGGCGCTTGGAGGAGAGGAGGACGGTGAATAAGGTGGCAGAAAAATCGTAGCGATATAAGGTAGTGTTTTTGTTAACATTTATTTACAACATAGGCCAGAAGTGGTCAAGATGAGAGTTTTAGTAATAGTATAGATAAATTACTTAGATGATGGCACCAAAGTCTAGTTGCTAAAATATGATGATGACTCGAAGGTAGAAAACCCATTTGTGTAGAAGACTTAAGGAAGACTTATAATGGTGGCAGAGAGTAGAGGTAGAGGTCCAGTCTTATAGCACCAGAAACCCGGGTTTGATCCTGACTATGAGTGCTGTCTGTACGGAGTTTGTACGTTTTCCATGTGACCGTGTGGGTTTTCTCTGGGTGCTCCGGTTTCCTCCCACATCTCCAAGATGTGCATGTTTGTAGGTTAATTAACTTCTGTAAATTGTCCCTTGTGTGCAGGAGAGAACTAGTATATGGTTGTTTGTTGGTTGGCGTGGACTCGGTGGGCAGAAGCCCTGTTTCCAATCTCTATCTCTAAACTAAATTAAACTAAATTGAAAAGCTACAATGGGATAGAGATAGGTTAAATGAGTGGGCAATGATTCGGCAGATGGAATATAATGTCGGAAAACATGAGATCCATTTTGGCAGGAAAAATTAATAAAGAAGAACATTTTTTAAATGGTGAGAGAGGGCAGAGTTCTGAGGTGTAGACGTTTCTAGCTGCCCTAGAGTATGATTTGCAAAAGGCTAGCAGGAAAGTAGAGACACAAGAGACTACAGATGCTGGAACTCAGCAGGTCGAACAGCATCTAAAATCTAGAGTCTGAAGATGAGTCCCATCCTGAAACATTATCTGTCCATTTTCCTCCATAGATGCTGACTGACTCATTGAAGTAGGGGTGAGAGAAAGTTTGGTAAGTAATAGGTGGATACAGGTATGGCAGGGGTCTGTGGGCGGGTTGTTTGGCAGATGGCAGGAGATAATGACAAGGACTAGATGTGAAATGGAAACAAAAGAACATCAGAAAATATGGAAAGAAAAGGGGTGAAATGTGAAGCTGGAGGGGGCACATGGTGTATCCCTCTTCTTCCAGCTTCACATGTCACCATTTCACTCCTCGTCGTCTTTCCAAATCTGACAAAATTTTGTCTCCTTTGCACCTATGCACTTTGTCACTTTCTCCATCTATCTTCCAATCACCACCCCCCTCCCCCTACCTGTATCCACTTATCACTAGCCAGGCTTTGCCCCTTGCCACGTCTCCCTTCCAGCTCTTTCCCTACTCCCCCCCCCCCCCCCCCCCCGAGCCATCAGTCTGAAGAAGGATCCCCACCCAAAATGGTTTGAGCAAAACACAGAGTGCTGGAGTAACTCAGTGGGTCAGGCAGCATCTGTGGAAGGAATGGATAGGTGACGTTTGGATTAGAAACTCTACCCATTTGTTCTCTCCACAGATGCTGCCTGACCCACTGTGTTACTCCAGCACTCTGTGTTTTGCTCAAGCCATTCTGCTCATATATGTTCACTCAAATGGTTTGTTAAAAGATTCCCCGCATTGCTGGCTGACTGCCCTTTTCAAAATAGATTTGCAGTACATAGAAACATCCGCACCCTGCAAGTATCCAAGTCAATGCACCACAGTGACGAGGTAATATACCCATCAGTGTCACAACATTTTGTCAGCTTTTGATTATCTTAGTTGAGGGCACAGTGAGGGGAATGTTGCGAGATGATTTATCTGTTGGAGAAAGTATTTCAACATTTTGTCGGTCCTTGAGATGAACCAATGCTTACAGTCAACAATCCCGCTGTTTCTCGATAAATTACCACATAGCATTTATACAGTTGAATAAACACTGTGATTAAAAGTGAACGGTGAGAGTTCGGCCAAATGGTTCTCACTTGCTGCCAACATAAATTTACTTCTTCATATCTATGCATTTTTTTTCTATCATAGAACTTCAAATTCTCCCTTATTCCAGCATTATTTAGGCAATAGCATTTTGTGTGGCAGTTTTTCAGGCTTTGGCAATTGAAATCGACCCCCACATTATTGCAATTATATTGTACAGTGACTCACTGTCAATTTAATAAAGGCTAGCCTATCCTTTCAATTTTTCTTCTTATAAAGAATTACTGAAATATTGTTTTTTACTACAGATATAGAGAAATGTAAACTATCCATGTTCTCCAGGGATACTACCTTACCTACTGAGTTACTCCAGCATTTTGTGTCTTTCCTTGATAAACCAGCATCTGCAGTTAGACACAAAGTGCTGGAGTAACTCAACGGGTCAGGCAGTATCTCTGGAGATAAAGGATGGGTGACGCTTCCAGTCGGAACCCTTCTTCCAGCACTTGTGTCTATCTTTGGTATCAACCAGCATCTGCAGTTTCTTTCTACACAGCATCTGCAGTTCCTTGTTTCTATCAATGTGGTGGATTGTGAACTGCCCACAGACACATTTGGTTCAAGAGGTAATTTAGGATAGGAAATAAATGAATGAATCCTGAATTAATAACACAAACCGCTATGATAATTTAATGATAATTTAACTTTATTCTTTAATAGCCACCTCCTACAAAAGTAGCTATATTGTTCTGCCCTTTCCACTGCTCTGCACATTTAGGTGACTTAATTTAATGCTTACTTATCCTTCCTCATTCCGTGGCGTTTCTGCAGCAGGACATTATTGAAGGAGATTATTTCTGATGGTCAGCCCATTAAACTCTTTGCTGGGTTTGGTTACAAGTAGGTGGTGGTGAGGGAATGAGGAAAAATGGATATTTTCCAACATCTGGGGTAAAGAATTACACCAATATCTTCTGTACTTTTGAAATACTACACATGCTATCTGTTGCACAATTTCAATTACAATTCTGTTTGGACTAAGAATGTTGTTGAATAAATTCAAACAATATTTTAAACATTAGTGTAGTCTGTTGAAAATACTGTGTATTTCTACTGTGTAGAAAATGTCCGAAGAATGTCTGAAGAAGAGTCTTAACCCGAAACGTCACCCATTCCTACTCTCCAGAGATGCTGCCTGACCCGCTGAGTTACTCCAGCATTTTGTGTCTACCTGTTGAAAATATTGTTGTACCAAAGGAATTATTAATCGTACAAAAGAACATGTGTGTCACAGGTATAGTGGTTTGGCAGGCCTATAACACCACAGTGAATGCTAAGTTACAACTAAGAATCTAGAATAGTAAGATTAAATGAGAACTTACCAGTTCGAAGGTTGATCTTTATTTTATGAGGAGTTGCGATGAGGGATTTCGTGAAGAACCCGCCAGCACGCATGCGCGACATACTTCAATGTAGCGGTGTGGAATCACAGGACCAACAACAGAGACATGACTTGTTATAGTAAGATTGAAGAGACTCTAATTACCAGTTGATTTATGATCGAGGGTTGGGAGCGGAGGGCACGAAATCCCTCATCGCAACTCCTCATAAAATAAAGATCAACCTTCGAACTGGTAAGTTCTCGTTTATTCTTACTATTTCATTTCGGAGTCACGTGAGTGACTTCGTGAAGACTTCAAAGCTCTGTGATTCCATGCCCTGGACCACGTCCATGCTGTCACACACCACTAATAAGGATGGATAGGAGTAAACAACTTTCCAGACTGCTTGTACTGAAAAATAAGAACAATATTTATTAATAACAAAGAAAAAAACCCTCACTCGGGGACCTCTCCACGTTCTTGACCTGCATTCAGCACAGCCTCCGCGAACTGTAGAGGAGCGGCAACAGGCTTGTTGCAGAACCGCTGGAAGATGGCTTAATTCGCCCATCATGCTGTGGCAAGAATATGGTCCATGGGCACCTCCATGACCCTTGCCGCCGACGTTGATGCAGCCCTGGTGGAATGGGATTTGAAGACATTAGTGTCAATACCTGACTTACCCAAGACGTCCTGAGCCACCTGGATATCGTCTGGACCGTCACTCTATGGTGAGGTTTCTTGTGGGTGATAAGCAAGTATTTCTCCATTCCCCTCAGCTTTCTTGTCACTTTCACATAGTGACGGATATGGGCGGCTAAACATAGCCTTGCATCAGCGGGGAATGCCGGGAACTTCAGCTGCAGCCCTGTGAACCCAGGTCTATGCTGCTTGAGTAATTCATCTATGAAGAAGATTACTTCTGCAGGGGTAGAGATCATCCTGTTGATCCGGACCTTGTGGAGTGTCTGTACCCTCTGCGCTGAAGTCAGTGCCAGTAACATCACCAGCTTCAGGGTGAGTTTGTCCAGCTCAAGTCCCTCCATGGGCGACCACGTCCTGAGCAGGGTTAATACCTTCCCGATATCCCAGGTGATGTTATAACGCGGTCTGGGCGGATTGGAATTAAATATTCCCCGCATGAGTCTGGACACCAGCCTGTTGGATCCTACCTCAATATTGAGGTAGAATGACAGCGCACTCCTGGCGCTGTTGATGGCACTGTAGCTGAGGTGTTCGTCATGGAGCAACCCCGCCAGGAATTCCAAAACGTCGGTGATGGTTACAGCGTTGTACGCAATGTGGGAGCGGCCGCAGTAGATTTCCCATTTCCGGATGTGCGTGAGATATTGCCGCCTGGTGGACTCCCGATGAAGCTCCGATGGTATCTATGGTTCTAGATGATAGGCCATACCGCAGTAATGGCCTGTTCAGAACCTGCAAGCCAATAAGTTGAGATGACTGTGGCAGGGATGTGGCTCCCCTGACACAGGGTTTGTTACCAATTGTGGGCAACCCTCTAAGAGGATCCAAGGTTTACTGATCATATCAAGGACCACCGGATACCATGGCTGCGTAGGCCAGTCGGGTATGATAAGAATGCCCTTGGCAGCATCCGTCTGGATTTTCCGCAATACCCGACTGATGAGGCAAAATGGAGGAAATGCATAGAAGAACCATTTCCCCCAGTCCAGCGAGAACGCATCCATCGCCATTGCCCCAGGATCTGGTTCCCACGAAACGTATGTTGGTACCTGATGGTTCAACCGCGACGCAAAGAGGTCAATATCCGGTTTACCAAATTTGGCTGTAACTTTAGCGAAGATTTGAGGATTCAACATCCACTCGATGTTGTCATTAAATTTGCGTGACCTTGTGTCCGCCACTGTATTGAGCTCACCTGGTAAATAGGTAGCTGAAATCCAAATATTCCGTCGAATACACCAGAGCCAAATTGTATTTGCCAATTCATCACATGAAATTGACCTGGTACCGCCCATATGGTTTAAATATGCCACCGCAGTGGTATTGTCTATTTGGAGACGGACATGAGCGTCAGTAAGGTTAGAACAATAAGCTCGAAGTCCGTGAAATGCTCCAAGCATCTCCAAATAGTTTATCCCTTGTGACAATAACAGGGTAGATTCAAGGGTGTCCCATCTGCCCCCACAACTAGAGTAGTTGTCCGTAGCTCCCCAGCCATGGGAGCTTGCGTCTGTTTGTAAGTATACCATCGGATTGGGCAAAATGATGGGTTTAAATGAGTCACAAATATTGTCAACCCACCATTGTAACTCAATCTTAGCCTTTAGAGGCAGCTGCATTGGTCTATCGAAATGTCCAGCATTCAGTTTTAACGCTGAGATCTTGGCTCTCTGCAAATTCTGATAATGCAAAGGTCCGTATTGGGCAGCTGGAAAAAGTGCTACGATCTTGCCAATCACCTTAGCAGTTTGTCTAATTGATGGTATACTGGACCAGACTAAATTCTTACATACTTGGGTGACATCCCCAACTTTGTTAGTTGGTATGGTGGGCCTCATGCGATTGGAATCCACCGTGAACCCCAGATAATCTTTGAACTTTGATTTATCTGGATGGATAATAAACCCCATTTTTTGAAAAATTGCCACGGTGGCTGAAACTGCCAGTTCAGCTGATTCCAGGGTGTTTCCAATGATCAGGATATCATCCAGATAGGCCATCACTATGTGATTTTGTCTCCTTAGCGTGGCCAGAATAGGTTTGAGTAATTTGGTAAATAATCTAGGGGCTGTGGTAAGCCCATTTGGCAAAGCCCTGTATTGCCAGAGCTGATCCATCCAGGTAAATTTTAAGAACTTCCTGTGGTGTTTCTGAATGGATACTGAATAGTATGCATCTTTTAAATCAATGCATGCCATAAAGCAGCCATGAGAAATCAATGACTTGGCTGTTTCGAACGTGTCCATTTTGAAATGGGTATATTTTACAAAGGTATTCAAATGGGTCAGATCAATAATAACCCGACATCCTCCATCCTTCTTGGGTCTAGTGAATATGTTGGATACAAATTCAATTGGTTCGTGTATAGTTCTTTCTATCACGCCTTTTTCTTGTAACCTTAAGATTTCAGCATAGTCTACTGCCATTTCGTTGCTAGACAGCGTAAATTTCCGATCTGGCATATGCTGGGATGGAGGGATTTTACCATTGATGAATTCTATCTCATAACCTTGAATACTTTGTAAGATAAACCCATCAGAAGTGATAGTTCCCCATGCCTCCGTAAAGAACCGCAGTCTCCCACCAACATGTGAAGTTAAGCATGCAGGTGCATGAAATCCAGACCGCCTTACCTCCATGGTTACCGGCGGTCCTTGATATGTTTGGCCGGACGTGGAGGTGCTGGGTTGGGCTGATGATGCGGCGTCCTCATCTTCCATGGTGGCCTCTGGGGGCCTAGCCCTAAAAAAGGCCTAGGTTGCTGAGGCTGCTGAAATTGAGGCGGAGCTGGAGCGTAGGTCCTACCTGGTCTAACGGCAGGGCCTCGTGGCCTGAAAATGGCACTTTCCGGGCTGGCTGCCTGGTGGAGATGTGTGACCGCATGAGTCCTACCGTTTTGGCGTGGTCATCCAGCTCCTTGACCCTCTTCGGGAGGTCTTCCCCGAACAACTGTCTGGGTGGCGGCGTAGGAGGTGCCTTGCACAACCCCGCAAATTTTGGGTTCAGCGTGGGTTTGATGACGCTCTTCCTGAAGGCATTTATCTCATACTGTGTGGTGCACTGTAGAGCCAGCGCATCCTCCTGGTCGGTGCTCAGATCCTCCCCGTCCACCGACCGCGCAAACGCGGTAATCCCAGCAGTGAGCAGCTTCAGGATCCGCTGGAGCTTCATCTCCTGGGTCCTGATCCCTGTGCTGATGTTGCCCCAGATTGGCGTATTGACGATGGGCACGTTGAGGGAGTTGCAGTTTGATGGGGCTTTGTGCCTGTTTATGGCCTCCGACAGGACCTCCTCCTGGAGCTGATGATTGGTCAGGAAGTCCACGGTGGCAGCCAGTTTGGGGTTGAGGGGTAGTCCCGATGTCTCCGATAATGCAAATTTCGTTGCTACATCGAGGAGCTCTTCCTGAGGGGCCTCCAATGTAGCTGGTGCTTGGCCCAAGTCCTCATCCTCCGGCTGTCTGAAGCTTCCTGCTGATGATGGTGATATCTCCCTGTGCCCTCTGGAGCTGGATGTTTCCTGCCTCTGATTCTGTTGCAGGAGAAGCTCCAACATCCGCTCCATCCTGTCAATACGCCCTTTGCCCTTGGATCCTGGGCGGTCGGAGTCCTCATGTTCTGCGGAACTGCTGAGGCTCCGGTCATCGGCCCGTACCTCGTCGAGGTAATCTTGGTGCCGGAAGCTGTCGCTACCAGCCGTCGCAGCGAAGCTGAGCGATTCCCGCGCGGATCCGCTCAAACGCCTCCTTTTGGCGGAGCTAGATCCCGCTGCCTCGAAGGGCAAACGCGGTGAGTGGTCGGCACCCGACGCCTCGGCGTGGTGACCCGTCATCCGCGCGGGCTTGCCGACTGCCCAAATCCTGGGCCTAGCCGGCGTACGGTCCCGTCCCCCCATCCATGGGGGACTCGGTGACCGTGGCGGGACTCCACCCGAATGACTCTTCCTAGTCTTGGTGGCTGGGGAGTCGACACTGGTCCTTGCAGGTCTCCCAGTGGACTTGAGTCCCGCCAATTCACCAGTCCGCAATTTAGCGGCAGGTGATACCTTTGCCCGTGAAGGGCTAGGTTTACGGGCTCCATCCCTCCCTCTCCTCCGAGGGCTCAGGGAGAAGGGCCGTGCAGCCGCACGCGAGCCCTTGCCCAGGTCGACCAACGAGCCCGTTGGCGACAGCGATACGGAGTCAGGGTCCACCTGCTCCGGTGGCACACCGAAATCCTGCTCCGCGGAATCCTCGCTGAAGCTCCGGTGTATCGGCGGGTCGGGCCCTGTAGCGACAGGGCTCCCCGACTTCCTCGCCTTTTTCCCGGCCTGACTCGCAGGTGTAGCCGTTGATGAGGGCTCCGGGACGGGTGGCCGGCGACTCCTTGCGGACGTCCTACGGCCCCTGTTCTTTCCTTCCATGTTCCTGTTGAGAGAGAAAAAATACTCCACAACAGAAACTAACCAACTCAAGGTTAGTTTCACTTACCTGAGCGGCTCCTTATGAAGGGCTGGTGGTGAGCCGCGCTCCACCTCCAGCCGTCGACTGCAATGCGTTGCGACGATATGTCGCGCATGCGTGCTGTCGGGTTCTTCACGAAGTCACTCACGTGACTCCAAAATGAAATCTGCATTGTATTCGGGATCATTCTGTGTATATTTTTTAACTTGCCTTTTTAGCTTGATGAATTGGAGAAATAATTTCAACATCATCTGATGTTTATCATGCCGCTGAATGTGAATCACATCACTGAAGAAATATATGCAACAACCCAACCTTTCTAGAGCAGAGTTTTATTTTTATCGTTTTATTTTTTTGGAGACAATGATTTTTCTTTTAAGTGACAGAGCTGAGCTATTTTGCAGTTTTTGCTGACTCCTCTCTCTGAGCCTGGCCATTCTGCTTTGGTCTTGGATCTCAGAGTCATAGTGTGATAGAGTGTGGAGACCGGTCCTTCGGCCCAACTTTCCCATACCAGCCAACATATCCTAGCTACACTAGTCCCACCTGCCTGCGTTTGGCCCATATCCCTCCAAACCTGTCCTATCCATGTACCATGTACAGTGATATATGTTCAATGGGGCAAGGCATATGACTAGTTCTGTTCACTTTAACTTGGTGCTCGTATCTTTCTAGGTGATGGAGGTGGCAATCTGGGGTCTTCTATCCTTCCTAAACATTTGGCAGGTCTATAACACCATATTGAATGCTAAGTTACAACTTTGTGCAATTTTTAATCTAAGGCCAATGATTATTTTCAACTTGGGTAGGTTGACCTGAAATGAGATTCTGGAAATGCTTGAGGCAAATGCTGTAATTAATATACAAGGCGTTTAATTTTATCCTTTCTGAATTCAGGTGCATACATCGGAAGTGCCTCTTGGTCCCTCTGTACCACACCAGGCCACTGGCAGTCTGACATTGATTGGAATCTTGGATTAGTTCCCTGCTCCTTGAGAGCTAGCAGTGATGGAACTGGCTGATTTCTTGTCTCCCCTCATTCTCCAGCCTTCTTGAGCTAGCAATTCCTGCAGATCGCTTCATGAGTGGGAAGGTCAATATCCATTGATGGCATAGTGGTACGACTGGTAGACCTGTTGCCTCACAGCGCTGGAGACCCAGGTTCAATCCTGACCTAAGGAGCCGAGTGTGTAGAGTTTGCACGTACTTCCTGTGACCATGTGGGTTTTCTCTGGGTGCTGTGATTTCCTCCCACATCTCAAACACATGCGGGTTTGTAGGTTAGTTGGCTTCTGTAAATTACCTTAAGTTGTAGGGAGTGGATGTGAAAGTGGATACCATAGAACTAGTGCGTTTAGTGTGGACACGGCGGGCCGAAGGGCCTGTTCAAAATAAATGGTATCTCTTTAAAATAAATGGTATACATAATTGATCAGACAATGCCCACTGCTTTTGCAGTTTTCTTCATTCAAGAGTATTCGAATCTCTGAACCACGCTGTGGTGCAACCATTCAGTATGTTCTCCACTGTACACTTGTAGAGTTTAGACTGAGCAATTGGCAACACACCAAATCTCTTCAAACATCTGAAGAACTCAAGACTTTGGTAAGCTTTGTTTATGATTCTATCCATATGCTTGGCCCAGAACATCAATGATGAGTACAGAAGGAACTTGAAGCTATTGACTCTTTTACTGCTGTCCTATCAATGAATACAGGAGCATGGACCCTCTGCTTTCCTTTCCTGAACTCGACAATCAGCTTCTCACTGAGAGCAAGGTTGTTGTTCTGGCACCAGTTGAGTTTGGTTGAGAGTTACAGCACGGAAACAGGGCCTTCGACCCACCGAGTCCACGCCGACCAGCGATCCCCGTACACATACACTATCTTATACATATTAGGGATAATTTTACCAAAGTCCTGTACGTACAAACCTGTACTTCTTTGGAGTGTGGGAGGAAACCGGAGCACCAGAGAAAACCCACGCAGGTTTAGTTTAGTTTAGTTTAGTTTAGTTTAGTTTAGAGATACAGCGCGGAAACATGACCTTCGGCCCACCGGGGGTGAACGTACAAACTCACAGGGGACACAGGGTGAACGTACAAACTCCGTACGGACAGCACCCTTAGTCAGAATCGAATGTAACGCACTACAGGCACTGTAGCCAGTCTCTGGCGCTGTAAGGCAGCGACTCTAGCACTGCGCCACCAACCACTCAACCAGATTGTTAACGTTCCACTAGACTTTGACATATTGTTACCCATTATTCGTCCAATGACGACATCATTGGTGAATTTAGAGATGGTGTTGAATTGGTGTCTGGCTACAAAGTCATGGGTTTGGAGAGGTGAGAGCATGGAAAGAACCGTGCAGTCCTGCGCTGATTGTCAGCGAGAAGAAGGTGTTCATACTGATCGAGGTCTGCTGCTTAGGAAATCGAGGATCCATTTGCCTTGGGAAGAGCAGAGACCCACTTCCCTGAGTTTGGCAATGAGCTTGGAAGGCATGATGGTGTTGTTCATAAGTGGGCTATCTTTCCATTCAGGCATGCCTCATCATTCATTGTGATCATGGCTGATTTTCTGCCTCAGTACCATTTTAGAGCACAACTCGTACAAGCCTGGATTCCCTTAACCACCAACAAATTATTGTTCTGTATGGCGGCACAATGATGCTTCTGCTAGAGCTGCTGCCCCTCAGTGCAAGAGATCCAATAACCCTAACCCTCTAACCCTCTACATCTCACCTTGGGTGCTGTGTGAAGTTTGCTTGTCCTCCCTACGATCGAGTAGGGTCCCTCCAGGTGCTCCCGTGTCCTCCCACTCCCAAAGACATGCAGGTTTGTAGGTTAATTGTTCTTTGTCAATTACCCCTAATACGCAGGGAATGGATGCATCAGTCAGATAACATAGAACTAGTCTGAACAGGTGATCTGTGGTTGGTGTGGACTGTTTCCATGCTGTACTTTTCAATCAATCAATCTGTAGTCGATGAACAGTAGCCTGAAGTACATGTTCCTATTGCCCAAATGGTCCAGTGCAGAGTAGAGAGTCAATGAGATAGCATCAGCTATCTGTAGTTGTGGTTAGCAAACTGAAATGGACTCAGGTCATTATTGAGGCAGGAGTCGACCAACCTCTTGACACAGATATCAGAATTTCTTCAGGCTTCTTCTGACATGTCATAGATTTAGTTTAGAGATAAAGCGAGAAAACAGGCTCTTCGGCCCACTGAGTCTGTGCCGACCAACAATCACCCCATACACTAGTTCTATCCAACATACTGGGACATTACAGGAGCCAATTAACCTGAAAACCTGCAGGTCTTTGGAAATGAGCACCCAGAGAAAACCCACAGTCACAGGGAGAACGTAGCAAACTCTGTACAGACAGCACCATGGTCAGTATCGAACCCATGTCTCTGGCGCTGTAAGGCAGGACGCTGCGCCATTGTGCCCCCTTCAAGATTTCAGATTATGGACAATAATGCATGCATAGGTAGTTCTTATAAGGTGGACAAATTATTCCAGTTTAAAATGTTTGACACAGGACTTATTAATCCACCTAATGTCAATATTATTATTAGGTATCACATTTAAGTTTAATTGTTGCAAGATGATTTTACATTGCATTAAATTGTGCTCTTTGGGGTTTTGGGGGAAGGAAATAATTCTGTCTAATAGTTAGCTAATTATGTTCTAATTAGTGGATTTGAATAGGAAAGAAGATTGACCAATAAATCCTTTATTTTCTCTTTAAAGGCTCTGTATGTAAGATTACCGATAATTACACAAAAACATTTAAGTGAGTATGAAGCTGTACTGGCTCCCATGGCGATTGCTTATCTTTGTACATTACAGATGTGAGCAGATGTGATTTCAAGGGACTGGTAAACACAAGCAGAAACTTACCCAAAACAATAATGAAGATTTATTGGTGTATTTAACATAACATGCATCATCAACTGCCAAATCGTAGTGGCCAGGAAAATTTCGAAGCATACTTGATATCTGTACTTACAAAGTAAAAATAGACCAGGGGTAGCTACCTACGTTAAGTCACTTCGTATTTGTTCTGGTTCTAGATAACCTGAGGCTGCAGAACAGGCACAAGGCGAAAGCTTCAGGTTTTGATTTCAAGAGTTGAGAGTGTTTAATTGTCATATGTGCTGAAAGCAGGAATTCTTACTTGCAGAAGCACAACAGATATCCAAACACAGTTTATAGATCGGACAGGTTTTGGGGGATATAGGCCAAACATAGTCAGGTGGGACTAGTATAGCTGGATCATGTTGGTTGGAGAGGGCAAGTTGGGCTGAAGGGCCTGTTTTCCACAGTGTATGTCTCTAATACTCTATGATAGTATTCATAAATAACATAACAAGCAAAAAAAATTCAATAAATGAAGAAAAAGCAATATTAGTGCAAAATCAATGCACAAAGCCCCGAGTGCATCCAAGAATTTGTAGTTTAGTTGGTGTATGTAGTTTTCAAAGACCCGATAATTGTGGGGAAAAGGGAAGATTTGGTGATGATCCTGTGAAGGCTGGTCTCTGTAAGCTGGGGAAAGATGAAAGATGGAAGATAATTATCCAAAGACCAAAAAACCATTACAACATTTCATTTAAACCAACAGAAGTGCTAATTGGCATAATTCCACAATTATAGTCATTAAGACATAAATATTTAGTGATACAAGCAGTTAAGTCACCGGCTTTTATCAGGCCAGGCTGTATATTCCTGATGCACGCTCACGCCCACTCACACTGGAAACTGCACAGACCTTGATAAACAACCATCTGACGCAGTTGCCAAGGTGGTTATCTTGATGATCCTGTGAGACAACAGGAAATATGCTGCAGACCATCCCATTATCTGTTGTGACAAATCTTTCCAAAGGCACACGCTATAAATTATAATGATTCACTAAAACTTCCACTGCTGCTCCTGATGAGTGGTGCTCTGACATATACATACAATTGAAATGTAAATCTGTGCAGAAAAATCTGCATCATTTAAGGTCAGTAGGTTACACTAAGTAGAATATGAGTGAGTAAAGGTCCAAGAAAAGACGCACACTGTAACTTTGATTTACAATTGATCTTTCCATTTTATTCAGGACTTGAAGTGGGACCATTGCCCACTTAACTGGGGCAAATTGATGCCACTTTCAGTCAGCCATAAGCAGTTTAACAGTGGCCCAAGCATCTTGCTAACTCAAACTTAAATGTCAACATGCCAGAGGCATATTCAAAAAACATTGGCTAGCAAAAATAAGATTCAATATTCTTTGTTATTTCTAATTCCATTTTGAACATGATGCTTCCTGTAAACAAACTTAGATACAGTTCTTTTCATGATCAACCTTTCTGCTGAGTGCTAATGATCAAAGGAAATTCCTCACACTGACGAAAGTCATCCTTCTCAGTAAACTGCTGCTGCTGCTGTTGCTGCTGGTGTCCATCAGTGGGTAGCCCAATATCAACTAAATTGTATTTAAAAATAAGGATGTTTTGTTATCTGCTTTAATTCTCTTAACGTCAACTATTATGATGTAATTTTTAGTATAATAAGGTAACATCCCTGTCTTTTTCAGTATCTCTCCTTAATCTTTCAGTGATTGGGTTCATGCCAGAGTCGCCCGAGCAATCTTTTTAATATCTGTTCTTTCCATACGAGTTAGGATATGCTTGTTGTACTCCACACTGTTTAGTTTAGAGATACAGCACGGAAACAGGCCCTTCGGCCCACCTAGTTCTCAACAACCAGCGATCCCCCGCACATTACACTATCCTACACACACTAGGGACAATTTACACTTATACCAAGCCAATTAACCTACAAACCTGTAGTGTTTGGAGGAAACCGAAGAAGAAGACCACCAGGGGCGCCGGGGAGATGGCTGCCCTGCTGGCAGTCTGTTCATATTTTCTTTCTTTTTGTTATTTTTTAGTGTGTTAAAGGTTTGTTTTAATATTCTTCAGTTTGTTTTATGTGGGGGGAGGAGGGAGGGGATCGGGAGAAACCTTTATTCAAGCTCTTACCTTCCCGGAGATGTGATCAATTTTCGGATCACATTCTCCGGGCTCTGCGGCCTACCATCGATGGAGCTGGAAGCCTCCTCGGCCTGTCGTGAGCCCCACCGCAGGGCGTGGACTTAACATCGGAGCTGATACCTTGTCTGGGATCGCTCTCACTGCGACCACCGCGGAATCACCATCAAGGGCTCGCAGTCGCGGGTGACGCTAGTCGGGGGCTCCAACGTTGCGGTAGGTTCGACCAGCCCCGAAGCGAGGTTCGATCACCCTGCACGGGAAGCTGACAACCCCCGATGCGGGAGCTGATCGCCTCGACGCGGCAGACCCGAACGCTGTCGGTTACGGGAGTCAAGATCATCCCGCCAATGGAGGCTCAAGGGCCACGATCTAGGAAGAACAAAGGGAAGAGACTTGAACTTTAGTTTGCCTTCCGTCAGAGTGAGGAATGTGTAGGAGTCATTGTGGTAGACGTTAAAATGTGTTTTTTTGAGTGATCTGTTGCTTTTAATTGTATGACTGACCTGGATAATGAAATTCCTTGTATGTTGCAAAACATACTTGGCGAATAAATTGTGATTCTGATCTCGGAGAAAACCCACTCGGTCACGGGGAGAAAGTACAACTCCGTTCAGACAACACCCGTAGTCGGGATCGAACCCCGTTCACCGTGCCGCCCTAATATTTGGTTTTATGGTTTGAATTGAATTTTAAATACAGAATACAATGCACATTTGCCACGCTGTTGCACAATTAGCATGAGAGAGTGAGAATGAATTTCAAATACAGCATCTCTGGAAGACACCAACCTTGAAACCTGGTTATAATCTGTTGATGCTAGGAATTGCAGATGCTGGAATCTTGCATAGAACATAAAATGCTGGAGTAACGACGGGTAGGCAGCATCTCTGGTGGACATGGACAGGTGATGTTTCAGGTCAGGATCCTTATTCAGACTGATTGGTTGAAGAAAGCTGGAAAGGGGAGAGAAAGCTGGAAAAGAGGCGTCTAAAACTGGTTTCAGTTTTTTTTAATTAATAAATATTTATTTGCACCAATCCTTTATTGTTTTTTGCGGTCAATTTGTAAAATTCCACAATATATTTTGAGGGTGTGCTGATAGCACAACCTTACTTAACCATTACAAAGCACAATGTGCTGGAGGAACTCAGCAGGTTCGGCAGCATCTGTGGAGGCAGTTTTGCGTGGACTTGTCTTCAGACTGGTCTTTCGTCGGAAGCTTACCTATTCAGTGATCATTTTCACTAAAATCATTATTTTCTGGTCATTATCACATTGGTACATATTAATAGTGATTACATATCAAGATATATAATTAACTGCAATGTATTTTTGATTTCAGGAAGGCACATGAAAGGTACTATATAAATACATTCCTTAATTTGCTATTTATTGGACCTAGTTATTTGAAAACTGACTATCCCCTCTGCAGAAAAAAACACCTTCAGCAATACTCTAAAGCACAAATATTGCCAATCTCTGAATTATTTCATACAGACGCAAGTCTTTCTTTCATTCAATCACAACGTTCATTGTGAATGTTTGTATTGTGAGCATTTCAGCGCATTTCTGCAAGCTGCAAGATTTGATATAAATCAAAGCATGGGCTTTTTAAATGTCTTTGGCAAGGTACAGTTAGAATGGAACACTGTGTGCAGAGAGCTCCGCTCAAAAACACTTTAGTTCCGACAGATGTGGTTAAGAAAATAAAAATACTGGGAGTCGTGATAAAGATACACTGCCTCAAACCCTCTATATCACTGCTGGCTGGTGGAACCCCTTCTGCTTGCAATGCTTTGTTGCATCTTGATGGCCAGTGGATAAATCTGTATGTGTCCTTGCTAGCAAAGATTAGAAAATCCATTCTATTTTGAGACGAGCGTAGGCGGTGTGGGCTTTGATGTATCGAGCTCCCCTGTGTCTCAGGGCAAAGCTTGCTCTTATTCTGAGTAACTTCTCCACGCACAGCTGAACTATTCACTGCTGTCTGATTTGCATTTCTATCATGGTGTGGGGATTCCAAGCAGAAAAAGAGACTCAAAGGTTTTTCCCTCACAGAAGACGAATGTGATTTTTTTTCTCTTCTCTTTTACATTCAAATTAAAAACAAGCCGGGTCTTTTGTTCCAACCTCTGCCTAATTCGTTTTCTGACAGATGGAGAGAGAGTGCCTCCGTGCTCAGGGAACTGATGAACAGGTCCAAGTGATAAAACAACCGTAGAATACCAACAAATAAAGATTGACAAAATCTTACTCTGCATTTGGCTTAATAACATAGGATCCCGAAAGCATTTTCCTTGAGGCTGAGAGGATGTCCCCTCTGGTGGGGGTTTAGACACAAGGAACCTCAGTTGCTGTTTTATTTTATTTTTAAAGTCACAACATGCTAGAATAGCTCAGTGGATCAGGCATCATCTCTGGAGGACATGGATCTGGAATTCTTCAGACAGATTGGGGTGGGAGGGAGTAGTGGGGGATAGCCAAAAGCGAGGAGGGGCAGCACAAAACCCAACAGGAAATAAATTGTTACAGGTGAGGGGCGATTTTGATGAGCAGGTGATGGACAAAGGCCAGAAATGAAAAGACAGAAAAGGACACAAAGTGCCAGAGTAACTCAGTGAGTCAAGCAACATCTCTGGAGAACACGGATAGGTGACGCTTCAGGGTCCAGCCCCCCTATTGGAAAAATCTACATGAGGCACTGCTTCAAGAGGGCAGCATCAATTATCTAGAGGGCATAGCTTTAAGGTGAGAGGGCCAACGATCAAAGTGGGTGTGCGGGCCAAGTTTTATTAAATTCCTAGAATGGTGGGCGCCTGGGGAGGTGGTGGGTGCAGATAGGACAGTGGCATTTAAGATAGGCGCAAGGATGTGCAGAGAGTGGGGGGGGGGGGGGGGGGGGAGTGGATCGCACGCAGGCAGAGGTGATTAGTTTAACTTGGCATCATGCTCAGCATGGCATTGTGGGCTGAATGGCCTGGTTCTTTGATATATTGTTTTATGTTCTATTAGGCAATTAGAATATAAAAACAGGGATGGAATGCTTCTTCTTCTGTTGTGTGTCTTTTAGACCTGCAGCTCCGTTCAGGCGAGCCAGGCCAACGTGTCATCGTCCAGGTCAATCAGACCTCGTTCACCATTCGGTGGCCGGTGTTTGGGGCAACTGGTGAAGGATGTAATGCTGAGGCTCTAGAAGTCACTGGTCGGACCACATTTGGAGTATTGTGAGCAGTTTTGGGCCCCATAGCTGAGGAAGGATGGGTTGGCTTTGTAAAGAGTCCAGAGGAGGTTTACGAGTATGTTCCCAGGAATGATTGTGTTAACATATAATAAGATAGCATAGACACAATGTTTCCACTAGTGGGAGAGTCCAGGATCTGACGCCATAGCCTCAGAATAAAAGGGTGTACCTTTCAAAATGAGATGAGGAGGAATTTCCTTTAGTCAGAGGGTGGTGAATCTGTGGAATTCATTGCTACAGACGGCTGTGGAGGCCAAGTCAATGGATATTTTTAAGGTGCAGTTTGATGGATTCCTGATTAGTACATGTGTCAGGGGTTCTGGGGAGAAGGCAGGAAAATGGGATTGAAAGGAAAAGATAGATCAGCCATGATTGAATGACTTGATGGGCCGAATGGCCTAATTCTGCTCCTATAATTTACAAATTTATGATTGGAAGAGTAGTTCTGAGGTGCTCTATAGACAACTTCTTAGAAACAGAAAATAGGTGCAGGAGGAGGCCTTCGAGCCAGCACCGCCATTCATTGCAATCATGGCTGATCATCCACAATCAGTAACCCATGCCTGCTCTCTCCCTATATCCCTTGATTCCACTAGCCCCAAGAGCTCTATCGAACTGAATTTGCCTCTACTACCTTCTGTGGCAGAGAATTCCACAAATTCACAACTCTCTGGGTGAAAAAGTATTTTTTTCATCGCAGTTTTAAATGACCTCTCCATTATTCTTAGACAGTAGCACCTGGTTCTGGACTCCCCCCAATATTGGGAACATTTTTCCTGCATATAGCTTGTCCAGTCCTTTTTTATAATTTTATATGTTTCTACAAGATCCCCTCTCACCTTTTAAATTCTAGTGAATACAAGCCCAGTCTTTCCAATCTTTCCTCATGTGACAGTCCTGCCATCCCGGGGATTATCCCATGAACCTTCGCTGCACCGCCTCAATAACAAAGATGTCCTTCCTCAAATTAGGAGACCAAAATGGCACACAATACTCCAGATGTGGTCTGGAGTAGGACCTCTTTACTCCTATACTCAAATCTCGTTGCACTTCCCTTTTTCCTAATATGACACCATTGAGATAATAATCTGCCTCCTTGTAGATAAATAACATTTATCTACATTATACTGCATCTGCCATAGATCCAGCTTTGTGTCATCTGCAAATTTGCTACTGTTAATCCCATCATCTAAATCATTAATATATATATTGTAAATAGTTGCGGCCCCAGCACCGAGCCTTGCGGCACTCCACTCACCATTGCCTGCCATTCTGACAGGGACCAGTTTATTCCTACTCTTTGTTTCCTGTCTGCCAACCAATTCTCTATCCATGTCAATACCCTACCCCCAATACCATGTGCTTTAATTTTGCCCACTAATCTCCTGTAAAGGCTTTCTGAAAGTCCAGATACACTACATCCACTGCACTTGTCACATCCTCAAAAGATTCCAGAAGAATAGTCAAGCTAGATTTCCCCTTCATGAATCCATGCTGACTTGGACCAATCCTTTTACTGCTATCAAAATGCACCATTATTACTTATTTAATAATTGACTCCAGCATCTTCCCCACCACCAATGTCAGGCTAACTGGTCTATAATTCCCCGTTTTCTCTCTCGCTCCTTTCTTGAAAAGTGAGATAACATTAGCTACCCACAAATCCTGAAACTGATCCTGAATCTATAGAACATAGGAAAATGATCACCAATGCAACACGATTTATTGAGCCACCTCCTTGAGTACCATGGGATGCAGACCATCAGGCCTTGGGGATTTATCAGCCTTCTGTCCCATCAGTCTACTCAATACTATTTCTCGCCTAATGCAAATTTCTTTCAGATCCTCCGTCTCCCTAGATCCTCTGTCCTCGGGTACATCTGGGATATTGTTTGTGTCTTCCTTAGTGAAGACAGAACCAAAGTACCTGTTCTACTCATCTACCATTTCCTTGTTCCCCATAATAATTTCACCTGTTTCTGCTTTAAGGGACCCACATTTGTCTTTACTAATCTTTTTCTCTTAACATACCTAAAGAAGCTTTTACTATCCTTTTTATTCTTGGCCAGCTTACCATCATCCTTCATTTTTTCACCATGTATTGCCGTTTTTGTTATCTTATGTTGTCCTTTGAAAGATTCCCAATCATCTGGTTTCCCGCTACTCTTTGCTGTGTTATACACCCTTTAGTTTTATTCCCATCCCTAACTTCCATGTCAGCCACAGTTGCCTCTTACTCCCCTTGGAATCTTTCTTCCTCTTTGGAATGAAATGATCCTGCATTTTCTGGATTACTGTTCCACTGTCATTCCTGCTAGGATCCTTTTCCAGTCGACTTTGGACACCTCCTCCCTCATGCCTTCATAGTACCCTTGTTCAACTGCAACACTGACACTTCTGATTTAACCTTCTTCCTCTCAAATTGCAGATCTGTTGTTTATGTTCTAAGTTGACTATGACTAGAAGCCCAGACTGAGATTCTGTATTCAATGATTGACCACACCTGGGATACAATTGTCTGCTGATCAGGAGCACAAGACAGCCTTTTAACATGAAAACCCAATTAAAGTGGAATTATTAACCAACCACTATCTTAATGCAGGATCATTAATGCTGACCATGCTATCTAGTAATGTGACCCAAACGAAACAAGCACTTTAATCGATCAGGTTAATTAGAGTGCAGATTACTATTACTGATAAGGGACGAAAGAGGTGATGGTTTAACTAATTGAAATTGGCTGTCTCAATTGCTGATAGCATATTCTACAGAAGCTGCTCAGAAGCAAACCTTCAATCGAAATATATCAAATAATTGTAGAAAGAAAGAACTGCAGATGCGGATTAATACACAAAAGGACACATAGTGCTGGAGTAACTCAGCAGGTCAGGCAGCATCCCTGAAGAACATGGATAGGTGACAATCGAGTTGAGACCCTCCCTCAGACATATTTAGAAGGTTTGAAGAAGGGTCTCGGCCCGAAACATCATCAATCCATGTTGTCCAGAGATGCTGCCTAACCTGCTGAGTTACTCCAGCACTTTGTGTCCTTTTGTATATCAAATAGTTAATGTGATTCTGGTGTATTTTTAATGAATGCTTGGAAGCTATGCATCAATGGGAAGTTCAGCTTTTTTGTTGATCCCTACCTGCCCTTTGGGATATTTTGCTTTTCTATGAAAATATATTTTGACTAATACATACATTACTCCCAGCCCAAGATGATTGAATAATTCTTCCATTAATCATCCCTGGAGATGGTGACTAGGATTGATTTTACGCACAAAATATGTCCCATGTTATCTACAATTCACTGCATTTTGCACCATCTTTATACCGGAGAGAGGCTACAAGTGAGTGAAGTTTAGAGTAATCTAAAGTTAGCTGGTGGGTCCAATTAGTAATTAAATGGCAAACAGCATGTCGGCCGTTATTGCAAAGGAGGTGGAGTCCCACAATAGGGAGCTGTGGAGACAGGAACTGCACATTCCTGAATAAAACAGAAAGTGATGGAAAAACAGAATACATTTTTACCAATAAAGGCATCATTTACATTTTTAGTGATATTGTACTAATATTCCTTTTAATGTCCTCCTTTACAATTGGCATATAAATGAGATCAGCCAACCTGGTGCTTTATTGGCAAAAGGACACAAAGTGCTGCAGGAGCTTAGCAGGTCCGAAGGCATCTCTGGAGAACATGGACAGGTGATGGTTTGTGTTGAGACCCTTCTTCAGACTGGTGTAATAGGGGAGAAAAAGCTAGTAGTGCAAAGCCTGGCAAGTGACCCCACAGACGAGCACCAGACCTTAATAATACACACCATTTCTGAATTCATTACTTCCGGCTCACTGCCCTCTAAAGCCTCCAAGATTATCGTTCCCCAGCCCCGCACAGCCCAATTTTATCTTCTCCACAAAATGCACAAACAGAACTGTCCCGGCAGATCTATTGTTTCTGCGTGTTCATGTCCCTCTGAATTAATTTCCACATACCTCGACTCCATCCTATACCCTCTGGTCCAATCCCTCCCTACCCATGTCCAAGACACCTCCCACACTCTTCATCCCTTCAATGACTTCCGTTTTCCAGGCCCCCATCCTTCATCTTTACTATGGATGTCCAGTCACTCTATACCTCCATCCCCAACCAGGAAGGTCTTAAAGCCCTCCGTTTCTTCCTTGCCAGCAGAACCAGCTAATTTCCTTTGACTAACACTCTCCTCCGCCTAGCAGAGCTGGTCGTCACCCTTAATAACTCCTCCCACTTCCTCCAAATCCAAGGCATAGCTATGGGCACTCGCATGGGCCCGAGCTATGCCTGCCTCTTTGTAGGGTAAGTCAAACAATCACTGTTCCAGGTGTCCAATGGTCCTATCCCCGAACCCTACCTCCGCTACATTGACTCTCCTGCACCAGGCAGAACTCACTGACTTCATCAACTTCACGACTAATTTCCATCTTGAACTCAAATTCACAAGAGATCTCCGACATCTCCCTACCATTTCTACATCTCACCGTCTCCATCACAGGAGACAGACTATTGACTGACATCTATTACAAACCCACCGACTCCCATAGCTATCTAGACTACACTTCTTCCCACCCTGCTTCCTGTAAAGACTCTATCCGCTACTCCCAAATCCTCCGTCTATGTCGCATCTGCGCCCAGAATGTGGTTTTACATACCAGGTTATCGGAGATGTCCTCATTCTTTAGGAAACGGGGGTTTCCCACTTCCATTATAGATGAGGCTCTCACTAGGGTCTCCTTGATATCCCGCAGCTCTGCCCTTGCTCCTTGTGCCCCCATTCGTAACAAGGGCAGAGACCTTCCATTCCATCAGCCGTCGCATATAGCACATAATCCTCCAACATTTTCGCCAACTCCAACAGGATCCAACTACTGGCCACATCTTCCCATCTCCACCACTTTCTGCTTTTCGCGGAGACCGTTCCTTCCACAACTCCCTGGTCAACTCGTCCCTTCCCAACCAAACCACCCCCTCCCCAGGTACCTTCCCCTGCAACCGCAGGAGATGCAACACCTGTCCCTATACCTCTCCCCTCGACTCCATCCAAGGACCCCAACAGTCTTTTCAGGTGAGGTTTACTTGCACCTCCTCTAACTTCATCTACTATATCCGCTGTTCCAGGTATCAACTCCTGTATATTGGTGAGACCAAGCGCAAGCTCGGCAATCGTTTCGCTGAACACCTCCGCTCAGTCTGCCTTAACCAACCTGATCTCCCGGTTGCTCAGCACTTTAACTCCCCCTCCCATTCCTAATCTGACCTTTCTGTCCTGGGCCTCCTACATTGTCAGAGTGAAGCCCAGCGCAAATTGAAGGAACAGCACCTCATATTTCGCTTGTGTAGCTTACATCCCAGCGGTATGAACATTGACTTCTCTAACTTCAATTATTCCTTGCTTTCCCTCTCTCTCCATTCCCTCCCCCTTCCCAGTTCTCCCACCAGTTTGACTGACTCCAATTACATTTTATCTCTGTCCTGCCCACTCCCCTGACATCAGTATGAAGATGGGTCTCGACCCGAAACATCACCCATTCCTTCTCTCCAGAGATGCTGCCAGTCCCGCTGAGTTACTCCAGCATTTTGTGTCTACCTGGCAATTGATTGGTGGATACTGGTGAGGCAGGGTCAGTTTGTCAAATGGGTGGACAAAGGCTAGTGAGAAAAGGAGACAAACATGAGTCAGATAAGGTGCTAATAAGAATGATATGTAAAGCCAGAGGGATGGATATAGGTGAAGGGAACAAGGTGGGTATGGGTAGCGAAAGAGGGTGCAGGATGTTGGGAGAAATGTATCAGCACTGTTGTGGAGGGAGTACAGGAAAGATGGGGTGTTGCCTAAATTTGGAGAATTCAATGTTCATACTGTAAGCGGATGGAATATGAGGTGTTGTTCCTCCTGTTTGCATGTGCCCTCACTCTGGCAATGGAGGAGATCCAGTACAGAAAGGTTGATATGGGAATGGGAACATTTTGTTATACCTCTAGTTGGTGAAGCCACACCTGGAATGCTGTGTGCAGTTTTTGTGCCCTTGTCTAAAAAAAGGAAATAGGCCTATTTCATTCGCTCCATAGATGCTGCCTCACCCACTGAGTTTCTCTAGCATTTTTGTCTACCTTCGACAGATTAGATGTTGAAATGTTTTTACTAGAAATGAGAGTCACAGACAAGGAAGCTTTGCTGCAAAATAAAGGGCCGATCATTTAAAATTGAGTCATAGAGCTGTACACCATCAAAATAAGTTCTTGAGTCTTGTACCCACCTTGTACATGCTGAACAAATTGGGATAGTCCCATTTGCCCGCATTTGGCCCATATCCCTTTGAACACTTCCTTTCCACATATCTATGTTCAAAGTAACATTAGCAAATTTGCATTCAAAGTAACATTAGCAAATTTGCAGATGACACAAAGCTGGGTGACAGTGTGAACTGTGAGGAGGATGCTATGAGAATGCAGGGTGACTTGGACAGGTTGGGGAAGTGGGCAGATGCATGGCAGATGACGTTTAATGCGGATAAATGTGAGGTTATCCACTTTGGTAGCAAAACAGGAAGGCAGATTACTATCTAAATGTCGTCATTGGGAAAAGGGGAAGTACAACGGGATCTGGGGGTCCTTGTACATCAGTCTATGAAAGTAAGCATGCAGTGAAGAAAGCGAATGGCATGTTGGCCTTTATAACAAGAGGAATCGAAGATAGGAGCAAATAGGTCCTATTTGGTGCAGTTGTACAGAGCCCTAGTGAGACCACACCTGGAGTATTGTGTGCAGTTTTGGTCCCCTAATTTGAGGAAGGACATTCTTGCTATTGAGGGAGTGCAGCGTAGGTTTACAAGGTTAATTCCCGGGATGGCGGGACTGTCATATGCTGAGAAAATGGAGCAGCTGGGCTTGTACACTCTGGAGTTTAGAAGGATGAGAGGGGATCTCATTGAAACATATAAGATTGTTAAGGGCTTGGACACGCTAGAGGCAGGAAACATGTTCCCGATGTTGTGGGAGTCCAGAACCAGGGCCCACAGTTTAAGAATAAGGAGTAAGCTATTTAGAATGGAGACGAGGAAACACATTTTCTCACAGGGTGTGGTGATTCTGTGGAATTCCTCAGAGGGCGGTGGAAGCAGGTTCTTTCGATGCTTTCAAGAGAGACCTAGATAGGGCTCTTAAAGATAGCGGAGTCAGGGGATATGGGGAGAAGGCAGGAACGGGGTACTGATTGGGGATGATCAGCCATGATCACATTGAATGGCAGTGCTGGCTCGAAGGGCCAAATGGCCTACTCCTGCACCTATTGTCTATTGTCTATATCCAAATGTCTTTTCAAAGTCAAGGGTGAGCAGGGAAAGATCTGGGGCATTTTCTTTCACACACAGGGTGGTGAGTATACAGAATGAGTTGCTAGAGTAGGTAGTTGAGGCAAGTACTATAACAACATTCATAAAACATTTGTACAGCTACATGGGTAGGAAAGGTTTAGAGGGATATGAGCTAAACATGGGCAGGTGAGACTAGTGTAGATGGGGCATCTTGGTTGGCATGGGCAAAATGGGCCAAGGGGGCTATTTCTGTGCTGTATGACTATAAAAGTCATAATGGTGAACAGCATCAACATTTCTTCTCTCAGAGAGTGGTGACTGTCCAGAACTTCAAAGGTGACGATGGCTGGATCGTTAGATATACTGTATTTAAGGTGGAGGTAGGTCAATATTTGAAAGATTAAGGAATTCGGAGTTACGGGGAATTGGCACAGAAGTGGTCAACATAGACCATCAATTATCATATAGAATGGTGCTTGAGGGGCCTGGTGGCCTACTCCTGCTCATTTTAGCTTGCACTGTTGTATGCATGCTGCTGTAGTTTTAATCACAAACTATTTCCTGTAGTTCATAGGTACTTTTTAAATGGAATCTGTAGACTGATTGCTGTCTGTGTTGACTTAATAGATTTTGTCTTGTATAAAGTAAACTGTTTTCGGTGAGACTGGTTGTAAGTACCATCCAGCTCTTTGGTAGACCCAGTGCACCTCATTGATTGATGCAATGTTTTCAATCGAGATTCCAGCTTATTCACTGGCCACAGGCAGTGTGCATTTTTTTGTTTAGATGTGGAGTGGCGTGACTGGGCTCTGCTGCAACACCACATAATGGTGGTACAGAGCTTGTTAAATACTGACTGAATCCCAATCTGCTGCTGCCACTTTCAATCCAATAACTCGAGTGAAATCCCATCTCCACCTTGTTTAACAGCTCATCTAATTCTTACTGAGCTGGTGGCTGTGGGCAAATGGAAAGCAAGAGAAAAATATTCAATCACAGTGCCTGAAACTATAGCATCACCTTGACTGACCGCCGCCCGGTCAGACTCAACTACCTGACAGATCTGATTGAGAATCCCCTCGTCAAGGTTTTAGCTTTCACTTCTGCCTGTGTCTCTATTATCAGACCAACTCAGTTTAGCTTAGTTTTTAGTTTAGAGATACAGCATGGATATAGGCCCTTCGGCCCACTGAGTCTGTGCTGACCAGCGATCCCCAAATCCTAACAGTATCCTGCATACACTGTGGACAATTTACCATTTTACCGAAGCAAATTAACCTACAAACCTGTATGTCTTTAGAGTGTGGAGTGCTCCCGGAGAAACCCACAATGCTGTTTAAATCCTCAATTTGATTTGCTGAAGAGGGCAGCGTGGGGAATGAATTGGGTGTTCCCAGCTTTTAATTTAGATAAATTGTGTGGTATTACTGCTCCCATTTACTATTGCATGAATATGTGTGTAAAGAGAATTGTATGATTATGTGTGGAAGGCACAGTGGTGCAGGGATAGAGCTGCTGCCTGACAGAGCCAGAGACCCAGTTTCAATATTGACTTCAGGTGCTGTCTGTGTGGAATTTCCACGTTCTCCCTGGACTGCTTGGGTTTCCTCTGGGTGCTTTTGTTTCCTCCCACATCCCAAAGACGTGCGAGTTTGTAGGTTAATTGTCCTCTCCAAATTAGCCCTAATGTGTAGAGAGTTGATGAAAGTGAGATCACATGGAACTAGTTTGAACGGATGATCGATGGTTGGCGTGGACTTAGTGAGCTGAAGGGAATGTTTCCATGCTGTATCTTCAGTTTAGTTTATTTTAGTTTATTTTAGTTTAGTTTACTTTAGCTTGGTTTAGTTTAGAGATACAGCACGGAAACAGCCTATTTCTTAGGTGATTTTTCAGCAGACTGCCGGCAACTGTCAAGCTCGGGGCACTCGCCGGAAAAACCGGGAACTGGCGAATGTCAAGAGTGGAACACAGACACAGACACACACAGACACACACACAGACACAAACACACACACACAGCAAAGGTGGGGGCCAGGGAAAGAGGGGGAGTGCTGTCTGAAATTCACGGTACAAAGCCAAGGTGATACAAACACACACCGCGATGAACAGGAAGGTTAAGACGGCTAGCACAGTGTACGGTAAGTCCTTTAAAAGAGCGGGCAGGCAGGAGGGTAGAAGGGGGGAGAAGGGGGGGGGGCAGAAGGGGGGGAAAGGGGGGTAGGAGAAGCGCGGAGAAGGAGTGGAGACACTTTTAAGAAGCCAGACAACTTTTAATAAGCCAGAGATACACAGCTGTGAGGTTTGGCGGACATTTAACATTACTGGTCAGCTATCCTTGGTTCTGAAAACTCGTGCTTACGTTATTTTTCCCCAATGAGCCAATGAAAATACTCGGTCAGCAAAGGAGATTAACTAAAACTGGCGACCCCACGAACATTGCACCTATGACTACAGGATTATCGATTTTCTCAATGGCAACCAATTTTTGGTCGCAGAAAAATGTTCAACATGTCGAATAATTTGCTGCGACCATACTGAGGCCGCAACTAGTTCCCAGAATGCGGGAACTCCTCATGACCATGAAGGAGACTCACCAGAGACCACCAGCAAACATGTGGCGATTATGAGGCGAGCGCAGAGTCTCCTGCACAAGCCTAAAAAGTCGCCTAAGTAGGACAGGCCCTTAAAGCTTTCCTATCCATGTACCTGTGTAAATGGATTTTAAATGCTGTCATTGTACCTGCCTCAACTATCTTCCCTAGCAGCTCGTTCCATACACCCACCACCCTCATTGTGGAAATGTTGCCGCTCTGATTCTTATTAAATCTTTCTCCTCTCTCAGGCCCTCATATCCTGGCAACACCCCTCGTAAATCTTCCCTGCACTCTTTTCAGCTTAATGATACGTTTCCTATCGTGCGGTGACCAAAACTGAACACAAGACATTGAAGATAGTGTCCTGAAGATTTTCAGAAAGGGTGTCATCGAGGGTAATAGGAACATTCTGTGTTGGTGGAAAACATGGAAGTTTTGTTGAAGATAGCCACAAAATGCTGGAGTGACTCAGCAGGACAGGCAGCATCTCTGGGTAGAAAGAATGGTGAAAGGGTGACGTTTTTGGTCGAGCACCTTCTTCAGACTGAGAGTTCTTACTACAAGATTTTTAAAAGAAGAAACTTATTTTGAAGGGATCTGGTGTACAGGAAACACTAGTGATAAAGCAGGGGCACAGATCAATGGCAATTGTAAAGGGATATCAATTGTTGACCTTGGCAGCACTGCCCGAATCCTGTGCATGGATAAACCAAATGAACACCAGGTTCCTGTTGTATTGTGCTGCTACTTCAATACAAAGGGGAGAAGAGCTGCTGTGGGGAATGTTGGGAACAATTTTTAAAAGCATGTCACGTCTGTGGTGATGGACAATTCTAAAATGGACTAGACATGCGATTATTTTTACTGTTTAATGGTTGTAAATGGGTACAATGGAATATAGATTTACCAGCTTATGAAGGGGCAGAGTTGTATTTTCACACAGAGGGTGGTGGGGACCTGGAATGCTCTGCCAGAGGTGATGGTGGAGGCAGATGTGATAATGGCTTTAAAGGGGCTTGTAGATTGGCACATGGGTTTGCAAGGAATGGAGGTTTATGGATCATATGCAGGCAGAGGAGATTTGGTTTAACTTGGCATCGTGTTCAGCTCAGGGACAGTGGGCCGAAGGGCCTGTTTCTTCTATGGTTCTGTATATTTTGAAAGAACCAACTTGCATAAAGTAAATTCTTATGAGCAGCAGTGACAAAATGAGCAGGCAATCTGTTTTTATGATGCTGGCTCAACAATAAATATTTACAAAGATACTGGAGTGAAAGTCCCTATCTCCTCTTCAAAATATTTCTGTAGGATCTTTTATAGTAACTGCCCGAACAAATGGGTTCTCAAAAGAAGGCACTTTCCTTTGCAATGCTTTAGAGTATTAGCTTTGATTCTGTGGTGCAATGTGAACCTGTGACCTCCTAACTCAAATGAAGCAGAGAGAACTCTTTCGCCCCTATGGAAATTCTGCCATTAATCAAGTTGTGAGGATGAACAGAATGTTACCCCTTGTGTTCAGAAATGATTCAAACTATCTCAGGCATAGTTAATTCCCACTGAGGGTGCTCAACATAATTTTCAGGGCGTTCAGTTTCTTCCACATCTACCTGGGCTTCGATTAACCCTTGCTTAATAAAGGTCTTCGAAATTAAAGGAATTTTTGACAGTCTAAATCAGTAGAAAATGTTTCCATTAATAGGCAAGTAGTTAAGTAGAAGATACAATTATATGATGATTGGCATTAGGGCGCATGGTGGCGCAGCAGTTGAGTTATCTTACAGCGAAGCGCCGGAGACCCGAGTTCGATCCTGGCTACGCGTGCTGTCTGTACAGTTTGTTTGTTCTCCCCGTGACCTGCGTGGGTTTTCTCCGAGATCTTCTGTTTCCTCCCACACTCCAAAGACGTACAGGTTTGTAGGTTAATTGGCTTGGTAAATGTAAAATAAAATAGTAAGATTAAATGAGAACTTACCAGTTTGAAGTTTGATCTTTATTTTATGAGGAGTTACGATGAGGGATTACGTGAAGAAGCCCCGCCAGGCGCATGCACGTCATACTTCAAAGCAGCGGCTTGAAAACACAGAAACTATAGCCGAAGTGATATAGTAAGACTCAGAATACTAGAACTACCAGATGATCTTTGCGATTATGAGGGCCGGGAGCGGAGGGCACTTAGATTTAAGATCTATAGTTGCCATATAACAGCCTTGTGATAACAGCTGTTTCGCAGTATTGACGGTGTCCATTTTAAAATGCCTATACTGAACATAGGAATTTAACTGGTTTAGGTCCAGAATGACTCTACATCCCCCTTTTCTCTGTCTGGGGATATATTGGACACAAATTGTTGAGGATGGTTTGTCGTCCTCTCAATTACCCCTTATTTGGGACAAAACCGTAATTTCTTCTTTTACGTGCTGAGTTTCTGGTGCAGAAAAAACCCCAATACTCTATTAGACATATTCTGTACAGGCGGATCAATTCCTGACATAAACTCCATTTGAGCCTGACACAGTGTCTAGTATAAACCGATCAGATGTTATGCAGCACCATTCATCAAAAACAATTGCAATCTACCCCCAACCGGAGGTTGTTCCCCAGAAATCCTACCCTGGACAGAATGAATCACCTGTACCTCTAAAGTCAGCCTTGAAGTCCTCCTTTTTCCCATATTGGGGCTGTAGCTGGGATACACAGGTGGGTAATACCGTTGTCCCACTGGCCCCAGTCTGCTTGGCCCTGCCCCGGATCCATCCCCTTTCGTGCTGAAAACAACCTGCGAGGTGGCATCCTGGCAGAAGGGACGTATGTCTTCATGAGACGGATTGTTTTGGCCTCTTCCTCCAGGTCCTTGACTTGTTTGAGGAGGTCCACCACAAATAAATAATCTGGGCTTGGATATTGGTGGACCTACACAAAGCTGCAAATTTCGGGTTCAGCGTCGGCTTTATAGCTATTTATCTTATGCAGCTGACCTAAAAATATCAATTTACAGAACAGGGCCAGCATATCTTGTTGTGTGCCAGACATTGGTGTCCTCTGGATCATTTTTCCAAATGCAGTGATGCCTGCCGCCACCAACTTGAGGTGAAACATGATTTCTTGTCCACGTATCGTTGCACTCATTTGTGCCCATATAGCAGAGTTCACGTTGGGCACTGTGAGCGACGCACAATTAACAGGTGTTTTATATCTTGTGGCCGTCTCTTCCATAATCGTATCCTGGAGCTGGTGAGAAGCCATGTAATTAACATTGGTGGCTAGATTTTCCTCGATAGCCCCACCAGTCCCTTCCAGAAGTTTAGCGCTTCGTCCGGGACACCTGGAGCATGGCTCATGTGCTCTGGTGTGTGCACAAAAGCAGTGACACCAGCTTCAGGGTCAGACTCCTCCTGCCCTGGCTCTCCCCAGTCATGCTCTAGGGAGGTCTCTTCCAGCCCTAAACAAGGTGCTGGAGAGGATGATTCCCACTGGTATCCATAAGCGGTGTTTTCTTCTTCGCTGTATGGACCTCTGCGAGAGGCTGTGTGGGGAATCCTAGGGGCATTCGACCCCGATTGAAATTTTACATGGCTCTTTAAATTTGGAGCATTTTCCCATTTGGTTGAGCCGTCCCCATACCTTTACATTAAAAGGAGGGGAGTCTTCCACATCATCAGACCCATCAGATAAGATGAGCCTGAGAGTACTTTGTTTTGGCATTGCTCCCTGGTGGAGTAGCCTCAGTGCCCTGAAACACTGGAAACTGATGGAGGCAGTTTAGCTGCCGGTAGAAACAGTAGCCGGTATTGGAGCCGGCATTAGCGCCGCCGTTATCTCCAAACCCGATCTATAAGCAGTAATCGCGGAGCCGGCTTTAGCGCAGCCGTTATCTCCCGACCCGATCTATAAGCGGTAACCACGGTCCCCGTGCAGTCCGCTCCACTACGGCAGTTTATATTTACAATACCTCCATATCACTAACTCTCGCTGGCTCTCCGAGCCAGACTTACAGAGTTAAAAATACTCGCAGGGAAAGTTTAACATTGACTTACCTGCGGGTTACTACTTACCGCTGGTGGAGCTGAGCTCTCCAGCCCGTCGGTGTGCCATGCGTCGGATGTAATGATGCGCATGCGCCTGGTGGGGCTTCTTCACGTAGTCACTCACGTGGCTCCAAAGTAAAATTGTCAATAGTGGGTATAGGATAGTGTTAATGTGCGGAGATCACTGGTCGGCGCGGACCCGGTGGGCTGAAAAGGCCTGTTTCTGCTCTGTATCTCTAAACTAAAAACCAATGTAGAGAGAAAGAGAAGTTTTCTTTTTGTTCAAGAGTTCAATGGTTGCAGAGTGTTTACTTTAGACTTTAGAATTACAGCATGGAAGCAGACAGTGCCAGCCAGCGATCATCGTGTACACCAACACTATCCTACACAACATGGACCATTTTACAGTCTTAACAAAGTCAATTAACCTACAAACCTGCATGTTACTGATGTGTGGGAGGAAACTGGAGCACCCAGAGAAATCCCAAGTGGTCAAGTGAGATCGTACAAACTCCTTACAGACAGCACCTGCAGTCAGGATCGAACCCAGTTCTCTGGTGCTGTAAGGCAGGAACTCTACCACTGCACCACTGTGCCACCCTGGATGATTCAAAAGGGAAATTAAATAGATTTGGTTCTAACTTACAAAAAGCAATTGGAGGGGGCGAAAAATTGGAACCCTATGGGAAAGAAGCAGTTGAATTTGTAGAATCACTCTCTCAAAGGGCAGGCACATGCTCACTGAGCTGGGCAGCTGCCATCTCCGCTGAAAGATCAGTGGCACACAAAAACTGTTGTTGGGTCACACAAAACATACTAGTGGCTTCACCAATTTTGTATCATTGTCACATTCACTTTGCCGCATCAGGTTGAGAATCTCCTTGTAACATTTAGCATGCTGCAAGGAACTGCTGTGCTGCTAAATGCTACGCATTTAAATCGCCCACAGCACTCGAGCTACAGAAGCCCCATGTTTAACCGAGGTAGCTTTCATAAACAAATATCACGATCAGCGTAAACCCCAGAGGCCATTTGCTGTGCTGCAGAAGGAATGATAAATAATTAATTGGAATTACCTCTTCAATGTTTCCGCTGGTGGCTATGATGCCATTTAATGTGTGAATTTGTTGGAGAAGTAGTTTCTTCACGTACAGTGATTTCTGTTTTATTGCTGTGCTCTGCGTTCACTCACTGATGTGCTGCCTGGCAAACTGAATACAAAGTTTAAAAGTAGAAAGATGTAAAGATGCCCTCAACTGCTCGTTTTGAGAAGTCTGTAGACACCCTGTTCTTGGAAGGATATTGTTAAGCTGGAAAGGTGCAGAAAAAATGTCTGAATTGAGGTCCTGAGCCATAGGGAGAGGTTCAGCAAGCTATTACTTTATTCCTTGGAGTACAGGAGGCTGAGGGGTGATGTTATACAGGCGTATAAAATCATGAAGGGAATAGGCAGCCTTTTACGCAGAGCAGGGGAGACAAGAAACATAGGTTAAGGCTGAGAGGGGCAAGATTTAATAGCAACGTTAGGGGTTACTTTTTCCGCAGAGGGTAATGGGTTTATGGAACGAGTTGGCTGAGCAGTTAGGTGAGGCAGGTACTATAAAAAACATTAAAAAATATTTGGAGAGGTACATACATGGATAGAAAAGGTCTAGAGGAATATGGGCCAAACACGGGCAGGTAGGCCAAGCATTAGTGTGGCATCTTGGTCCATAAGGATACCTTAGTCCACATGGACAAGATGGGCCAAAGGGCCTGTTTCTGCTGACTCTATGACTCTCCAAAGCTGCCAGAGGATGTTGTTTAGGCAGATACTATCATAACGTTTAAGAGCCATTTGAACAGGTAGATGGTTATGGTCCAAGTTCGGGCAGGTGGGACTAGTGTAGATGGGGCTTGTTGGTCGGCGTGGGCAAGTTAAGCCAAAGGGCCTGTTTCCGTGCTGTTTGACTCAATGACATGCATTTTCCTTGTCATGATGTTTGATGGAGCAGAGGATGTGGATGGTGAACTCTGAGGGTGCCCTGACATTCGGTCTTAGCTTTAACTTTCATGGAGACAATGAGCTACACAAAGTGAATGATTTACTACTGAAGATGTAGCAGATGGGCAATTGGACTTCTGATCAAGTTCCAGAGGAGACTGGCTGGTTCAGGTGTAGGTTTAGGTTTATTATTGTCACATACTGACGTGCAGTGAAAAGCTCTGTTTTCCATGCTATCCAATTAGATCAGGCAATACTATACACCGATACAATCAAGTCAAACATTTACTATAGGTAGAGCAAAGCAGAAGATGCAGAGTATAGATCTCAGCATTGTAGCGTATCAGTTCCAAAGACAAAGTCCAATGCCCACAATGGGCTGGAGGTGAATCGGACAGTATCCTAGCTGTTGGAAGGACTGTTCAGAAACGTTATAATAGAGAGGGAAAAGGTGTTACCTGGATTAGTGGTGTAGGTCTGGTCTCTGTGGTGGACTTGAATGAATGAATGAATGAATGAATGAATAGCCTTTATTGTCATTCAGACCTTTCGGTCTGAACGAAATTTCGTGCCTGCAGTCATACATATATAAAAATAACAAAACCACACAATAAACACAAAATTAACATCCACCACAGTGAGTTCACCAAACACCTCCTCACTGTGGTGGAAGGCAAAAGTCTTAGAGTCTCTGTCTTCTTCCCTCCTTATTCTCCCTCTGCGCTGAGGAGATCCAGGCCTCCGATGCTGCCGTCCGCCAGGCCCGCGGCCGAGCCTCCGAAACCAGGCCGCCGCCACCGCTGTCGCCGGAACACCGCCACAGGGCCCGCCGCCGGAACGTCGCTGGAGCACCGCAGCTCCCGAAAGCCAGGTCGCCGCCGGAACATCCACAGCTCTCTGCAAATTTCTTGCAGTCTTGCCAATCACATTGTAGCTTAGATAGACAATCGCAAACGTTCAGCCAGAAGTGATGAATTGTTGATCCAGCTAGCCTTGCCCCTGAGATCCCATCAAAAACCCGAACTAATTAGTTTCACTAGGTGTGGCATCAAGAAGCAATTGAAATTACTAGACTATGCTCTCACAACATTTCAGCTGTAGGATTGTAGACTGAACTTTTGAACTGGCTGTAATTTTAACCAAGCTCTTTCAGTACAATAACAAAAGTGACATTTACCCAGAGATTTTTTTGGGATGTTACAGGCTGGTACGGCCTCTAAAAAGTTCAAAAACAAATTGATGTTTAGCAATCAAAAATGGCATGTGAACTGTTACATTAATATAGGCACCTTTTTGGCCACATAAAAAGCACTGCTTCCACCTAACAATGTGGAGAATTCCCCAGATATATCCTGTTCACACAATGAACGACAAAGCCAATCCAATAAACCTACCATCAAACTCGAAAGGAATCATCAACGTTGTGATCAAATGGAATCTCTCTCTCACAACTTGTCGGTCAAGGCATAGTTTTGTTATAATGGGAGCATTCAGAGTTAAGCGTCATTACTGCTTTGGTGTAAACATGGACCAAAGTCTGAATTGTACCTGTGAGGTGAAAGTGACAGGCTTTGATATCAAAGGAAGGGTTTGATCAAATTTGCATCAAGGAGGCCGGGTAAAACAAAAATTATTGGGCGTCAGGTGGGAACCACTCCAATTTTATGATTAACAGCCTGCATCAAAGAAGATGGAGCCACAAGGAACTGGAGATGCTGGTTTACAAAGAAAAGCACAAAATGCTGGAGTAACTCAGCAGCATCAATGGAGAGAATGGACAGTCAACATTTTGTGTTGGAACCTTCCTTCAGAAAAGAAGTTACCTGTGGTTGTTGGAGGTCAATTAACCCAGCCACATGACATCAACTGGTTCATTAATAACTTGAAGCGGGCCCTCTAGTTGAATGTTTCCCATCGTTAAGGCTTAACGCCTGAGACAGAAATTACACTTTGAAATCCAAGTGTCAATGCAGCTGACATATAATTTCTGCAGCAAATTCCAATGAAGGCCAGATTTTACTCCTATAAAAAAATGTGCTGTGTTTACGGAAAGTTATCACTTCTACATGTTATTAGCAATGATTTAGTTATTTTGCACGTCACAAGAATTTCCGGGTGATGCCCTGTCCTTTGTATGTAAACACAAGGTTATGTGGTTAATAGGATTGATGTAACATCATTGCAACAAATAAATAATAAAAGGCAAGAAAAATACAAAGAGGAAGCATTACAACAGGAGGCTGAATGGCATTGTAAGCAAAATGAAGATAGCACTTAGAGTAGATTATCTATCACATTTCCCTCATTTTGTAGTTTACACAGCAGAGATAATAATAATAATAATAGTGATTTATTAGGAAAGTATGTTTTTCAACATATGAGGAATTTGCTTTGCCATACAGTCATACCAATAAAAAGCAACAAGACACCCAAATACATTTTTAACATTAACATCCACCACAATGACTCCCCCACATTCCTCACTGTGATGGAAGATAAAGGAAGTTCAATCTTCTTCCCTGCTTTGTTCTCCCGTGGTCGGTGCACTTGAACCTTCCATTGTCGGGGCAATCTTGGCTCCCGCAGCCGACGATAATGGAGGGCAAGAGCTCTATGCCTTGGCACTGCGATCAGCTTGGATCACCATCGTAGTCAATCACCCCTTATTGTGAGTTGGACATGAAATCTAGTTGACTTCTTCCCTGTGATTATTACTCATTGTGTTGTGCTAAAGTCTTGCAGATTAACGTCTCATTTTGTATTCCAAATAGTAAATTAATCATGCACTAAATTCAACTTGTCCAAATAGAAAAATAAACCTTGTACTAAATTCAACTTGCATGTTCCTATTTCGAATGGCAAGCGATATTTTTTCCAACGGTATAATGCATCAGCATCATGCATAACATCCGTGCCTGGTGAATCTATGCCTCTTACAATTTCCAAATTTATAATTTCCATTTAAGCCCCAAATTGTTCCAACCAGGGCACCATAAGCGAGTCTTAAATCACAGGGGAGAAAAAAAATGTTAAAACTAATGGCTTCTTTGTCACACTTTTAATTACCTCCCATATTGTCTTCGTATTTCCCCGACTAATCATCCCTGTTGCATGGGGATTGAAAAAAATGTTTAATGTATTGAAGCCAAAGGGCAGAAATAGAACAGGCACCCAAATCCTCAATAAGATTTGATAAGCACCTAAATAAGAGACCTGGTTTCGAACCTGACTATGGATGCTGTCTGTATGGAGTTGGTACGCTCTCCTTGTGACTGTATGGATTTTCTTCGGGTGCTTAAGTTTCCTCCGACATTCCAAAGACCTGCAGGATATGTAGTGAATTGGCTTCAGTAAATTGTCCTTTGTGTGTCGGATGGAACTAATGTATGGGTGATTGCTGGTTGGCACAGACTCCATGGGCTGAAGGGCCTGTTTCCACAATGTTAAACTAACAACTAAACTAAACTAAACTAAATTAAACTAATTTCTATGGCTATTGGAAAAATAGCGATAGAAATCTGATTAAGGATTTCATGTGTACAAAGGAACTGCAGATGCTGGTTTACACCGAAGATAGAAACAAAATGCTGAATTAACTTTGCGGGTCTGAGGAAGGGTCACGCCCCGAAACATTATGTATTCCTTTTCTCCAGGGAAGCTGCCTGACCCACTGAGTTACTTTAGCATTTTGTTTCTATCTAAGGATTTCTTGTCTTAACATTCCATGTCCATTCTATGATCTTACAAACTGTAATCCAACTCCAGTTTCTTTTCGTTACCAGTGCCAGTAAAAATAACCTGACTTCATGCAGTTAAGCTGTCTGGGGCGTTTGGAGAACTGGATTCACAATAACAATGAAAGGAATTTTTTACAATGTGGTAAAACTTGATCAGGAGATATCAAATAAACAACATGACTCACTGAAAGATTAGGAATGCTTGAGAAAAGCAGGTCAGACCATATATGATTTTCAGCGCATTCTAAAATGATATTTTTCAAACCTACTTAAAATAAATAAAAATTGAGTTATATAGTTTTGGCTGCACTGCCATGGCATAAGTTGGCAATCAAGATCAATCATGTTGCTTCTTTTTCCCCACTTAATGATTCGTGTTTATGGCGGAGAAACTGTAGTGGTGAGAAACTGTACGTTTACAGTCACTGTCCATCTTTTGGTTGAGTGGGTGCATGAGAAAGGGGCCAAGAGTGAGTTGAGATTTTCATCTTCCACTGGGAATATGCGTAGACTTCATTTTGTTCATGTCAAATGTATTTAATTGTCATGTGTACTGATAATGGAAATGAAATTATTACTTGCAATAGCATAACAGGCCTGTAAACACAATACGCATAGATAATATATAATAAGCAAAAAAATCAATAAATGAATAACCCCAATACTAGTGCAAAAAAAATCTAGTTAATATTTGAGATTACCGTTGTATAGTATTCAAGAGCCTAATAATATTCATGATATTCAAGATGTTCTTGAACCTAGTGTCAGGTTTTAGTGTGCTTTCTTGGTCGTAATGTGGTTGGTGCAGGACAAATTATAGGTGATATTTATGCTCAGGAATGTGAAACTCTCAACTATCTCCACTTTAGCATCATTGTTGCTGATTGGGTCATATACACCACCACGCTTCCTGAAGTCAATAACCAGCTCCTTCATCCTGCAGACATTGACGGAGAAGTTGTTGTCTTGACACCATGTTACTAAGATCTCTATCTCCTTCCTGTCCTCCATCTCATTATTATTTGAGATTTGGCATTGGTGTCATCTGCAATCTTGTAGAGCAGAATTTGACTGCAGTCGTGTGTGCATATGGAGTATATTAAAGGTAGAGTGAGGATGCATCCTTGTGGGATATTGGAGATGAGCATTAACATGGAGGATGCTTTGTTGCATATCCTCGCTGATTGTGGTGTATGGATCGGGAAATCAAGGATCCAGTGGCAGAGGGGTGTGCTGATTCCTAGGTCCATATCCCAAACTAATAACACAAAAAAGAAATTATCATCTTGCTGCCCATAAGACCTTCTTCTGCATTGGTTGGCTGCCATTTATATTTTTATTACAACAGAAATACTTCATTTACTTTAAACCTCTGGGATGCAAAAGCTATCAATAACTGCAAAGCTCCCTTTCTTTCATACAAGTTGCTATAAAGTTTGCACAGCTTCCACCATCATATCAATACCAGTATTTATTAGTTTTGGAATATGTCCTTTATCACCCATAATCCTATTCGTCCTCTGTGTCTTTCTCCAATGTTCAATAGTGCTTTATTGTACACTGTTGACTAAAACCTGCATGTTTTGTAGAATTGAAAAGTAGAATTTAGCATGAAATCTCCTGTAATAAATTATGAAACACAACTTTCACCAAATTTTAAATGCACATATTTTTCCACGATGACGACAATGAATCAAATGTTTCTGGGGAGACTTGCCCCACAATCAAATTAATTAACTTCATCGCTTGGTTAAAAAAAATGATAAACGTGATCATTACCCAAGTTTAAATCAAGAGCATCCAAACAGTGCAGGCTCTGGCAATGTACAATAATTAATGTGTTCGTGTCATTCACATCAATCGATCAGCAAAATATAATGTAACTTTCATTTGTGCTATGATTTTTAACTTGCTGTCTGATGAGGTGAGTGTCAATATTATCCTACATCTCGGGAATTTCTTTATTGCTTTCAAAGTGCATGCACTGATAGATGCACGCAATAGTCCTTGCCCGGTAAATTTATTGTGGACGAAAAGATAAAACATTAAACAGCAAGATTGTACAAATCCTGGAGCATCATTTCTAATTTGCAGTGTTTCGGTGATTCCAATTGCTTATTTGAGCTATGGCAGGGTTGTGGAATCACTTTGCTATTTATATCAGAACTGTTCTCAGTGGATCTGGGGGAAAATGAAATTTCACTTATATGAGCAGAAAAAAATGTATTCAATTTACAGTAGGCTGCAGTAAAACCCCATTAAAAATATGTTGGATTCAAAATTAACATTGTTTAGTTTTAAACCACTGGAATTGTCCAACAGTCATGGTTGCTATGCTGAATTTCGTATTATAAGTACAACTCTTAGTGTTTCAAGGTTGCTGGCGTATTGCGCTAAGGCTCAGAGCAATTAGTGGCAATAATGAAGCATGTACAAACTTATGTGTGTGAAACTGCTTTCAAATTACATGCATCACTTTAACTCACCGGGGCTGAGAACAGATAAATCATTAATGCGAGGTGTCACATGTTGGTTGGACAAGCCAGGGCAGGACTTATACAGTGAATAGTAAGGAGCTGGGGACTGCTGTAGAACAGAGAGACCCAGGAGTAAAGGTACATAGTTCCATGAAGGTGGCAACGGAGGTGAACAGGGTGATGAAGAAGACATTTGGCATGCTCGCCTTCCTCAGTCAGGGCATTGAGTGCAGAAGGTAAACAGAAAATGCTGGAGTAACTCAGCATATCAGGTAGCATCTCTCGAGAAAAGGAATAGGTGATGTTTCGGGCCAAATTCCTTAGATGCTGCCTGACCCACTGAGTTATTCCAGCATTTGGTGTCTATCTTCAGTGTAAACCAGCATGTGCCGTTCCTTCCTATGCATGTTGAGTGCAGAAGTTGGGACGTCGTATTACAGTTGTACAAGACGATGGTGAGACCATATTTGGAGTACTGTGTACAGTTCTAGTCACCTTGCTATAAGAAGGATGCCATTACATTGGAAAGAATGCGGAGAATATTTATGAGGATGTTACCTGATTTGGAGGGTTTGAGTTATAAGGAGAGGCTAGATAGGCTGGGACTGTTTTCCTTCGATCATGGGTGTCTGAGAGGATGACCTCATAAGGTTTATAAAATCACGAGTGGCATAGATAAGGTGAATAGTCACGATTTCTTCCCCAGGATAGGGGAGACTGAAACTAGCGGGCATAGATTCAATGTGAGAAGGGAAAGATTTCAAAGGGACCTGATGGGCAATATCTACACATACATAAAATGAACTACCAGAGGAAGTGAAGAGGCAAGTACAATTATGACATTTAAAAGACCCCAGGATAGGTATATGGTTAGGAAACGTTTGCAGGGACATCAACCAAGTGCAGGCAAGTGGGATTAACTAGGTTAGGAAGCTTGGTCGCATGTATGTGTTTGTTTAAAGGGCCTGTTTCCTTGCTTAACGCTCCATGAACTTATGGCTATAACACTGTCCTGCACATGGCGCAGGAGCCTGAATATGCCAAAGGTGGAATAATGTCCCCTCCAAAGTTGTGGCTCTTTAAAGGTTTAAAGTTAGACCCAGGCATATCAGCCTCGGGTATTGCTTGAAGCATTCCACTCCTCTCTCCCTCCCGAGATTGGTGATCTATAATTGACACTTCAGGTTCGAACCCTTCTTCAACCCCTTCCATTATCTTTCCCTTTCTTATCACCACAAAACCCCTCTGCATGTTCTACTTCTTCATAAGCACTCTCAGCATTTGCATTTATCCAGCTCAGCTCTGAAACTTCACAGAAAATTAAGAGGATATTAGCCATCATATCTGTCTCACAAGAGACACCTAATCTTGTCTCCAGCATGATGTCATAACCTTGCAGATCAAAGCTCTTCAAGTGCACATCCAAGTCATGTTTAATTGTTCTTTGCTAATCAGATTCTCCCACATGGCCGAGGGAATAGTGAAAGGTCTGGAAAGAGTGAATGTGGAGAGGATATTTCCACTTGTGTGAGAGTCTAGGAGCAGAGGTCACAGTCTCAGAATAAAAGGACATGCCTTTAATAGAAACATAGAAAATAGACCATTTGACCCTTTGAGCCAGCACCGTCATTCAATATGATCATGGCCGATCATCCAGAATCAGTACCCTGTTTCTGCTTTCTCCCCATATCCCTTGATTCCATTAGCCTTAAGAGCTATATCTGACATATCTCTTGAATACATCTCGAAATTAAGCATTTAGAAAGGAGATTAGGAGGAATTTCTGTAGTCAGAGGGTGGTGAATCGGTCGAATTTATTGCCACAGAATGCTGTGGAGTCCATCAATATTTTTAAGGCGGAAATTAACATATTCTTGATTAGTAAGGGTGTCAGGGGTTACGGGGAGAAGGCAGGAGAAATGGATTGAAAAGAAAAGATAGATCAGTCATGATTGAATGGTGGAGTAGACTTGATGGGCCGAATGGCCTACTTCTGTTCCTCGAACTTATGAACATATGAATTAGTGACTCATCATGACCTTCCTTAATTATCAGGTGTGGTATAATGACCACACCTGATAATTAAGGAAGGTCACATGACATTCCAATGTCATGTAACCCTTAGCTCATGTATGTTTCCCCTCCCCACTCTCCTCCTCTATCTCCAGTCCTGCATCACTCATCTCCCCTTCACCAGTAATGGTACCCATTATTACCTTCCTTGCTTGTCTGACCTGCTCTTTTTGCTAACTCCACCATTTTGCCTCTTCTCAATTTGGCATATATGGCTTCCATCTTTGTTTAGCGGCTTCACAGTTTGGGCCTGATCAGGATCCACTCTTTGGACTTATTTTCATCTCTCACCTTAGTTACTTACATCTGAAAATCACTCTCCTCCCCCTTCACCTGTATCCATCTATGAGGCTAGGTTTTGTCCTGCCCTCACCTCTCTTTTCCGCTTTCACTCTGTTAGTCCAATCAATCTAAAGAAGGGTTCCGACTTGAAAAGTTTTCTGTCTGTTTCTTCCACATGCTGCCTGACTGCTGAGTTCCTCCAGCACTTTGTTTTGCATGCTGCTCGACATGCTGAGATATGTAGAGATGCAACGTGGAAACAGGCCCTTCAGCCCACTGAGTCCATGCCAGCCATCTATCACCCTTTCCAGCTCTATGTTATCCTGGTTTTGCATCTGCTCCCTATAGACCAGGGGCAATTTACAGAAGCCAATTAACCTACAAAACTGTATGTCTTTGGACTGTGGGAGGAAACGGGTGCACCTGGAGAAAACCCACGCAGTCACAGGGAGAAAGTGCAAACGCCATGCAGATATCACCCGAGGTCAGGGTTGAACCAAGTCTCCAGTGCTGTGAGGCCACAGCTCTACCAGCTGCACCACTGTGCCCCCCTTAACCCATCAGTTTGAGATCCCCCAACAGATTATTTGTTGTAGATTCGAGCATCTGCAGTGTCTTGTGTCTCCTGTATAAACGTGGTAAGCCTTCCCCTCTAAGAACTGCTCAAAGACTAATCTTTTCTGGTCAGGCTTTTAGTCATTTGTCTTCATGTTTTTGAGTTGGTGTCAAACTCAGTCTGATGGTGCTCCTGTGAATCCCCTTTAGATGTTTTACTACTTTAAAAGCACCAGTGAAATGGAAGCTTGCTGTTGCATTATTTGAGATGATCGATTAAATGGCAGCACAAGCAGCCAAGGAAAATAAACACATCACTAAAAGAATAAACTCAGGTTGAACACAGCCATGGTGTTTGTTAACCACAGCATGGTCAGATGATGGTTAGTCTCTGTCGATTTCCTCCATTCCCACTGCGATGAGTCCATCAATTTGGCAGAAAGGGGAGAGAAACAAAATGAATGGAATAGATCTTCTGTTCCCACACTAGTGCAGATGCCAGGACCTACCTGTGTTTCCCGGTGGACTTTTGGGATACAGCGTGGAACTAGGCCCTTCGGCCCACTGAATCCAAGCCGACCAGTGATTACCCGTACACTATCTCTATCCTACACACTAGGGACAATATGAGTGTGAAGAAGGTTACTGACCCGAAATGTCACCCATCCATTTTCTCCAGAGATGCTACCTAACCCGTTGAATTACTCCAGCACTTTGTGTCTATCTTAGGGACAATTTACCATTTTTACCGGCCAAGTAATCTACAAATTGGTATGTCCTTGGAGTGTAGGAGGAAATCGGAGCACCCAGAGAAAACCCACGCGGTCACAGGGAGAATGTACAAAATCTGTACAGACAGCTCTTGTAGCCAGGATCGAACCCGGGTAACTGGCGCTGTAAGGCAGCAACTCCATTGCTGTGTCACTGTGCCATGGAATTCTGGTGTCTACTTCACCTGCACTCAGTTTGGTCTGGTTCAAGTACACTGTTCCCCTCCAAGCGAAGGGCAGAAATGGGATACCGGGAGATAGATAAGTAGATGGTTTATGATTTAATGAAGTTGATTTCAATGTTTGAATTAATTTCAGTTTGGGTGTGCAATTTAATGTACAAAATGTTAAAATGAATACATTTTTTAAAATAGTTTATTAAGAAGCAATGGAAGTGACATTTATATCTATCAGTACACACATTGATGCAGTGGTTGAGCTGCTAGAGATCCAATTCCATCATGACCTTTGATGATGTCTTTGTGGAATTTACACATTGTCCCTATGACTGTGTGGGTTTCCTCGGGATGCTCCAGTTTCCTCACACATCCCAAAGACATTCAGGATGGTCGGTTAGGTGGACGCCAGTATATAAATTGCCCCTAGTTTGTGGTTGAGAAGTAGAAATTGGGATGAGTTAATGCAGATAATAAAATAGAATTAGTCTAACATGGTATTTGATGGTCAAGGTAGACACAAAATGCTGGAGTAACTCAGAGGACAGGCAGCATCCCTGCAGAAAACGAATAGATTTTGGATCAAGACCCATCTTCGGAACATGTGGAAGGGTCAAGGCCCAACTTCAGACTTTGATGGTCAATGTGGACCCAGTGACAATAGGGTCTGCCTCATAACCCTAAAACTTTATATAACTTTGGGCCACAACAATTTGGAAGCCAAAGGCTGCACTAAAATGAACTGTTTGGGCCAGTTCCAGGTGGCAAGGGGTCTCGGACTAACAAGAGGTCTCTCTCGATATTCAGTTCTGTAGAAAGCTCTTTGACTCTATCTTCCCCAAAATTGATTCTGGGAACTGTCAGTGTCTTTATGGTTTTAATAAAGGTGTATCTAATCACTTCATTACTGCATGGTGACTAACATAAGTGAAGACTTTGGTCATGAGAAGCAAGCTGATTCATTGTAGCAGTGTTGAGCCTTTACAAACTATGGCTTCTGAGTCACGCTCTGCTTCGAAAATAGGAAAACAATCATGCTGAACATGTACTCTTCACTGGTTTGTTAATGGCCAAGTGTCAGGGGTGTAAACGTCTGCCTAGGCATTCAACACAGCCTAGGGTGGCACGGTGGTGCAGTGGTAGAGTAGCTGCCTAACACCACCAGAGACCCGGGTTCCATTGTGACTACGGGTGCTTTCTGTATAGAGATTATACATTCGACCCATGACCTGCGTGGGTTTTCTCCGAGTGCTCTGGTTTCCTCCCATACCCCAAATAGGTATAGGTTTGTAGGCTGATAGGCTTGGTAAAATTGCAAATTGTCCCATGTGTGAGTAGGATAGTGCTAGTGTGTGGAGGTCATTGGTTGGCGCAAACTCTGTGAGCTAAAGGACCTGTTTCCACAATGTATCTCTAACGCCTAAAGTGTAAATTGAATTGAAGCACAGTTGATGTTTTTTTCATTGCTCCGATTTCTTTAGCCACCTACCTCTGACCCATGTTTTCCCAGAGTATCTCCTGGCACAGTATTAGCATGGCACAGTGCTAGAGTTATAGAGTCATACTGTATGGTGCCACAACCCTTCAGCCCACTTAGTTAATTAGTTCAGTTTAGTTTAGTTTAGAGATACAGCGTGGAAACAGGCCCTTCGGCCCACCGCACCGACCAATGATCCCCACACATTGTCACTATCCTACACACACTAGGGACAATTTGCAGTAATACGAAGCCTACGAACCTGTACGTCTTTGTAGTGTGGGAGGAAACTGATCTCTGAGAAAACCAATGTGGTCACGTGGAGAACATACAAACTCTGTACAGACAGCGCCTGTTGTCAGGATCAAACCTGGGTCTCCAGCACTGGAAGCACTGTATGGCAGCAACTCTACTGCTGCTCCACCATTTATTATGGGTTTTACAGAATACTATGTTTACATATATATCAGTTGTGCTGCTCCAAGTAAAAATGTCATTGAACATTAAAATCAAGTCAATGGGCCCTGACCTCCTGAAATGCTAGTTTTTAAATCAAACCACTTCCCTCCCACTGCCCCTGGTCTATTCCTCAGACAATGATTCATTTTTCTCAAAATTCAGTGAGAGAAATTGAGAACAAAACATCAGCTGCGAGTTTTGGAAGTTATCTTTGTATATTTTCATTTTGCAGTCAGTAGAATCACGAATCCATTCAATGCCAAGGGTATTGGGGACATTTTGACTTCAACGCTGCTTAATCTACTGGAATAGGTCATTCTCTCGTATTAATGAGCCATCAGAACTAACTGACTGTGATCGGAAAGGATGCAATTGTTGCTACTCAGTGTGAATTAATAAGAAAGACTAATGTGAATCCATTGATCGCTGTGCTAGGTGAAAGATTTTGGTTGGTGGGAACTGCTCGTTCCTGGTTTGATATATGAACAATATTTGTAATATTTTGGTGCTACTGTGCACTGTTGAGCTCTAATCAGGAAATTACCACTTTGCTACTGAAGATTAAAAGGACAGAATGTGCTCAGTGACTAATATGTTGACTGCTTCTTGGAGTCAAGGTTGGTACAACATAAATCCCCAAAATATTCAGTGCCAGAGTGGCACAGTCGCACAGGAGCGGCACTGTGGCGCAGCGGTAGAGTTGCTGCCTCATAGTCCCAGAGACCCGGGTTCAATCACGACTTCAGGTGCTGTCTGTACGGGGTTTATACATCCTCCCTGGTCTTTTCCGGGTGCTTCAGTTCCCTCCCTGATTTGTAGGTAAATTGGCTTCGATATAGATTATAAATGATCCCTAGTGCGTAGGTTAGTGCTAATGAACAGGGATCGCTGGTCAGCATGGACTCGGTGAGCCAAAGGGCCTGTTTCCGTGTAATATCTGTAAAGTAAACTAAACTAAAGTGCTCTCTGTTGCTCAAGCTTTGTGAGTGTTGCCAAATATATGTGAATGTCAATGTCATAAATCTCAGTGACTGCACATTTTACAACTGTGAACCCCGTCTTGCCCAGAGAATAAAACCTGACAGCATAGTTCACCAAGGTTGCAAGTGAAACGCTCACTAAATACCCAGCCCAATGCCATGGATTCTACCTGAGTGGATTGAAAAAGTTGGTGCAACCCCCCCCCCCCCCCCCCCAATTACTTTCACCTCACTGTAGTAACGGCAGGCCATTTGACATCTTGTCATAAGCAGATCAACGGGTTAAAGCTAAACTAACAGGTTTTCTATGGAAGATGGGTTTCAACCCGAAATGTCACTTCTCCATTTTCTCCAGAGATGCTGCCTGACCTGCTGAGTTACCCCAGCACTTTATGTCCTTTCAAATTTTAAATTGTTGGTGCTGCGCATGAAGCTTTCCCTTCAAAAACAATTGCTCCCAGAATGAGGGTGCTGCAGACCTGAGAGGGATTAAGCGAGCGAGGAGATTACTTATCACTTTCTCAAAGAGCTAATACTATCGCAATGGGCTGAATGGTTTCCTAACTCTGCTGTTAAACTTATTCCCAACCATTAACCACACTCTTCCTTATCACTCCCACTTTTACTTAAATGATCAGACTAACGACAGGGTGTCCTACACTCATCTTTGGAACACCTGGATAGATGAGACACCTACGTCATACTTATATTCATAGACTACAGCTCTGCTTTCAATACCATTATCCCATCGAAGCCCAACTCCTAACTCATGGAACGTGAATGCTCACCTCTGCAAATGGATCCTGGACTTTACGGACCAACAGACCCCAATCCGTGAGGATAGGTGACAAATCATCCTCTATAATAATCCTCAAAACTGGGCCCCGCAACTAGAGAGCAGTCCCGACCTACCATTTATTTCATTGGATGCCCTTGGACTATCTTTTATCAGACTTCACTGGACTTTATCTTGCACTAAACGTTATCCCCTTTATCCAGTATCTGTACAATGTGGACGGCTTGATTGTAATCATGTGTTCTCACTGTCTACCCAACCTATGCCTCATAATTTTATATACTTCTATCAATTCTCCCCACAACCTACGGTGTTCCAGAGAACACAATTCAAGTCTGCCCAACCTCTCATTGTAACTAATTACCCCAAATCCAGGCATCATTCTGGTAAATGGAAGATAGACACAAAGTGCTGAAGTAACTCAGCAGGTCTGGCAGCATATTTGGAGAAAAACGATGGATTACGCTTTCTCAGTCTCTGACCTAGTTGGTGACAGGATGGTTCATTTGCCTGATAACAGCTGGATAGAAACTGTCCCTGAAGTTGGAGGTGTACGTTGTCACACCTCTTGCCTTGTGCGAGAGGGGAGAAGAGGGAGTGACCGGGGCAAGATTCGTCTTTAATTATGCTGGTGGGCCTTGCCGAGGCAGCGTGAAGTATAATTTGAGTCAATGGAAGCGAGGTTGGCTTGTGCAAATGATGAGCAGATCAAACCATCAAAAAGATAAGCAAATGAAAGGCCAACTATTAGGAGTTGAGGGTGATACCTCAACTAACGTGCTCCACTGAGCTCAATTGAATTGTAAAGACTGGTGACTGTGACAGATGTAGTTTCAACTTTTAAAGAGGTAGGCAGAGATCATCTAAATAGTTATAGGCCAGTTAGTTTAACATCTGTGGTCAAGAATATGTGAATCTTTAATTAAGGATGAAATTACCACGTATTGAGAAAAAGTGAAAGAATTGGAAGTAATCAAGGATTTCAAAAGCTGTGATCAAGCTTGACAAACCTCATAGAATTCTCGACAGAACAGGAAATAATAGGCCAGCTAATGACATCAGTAATACAGGGGGCATTATATTCTATTATTAGAGACATGGCTCTGAGAAAAGAAATGCTTTACACTGATATAGTGTCATTCACTTCTATTTCAGATCCTTTCAAGGAGATTTTATGAAGAATTTATGAAATTTGTTGAAGTTTCTAAAGGATGACATTAGCAAATATTGCATGACCTGCACTGAACTATGGTTACACCCTACCTAGAGTAGTATCTGCAGGTTTCTTTTGTATCGAAGAAGGGACAGAAAGAAACTGAAGTGGGTGCAGAAAATATTTACAAAGCGGCAAAGTGGTGTAGCTGATAAAGCTGCTTTCTCACAAGCGCCACAGATCTGGGCTCGATCCTGACCTCCGGTGATATCTGTGTGGTGTTTGTAAAGGGCCTGTCCCAAATACGCTACCTTTACAGGCGACTGCCGGCACCTGTGATAGGTTGCCGAAATTTTCAACATGTTGAAAATTCAGCAGTGACCAGAAAGACGTTACGACTCTTTGGAGACCTCTCATGAACATAGGAGACCTCTCACGACCACACAGCCTGTAATGGTCGCGTAAGTGGAACAGGCCCTTAAGTTCTCCCTGTGACCGTGGGCTTTCCTCTGGTAATCTGTATTCCTCTCACTTCTCAAACATGTGAGGGTTTGTAGTTAATTGACCACTGTAAATTGCCCCGAGTGTAGGGGAGTGGATGCAAACGTGCGATAACACAGAACTAGCGTGAACTAGTTGGGTCGGGATTGTTGTATGTCTAAAGTAAACAAAGATGATACAAGAATTGGTATACGTTACAAGAAACAGGTTTGGAACTTTTTTTGAGAAAAGAAGGCTGAGGTGATAGATCTTTAAAATAATAAATGTATTGAGAACAGTGGATTCAAACAGAATGAACCTGTCAGGATGAACGAATTTGACGGCATCATATTCAGCATGGTCATTGTGGGCCGAAGGCCTGTTCCTGTTGTGTAATGCTGTATGCAGTATAAAATTTGATTTTCAATCGGCTGTCAGTAAGGTTCCACTCAAGTGTCTGTATGTGTGATGTATGAGCAAGGACAGAAGACAGACAGTCGGAATAAATGTATTGATACATTGCCCCTTGGCTCAGTGGTTTGGTCTGGGACAGATACGACCTGTACCAGGGAAGTTAAATGAGGTAGACTCTGTAACGTATCTATGCTGACACAAATCTAGACAGGAATGTAAAATGTGAGGAGGTTGCCAAATAATAAAATATTAAGGTGATGTCAGGGAAATATAACTGCCCACTATGGTCTGACTGACCCAGTAAATGTCACAGAAAGCTAATGTTGTAGGTTCAGAAGAAATTTAACAGGGAAATTGTGTGTTGACCTTTATTCAAAGGATCTAGTGCAAAAACAAAATAAAGCAAAATTCAGGCTGAGAGGCAGCACCTGCGGATGAGGCTTTATAATGGTAGCACGGTGGCACAGCAGTAGAGTGTCTGCCATATAACGCCAGACACCCAGGTCTGATCCTAAATACAGGTACTTTCTCTACAGAGTTTGTACGTTCTCCCTGTGACCATGTGGGTTTTCTCCGGATGCTCCAATTTCCTTTCACAAGCCAAAGACATGCAGGTTTGGAGGTTAATTCTCTTCTGTAAATTGTCTCCTGTGTGGGGGATAGAACTGGTTACGGGGTGATTGCTGGTCAGCTCGGCTGAAATGCCAGTTTCCACGTAGAATCTAAAAAACGAACACTATAACGAGTTATCACTCAGCACCGCCATAAGAAATGAGAACAACTAATGAAACCATTTTCTGTTGTTACTTTCATGAACAATTAAAAATATCAATAATTAAATGTCAATAATTAAAGCTCGTTGACCTCACTCTCTTGCTGAGCAGACTCATCCTTCATATATTCGTATGCACATCAAGCAACTTTTAACTGACTTTCTTAAGAGAATTGTTTTTGCCATTGTTTTGGTATTGGTTTTGCTTTGAGTTTTTTTGCACTATTATTGTTTGTTTTTATGTGTATGTGTGGGTGTGTGTATATATATATATATATATGTGTGTGGGTGTGTATATATATATATGTGTGTGTATATCCGCACTGATATTTTAATCTCGTTTATCATATTGTTTACTGTGTACTATATTTACATATTCTGTTGTGCTGCAGCAAGTAAAATTTTCATTGTTGTATCTGGGGCATATGACCATAGCACACTCTTGACTCTTGAGAATCAGTGAAATAAAAAATAACCCATGTATCTCAAGTACTTCTGCAATAACTTCTTGGCCAGACTGCCCCCTCTCCACCTTCAGGATCTGACCTCAGCTGCTAATTTCCAGGCACATCTAACAATTAGCAAAAAGATAAAACATTCAGATAGTTTGATTTTCGGAGAAAAAGGATGGGTGACGTTTCGGGTTGGGACCCTTCTGAAGAAGCCTGAAGAAGGATCCCTACCCAAAACATCACTGATCCATTTTCTCCAGAGATGCTACCTGATCCAGTGAATTACTCCAGCAGTTTGTGTCTATCTTCGGTATAAACCAGCATCAGCAGTTCTTTGTTTCTATAGTTTGATCTTTATTCACTATGTTAATTGGGGGATAAATGTTGACAACCTGAATCTTTTCCTGAAATAGTGTTTTTCTTGTGCATTCACTAAACCAAGCAGATGGGAACATTGTTTAATATTTTGTCGTGAAGGATTATGACTACTCTGCTAATACATCACTCCTCTCATCTCAGACTCTGTGTTCTTGTGTCAACATTGGGTCTTGAAATAACAGCCCTCCAGGGGCAAGAATGTTATCCATTGAGTCAACCTCAGAATGGTCCCAAATAGACGAGAAAGGGAATCAGGGCCATCAATCTCAAGGGCATGAATGCCACCCATTGAACCAAACTTATATAGATAGGACAGATATGGATAGGCCAGGTTAGGAGGGATATGGGCCAAAGCAGGCAGGTGGGACTAGTGTAGATGGGACATGTTGGTCCGTGTGGGCAAGTTGGGCCGAAGGGCCTGTTTCCACGCTGTATGACTCCATGACGCTATGACTTACAATAGTCCAGAAAAGAAGAGGAATGGGATCAGGTAGGTAAGCCGTGTTAAGGTTGGTCCGGAAAATGGAGAAAAGCTTGTCCCGTGACCCAGCATGAATTTTCCCTCTTGGCTCAGGGCTGTGGCCCATAGTGAGATCAAGTCGGCCCGTGCTTCCCGCTATTTTAAGACCAATGCAATCCCTCGGTGCCTGAAATTTCATTTCGGAGTCACGTGAGTGACTTCGTGAAGAGCCCGCCGGCACGCATGCGCGACATATCGTCGCATCGCATTGCTGCCGACGGCTGGTCGGGAGCGCGGCTCCCGACCAGCCCTTCAGAGGGCCGACTCAGGTAAGGCTAAGCCCCCTAGAGTTGGTGTTCCTGTTGGGGGGGGGGGGAGCAGTGTGTTCTCTCCCTACAGGAACGTGGATTTGGAGTCGCCGGCCACTTATCCCGGAGCCTTTCTCAGCGGCTCACCTGCGAGTCGGGCCGGGAAACAGGCGTGGTAGTCGGGGAGCCCTGTTGGTACAGGGCCCGACCCGCCGATACACCGGAGCTCCAGTGTGAGTTGGTGTCTTGTTGTGGCGGGTGTATGTTATGTTCTCTCCCTGCAGGTACGTGGGGAAATAGGTGTGGATGTCGGGGAGCCCTGTTGTTACCGGGCCCGACCCGCCGCTATACAGGAGCTCCAGTGCCGATTCAAGGAGCAGGTGCTCCAGTGTTGATTTGAGGAGCAGGAGCTCCAGTGCTGGTTCAAGGAGCAGGAGCTCCAGTGCTGCATTAAGGAGCAGGAGCTCCAGTGCTGATTCGAGGAGCAGGAGCTCCAGTGCTGATTCAAGGAGCAGGAGCTCCAGTGCTGATTTAAGGAGCAGGAGCTCCAGTGCTGATTCGAGGAGCAGGAGCTCCAGTGCTGATTCAAGGAGCAGGAGCTCCAGTGCTGGTTCCAGGAGCAGGAGCTCCAGTGCTGATTCAAGGAGCAGGAGCTCCTGTGCTGAGTCGAGGAGCAGCAGCTCCAATGCTGATTCCAGGAGCCGAGAACGGGGTGCCTCTCGAAAGGGGGGACCCTGCCACAAGTTCGCCATTGGCGACCACGGGGAAGGGGTCGTGCTGCGGCCCGACCCCCCTCCGCTAGCCCTTCGTTGAAGGGCAGGGGAGGAGCCCGTAAGCCTAAACCCGGTTCGGGCCAAGGCTCCACCAGCCGCCTTGGTGCGGTCTGGTGCAACGGCGGGACCTGGGTCTGTGAGATCTGCTATCCAACTCCCAAACCCCGCCGCTGGGACGGGGGGTTTGGGTACGGTCCCGCCTCGGTCGCCGAGTCCCCTGTCGATGGGGGGGACGAGACCGTGCGTCAGCAAGGTCCACGATGTGGACAGCCGGCAAGCCCGCGCGGGCGTCGCTCCATGCTTCTGCTGGAGTCGACCCCAAGCCGTCAGGGCCCTTTGTGGCAACGGCTTCCGCTCCTGTTAAACGGAGACGGTTGAACACCTTTCCCGCGCGGGAATCGCGCGGTTTCGCTGCGGCGGCCGATAGCGACAACTTCCGGCACCGAGATCACTTCTCAGAGGTGCGGGCCGATGAAAGGAGCCCCGGCAATCATTCTGAGCCGGAGGTCTCCGACCACCCCAGTGTTCAGGGTGAAGGACGTATGGCCGCATGACGCGGCTACTGGAGAGGAGCCATCCAGCTCCAGTAGGCACAGGGAGGTTAACCGCCGTCAGCAGCAGCTGAGAACCGTCAGCAGACACTAAGCCCAGCGAACTGCTCCTCCCTTCAACTAGCCCATACGCCACGGTCGCCGAGTCCCCCATGGATGGGAGGACGAGACTATGCGTCGGCTAGGTCCATGATATGGACAGCCGGCAAGCCCGCGCGGGCGTCGGATCTCCATGCTAAGTCAGGTGCCGACTTCCCATCGCATTTGCCCTCCGAGGCAGCGAGACCAAGCTCCGCCGAGGAGGCGTTGAGTGTACCTCCCGCGCGGGAATCGCTCAGCTTCGCTGCAGCGGCTACCGGCGACAACTTTGCGGCACCAGGTTCACCTCGATGAGGTGCGGGCCGATGGACGACGCCCCAGCAGTTCAGCAGAACATGAGGACTTCGGCCGCCCGAGTTTTTAGCTCAAGGGGCGTATTGGTCAGGATGGAGCAGATATTGGAGCCCCTCCTGCAGCAGAATCAAAAAATTTCGGGGAAGACTTCTCCAAGAGGGAAGGATATTCGGGGTCATTTTATTGAATTTATTCACGGGAACATTCCTCCATCCCAGCATATGCCTCAACGGAAGTTTACGCTGTCTGCCGTTGAGCAGGCAGCAGGCACGGCTGAAAATTTTCGTTTGGAACAAAAAGGCGTGATAGAGAAAACTATTCACGAGCCCATTGAATTCGTCTCCAATATTTTTACTAGTCCAAAAAAGGATGGAGGTTGTCGGGTGATTATTGACTTGACCAGTTGAATACCTTTGTAACATATACACATTTCAAAATGGACACCTTTTGAGACAGCCGAATCACTGCTTTCGCATGGTTGCTTTATGGCATGTATTGATTTGAAAGATGCATGCTATTCAGTGTCCATCCGGAAACATCACCGGAAAATTTTGAAATTTGTCTGGATGGATCAGCTCTGGCAATATCGGGCCTTACCAAATGGGCTTACTACCGCCCTAGGCTTTACTAAATTACTCAAACCTATTATGGCCAAATTACGTATACAACATCATATTGTAATGGCTTATTTAGATGATATTCTGATTATTGGCAACACTCTGGAAGCAGCTGAAAGCGCTGTTTCAGCAACTGTTACTATATTTCAGCGGCTGGGGTTTATAGTCCATCCAGAAAAATCGAAGTTTCACCCATCCCAGGTTATGGATTATTTGGGTTTCACGGTGGACTCTATTCAAATGAGGGCCACCATTCCATTTCACAAGGTGGAGGATGTTTCCCTTGCATGTCAGGATCTCGCATCCGCCAGTATACCATCTATTCGGCATACAGCTAAGATGATTGGGAAAATCGTAGCTTTATTTCCGGCAGCCCGGTTTGGACCTTTGCATTATCAAAATCTGCAAAGGGCCAAGATTGCTGCGTTAAAAAAGAACGCTGGTCATTTTGACAGACCTATGGGGCTGCCTTCCGATGCTAAGGTTGAGCTACAATGGTGGGTGTCCAATATTGGCAAGGCATTCAAACCCATTGTTGTGCCCAATCCGGTGGTATATTTGCAAACTGACGCAAGCTCTCTAGGCTGGGGAGCTGCGGACAGCTCTTCTAGTTGTGGAGGCAGGTGGGATCCCCTTGAAGCTAGCATGTTGCTAATACAAGGGATTAACTATTTGAAGCTGCTTGCAGCATTTCACGGACTGCGGGCATATTGTGCTAATCTTAGTGGTACTCATGTCCGTCTCCAAATAGACAACACCACAGCGGTGGCATATTTAAACCATATGGGCGGTACCAGGTCAGTCTCTTGTGACAAATTGGCTAATACTATTTGGTGCTGGTGTATTGATCGAGATATTTGGATTTCAGCTACCTATTTGCCAGGTAGGCTTAATACTGTGGCAGACACCAGGTCACGCAAATTCAATGATAGTTTTGAGTGGATGCTGCATCCTCAAATATTTGCCCAAATTACAGCCAAATTTGGCCAACCGGATATCGACCTTTTTGCGTCCCGGTTGAACCATCAGGTACCGACATATGTTTCATGGGAACCAGACCCTGGGGCATTAGCGATTGATGCATTCTCGCTAGACTGGGGGAAGTGGGTTTTCTATGCATTCCCCCCGTTTTGCCTCATCAGTCGGGTATTACAAAAAATCAGGATGGATTCTGCCAGAGGCATTCTTGTCATACCCGACTGGCCTACACAGCCTTGGTATCCGGTGGTCTCTGACATGATTAGTCAACCTTGGGTCCCTCTAGAGGGTTGCCCACATTTGGTTTCTCACCCTGTCTCAGGGGAGTTACACCCCTGCCATGCCTATCTAAAATTACTGGCTTGCAGGTTCTGACCAGGCCATGGATGCAGTATGGCCTTACCACCCGGACCATGAACACCATTGGAGCATCATGTCGAGAGTCAACCAGGCGGAGATATCTCTCCCACATCACCAAGTGGGAAGCCTACTGCAGTCGCTCTCACATCACCTGTGATGATGTCTCCATAGCCGACGTCCTGGAATTCCTCGCGGGGTTGCACCATGATGAGCACTTGAGTTATAGTGCCATCAACAGCGCCAGGAGTGCGCTATCATTCTACCTCAACATCAAGGTAGGATCGAACAGGCTAGTGTCCAGGCTTATGCGGGGAATATTCAATCTGAATCCGCCTACACCACGCTACAACATCACCTGGGATGGCAGGGATGTACTTACCCTGCTCAGGTCGTGGTCACCCATGGAAGGGTTACAGCTGGACCAACTCACTATGAAATTGGTGATGTTACTAGCGCTGACTTCAGCACAGCGGGTTCAGACGCTCCACAAACTACGTATTGACAGGATGACGTCGACCCCTGGAGAAGTAGTCTTTTTTATCGATGAGCTACTTAAGCAGCATAGACCTGGGTGCACAGGGCTGCAGCTGAAGTTCCCGGCATACCCTGCAGATGCTCGGCTATGTTTAGCCACTCACATCCGTTACTACATCAAGGTGACGAGGAGCATCAGAGGAATGGAGTTGTACCTGCTTGTCACTCACAAAAGACCTCACCATCGAGTGACAGTCCAGACGATATCCAGGTGGCTCCGGATCGTCCTGAATAAGGCAGGTATTGACACTAATGTGTTTACATCCCACTCCACCAGGGCTGCATCTACGTCGGCGGCGAGAGTCATGGAGGTACCCATGGACCATATCCTCGCCACAGCAGGATGGGCGAATGAAGCTGTGTTCCAGCGATTCTATAATAAGCCTGTTGCTGCTCCCCTTCAGTTCGCAGAGGCCGTGATGAACGCCGGGTGTGAACGTGGGGATGTCCCTGATTAAAAGGGCGTTATTTGTTGTGTTATTAACAAATCTTCTTTTTGTTTCAGTATAACCTCGTTTTGTCAACTTGTTTACTCCAATCCATCCTTGCTAGTGGTGTGTCCGCATGGACGTTGTCCAGGGCGTGTAATCACAGAAGCTTTGAAGTCTTCACGAAGTCACTCACGTGACTCCGAAATGAAATAGTAAGATTGAACGAGAACTTACCAAGTTTGAAGGTTGATCTTTATTTCATGAGGAGTTGCGGTGAGGGATTTCGTGCCCTCCGCTCCCAACCCTCGATCATCTTCAGCTGGTAATCAGAGTCTCCTTAAATCTTACTATGCCAAGTCATTTCTGTTGTTGTTTCTGTGATTCCACACCGCTGCTTTGAAGAATGTCGCGCATGCGTGCCGGCGGGCTCTTCACGAAATCCCTCACCGCAACTCCTCATGAAATAAAGATCAACCTTCAAACTTGGTAAGTTCTCGTTCAATCTTACTATTCCAGTCCAAACCTCAACTATGAGCGTAATAAAACCACACAACTCATCAGAAAATGGACTGCTCTATCGGAGGCTGATTTATCACTTCACTAACAGCATGTGACGCAGATAGAGTTACAAATGTTTACATGGATTTACACACATACACAAGTCATGATTACATTATCCATTATATAAATCGCCCCATCCACTGTACTGGAAAGCCTCATTATTTACTGGGCTGCATTTGGAAGTTGCTTCATAAGATCACCAGTGGCAGGAAGCAGTCATCTCTAACCCTGGAATGGGAAAGTGTGTGCCAGATGCAACAAAGATGGGCCAGAATTGATACTTTGGTTCTGTGAAAGGAGAATGACACAGAAAACAGGAACCATATGTTGGGCCATAAAGCGATGCAGATTGATGTCAGAGTTGGAACAACTTGCCCCTCCCATGGCTCATGAATTATTAAAAGGCTGTCACTTTTATAGATCTGATCTTTACATTCTGCGTCTGGAAATGATGGCTCTGATTCTAACGTGGGGGTTAATGACAGTGCAAGACCCAGTGTGGTCACCTGGGACCCGAATCCTGTGCCTCAGGAATGCAGGAGTCGGAGGCTGATGGGGATCCGGGATACGATGCGGGTTTGGAAATCGAGGATAAGGAAAGCTGAAGGTTTCCCTGTGAGGACTGAAAGAGGAAATGTTGCCCTGGACCAGAAATAAGACTCTGCCTCATGAGAGTTTAGTTTAGTTTAGTTTATTGTCACATGTACTGTGAAAAGATTTTTGTTATGTGCTATCCAGCCAGTGGAAAGACTATACATGATTACAATCAAGCCATCCACAGTGTACAGATATAGGATACAGTGTATAATGTTTAGTGCAAGATAAAGTACAGTAAATTGTGATTAAAGGTAGTTTGAGGTCTCCAATGAGGTAGATGGGAGTTCAGGACTGCTCTCTAGTTGGCGAGAGAACAGTTCAGTTGCCTGATAACTGCTGGGAAGAAACTGTCCCTGAATCTGGAGATGTGCGTTTTCTAACATCTGTATCTCTTGCCTGATGGGAGAGGGGAGAAGAAGGAGGATCTGGTTTGAGAATCATCCTTGATTATGCTGGTGGTCTTGCCGAGGCAGCGTGAAGTGTAAATGGAGTCAATGGAAGGGAGGTTGCTTTGTGTGATGGTCAGGGCTGCACCCACAACAGCAGCTCTAATCATTGCCAATCAGGACCTGGTGACATCATCAAACGCTATCTGCATATTTAAAGAATCGCACTACCCTTCTGCGCACTTCCCCCATATTGCAGATTAAGATGGGGAAATGGTATTAAGGTTTGGGTATCAGATGTGGTCATTGAAGAGGCTAATAGAGGGGATTGTGGTGAGTCTTGATAGAACAATATAACATTCTGAGCGTCATAGATAGGATAGACAGTCAGAACCTTTTTCCCCAGGGTGGAAATATCTAACACTAGAGGGCATAGCTATACGGTGAGAGGGGGAATGTTTAATGGAGATGAGCAGGGCCCATTTTTTTACACAGGGAGTGGTGGGGGCATGGAGCGCATTATCACTGGTGATGCTGGAGGCAGTTAGGACAGTGGTGTTTAAGAGGCTTAGGGATAAGCACATAGAAGTGCAGGGAATAGAGCGATGGGGGTCATGTACAGGCAGATTGTATCAATTTAACATTGCATAATGTTCAGCACAAACATTGAATGCTGAAGGGTCGGTTCCGCTGCTGTACTGTTTTATGTTCCATTAACGACGCCGCCAAACTTCCATACAATGGATGGAAGCACCTACGTCTCTTTACCCATTGTCCTTTACTCAGATTGTTGACTGGTTAGGTGGAATCTATTTAGTGCAGGAGTCTGGTTAAAGTACAACGTGATGCAGCAATCTGAAATCCATCACAGTTTAAGTTTTAAAAAGGCACAAAGTGCTGGAGTAACTCAGCGGGTCAGGCAGCATCTCTGGAGAACATGGATTAGTTTTGGATTGGGGCTACTGCTTAAATTCATATGTCTCTGGGTGACAAACCTACTTAACTATTCAAGCTACTATGATTCATAAATTGGCATATAGAGTAAGGAAACAAATGCTCTCATGCACAATCTTTTTTTCCCCCTTATTATAGCAATGTTACAAAATTTTGAGATTTAAAAAATCAAGTCTGCAATTTATCCCATCAGATAAAGCATACAAAGAAGTTTAATTTGACACCTAATTCACTTTCATATCTTCAGTATTAAAAGAGTTATGGCCATATTCATACTTGGAAATTAGCATATTGTTCCCATTGCCTTTCCATTGACTTAACACAAAAGCTGTGATCTGGGACAGTCAAAAGCCCATAACTTTCTTAAAAGTTAAGAGAATTGAAATAAATTTTCAGTAATTATAGATTGAAGTATTCTGAAACAAATATGAAACAATCTTACTTGGATGACCTGAAATTAAAGCATATAATTAGTTAGTTACCCAATTGTAGCTAATTACAAAATTCAATTACTAGGTCTAAACATCTATCCCTTTCTTAAGAAAATATTAACTTTTTTTATAAAGCCTAAGTGTCCAAATAACATTCACACAAGAATTCACAATATAACATGATTTTTAAATCGCATTGTTATGAATTTATAGGCCAAATTGGAGGAATTTAGTGTTTAATGCCCATAAATTAATGGGCATTTTAAACAGCTTGCAAGTGGGATTTTCTGGAACGAGATGTATTGGAACGTTGCAGTTGCGGTGAATTTAAATCCAATATCGGCACGGAAAACTCTGCCAGTTCATATGGGGAATAAATCACCATTTCGCAACATGAAATATTGATTAAAGTCACCTAAACAAGCAGGTTTATATGAAAAAAGAAACAGCTTTCATTTACCTGTCCCCTACGTAAAATCGGTCCCCGTTGTCGGCGTTCATGGCATTAGGAGCTAATTTTTTATTTTACTGCAGAGCTGAAATAGTCGGGTGATTAAAAAAAAATTAACTTACCGGCAGTCGGTACGAATCTCCAGAAATAGCTCGCACTCGGACAAAATATAATTCCGGTGGCAAGGGGAAAACCGCATTTTAACCCCGCCCCCCCCCCCCCCAAAGTCGCCAAAGCTGCACACATGGCCAGCGGCAGAACTGCAGCACCGCTGAAGGTAAGTTTTGTAACATACCTACTTATTATCCTGCTCTTCCCTAATGGTTTGTAGGTTAATTGGCTTCTGTAAATTGTCCCTGGTGTGTACGGGTGATTGCTGGTCGGCATGGACTCAGTGGGCCGAGGGGCCAATTTCCAGGCTGTATTTCTAGACAAAAAACTACAGTTGGTTCTGTTCATGATGGACCCTCCTACACATTGATGAAGCGGGTTTGGTTTCCTGGCTTGGTGCCAAAGTCAGAATAAAGGATATGTTGAGCATATGTTACAGGAGAGTGGCTCAAGTACCTCAAGGCCACCTAGTTTTGGACTGCCGGATCTGTTCTGAATCTACCTCCTTTCTCTAGTCATAAGCCCCATGAAACACAATGGAGAGTATTAACAGTGTCAGACTAACATTCTTTTACCTTCTGGTCACTTCTTCCAGGAATCCTTTGGATATTTCCAACAAGATGTGTAACTTGCTGGGACTTTCCTAATCCAGTGCCTTTGATTAATTCAATCTGCTGTTCTTTGTTATTAAATGTTTAGTGCAACAAATGGCACATTAGGCTACTGCAAGAGTCGACTCCATTACCCTGCAACTGGAATCACAAAGAGATCAGCGGCACAGTGGTGTTGCTGCATCTTGGCACCAGAGATCTGGGTTTAATCCTGGCCTCAGACGCTGTCTGTGTGGAGTTTGCATGTTATGCCTGCGAAAGCATGGGTTTCCTCTGGTGCTCCAGTTTCCTCCCATATCCCCAGGACGTGCAAGTTTGTAGGTTAATTGGTCTCAATGCACATTGCCCCTAGTGTGCTGAAAGTGAATGAGAAAGTGGGATAACATAAAACGAGTTGAATGGGTTCGATGGTCCACGTTGATTCAATGGACCAAAGGGCCTGTTTCCATGCTCTATCCTTCATTTAAAACCAACTGTTGGAAGAATAAAATGCATCCCATACTCTTCCTCTCCCTCACCTCCCCCCTTTCCCCAAAAACAAACCCTCTGTTTTTTCCAACCAGGCTGAGTTGTCAGGAGTTAAAATAATTTACCAATTCCTCCACATTCCTCACTGTGATGGAAGGCGAAAAAAAGTTCAATCTCTTCCCTGAAGACGAAAATGGAAAATAATGATGTCCCTTATGGAATTACTGATCCTTCATTTCTCTGAGAATTGTTATTCTGGGTGTAACTTCACAACCATTAAATTATTTGAAAATTATCCAATTAATTAAACTGATATTGAGTTTCTTGATATGCTGGTCTGATTTATCAGTTTCCATTGCCATCGGCAATATTACCAGTGCAAAGTATTTTAACTTGTTTTAATGGTATTGATGATTCAGGACAGAGGTCTTGTTGATTTATTAATAATTGAGAATCACAAGGTTGCTGATGACTAATTTATTGAACTATCAAATCCAACGGTTCATCCAAGTGGCTAATGAAGCGAGACAAAAATCTCCAATGAACTAATTTAAAGTGGAAACAATCATTTGATTTGCTTTGAATCAAACTTACTTCTCATCTACATGATGTTGATTTACGAGGATTTTGCCAGTACTTGTGGGCCTGAGCTATAGGGAGAGGTAGAGCAGACGAGGACTCTATTCCTTGGAGCTCAAGAGGATGAGGGGTGATCTTATAGAGGTGTAAAAGATCAGGAGAGGAATAGATAGGGCACAGAGTCTCGTACCCATAGTAAGGGAATCAAAAACCAGAGGACATGGGTTTAAAGTGAGGGGGGAATGATTTAATAGGAACAGTGGCACAGTGGTATGACACAATCATGCATCAGTAGAGTTGCTGCCATACAGCGCCAGAGACCCAGGTTCGATCCTGACTACAGATGCTGTCTGTACAGAGTTTGTACGTTCACCCTGTGATCGCATGGGGTTTCTCCAGTTTCCTCCCACACTCCAAAGGCATATAGATTTGTATGTTAATTGGCAGGATAGTGTTGGTGTGTGGTGTGATCACTAGTCGGTGCAGACTCAGTAGGCCGATGGACAAATCCGTGCTGCATCTCTAAAGTCTAAAGCAGTGGTTCTTAACCTGGGGGTCGTGACCCCCATATGGGGGTCATGTGGGGCTTTGCCGGGGATCATGAAGGGGACACAAATAATATATCAATTTGTTGAGCCCATGTTTAGGAACCTAACAAACTTAGATGCCACATACAGTATTTTGTTTGCATATGCGGGGACTGGCAGGGCTGCCCACATTGGGTGAGAGTTGAGAAATTGCGAGGGAGCATAGCAACAGAGGGGGGGAGGGTGTGGGAAGGGGGTGTTCCCCCTCCCACGGTAGGGAGCTTTTGCATTTTTCAGCTTGAAATTGTGCAATCTGGTGCATACTGTAGCGAGTCTTTTAACCTACACTTGAAAGCAACATTTATGCTTTAAATTGGATTAGGTATAAATAAGGTTAGGCTAATTACATTCCATAGTAGATTCCTAATTACATTCCAGAGTAGAGCCAGGCTCTGATCAGCGTGCAGCACATGAATGACCTAAGTATATTCATGTATGGAAATCAGATTATAATTCATGCTGTAATGCATATATATAGAGGAAAAACACCGAGAAACAAGGCAAGAGTCGGACTTCCATCACTGTTCTGCACAAATAAATCAATCAACCTTACCCTTTGACTATAAATACAAGACAAAAATAATGCCACATATTCAACCGTATATGGTTCAATGAAATTAAGATACATATGTATGGAAACAGGCCCTTCAGCCCACCTAGTCCACACCGGCCAGCAATCTACCATACACCGGTTGTATCCTACATGCCAGGGACAATTTACAGAAGCCAATTAACCTACAAACCTGCATTTCTTTCGGATGTGGGAGATCCTGAGAAAACCCATGTGGTCATAAGGAGAATGTACAAATTTTGTACAGACAGCATCCATAATCAGGATCAAATCTGGGTCTGTGGTGCTGTAAAGGCAGCAACTCTAAAGATGAACACATGATTCTGATTTCTGCCCTTAGTTGGATAACACACATATCCAATCATTGTGTTTTATGGCTGGTTTTCAACCTCTTCAGTCTGAAGGTCTCGACCTGAAACATCACCCATTCTTTTTCTCCAGAGATGTCTGCCCTGCTGAGTTATTCCAGTTTTTAGTGTCTATCTAGAGTTTATACCAGCATCTGCAGTTCCTTCCTACACTCTTTGGTAAGTGAAACAGGTCCTATTCTCATAATATTATTCACCTCAACTAAGTATTTTCTTCATCTCCGTTGCTGCTGAGAATATCAAATATTTCTTCATAAATATACCCTGGATCCTCCCCAGAGCAATTGCACCCTTTCTACAATGTGTCATAGTCTTATAGCATGGAAACAGGCCCTTCATTCCAAACTGTTCATGCAGATCAAGATGCCCCATCTAAACTAGTTGCATTTATCCGCATTTGGCCCATATCCCTTAATACCTTGTGTGTGCCAGTGTTTGTGTATCTGTGTGTGTTCGGTTGTGTGTGAGAGTGTGTGTCAGTGAAGCGGCGACAACACCCGGAGTGAGTGGACATTCGGAGACGTGGAAATGTTTCCCTCTCCCCCCCCCCCCCCCGTCTCTTCCCCCGCCCCCCCCCCCCACCCCCCTTCCTGAAATGCAGGCCGGCCCAGGTGCTCTGTGTCCGGCTGGGGCCAGGGGGAGGTGAGGGTCAGGCATCGGGGGTCGGGCATCGGAACGGAGCCTTAGCCCGAGATTCATCCCCGCGGCTCCGGAGGCGGCACCGATGCCCCCACTCACCCGTTCGCTCCTGGCTCCGGGCCAGGTTAAAACTCCATGGGGTGTGGACAGAGCGGCCGATGGGCACAGAGCCGCCGGAGGTGAGGGTGGGGGGTGTGAGTGCTGTCTCAGGGGTCGGTGCTGGGACCACCACCGCCGTGTCTCACTATCACACCATCTGAAGGGGATGAAACTAAACTACTTTTTTTCCCCAAAAAAGCGGTCTGGTAGTTTGACACCCCTGCTTTGAACCAATGCCCTCTAGTACTTGAATCACATATCCCTGGAAAAAAGACTATGCATTCATCTTATTTCGAATTTCCAGCACCTGCAGATTTTGGTTCCATGAATGTCAAATGTACTGCAGTTTGACATTTTAAATAGTGTACTTAAGAGTCTCAGGCAATTAAATTGCTCGTTCTTTACGGGAAACCCGCCGGCAGAAAACTATTCTCATTGGTGAGTGTGGAGGAGATCCGGAAGCCTTGGGCGAATTGACTTTATTTATTTGTGATCAGCGTGAGAATTTTGTGAAATGCGTGAGTCTCACGCTCAATGCGTGGGAGTTGGCAGCCCTGGTACTGGCGCCGAAAATGGTTAAGAACCACTGGTCTAAAGGAAGATGCGGGGCATCTTTTTTACACAAAAGTTGGTGGGTATTTAGAACGGGCTGCCGGAGGAGCTAGGTTCTATCACACCATTTAAAAAAACATTTGGACAGGCACAATGATAAGATAGGTTTAGAGGGATATGGGCTAAATGCAGGCAGGCGGGACTAGTGTTGATAGGACTTGTTCGTCGACGTGGGCAAGTTGGGTTGAAGTGGCTGTTTCCATACTGTATGACTATATGGAAAAAAAAACTAAAATCTTATTTTCTGTAGTTGCCATCTATTCGGAGAAAAATGTCACTTTGAATTCTAGCTTACTTTGCTATCAATGAGCAAAAGTAGGAGAGTGACTTCAAAGTAGTCATACTAGTAGCACTATCAAGTAGCACGGTTGGCTAAAGGGCTTGTTTCTGTACTGTACTTATCAAAATGTACTATCACAACCTTTAAGCAGGCACTATCACAATGTTTAAGCAGGTACATTTAAGAAACATTTAGACAGGTACATGAAAAGGACAGGTTTGGAGGCATATGGGCCATATGCAGGCAGGTGGGACTAGTGTAGATGGGACATGTTGGTCGGTGTGGGCAATTTGGGCTGAAGAGCCTGTTTCCACGCTGTGACACCCATTTACACTAATTCCATTTTATTCTATGTTCTTGAACATAGAACAGTACAGCACAGGAAGAGGCCCTTCAGCCCACAAATGTCTGTATTGAACATAATCTCCTCTACCTGCACGTGATCCATATCCCTCCATTCCCTGCATATCCATATGCCCATCTAAACAGCTTGAATGCCATCATCGTATCTGCTTCCACCACAACCTATGGAAGCCCGTTTCAGAGGCATCCACCAAAAAAAACTGCCCCGCACATCTCCTTTAAACGTTCCCCCATGCATCTTAAAACAACAACCTTGAGGCTCTGACATTTCCACTCTGGGAAAAAGGTTCAGGCATTACAACTGCTGCCTGGCCTGCTGAGTTCCTCCAGTCCATTTGTTCTTTTTTCTGCTCAAGTTTCCAGTATCTGCAGTTTCTTGTGTCTGTGCGAAAATCAATGCCAGCAATTCAGTTATAAAATGAAAAACGTGGGATTCAGTGAATAAATATCAACGCTTCATAACTGTTCTGCACACCCTTAAACATTTGATTATCATTGTAGTTTTGAAGCAGTCATTTACAATGTATAACTTGTATATCAAGCAGAGATTCTGACATTCAGTAAACCAGCAACACTGAAAATGGTGCAGATCCATTTCCGAAGAGCGAATACACCTCAAGGGTTTTTACTATTTCACGATCCGGGCTCTGCATTTCAATCTCGTCATCAGCTAGGCAATCCTTAGAATTATATATTTCTCAAGCTGTCTGTCTACTGCCCTGAAAGGATTTCACAGTCTCAGATTGCAATGACAGTTGCTGTCAGCAGCAGAGACCTGTGTCTCTGCTTCCACTCTGAACCGACACAATTACTAGTCAGAAACCAATATCAGGGGAGAATGCTGGGGTTTTACAGAATGAGAGCATAGAAATTCATTTTACCATCTATTCACATCCGACCACAATGCCACCAAACCCAGATAAATGTCTTGTTCTCCATTTATCAGGAAGGATTTACTTACTTTGTAAGCCAAAATGTATTAGATTGATTTCTAGGCAAGGGAATTACTCAGTGGGGAGAGATTGAATGGAAGGGGTCTAGGTTCTTTGGAACGTAGAGGTCTGGGAGATGATCTAAGAATTATTTAAGATCAATGTGAATTATTTAAGGTTTGAAAGGGTCTAAGGTGGATGGATGCTGAGATGTTGTATCCCCTGCTTAGTGAATGCAGAACTAATAGCAAATACTCAGGAGATGGGGGTTGACGTTAAAGAATGATGTTAGAATGAAAAACAAGGAACTGCAGGCACTGGTTCACAAATATGGATACAAAGTGCTGGTGTAACTCGGTGGGTCAGGCAGCATGCCTGGTGAATATGGATACAACATGCTGGTGTAACTCAGCAGGTCAGGCAGCATGACTGGTGAATATGGATATGTGACGTTTCGGGCCAGGACCCTTCTCCAGACTGAATACATAATGTACAGGTTTTCCTGTTTTCCAAAGATGCTGCCTGACTCGCTGAGTTAATCCAATCCTTATGTCCATTTTTATAAACTAGCATCTGCAGTTCCTTGTGCCTTCACTCCAGTCAAGAGTCGTTCTGAATACACAGCCCAGCAAACCACCTTCACTCCCATCAGAGAGTCGCTGCAAATAATTTCATCTTTCTCTCCACAATCTCATTTCATCCATTAGGAAAGCAGGAAGAGGGGAGGGACTGGACAAAGTGTAGCAAGTTATAGTGACCACAGGCAAATAGGTGTTTTGATAAGCAGATGGTTGGACAAAGGCCAGAGACGAATAAATCAGAAGGTGTGGGACCAAAGGAATGAAGTGTTGCGAATTCTGAAGCCAGAGGATGGAATAGAGGTGGAGAGGGAGGGGAGAAATAAGCTCAGGTGGAGCATGGGGGAGCGAAAAGGGGATTGTGGGGGAGAAAGGGGAGAGGGAGGGAAGATTGTTAGAGGTTACCTAACATTGAAATATTTATACCGCTAGGTTGCTTTTTCACTCAAAATGTAATGAATCTTTAGAATTATCTACAGTACCTGGAAACATTTGTACGCTTGATTATTACATATATTCAGACATGAGGTCGTTAGGCTTTTGGTGACTCAATGGGGTGGTGATTGGGCAGCTAAAAGAAAATGATGTGAAAATGTTAGCCATGACCTTGCTTAATGGTGGAACAACTGCAGGGAGCTGTGCACTGCACTACTGATCACGTCGCTTAACCTTATACACATTCGCGAGAAGCATGTAATCCAATTTATCATATCTACACCCAAGCAGTATTTTCTCTTGGTTCAATTTCCATCACTTTATTTGGTGGATTCTGTCTCGGCATTGTATGTTTACATCTTACGAAGCAGGAAGATGGTTGATTATTTGACCCTGATTTTAAATGAAAGAAGTTACATTAAGCAAAACAGCATGTTACAGTTTTAGAAAACTTTGGTTAGGCTGCACAAAAAGCTGGAGAAACTCAGCGGGTGCAGCAGCATCTAAGGAGCGAAGGAGATAGGCAACGTTTCGTGTCGAGACCCTTCTTCAGACTGGTTAGGCTGCATTTGGAGTATACTGAGCACTTTTGGTCACCACATTACAGGACGGATGTGAGGCTTTGGAGAGGGTGCAGAGGAACTTTACCAGAATTCGGCCTGCTTTAGAGGGTGTTAATAATAAGGAGAGGTTGCACAAACTCAGATTGTTTACTCAGGAAAGACAGAGGTTGAGGGGAGGCCTGATGGAAGTATGTAAAATTATGAGAGGCATGGATTCATAACCTTTTTCCCAGGCTATGTCAAAGCCTAGAGGCAGAAAGGAAACATTTAACAACATTTGCATGACAGGTTTTTTATACAGAAACTGATAGGTGCCTGGAACGTGCTGCCAGAGGTGGCAATGGAGACAGATACAAAAGTGGCATTTACCAGGTTCTTAGATAGGCACGTGGATTTGCTGAGAATAGAGGGATATGGATCATGTGTAGGCAGAGGAAATTGACTAAGCATCATGTTCGGCACTGAGGGCACTAGGGAGGTTGGAGGTAGCATCAATAATAATAATAATAATATATTTTATTGTCATTACACATAAGTGCAACAAGATTTGGTTTGCAGCTCCATCCGATGTCATAACTTAAACGACTAATAAAATTTAGGTTTAGATACATGACATGATCAAGCAAGAAATTAGGGATGTGTTTAACATAGGTACAGCAGTTATCATGGGTGACTTTAATCTGCATATCGGTTGGGCCAACCGAATTGGTGGCAACGCTGAGGAGGAGGATTTCCTGTAATGTACACTGGATGGTTTTTTAAACCAATATGTAGAAGAACCGACGAGAGGACAAGTCATCCTAGGTTGGGTATTGTGTTATGAGGAAGGATTAGTTAGCGATCTTGTTGTGCAAATCCCTATGGGCAACAGTGACCATAATATGGTGGAATTCTGCATTAGATGGAAAATGACACGGTTAATTCAGAGACAAGGATCCTGAACGTAATAAAGGAGACTTTGAAGGTATGAGATGGGAATTGGCTCGGATACACTGGCAAATTATACTTAAAGTGTTCACAGTGGCGATACAATGGCAAAGATTTAAAGACTGTATCAGTGAACTCCAAAAATTGTTCATCCCTGTCTGGCGAAAAGATAAATGGGGAAGGCGGCTCAATCGTGGCTAACGAGGGAAATCAAGGATAGTGTGAAATCCAAGGATAAGGCATATAAATTGGCTTGAGGAAGCAGCAAACCAGAGGACTGTGCTGAAATTTAGAACTCAACAGGTGAGAACAAAGGGGTTAATTAAGAGGGGGCAAAAAGAGCATGAATGAAAGCATGAGAGACTCAGTGGGTGAGGCAGCATCTATGGTGAGAAGGAATTTGCGACGTTTTGGGTCGAGACCCTTCTTCAGACTGATGTCAGGGGAGGGGGTAGGACAAAGAAAGAATGTAGGCGGAGGCAGTGGGACTAGTGAGAGGACTGGGAAGGGCGAAAAAGAAGAGAGGGCACGGGCTACCTGAAGTTAGAGAAGTCAATGTTCATACCACTGCGTTGTAAACTACCCAAGCGAAATATGAGGTGCTGTTCCTCCAATTTGCGCTGGGCCTCACTCTGACAATGGAGGAGGCCCAGGACAGAAAGGTCGGATTGGGAATGGGAGGGGGAGTTGAGGTGCTGAGCCACCGGGAGATCAACTTGATTAATGCGGACTGAGTGGAGGTGTTGAGCAAAACGATCGCCAAGCCTGCACTTGGTCTCGCCGATGTAGAGAAATTGACGCCAGGAACAGTGGATGCAGTAGATGAGGTTGGAGGAGGTGCAACCTCAACTACTGCATCCACTGTCGATGCGAACATGGAGGAACCGCCGTGAGGGAGGAGGGAGAAGAACAATGGAGGACTTGGCGTGGTGGGACCGCCGTGAGGGGGAAGGGGGACGGACTATGGACAATGGGAACCCAGTGTGGGGGAAATTTTGTGGAGGGGGGGGACAAAAGGGGGAGCCGGCGTGTTTTGTATAGGTGGCTGCTATTTGTATACATAGTGTATGCAAGCAAATAATCTCCCTGTGCCTAGTCACATGTGACAAATTATTCCTATTCCTAAAATCATGAGGAGAATAGATAGGGTGAATGCACAATGTCGGGAATCAAGAATCAGAGGACATAGGTAAGTGAGAGGAGAAAGATTTAATGGAAACCTGAGGGGCAATTTTTAAAGAGTGGTAGGTAGGGGGAGGGGGTGCTCACATTCTACTCACCCTGCACCTTCAGCTTTCGGCCTCAAGCGCAGATCCTAGTCCCACTCCGGCTTCACTCAGAGGCTTCCGGTTCAACTCAGCAGCTGGTCGTGCTGGTCGCCGCAAAAGCAGCCCGCGAGCCGCTGACTCCCCGCGAGCCACTGACTCCCCACGAGCACGCTGCTCAACACACTGCGCCCCTTCAGCTTTTTATTCTCCTCGCCGTGTTGACAGCAGGTTCTGGAAGGGGTGGTTTTTAAGATTTTTAGACCTTCATAACTTTTGTACTATTTCACCAATCAGAACAAAACCTATTTGACTCGCAGCAGAGGAGAATGGTGAGTAAGGTAGCGAAAAATTGTTAACGCTATGGGGGTTCATTTATGCACAAATGTAATTACAACACAGACCGCAAGTGGTCAAGATGAGAGTTTTAGTAATAGTATAGATAGATGGGCCAAACGCAGGCAGGTGGGATTAAGGGCCTGTCCCACTTGGGTGAACTAATCCGCAAGTCCAGAAGAGTGCCTTCGACCTTCAAGATCGAGGGCACTCTCCTGGAAAGCCTCGAGCTGGAAGAGAAGGGGGAGAAGGGGATGGGGGAGAAGGGGGGGGGGGAGAAGGAGTGGAGACACTTTTAAGAAGTTTAATAAAGTTTAGCGAGCATTTTACCTGCCGGTAGGTCTTCCTAGGCCGTAAAACTTCAATGAGCCAATCAAAATGCCCGGTCAGCAAAGGAGTTGGCCTATGGCTGCCCTCGACTGCCTGTAAGTAAATAGTGACCTCACTCCACTGCACTACGAGTGCAAAAGACCCATGCAGACCAAATTTTACTCACGAAAATGTTTCAGCATCCTGACCTAGATGAGGCCGCGAGTGGGCGGGAACCTCCCTCGAACATGATGGAGAGTTCCAGCCACCTCATGCGACCCCCTAGGGCCTCGTGTCGACCATGCTGCGAGTTTGAGTCCATGGAAAAAAACTTCTAAACTCACAGCTTAGGTCGCCCAAGTGACACAGCCCCTTTAGGGCAGTTTGTTTGTTTGTGTACAAGTTGGTCTGAAGGTGTATGACTGTATGACTCTATCTCTGACCCTAATTCCTCCCTGACCAATAGTGCTTGGCGCACCATTAACAGTGGTGGCACAGTGCATTCTGCCTCTGCTTGGACTTTCATGGACTTTAATGCAATGCAATGGTATAAGTCACCTTTTTGGTGGTTTTAGCACATCTTGCTGGGGGTGATTGTCTAACAAAATGGTTTCCTTTCTTGAATGATATGTGAACCGAACAGATTGCAATGACAAAGCAGATGAGTTAGTGGCCTCTTGGTGTCAGGAATTTTTCTTTCCATATTTCCAGACTTAAAACCATGTAAAATTCTAATACTACCATCTTGAACGTTGAACCACTGATGGTAAACATAGCCATTGCACACATATAAGAGAAGTCCTGCTCATTGTTCACTCTGTATAAAATGGGTACAAAAATCAATAAAATACGACTTGGTCAGATTGTAAGTTTCAAACCATTTATTTCACTAAGTGCAATGTGACATGTTTTCATGTTACAAATGTGAAGCAAGCAATCAGGTTGAATAAATAGCCTAAAGAATAACAGAAAAGTCTAACGTGATTGATAGCTGCGTGTTTGAGTTTTGGAATGTGACAAATATGTGAACAACTGTTTTGGACATTCTTGGTCATAAATACTGGCACAGTTACACTTCTGTATATATTTCTAGGCATTATTCAGTAACCATTCGCAGACATTTTATTCAATGAATTCAAGGTGATAACAGGCCTTATGTCAGTTAAAGTCCCATTGCAACGTTGGTTTTAACTAATTATGAATGGTTTAATTTAAAGCTAACAGTAAAAGTATTCTTTTTTCTGCTAAGAGGAATTCCCTGCACAGGGCGGCATGGTGGCGCAGCGGTAGAGTTTCTGCTTTGCAGCGGCAGAAACCCGGGTTTGATCCTGATTTCGGGTGCTGTCTTTACAGACTTCTGTAAGTTCTCGCTAGGACCATGTGAGTTTTCTCTGGTGCTCCGGTTTCCCCACACATTCCAAAGACTTGCAGGTTTGTAAGTTAATTGGCTTTGATAAATAAAAAAAGTAAATTGCCCCTAATGTTTAGGATTGTGCTAACGTACGGGTGATTGCTGGTCAGCGCAGACTCGATGGGGCACCTATTTCCGCGCTATATCTCTAAAGTAAAATAAAGTCCAAAGATGCTGCATGATTTGTTAGGTGTTTTGGTCAAGGTTCCAGCATTCATGTTTCTTGGTAATTGTTCTTATATTATTTGAAAGAAAATGGAATATCCCTCGCCCTCAGCTGTGGAATTGCTCAGATAGATCAACGTAAAAACAAGTTTGAGTATGCTCATGTGTGGAGCACCTTATTCCATTCAGTTGCCAGCTACATTAACCTCTCTCCTCAACCCTTCCAGCACTGCAAAAGTCCTTTTATTGCCACATGTGGTAGCGCGCAGTGAAATAATTTTCTCACATACTGTCCGCTAACGTATTGCCTTACCTAAGCACATCTCTGATTAGCAAATAGTACAGAAATTGTCCAAGGAGACCACATGCTGTTCTGGCACCATTTCCAAAGTCCAGTCCACGCTCTAGGTCTAATGCTCTTTGCCTGTCCCGTCCTTCATTGCCGTCATCACCAGCTCCATCCTCCTGGTGTCTGGTCATCATAGGACGAGTAGGGTTCAGCCCAGCAGCTTTCACCCTGCAGGCCGTGGTCCACCGGGTCTTCCTTTAGACCGCATCGGGCGAGCAGGAGCCTTCTGCCGTGCGGTGGTCTCAACCACATATTCTTCTAAAATCGCTCTCAGACTCCTCATTGCATTTCAGTTGCTCTGTCAAAGCCACACTGCTGTTCACCATCAGTTAATAGGCCTCCCTCGGTCATGACTGACGCATCAAGATGCAAGCCTGGGCGATGTCATATGGAGGACAGGCTGTTGCCCATGCAGCACGTCCCCCCTCTCCACATCACTGATCGATCCAAAGGGAACAGCAGGGCCATTACAGTTTGGCACCAGCGCCGTCGGACGAGCTGCCAGAGCGAGGTTGTAGACAACGACGAACTGCCTTACGGGCTCTGACTCCGGATTTTCTTGAGGTTTACTCCTGGAGCCTTTTCCATGACTACATAAGGCCACAAGGCAGTGGAGGTTTTAAATCAGAGTTTTCCCTCTCCTAGACGGACTGTCTTCCAAGGCTGACAAGTCCGAGACTTGTGGGGCAGGAGCGTCTACCTTCCCGTGCAGGTCTATAGCACCTGCCCACTGCCCAGGATTAGTGGCCCTTAAAACAGTCCTTTGTTCTTGGTGGAGAGGTGGAGTTTAGGCGCGCTCCCCGCAGCTGCGGCGTGCCAGCTGGATGTCTTTGGGCATGATGGTGACTTGCTTGGCGTGGACTGCGCACAGGCTGGTGTCCTCAAAGAGCCCCACCAGGTAAGCCTCACTGGCCTCCTGCAGGGCCATGACGGCCGGGCTCTGGAAACGCAGGTCTAGCTTGGTCCTGAGCGATCACACGCACCAGGCGCTGGAAGGGTAGTTTGCGGATGAGCAGCTCGGTGGATTTCTGTAGCGATGAGGTTTCTTCACTCCGCCCGTGGCTGGAGCGCTCTTCCGAGCCGCTTTGGTCGCCAACTGTTTGCGAGGAGCTTTCCCTCCGGGAAAGTACAGCTGTAAATTTTGGGCCATTAAAAGTGTTCTGACCTGAATTTTGCAGCTGTAATGACGGTGAGATTTGCCACGTGTCCAATGCACAACTCTCTATTTCTGGCCATGCCCACTTTATGGTGTAATTTTAGCTAAGTAACTTAGTGGTTCTCCAGAGTTAGGAGTGTTTTGCAGATTTCCACAGCAAAGGGCTATCGGTGAATTGATAAATTCTGACATTTGCAGATCATCTCAATTGTAAAATACTTTGTAATCTAACACTTTGTTGCATTAAGACTAAAGCAGTTTCAGTGGCTACAGAGCTGTAATAACTGATTAACAAACATTGTGGTCTTAATAAACTAATTTTGTATATGAATTACAATTTCATCATGGAGATATCTGAAAATAAATTATGTGTTAGAATAATATAATTAAAAGTTTGATTCAGAAATGTTCAGCATTCTAACCAATCTTACGTTTGCTTTCCAATTTTTATTTCACTCTATGTAACTATATAAAACATTAGCTACTTTGTACTTTCTCTTCCCTTCATGAATTCATATGTCATAGGGACATTCGGCCCATTGTGTTTACTCAATCACGGCTGATCTATCTTTCCCTCAATCCCATTCTCCTGCCTTCTTTCCATTCACACCCTTACTAATTAAGTATCTGTCAAGCACCATCTTAAAAATACCCAATGAGTTGGGCTGCACAGCCGGCTGTGGCAATGAATTGAATGAATGAACGAATGAATGAATGAATTAATTAATTAATTAATTAATTAATTAATAAGTTTATTGGCCAAGTATATTCACATACAAGGATTTTGCCTTGGTGCTCCGCCCGCAAGTGACAGCCTGACATACAGTGACAGTTAGGTATGACACATAAAACATTAAACATTAATAATAAAAAATTATAGATTAAACATGTGAATTAAATAAAATACCAGAGCAAAAGGAGGCTACAGATTTTTGGTTATTGAGTAGAGCTACTACTCGTGGAAAAAAAGCTATTTTTATGTCTGGCTGTGGCAGCTTTGACAGTCCAGAGTAGCCTTCCAGAGGAGGTCAGAGATTATCTTACCCACTCGCTTCCTGGCCCTTGCAGTGTACAGCTTGTCAATGGAGGGAAGATTGCAGCCAATAACCTTCTCAGCTGATCGGACGATTCGCTGCAGCCTCCGGATATCGTGCTTGGTGGCTGAGCCAAACCAGACCATGATGGAGAAGGTGAGGACAGACTCTACGATGGCCGTATAGAATTAGACCATCATTGCCTGTGGCAGATTGTGCTTCCTCAGCTGCCGCAGGAAGTACATCCTCTGTTGTGCCTTTTTGACTGTGGAGTCGATGGTGGCCCCCCCACTTAAGGTCCTTGAAGATGATGGTTCCCAGGATGGTTCCCTTAAAATACTCCACAGATGTGCCTGTGGTGTTGTTGAAGGTGAGTGGGATAAGGGGCTCTCTTAAAGTCTACAATCAATTCCACTGTCTTAAGAACATTGAGCTCCAGGTTGTTGCGATGGCACCAGGACGCCAGCTGTGTTACTTCTTGTCTGTAGGCAGATTCCTCCCCATCCTGGATCAGTCCAATCAGGGTTGTGTCATCTGCAAACTTGAGAAGCTTGACAGAGGTGTCAGTGGAGGTACAGTCATTGGTGTAGAGAGAGTAGAGGAGAGGGGTGAGTATGAGCCTTGCGGTGCTCCTATGCTGAGGGTCTGCGGGTCCGATATGTGCTTTCCCAGCCTCACATGCTGCTTCCGGTCTGTCAGGAAGCTGGTGATCCACCAACTGAGGGGTTCAGGCACAGACAACTTGGAAAGTTTGGAGTGTAGTAGCTCTGGGACAATGGTGTTGAATGCAGTGCTAAAATCAACAAAAAAATCCTCTCATGAAGTGCAGGCCCAGGTTGACTGCGTCATCCACAGATCTATTTGCCCGATAAGCAAACCGCAGAGGGTCCAGCAGGGGGTTCGTGATATTTTTCTGCTTGGTCAGCACAAGCCTTTCAAGGGTCTTCATGACTACAGACGTCAGTGCGACAGGCCTCTAGTCATCAAGATCAGTAATCCTTGGTAAGGCCATCAAAAAGGCCAAAAGGGACTTCTGCTCCAAGTTGGCGGATGAGACGGATGTTCGGCCACTTTTGCAGGGCTTGAATGCAATCGCCTTCTTCCTATAAGGCGAAATCAGGAGGCAGCTGAAAGGTCAGTGAAGCATCACTCCCTGACGAGCCCAATGCATTTTACGCACGCTTTGATATGGAGAACACTGATGTGCCTTCCCGAGCCCCCATTCGCCGTTATGGTATTTCGGTCATAGTCACAGATGTCGACGTCCTAAGATCCTTCAGAGGGGTGAACCCTCGGAAAGGGCCTGGACCTGATGGTATACCCGAGCTTGTTTTAAAAACCTGTGCAGACCAACTGGCTGGAGTTTTTACGGCCATTTTCAATCTCTCACGTCTGACGTCTGAGGTTCCCACCTGCTTTAAAAGGGCATCAATAATACCGGTGCCCAAGAAGAGCAAGGTGACTTGCCTCAATGACTATCGACCAGTGGCATTAACGCCTGTGGTGATTAAGTGCTTTGAGATGTTGATCATGGCGCAAATCAACTCATTCCTCAACAAAAACCTGGACCCACTGCAATTCACTTACCGCCACAACAGATCAACGGTGGATGTGATCTCACTGACTCTCCGCTCCACTCTGGACCACTTTGACAACAAAAACTCATATGTCAGGCTGTTATTCATTGACTACAGCTCGGCATTTAATACCATATACCCCTCTAAGCTGGTTACCAAGCTCTCAGATCTGGGTCTCTGCGCATCCCTCTGCAATTGGATCCTCGAATCTTCCTCCTTCACCGACCACAGTCTGTTCGTATTGGTGGAAATGTGTCATCCTCGATTGCAATCAGCATGGGAGCACCTCAAGGCTGCGTGCTCAGCACCCTGCTTTACTCACTCTATAGTCATGACTGCATAGCCGGACATAGTGCGAACTCCATCATCAAGTTTGCCGACGACACCACGTATTGTGGGACGTACCAGGGTTACATTTCTGCTTGTCAAACGTGCAGTAGAGCTCATTCAGGTCGTTGGTCAGCTGGCGATTGTTCAAGGAACGGGCGGCTTTCCTCTTGTAGCTGGCGATTTCTTGCAAGCCCTTCCAAACTGAGAACTTGCTCCTCAACTTCTCAGAGTACCGTTCCTTGACATCTCTGATTCCTCTTCTCAGCTTGTACTTTGCCTGTCGCATCCCCACTCCTGTAGGCTTCCTCTTAATACTGGCGGAGCTGTCTGAGTTCTGCAGTAAACTAGGGCTTGTCATTGTTGAACCAGGTCCGGGTCCTAGTTGGAATGCAACTGTCCTCACCTCATATGATGATACAGGATCTGTATACTCATCGAAGCTTGTGGTTGCTTCCCTGAACAGATTCCAATCCGTGCAGTGAAAGCAGGAATGTAGGTTCTCAATGCCCTCGATTGTCCACCTTTTCGTTGTTCTGACCACAGGCTTAGCAGATTTTAGTTTCTGCCTGTAGGTCGAGACCCAGACCCACCCGGGGAACAGGGCGATATGCGTTCTTGATTGACATGTAACAGTGTCAAGCGTTCTCTCCCGCACCTGGAGTATTGTGTGCAATTTTGGTCTCCAGAGGCCCTAGCCAAAGGGTGGTGAATTTGTGGAATTCATTACCACAGGTGACTGTGGAGTCCAAGTCAATGGATATTTTTAAGGCAGAGATTGACTGCTTGTTGATTAGTAAGGGTGTCAGCGATTATGGGAAGAAGGCAGGAGAATTGGATGGAGAGAAAGATAGATCAGCCATGATTGAATGGTGGAGTAGGCTTGATGAGGCCGAATGGCCTAATTCTGCCTCTCATCTCTCCCTGTATTTGCAGCGGAGCTGCGAAAATCTTGCGATTTTTACTATAGAAAATGATTAGATTCATGTAGAAATGGCATTTATAACACAGATCAGTGGAAAAATCTTTATATTTTATTTTATTATTATTATTATTCTTAACAGCTATTTTCATTGGGATTATGACAGGTGAGGCCCTGCCTCTCCTGACCGCACGTCCCTGGTCTCCGCCACTAAAAGGCACCAACTCTACCAGCTGCACAACTTTGCCACCTTTATTGAAATACCCTTTTATTTAAAGAGACTTTTAAATTCAAAGAGACTGCAGCAAGAGACTAAAAGATTGTTCATTTCAACTGGATGTTCTGTGATGCAATTTAAAATTACTTGTATGTTTTCATATGTTCTCCCTGTGGATAGGCCCTTAATCTTTAGTTGGTTTATTGGAGGAATCAGCAGGTGCCTTCAAATGAATTAAGCAAACTGTTTGTTGCCTTTAGCCTATTGCACTATGAAGCTGTGTGGGTGTAGCTCATGAATGCTGTGCTTAATTTTGTAGGATCAGAAAACCAGTGGTTAACCTGTACTCAGCAATATCTCATTTAAGGGAATGTGCCAATTATCAAGTTTTCTTTATATAGCTGGTGGGATTAATAATTTTCAGAGTTTTAGAGATTTTACAGGGAGATTTTAAAGATGGAAATAAACCCTTTGGCCCATCTAGTCCTTGCCGACCTGTTCACATTATGTTACCCTGCTTTCTCATCCAATCCCAACACACGCGGGCAATTTACAGAGCCCAATTAACCTGCAAACCTGCTCGTCTTTGGACTGTGGGAGGAGTCACATGGAGACCGTGTAAACTCCACACAGATGGCACTCGAGGTCAGGATCGAACCCGTGTCTCGGGTGCTGTGAGGCGGCATCTGCTCAACTGTAGACAAAAGTGCTGGAGAAAGTCAGCGGGTGCAGCAGCATCTATGGAGCGAAGGAAATAGGCAACGTTTCGGGCTTCTTCATTCTGATGTAGGGTGGGGGAGGGGGGGATGGGGGGTGGGGGGACAGGGAGAAGAAAGGAAAAAGTAAGAGGAGGGGAGGGAGAGCTGAGAAGGGGAGGAGACAGCAAGGGCTACCAGAAATTGGTGAATTGGGGCAGACTGCCCAAGCAGAATATGAAGTGCTGCTCCTCCAATTTCCGCTGGTGCTCACTCTGGCCATGGAGGAGGCCCAGGACAGAGAGGTCGGATTCGGAATGGGAGGGGGAGTTGAAGTGCTGAGCCACCGGGAGATCGAGCTGGGGTATTCGGCGAAACGATCGCAAAGCCTCCGCTTGGTCTCACCGATGTAGAGCAGCTGACATCTAGAACAGCGGATGTAATAGATAAGGTTGGAGGTCGCAGGTGAACCTCTGTCGCACCTGGAACGACTGCTTGGGTCTTTGAATGCAGTCAAGGGGGGAGGTAAAGTGACAAGTGTAGCACCTCTTGCGGTTGCAAGGGTAAGTGCCCAGGGAGGGGGTGGTGCGGGAGGGAAGGGAAGAATTGAACAGGGAATTACGGAGGGAGCGGTCTTTGCGGAAAGCAGACAGGGGGGAGATGGGAAGATGTGGCGAGTGGTAGGGTCACGTTGGAGGCGGCGAAAATTACAGAGGACTATTTGTTGTATGTGACGGCTAGTGGGGTGAAAGGTGAGGACTAGGGGGACTCTGCCCTTGTTATGAGTGGGGGGATGGGGAGAGAGAGCAGTGTTATGGGGTATGGAAGAGACCCTGGTGAGCGTCTCATCTATAGTAGGGGAGGGGAACCCGTTTCCTGAAGAATTAGGACATTTCCGATGCCCTGGTGTGGAACACCTCATCATGGGAGCAGATGCTGCGTAGACGGTGGAATTGGGAGTAGGGGATGGAGTCCTTACAGGAAGCAGGATGGGAAGAAGATAGATAGCCATGGGAGCCATGGGAGGAATAAACTGCCAGAAGAAATGGCTGAAGTAGCAACCTATAAAAGTCTAGATAGCCATGGGAGTCAGAGCAGGATGGGAAGAAGAGTAGTCTAGATAGCCATGTGAGTCAGATCCACTGTGCTGGCTAATTGGCTCAGACACTTGGAATAAGTCACCTACTTACATAGTGTCATGTGATCTCTTTCATCTTTTGAGAGAGTAAAATGCGCCTCATTTGATAGGTGGTGCCTCTGACAGGGCAGCACTCCCTCAGGAGGATGATCATTCTTGCTATTGAGGGAGTACAGCATAGGTTCACGAGGTTAATTCCCGGGATAACGGGACTGTCATATGATGAGAGAATGGAGCGACTGGGCTTTGTATACACTGGAATTTAGAAGGATGAGAATTTTCTGCATCAGAAGGCAGTGGAGACCAATTCTCTGGATGCTTTCAAGAGAGAGTTAGATAGAGCTCTTAAAGATAGCGGAGTCAAGGGATATGGGGAGAAGGCAGAAACGGGGTACTGATTGTGGATGATCAGCCATGATCACAGTGAATGGCGGTGCTGGCTCGAAGAGTCGAATGGCCTACTCCTGCACCTATTGTCTATAGTCTAGGACTGAGTTTTGTGCTCTTAGGGTGAAGCTGGCATGTCTGACAAAGGTGAAGATGGACCAGGACTCCAACCAATGTGAAAGTTAAGGTGCCTTTAAATAACACAGTTTGTTACTACTTCGAACCTGCTCTCAGCTTCAGCTTCTAGAATGAGCCCACCCTCCTAAGGAACTGAAACATGAATGATTTTTATAGAGGTGCATAAAATCATGAGGTGAATGCACCACTATCTTTTTCCCAGGGTTTGGGAAGCAGGAACAGAGGACATAAGTTTAAGGTGAGAAAGGGGAAGATTATGTAGGAACCAGAGGGGTAACATTTTCACACAGTATATGGTGGGTATATGGAATAAACTGCCAGAAGAAATGGTTGAAGTAGCAACCTATAAAAACATTCTGATAGGTACATGGATGGGAATGGTTTTAAGGGATATAAGGCAAATGCAGGTAAATGGGTCTATCTTAGATGGGCATCTTGGTTGGCATGAATGAGTTGGGCCAGAAAGTCGATTTCCTTGCTGTACGGCCCGAAGTCATGGGGAAAAGTTGAGGAGATATTTATTCTGGGCATTTACCCAGCAGAAGTTATAGAACTTTCTTCTACACTGTCTAATTTCTTGGGCAGCTGAAGATCTGTTTCTCCAGAGTAATGTTATTTCATAATTTATATCTTGGCAAACACAAGGAAGAACAGAAGAGAATAGGTTTGCCAACCATCACTTGGCTTTCATAATGTGTTACAAGATGAATAAATGCTGTGAGTTTTCCATGCAGAATATACAATATTAAATTCACTTTATATCTAATGTGTGCTTTGCTTTGCCTTGACTTCCCTTAGGCAGCCATGCCATCAGAAGTTGTGTGCTTTTAAATCTCTGAAGTTCTCTTTGAAAATCTCTTTGCAACACTTCCTCTCTCTCCCTCTCTCCTTTAAGATGGCTCTTAAAGTCTATCTCATTAACAAAGCTTTCATTCACCCACCCTAATGTATGATTCACTGGTCTAGTCTCGGTTTTTGTCTGATTATGATTCTGTGGAGTGCTTTGGGGCATTTTACTGTGCTAATGATGCTTGTATAATTGAGAGTTTTTGTTGATGTACATACATTGGCAACTAATTGCTCAATCTGGAAACAGGGTCTTCCAACATGTGAGAGGACTTAAAAAAAAAAACCCTGTTAGAATAATTAGTTGTTTTCTGGGTAATCAATCTCTACAATGATAAGATAATTGAGATAGAAAATTTAGTGTGTTTTACTGCAGCCCCCGCCCTTACGAGGGTTAGGTCTCATGTGTGGGTATAGCAGGATCAGACATAGTGAGAAGCTGGAAAATTGATGTACTAAACAGGTGCAATGCTGACATTCCATTACATCGTCCATAACAAAACCAAAAATCATAGTGGGCCGAAGGATCTATTTTAGTTTAGCGATGCAGCGCGGTGGCACAGCAGTAGAGATGCTGCCTTATAGTGCCAGAGGCCTGGGTTGGATCCTGATCATGAGTGCTGTCTGTACAGAGACGGTACAAGAACAAGAATGCAGATTATTATCTGAATGGTGTCAGATTAGGAAAAGGGGAGGTGCAACGAGACCTGGGTGTACTTGTACAAGAGTCACTGAAAGTAAGCATGCAGACACAGCAGGCAGTGAAGAAAGCTAATGGCATGTTGGCCTTCATTGCGAGAGGATTTGAGTTTAGGAGCAAGGAGGTCCTACTGCAGTTGTACAGGGCCTTGGTGAGGCCGCACCTGGAGTATTGTGTGCAATTTTGGTCTCCTAATTTGAGGAAGGACATTATTGCCAATAAGGGAATGCAGCGTAGGTTCACAAGGTTAATTCCCATGATGGCGGGACTGACATACGATGAAAGAATGGGTCGACTGGGCTTGTATTCACTGGAATTTAGAAGGATGAGAGGCAATATTATAGAAACATTTAACATTCTTAAAGGATTGGACAGGATAGATGCAGGAAAAATTTTCCCCGTGTTGGGGGAGTCCAGAACCATGGGTCACAGTTTAAGAATAAGGGGTAGGATTTTTGGAACTGACATTAGTTTTTTTTTACCCAGAGAGTTGTGAATCTGTGGTATTCTCTGCTACAGAAGACAGAGGAGGCCAATTCACTGGATGTTTTCAAAAGAGAGTTAGATTTAGCTCTTAGGGCTAAAGGAATCAAGGGATATGGGGAAAAAGCAGGAATGGGGTACTGATTTTCGATGATCAACCATGATCATATTGAATGGCAGTGCTGGCTCGAAGGGCTGAATGGGCTACTCCTGCACCTATTTCTCTATCTTTCTATTTTTTAATATAATTTCTAATTTCAATTGCCTCTTATTTACACCTCTCCCCAACATCCTTTACGTCAGCTATCGCCAATCTCTGTCATCACTTGCATCACAGTTCAACACCCTATTCCAGTCGTTCCCTTTGCTCCTTCCCCCTTTCTCTGCAACTAAAACCTTAATTTATCTCTATTGTTTTTCACATCTCAAATGAATGGCCATCGCCTTCATTATTACGTGCATTGGCTCTCTATCTCTTGCTAAAGATGCTATTTCATTTCCTGAGTGTTTCCTGCATTCTCTGATGAAATTTTATTGGAGTGTTCAGAGCTCAGTAATTAGATGAGATGATCTCCAAATTCATGCAGAGAATTCAAAACTAAGCAACAGGTTTCCATTATTTAAATCAAACTGATTTTCCCTTACTCAACGTTGAGAAAGGGACTACCTTTAAACAGACTCCATCAGGCTTTATCTTGCGCTAAATGTTGTACCCTTCATCCTTTATGCTTAGACTGTGCACGGCTTGATTGTAATCATGTATGGTCTCTTCTTTGACCGGATTGCACACAACAAAAAAAGCTTTTCACTGTACCTCGGTACACGTGACAAAAATGAACTAAACTCAACTAAACTAAGTACACACCGATTCCATGCAACTGTACATCAGTAATGCCAAATTTCACTCCCTAAACACCTTTAAAATTCTGAGCCACTTCTTCAACTATATTGTAACGATTTTCAGAGTTACATTTTGGCATCTCTTACATTGCAGATCCTTAATTTCCTCATAAACCCAAGGAGCCCAGTAGAAAGAACAAGAGTGTAACTTGAAACCTTTGGAAAGCTGCCAGTCACAGAAGTACTGTATTAACAACATTCGCAAGAAAAATATTTTAATAATAGTAAAACGGGAATTCACTTTTTGTAGATTTTTTCCTTTTTTTTAAGAAACATTATTTCATTCCTACCAACGAATCTAATTTTGATGATGTTTGGCTGTGTGTCTGCTATTGAAATAAATACCTAGTCTCTGTAATAATGACCATAAAACTACGAGGTTCTCATAAATACAGATCTGGGCGAGAGTCAAGAGTGTTTAGCTGTCAAATGAACTGACAAACAGAATAATGACATTTTTGCTTGCCGCAGCGTAGCAGGCCTGTAAACACAATACACAAAGATTTAAATAACACCAATACGAGAACAAAAATACTTAGTGCAACCAAAAACAGTCCATTAAGTTAATTGTTGAATAAGCTATTCTTGAACCAGGTGATCACGGCTTTCAGACTCCTGTACCGTCTTCCTAATGATAGGAGCGAAATTAGAGCATTTTCAGGGTGACGTAGATCTTTGATGATATTAGGTTGCCTCCTATAGCTCCTTTCAATGGTGGGGAGGACAGTACCTGTGATGGACCGGGTAATGTCCACCAGGGTAATTTCCACCAGGGAAGAAGGGTCTCGACCCGAAACGTCGCCTATCTCTTTCGCTCCTTAGATGCTGCTGCACCCGCTGAGTTTCTCCAGCTTTTTGTGTAACCCTTGATTCTCCAGCATCTGCAGTTCCTTCTTTAACACAATGTCCACCAGTCTTTGTAATCTCCTTCATTCCTGGATATTCGAATTGCCAAAGCAGGCTGTGATGCAACCAGTCAGTTTGCTCTCTGCTGTGCTCTTGTTCATGAGGGTATTCACTGACATACCAAATTTCTGCATTATAGACAATAGATAATAGACACTAGACAATAGATGAAGGAGTAGGTCATTTGGCCCTACGAGCCAGCACCGCCATTCAATATGATCATCCCCAATGTACCCCGCTCCTGCCTTCTTCCCATATCCCCTGACCCCGCTATCTTTAAGAGCCCTATCTAGCTCCCTCTTGAAAGTATCCAGAGAACCAGCCTCCACCTCCCTATGAGGCAGAGAATTCCACAGACTTACAACTCTCTGTGAGAAGAAGTGTTTCCTCGTCTCTGTTCTAAATGGCTTACCCTTATTCTTAAACTGTGGCCCCTGGTTCTGGACTCCTCAAACATCGGGAACATGTTCCCTGCCTCTAGCGTGTCCAAACCCTTAATGATCTATATGTTTCAATAAGATCGCCTCTCATCCTTCTAAACTCCAGATTATACAAGCCCAGCCGCTCCACTCTCTCAGCATATGACAGTCCCAACATCACTGGAATTAACCTTGTAAACCTATGCTGCACTCCCTCAATAGCAAGAATGTCCTTCCTCAAATTAGGGAACCAAAACTGCACACAATACTTCAGGTGTGGTCTAACTAGGGCCATATACAACTGCAGAAGGACATCTTTACTCCTATACTCAACTCCTCTTGTTATGAAGGCCAACATGCCATTTGCTTTCTTCACTGCCTGCTGTACGTGCATGCTTACTTTCATTGGCTGATGAACAAGGACCCCCAGATCCCGTTGTACTTCCCCTTTTCCCAACAACGTCATTTATATAATAATCTGCCTTCCTCTTTTTGCTACCAAAGTGGATAACCTCACATTTATCTGCATTAAACTGCATCTGCCATGCATCTGTCCACTCACCCAACTTGTCCAAGTCACCCTGTATTCTCATAGCATCCTCCTCACAGTTCACACTGCCACCCAGCTTTGTGTCATCTGCAAATTTGCTAATGTTACTTTGAATCCCTTCATCTAAATCATTGATGTATATTCTAAATAGCTGCGTTCCCAGCACCGAGCCTTGCGGTGGCCCACTAGTCACTGCCTGCCATTCTGAAAGGGACCTGTTCATCCCTACTCTTTGTTTCCTGTCTGCCAACCAATTTTCTATCCATGTCAGCACTCTACCCCCGATACCATGTGCTCTAATTTTACCCACTAATCTTCTATGTGGGAGCTTATCAAGTGCTTTTTGAAAGGCCAGGTACACTACATCCACTGGCTCTTCCTCATCCATTTTCCTAGTTACATCCTCAAAAAATTCCAGAAGATTAGTCATGCATGATTTTCCCTTCGTAAATCCATGCTGACTCGGACCGATCCTGCTACTGCTATCCAAATGCATTCTTTGAGGGAAGTAGATGGCTATCTTTCTGATTGCAACATACTTTCCGAAATGTCCTTTGTGCAAGGAAATCTGCCACTCAGTCTGGCCTATATGTGACTCCAGTCTGAAGAAGGGTCTTGACCTGAAACACCACCTATCCAAGTTTCCCAGAGACGCTGCCTGATCCGCTGAGTTATTGATCCATTGATAATGTTGCATGTCTCTCAGTTACATGGCATTAGCCAAGTCAGTGGGCACACATGTCGGGGATGGAATATAACATGGGGAAATGTGAAGTTATCCACTTTGTTATGGAAACTGGGAAAAGGAGTGCATTGGTCAAATGAAGAGAGACTGCAGAAAGATACTGTACTGAGGGATCTGGGATACCGAAGCACAGAGAAAGTTAGCTTGTTGCTTCAGTAAATAATTGACAAAGAATGCTCCACCCTCTTGCAAAGGAGAGCAGGTATATAAGTAGAAATATCTTCTTGCAACCATTCAGAAAATTGGAAGACCACACCTGGATGATTGAATGGTTTAGGTTTAGGGTTATTATTGTTCTGTGTACCAAACTGCAGTGAAAAGTTTTATTTTGCATCCAATCAAATCAGATAATACTCTTCATAAGTACAATCACATCAAACGCAAGTCCAATAATAGAGATACAGGGTGGCAAGTATAATTCTCAGCATTGTTGAGCACCGGTTCCAGAAACAAATTGCAATTGAACTATACCCTAACTTATAGTAGGATCATTTAAAAGCCTGATAACCTAGCTTGATAGACTTAGGGTTTTTTATTTAATGAAATATACGTAAATGTGTGCTATGCAGTGCAGAAAAGATTCATTAGATTGATTCCTGAAATGAAGATGTTGACGTGTGATGGAAAGTTCACCAGCTTGGGTCGATTCTCAGTGGAATAGAACATAGAAAATAGAACATAGAACAGTATAGCACAGGAACAGACTCTTCAGTCCATAATGTCTGTGCGAATATGATGCCAAGTTAAACTTGTTTGTCGTTGCATGATCCATATCCCTCCATTAGCTATGCATCCTTTTAGAAGAAGAAGAAGTGGGATATGTGATCTTACTGAGACATGTAGATTCTGAGATAACTTGTAACACTACAGATAGATACTGCAAATGTTCTCCTCACAGGGGAATCCAGAATTAAGAGGACATCGTTTCAGAATAAGGGGTTGTCAACTTAAGGCAAAGATGCAAGGAAATTCTTGTCACAGAGGATTGTGAATCTTTGCAATTCTTCATTCTAGAGCACAGTGGAGGTGAAGTAATTGAATGCATTTAAAGCAAAAATGGACAATGAACACATCAGCCATGACCTTAATGAATATTAATGCAGGCTTGAGGTGCTGTTATTTTGCGCTTCACTATGTAATGCGTGGCATACTGGTGTTGTCAGTAAAGGATATATCCTATTAATGAAGAATGTTTAAAAAACGAATAGCAGGTATTTCTTGGTGTGACTGTACCCGACCTTGTCTGAACTAAATAAGAAGAGGTTCCTTAAACCAATGTCAACCTTGTTGGTCATGGTGGCTACGAGGTACTTATTAGATTTAGGCAATATTTATAAATGGCTTACCCATAGAAGAAACAATGACCAGTGTCCATTGGTTACTGAAGTACTGATTACATCAGGCCACTTCTTGTTAACATGCTAAACATATTTTTCTGTAGGCTTTAGGGATACAGCCGAGAAACAGGCCCTTCAGCTCACCAAGTCCACGTCAATCAGTGATTACCCCTACATTAATGCTATCCTGCACACTAAGGACAATTAACAATTTACAGTTGCCAATTAACTCACAAACCTGCCCATTTTTGGAGTGTGGGAGCACCTGGAGAAAACCAATGCAGTCACAGGGAGAACGTGCAAACTTGAAACAGACAGCACCCACAGTCAGGATCGAACCCGGGTCACTGGTGCTTTAAGGCAGCAACTCGACCGCTACGCCACTGCTCCGCCCGATCCTTGCACGGATCCTAAATGTATTAAAATGCTTATAAAGTCATAGACATATGTAGTCCAGAAATCAGCCTTTCAGTCTAACCCTTCCATGCCAACCAATTTGCTTAACCAAGCTAGTCCAACCTGCCTATCTCACTCCTAAACATCTCCTATCCATGTACCTGTCCAAATGTCTTAATTGTACCCACATCTACCACTTCGTCTGCAGCTCATTCCATATGTACTACAGAAGTGTAGGAATGCAGATAATTTAAAATGCAATTTGCAGACAACAAGCTTGCAATTAGAACAATTGAATAACACTATGATTTTGTGTAGTAGATGAAAACTAAGCAGAATATTGGGGAAAGTTTTCCTCGTCGTCTTTGCAATACTGCATTCTTTCACATTCTTCTAAGAGAGAGTAAATGGATCTTTGGGTTCAATATTCAATTCAAAGGATAGTTTATATGACAATGCTTGCACCCACCTATTACCTGTGCCACACTTTGTCATGCCTCTCCCCTCTTCTTGCTTTCTTCTTCTACCCCCTAAAATCAGTCCGAAGAAGGGTTTAGTTTAGTTTTAGTTTAGTTTAGTTTAGTTCAGTGATACAGCATGGAATCAGTAATCAATCAGTGTCCATTGGTTACTTCAGCCCACGCAGACCAACAATCACCCTTACACTAGTTCTACCCTACACAATAGGGACAATTTTTACAGAAGCCAATAAACCTACAAACCTGCATGTCTTTGGAATGTGGAGGGAAACTAGAGCCCCCAGAGAAAACCCACAGAGTCACAGGGAGAACGTACAAACTCTGTACAGATAGCACTCATAGTCAGGACCGAACCAGGGTCTCTGGTGCAGTCAGACAGCAACTCTATCGCTACGCCATTGTGCCGCTCATAAAAGGGGCTCAACCCGAAGCGTCACCTATCCAGGTTTTCAAGAGATGCTGCCATAGCCACTGCGTTACTCCAGCATATTGTGTCCCTGACTGTTCTACTGGTGTGATATTGCTTAAGTACATTACAGATCTAATTTTTCTAGTAATTTTCTGCAATGGTCCTATTTTGCCTTAATGAGACCATCGGCATCTTGCAGCTCAGAGTTATATCTCTCCTGTTCTCCAATCAGCTTCTGGGCTTGAGCAGCAATCTATAAATATAGACCTAGCTCAGCAAATAATAGCACTCACTGACAGCCGGGGCAGAAGGCAGCAGCGTTGCTATCAGGGATGTTAAAGGTGAACACTGCAAAGTATGAGGTCAGAGATTTGGCACAATGAGACAACACTATTCAAGTCCAATTTATAGCAGTATTACTTCTTGATCGGTAATTAAATGGTGGCAGGAATATCAGCTTACATATTTAGATGACAGTGACACATTAATAACTCAGAAAAATGGATTAGAGGAGTGTGATCCAGTGCCATAAATATTCGATTAATTCCTGCAACCTACCTGAAAATAGCATATAATTTGGTTAAGCCATTAATGAGTAGGATGATGGGCATATACCCTGGGGGGTTTAGTCAACATTAAATGCAAATTTCAGTGTTAATGGGGGCATTGCTGCAATTTTAAAACAGTTCAATAACATTCATCTCTGAACTGATTATCATCATCAGATTAGCCTTGAAATTGCACAGTGAATAATTTCCTGCAAACATTTTGCATTCAGATGAAGTTATTTTCTCTACCTTGACAGAGGCGTTAAAGTGATTAAAGTAAAAGCTGGTTCACATCCTCATGAAAGAGTAAACAGCGGAGGAGGTGTGAAGCACTTGTTCGCTATCAGTGGAACTTGTAAAGTCTTCAGATTCAACATTTGCCATTCCAGAAGGCAGGATCAATCAATCAAGTTTTATTCGTCACTTGCGCATGAAGTGATGAATAAGGATGAGACATGCTCCCTGTCCCCAGAGCAGGATGAGATATGTTCATACTGGCAAGATGAGGTGCGCTCTTGTTTCTTTTACCAAAAGGTACAGAGAGGGAGCTCCATAATCAGTTGTTTTAATGTTGATGGTCAACACTAAATGCTGGAGTAACTCAGCGGGTCAGGAAGCATCTCTGGAGAAAAGGAATGGGTGACTTTTTGGGTCACGACCCTCCTTCCTCTCAGTCTGAAGAACAGTATCGACACGAAACATCTCCTTTTTCCTTTCCGCCAGAGATAGTGCAACCTACAACCCTACAAACCCTGTATCTCTAAACTAAACTAACCTGCTGCAATCTCTAAACTAAACTTTATTCTCTTCATGTTGTTATCAATTGTCCCCAGATTCAACCACTCAGCTATACACAGGGGGCAATTTACAGTGGCCAATTAACCAGCAAACATGTCTTTGGGATGTGGGGGGGAAACTCGAGGTAACTCATGCGATCAGAGGGAGAATGCGCAAACTCCGCCTAGTTAGCAACCGAGGTCAGGTTTGAACCGGGGTCCCTGCTGCTGTGAGGTAGTGGCTCAATCAGCTTTGCAACAAAGTTGCAGCAGAAAATTATCTTTGACCAAAGGTTCATCTGGCAGTAGTCTGCAGTCAATGTGCTGGAGGCCCCCCACTGCGGGAGAAACATAGAAACATAGAAAAATAGGTGCAGGAGTAGGCCATTTGGCCCTTCAAGCAGGCACTGCCATTCAATATGGTGGTGGGTGTATGGAACAAGCTGCCAGAGGAATTAGTTGAGGCAGGTACTATCGCAACGTTTCAGGAACATTTAGACAGTGTCATGGATAGAACAAGTTTACAGGGAGATGGTCCAAACACAGGCAGATGGGACTAGTGTAGATGAGACATGTTGGTCAGTGTGGGCATGTTGGCTGAAGGGCCAGTTTCCACGCTGTATGACACCATGACTAAGGTTCATTTGGAGCAATTACACAATATGACACTCTCTGCTCCACAGGCTGTTCACAGCAGCACATACTGAGACAATTGCTGCTGGAAGATCATGCACTCAGTCAAAGGCTCACTTTGCCCGTGCCAAATCTCCTTCCAACGTAAGATTCCCCACAAATAAATGCTGCCAGCTAGCACATTTCAAGGTGCATGGTTGTGACCAAGGGACATATTAAAGCTTGGTGTAGCCATTGTAAATGCTCTGTTGGAAAGGAAAACCACAGTCTTGGGTACCTGCTATCACTCCATACTGAGGGGCTGAACCCTCTGTAACAGCGTCTGAAACATTTTGCTGATGCATTATTTGTTGTTTAAATATTTGCGACAATGGCACTTTATACAGAATGACCTGAATTGCTTGGTACAAAGAATAAAGTTATTGATTGGAAAACAAAATTATTTGTTATTTTTGTAAAATTATATTAAGCAAAGACCTGTAATGGTGGCTTTTTAAATACATTTCTACCCTGTAGAACACAAATCTGCAGTTTAACACAATTATACATTGAAACAATACTACAGTTGCAGGTTTATACAGAGGATAGACACAAAATGGTGCAGTAACTCAGCAGGTCAGGCAGCACCTTTGTTGAAAAAAGATGGGTGACATTTCGGATTGTGACCCTTTTTCATTGCATTGTGTTGAGTGTAAAGCAAACTATTGTTCTTGTCTGTTCGAGTGCTATGGAATACGAGTATCATTGAATGCTGATGTGACAGATGCTAATATTTTGTAGTATGTTCATGCTGTCACCTATTTAGTGTTGGAAAGAACTGCAGTTGCTGGTTTAAATCAAAGGTAGGCACAAAATGCTCAGTAACTCAGCGGGATGCAGCATTTCTGGAGAGAAGGAATGGGTCACATTTTGGGTCGAGACCCTTCTTCAGACTATTTAATGTTCTTGGGCGATAAAAAAAGTTTAATAACATATTAAAAGGAGTAACTTAATACGCACTGTAACATACTGGACACATATGTTGGCTTTACCCGTGTTAGCATGTAGCATGCCCAAGCTGTGACCTATTACAATTATTGTATGTCCAGTAGTTTCCACCCACATCTCAAAAATGAATAGGCTGGTAGGTGAAGTGGCGACTGCAACTTGTACTCAGAGTGTAGGTGAATGATAGAACCTGAGGTAGCTAAAGAAAATGCGCAGAAAACAAAATAAATGGGATTAATATGAGTAGCGTATATGGTGGTTGATATTCGACATAAACTCATTGGTTTGAAGGGCCTGTGCCTATGCTTTATCTCTTTGACTCCATAACTTTATAATGGGTGGCATAGCTGCTAGAGCTACCGGTTCAAAGCTGCAGGAATCCAGGATCAATCCTGACCTTGGATGCATTAGACTTTAGAGATGCAGCATAGAAATAAGCCCTTTGGCGCACTTAGTCTGAGCCAACTAGTGATCACCCCATACACTAACACTATCCTACACAATAGCGACCAATCATCAAACCCAAGTAGCCTACAAACATATATATCTTTGGAGAGTGGGAGGAAACCGGTGCACCCGGAGATAACTCATGCGGTCACAGGGAGAACATACAAACTCCATACAAACAGCACCCAGACTCTGTTTCAGTTCAGTTTATAGTCACGTATACCAAGGTCCAATGAAAAGCTTTTTGTTGCGTGCTCACCAGTCGGCAGAAAGACAATACATGATTACAATCGATAGATACATGATAAGGGAATAACGTTTAATACAAGGTAAAGCTAATAAAGTCCAATCAAGCATAGTCAGGTGATCGATGGTTGGTGTGGACTTGATGGTATAAAATATTTCGGAATGAGCTGAACCCACTTCTTCTGAGAACCTTTAACTGGATTATCAAAGAAGGCAAGACACCCCCGTCATGGAAAGAGGCAATTGTAACATTAATCCCCAAAGAGAACAAAGACAAGGAAAATTGTACCAACTACAGACCGATATCAATTCTAAATGTGGACTATAAATTATATTCTTCAATTATCTCCAAACGATTTGAAAAGTTCATCCCAGATTTAATTGATGAAGACCAGACTGGTTTTATAATAGGCAGACAAACACAGGACAGCATTAGAAGAACCCTACATATAATGCACAAGATTCAAAAGGAAAGTATGCGTGCTGTCCTGATAAGTCTAGACGCGGAAAAGGCTTTTGATAGGGTTAATTCGGAATTCTTATATCAAACACTAGAAAGATTTGGCTTTACCGAAGAGTCAATTCAAGTTATTAAAGCAATTTACCAGCAACCTACTGCAAGAGTAAAGGTGAATGGGTCCTTAACTGAGAGATTTGTGTTAGGAAGAGGAACGAGACAGGGATGTTGTCTTAGCCCTACCCTGTTTGCTATATATATTGAACCATTGGCTCAAGCGATTCGTCAAGATAGGGAATTGAGGGGAGTAACTATAAGAGACAGAGAACATAAAATTGGCCTTTTCGCAGACTATGTAATGATGTATCTCACGGAAGTAAACACCTCATTTCCAAGGATGATGGGGATAATAGATGCATTTAATTTTTATGCAGGATATAAAGTGAATATTTCAAAAACTCAAATCCTCCTATTTAATTATCCTACTCCAGAAGAAATCAAACAAAATTAAAATATTAAAGGGATTCAAAATCAATCAAATACCTAGGGATACATATAACAAAAAATATATCAATGTTGTATGGGGCCAATTATAATCACATCAACCAAAACATAAGAAAGGATATAGAAAGATGGTCTACCTACCCAATGGATTTTAGTAATAAGATAAATGTGGTGAAAATGAATAGTTTGTCAAGGCTATTGTACTTGTTTCAATCTCTGCCAATAGAGGTACCATTAAAACAATTCACAGAATGGGATAAATTAATATCTGGATTTATTTGGGGAGGAAAGAAGGCCAGAATTCGATACACTATACTCCAGTTGCCAAAGGACAAAGGTGGAATGGCACTTCCAAATTTTAGGATATATTTCTATGCAGCCCAACTTCGACCACTAATTAATTGCTGTGAGGACAGCTATATAGCTAGGTGGAAAGAGATTGAGACATATATCCCTGACTTCCACATCCAAACACTTTTGGGAGAAAAAGTACTTCCTGGACATATCAGGAGTATAATCATAGAATCATAGAATCATAGAAAATAGGTGCAGGAGTAGGCCATTCGGCCCTTCGAGCCTGCACCGCCATTCAATATGATCATGGCTGATCATCCAACTCAGTATCCTGTACCTGCCTTCTCTCCATACCCCCTGATCCCTTTAGCCACAAGGGCCACATCTAGCTCCCTCTTAAATATAGCCAATCAACTGGCCTCAACTACCTTCTGTGGCAGAGAATTCCACAGACTCGCCACTCTCTGTGAAAAAAGATCTTCTCATCTCGGCCCTAATAGACTTCCCGCTTATCCTTAAGCTGTGACCCCTTGTTCTGGAGTTCCCCAACATTGGGAACAATCTTCCTGCATCTAGCCTGTCCAACCCCTTAAGAATTTTGCAAGCCTCTATAAGATCCCCCCTCAATCTCCTAAATTCCAGTGAGTACAAGCCGAGCCTATCCAGTCTTTCTTCATATGGAAGTCCTGCCATCCCAGGAATCAGTCTGGTGAACCTTCTCTGTACTCCCTCTATGGCAAGAATGTCTTTCCTCAGATTAGGCGACCAAAACTGTACGCAATACTCCAGATGTGGCCTCACCAAGACCCTGTACAACTGCAGTTGAACATCCCTGCTCTTGCACTCAAATCCTTTTGCTATGAATGCCAACATACCATTCGCTTTCTTCACAGCCTGCTGCACCTGCATGCCTACCTTCAATGGCTGGTGTACCATGACACCCAGGTCTCGTTGCATCTCCCATTTTCCTAATCGGCCACCATTCAGATAATAATCTACCCTCCTGTTTTTGCCGCCAAAGTGGATAACCTCACATTTATCCACATTATACTGTATCTGCCATGTATTTGCCCACTCACCCAACCTATCCAAGTCACCTTGCAGCCTCCTAGCATCCTCCTCACAGCTAACACTGCCCCCCAGCTTCATGTCATCCGCAAACTTGAAGATGTTGCATTCAATTCCCTCATCCAGATCATTAATATATATTGTAAATTGCTGGGATCCCAGCACTGAGTCTTGCGGTACCCCACTAGTCACTGCCTGCCATTCTCAAAATGACCCGTTTACTCCTACTCTGCTTCCTGTCTGCCAGCCAGTTCTCTATCCACATCAATACTGAACCCCCAATACCGTGTGCTTTAAGTTTGTATGCTAATCTCTTATGTGGGACCTTGTCGAAAGCCATCTGAAAGTCCAGATATAACACATCCACAGGTTCTCCCTTATCCACTCTACTAGTTACATCCTCAAAAAATTCTATAATATTCGTCAGACATGATTTACCTTTTATAAATCCATGCTGACTTTGTCCAATGATTTCACCGCTTTCCAAATGTGCTGCTATCCCATCTTTAATAACTGACTCTAGCATTTTCCCCACTACCGATGTTAGACTAATTGGTCTGTAATTCCCCGTTTTCTCTCTCCCTCCCTTTTTAAAAAGTGGGGATACATTAGCTACCCTCCAATCGATCCAATAACGATATTTACTTTAAAAACTGGTTCACTCTTACCAGACAACTTAAACTGAAAAAACGACAAAAAGTTTTAAGATGGATAGCTTTGGATAATGAATTTAAACCAGGGATGTATGACTCAACATTTAAAGAGTGGATGAAGAAAGGAATGACTGCATTTTGTACTGTTAGTGAAAATGGAGACCTAAGAAGTTATCAAGATTTGAAGGATAGATTTGCACTTCGGAACCAAGACTTGTTTAGATACCTCCAACTGAGAGATTATTACCACAAAAAGGTAAAAAAGGGAGGCACTAGAAGAAATGAATCCAGTGATAGAAGTGATAGTTAGTGCGTATCATCAAAAAACATTAAGGATTATTTCTAAACTTTATCATAGTTTAATGGAATGTCAAGCTAAAACTACATTTGATGTAAAATTTAAGTGGGAAAAGGAATTGAATATTACAATCTCAGAAGAAGAATGACATCATATGTGTGTAACACTACAGACATCCACTAATTCACAAAATTGGAGACAATTTAATTGGAAAAAATTAATTTGTTTCTTTATTACGCTTAACATAAAAAGCAAGCAAATTCTAAGGCAGCAAACATGCTGGAGGCAATGTGGTCAAACAGACGCAAACCATGCACATATCTTCTGGAGTTTCCCAAAAATAGGACCATTTTGGGACAGAGTGAATTCAGAATTAACGGAGGTATTAGGATATACAGTCTGCAAGAAGTGTTTCATTTTATACCTGGGTAATATAAATGCAGTGGTGCTGAAGGAAGACCATTACTTGGTTAAAATCCTACTCACAGCTGGCAGAAAGGCCATTACAAGAAACTGGCTTGCAGCGGACACACCCAGACTTAGACAATGGTTAGACATAGTACAGGAAATATTTGTCATGGAGAAAATGACATATTCTCTAAGAGTGAAAGAAGACGAGTTTAACAGAAAATGGGAAAAATGGATTAGGTATAGAAATAAAGACATCAACACTGTATAATTTTATAGACAATAATGTAAGTTATTGGAAAATGTTTTAATATGAAAATAGTTCTGTATACTGCATCATTAATTGTAAACTGAACCCCCTGCTACACTGTTGTACGTTTCACTGTAATGTTGTATGTTTCCTTGTTATATTTGTGTTTTATTTGTGTATACATAAAAGCAATAAAAACGAAAGTGGAAAAAAAAAGCTAGTAAAGTCCGATCAAGCATAGTCCGAGGGTCATCAAAGAGGTAGATAGTAGATCGTGGATAAAACCCAGGTCATTGGTGCTGCAAGGCAACAACTCTACCTCTGCTCCACTGTGTTGCCCAGAATGCTGTCTGTGTAGAGTTTGCATGTTCTCCCGATGACCGCATGGGTTTCTTCCGGGTGCTCAGGTTTTCTCCCACATCCCAAAGGTGTGTGGGTTTGGCCACTATAAAAATTATTCCTACTGTCGGGAGTGGATGAGAAAGTGGTATAACATAAAACTAGTGCGAACGGGTGATCGATGGTTGGTGTGGACTTGATGGGCCGAAGGGCCTGTTTCCGTGCTGTATCTCTAAATAAACTAAAGTGGCTCAATGAATTGAAACATTTCTGGATAAATTGCCAATCGCACTCCTGCGGTCCGGAGAAAGATTGCTTTGAGAATGAAAAGACGACTGTTGGCTGTCTGGGACAAAGCTCATTGTGTTGATGTGAAAATATATTGCTGTTGGCCTCGCTGTATCTGACCTGTGATTTCTTGACACCAGTCCCTCAGCACCAAACATTATAAACCGCTAACCCGCTGCTAACACTTTTATTGTCATAGCCCAAACTATAAGTTAAAGGTAAATTTTAAACATTGCTTTCATCAACAAAGAATTAATTTTGATCTGTTGAAAGATCATAGTCATAGTTATAAAATCATACAGCGTGGAAACATACCTTCGATGCAACTTACTCATGCCGACCATGATTAATGTAGATTACTGTAAATGGATGAGTCATGGAGTCATACAGCATGGCGACAGATCCATCAGCCCAACTTGCCCATGCCGACCAAGATAGTCCCACCTCCCTGATTTGGCTCGTACCCCTCTAAACCTTTCCTATATGTGTATCTGTCCAAATGTCTTGTAAATGTATAAAGGTCTTTGCATTTTTATACACACACCTAATTCAAATAAGTTATAAAACTCAACAATAAAAATCAACTGTTGTGTTTTCTGGAATATGGCAACATATTCAAAACATTATAGAAACAAATCATTGTAGTGTCTTATTTATCTTTTGAATATTTATTACATATTTATGGTGGAGCACCTACTGTAAGTGTGCTTCAACACATCAAGCAATTGCCCATTCTATGAAATGATCTGTGGCGAGAATGTTTTTTAAAAGATAAAGAAATAGCAACTTTAAATATATAGATGAAATGCATTTTCTATTCCATCTTCTAATGGAAACTGAGCTGCTATCTGGATAGAGTCTTTGTTGGGGCATGACAAGTTGCTCCATTAGATTGCAAGGATTCAGAATCTCCACATTGACAGATTACTTCTCATCTCATCTACGAGATATAATTTATCTGCAGTTCTTCCATAAATTGCCATTGAAATTTGAACTGCCTCAACTTCCTATTGTTGTAGCTTAACTTCACAAAGCATGCACAGTGAACATTGGCACTTGTGGAAAAATTGCACTTTATTTTAATCCTCATTGTCCTCTACTATTTCCCTGCTGTCATGTACCACTCCCAGAGTGGGTGGACAAACAGCACTGAAAGGTCCTGAGTTTGTGTAAATTGTCATCAGCAGGAGGCAATCATGGTTAATGCAAGTTGAAATAACACAGCAAGGGTGACACGGTGGCGTAGTGGTAGAATTGCTGCCATACATCCCCAGAGACCCAGGTTTGATCCTGACTTCAGGTGCTGTCTGTACAGAGTTTGTACATTCTCCCTGTAACTGCATAGGTTTTCTCCGGGTGCTCCGGTTTCCTCCCACACTTTAAAGATGTACAGGTTTGAAGGTTCGTTGGCCTTGGTAAAAAAAATAGTAACGTTTTCCTGGTACGTAGAATAGTGTTAGTGTACGGGGTGATCGCTGGTCGGTGCAGACATGTTTCCATGTTCTATCTCTAAAGTCCAAAGTATAAAGTCTAATGTCTTCTATGGCCTTCCCAGTTATTCTTTCTTCTCCCCACTCCCATCTCATAGAAGAGACAGAAACTTGAAAGTGCAAGAACAGCTTCTTCCCCTCTTTTATCAGGCTTCTGAATGATCCTTCCATACACTAGGGTACAGTCCGATTATCCTCTGCCTCATTGCAGACATTGGACATTTTCACTGCAACTGATGCGCTACAATACCAAACTATATTCTGCTCTCTGTATCTTCCTCTTTGCTTTACCTATTGTACTTGAGTTTGGCTTGATTGTATTATCTGATTTGATTGAGATATCATTGAAAGTAGGCATGCAGGTGCAGCAGGCAGTGAAGAAAGCAAATGGTATGTTAGCTTTCATAGCAAAAGGATTTGAGTGTAGAAGGGAGGTTCTACTGCAGTTATACAGGGTTTTGGTGAGACCACACCTGGAGTATTGCGTGCAGTTTTGGTCTCCAAATCTGAGGAAAAACATTCTTGCCATAGAGGGGATACAGAGAAGGTTCACCAGATTGATTCCTGGGATGTCAGGACTTTCATATGAGGAGAGTCTGGATAGACTTGGCTTGTATAACCATATAACCATAAAACAATTACAGCACGGAAACAGGCCATCTCGGCCCTTCAAGTCCGTGCCGAACAACTTTTTTCCCTTAGTCCCACCTGCCTGCACTCATACCATAACCCTCCATACCCTTCTCATCCATATGCCTATCCAATTAATTTTTAAATGATACCAACGAACCTGCCGCCACAACTTCCACTGGAAGCTCATTCCACACCGCTACCACTCTCTGAGTAAAGAAGTTCCCCCTCATGTTACCCCTAAACCTCTGTCCCTTAATTCTAAAGTCATGTCCTCTTGTTTGAATCTTCCCTATTCTCAAAGGGAAAAGCTTGTCCACATCAACTCTGTCTATCCCTCTCATCATTTTAAAGACCTCTATCAAGTCCCCCCTTAACCTTCTGCGCTCCAGAGAATAAAGACCTAACTTATTCAACCTATCTCTGTAACTTAGCTGTTGAAACCCAGGCAACATTCTAGTAAATCTCCTCTGTACCCTCTCTATTTTGTTGACATCCTTCCTATAATTGGGCGACCAAAATTGTACACCATACTCCAGATTTGGTCTCACCAATGCCTTGTACAATTTTAACATTACATCCCAGCTTCTATACTCAATGCTCTGATTTATAAAGGCTAGCATACCAAAAGCTTTCTTTACCACCCTATCTATATGAGATTCCACCTTCAAGGAACTATGCACGGTTATTCCCAGATCCCTCTGTTCAACTGTATTCTTCAATTCCCTACCGTTTACCATGTACGTCCTATATTGATTTGTCCTGCCAAGGTGTAGCACCTCACATTTATCAGCATTAAACTCCATCTGCCATCTTTCAGCCCATTTTTCCAACTGGCCTAAATCACTCTGTAGACTTTGGAAATCCTCTTCATTATCCACAACACCCCCTATCTTGGTATTATCTGCATACTTACTAATCCAATTTATCACCCCTTCATCCAGATCATTGATGTACATGACAAACAACAAAGGACCCAACACAGATCCCTGAGGCACCCCACTAGTCACCTGCCTCCAACCCGACAAACAGCCATCCACCATTACCCTCTGGCTTCTCCCATTCAGCCTCTGTTGAATCCATCTTGCTATTCCTGCATTTATACCCAACAGTTGAACCTTCTTAACCAACCTTCCATGAGGAACCTTGTCAAAGGCCTTACTGAAGTCCATATAGACAACATCCACTGCTTTACCCTCGTCAATTTCCCTAGTAACCTCTTCAAAAAATTCAAGAAGATTAGTCAAACATGACCTTCCAGGCAAAAATCCATGTTGACTGTTCCTAATTAGACCCTCTTTATCCAGATACTTATATATATTATTGTACTCGCTAGAATTTAGAAGACTGAGGGGGGATCTAATAGAAAATTACAAAATTCTTAAGGGGTTAGATAGGCTAGATGCAGGAAGATTGTTCCCGATGTTGGGGAGGTCCAGAACAAGGGGTCACAGTCTAAGGATAAGGGGGAATTCCTTTAGGACAGAGGTGAGGAAAACACTTTTCACACAGAGAGTGGTGAGTCTCTGGAATTCTCTGCCACAGAAGGTAGTTGAGGCCAGTTCACTGGCTATATTTAAGAGGGAGTTAGATGTGGCCCTTGTGGCTAAAGGGATCAGGGGGTATGGAGAGAAGGCAGGTACAGGATACTGAGTTGGATGATCAGCCATGATCATATTGAATGGCGGTGCAGGCTCGAAGGGCCGAATGGCCTACTCCTGCACCTATTTTCTATGTTTCTATGTTTCTATGATTGGATAACAATTAACCCTACAACACAACTTCATATAACACAGAGATCACACTATTCAAGAGTGGTGCCATTTTAATTAAAAAACCTTATACCGTATTAGTTTGTTCTACTAAATTCTGAACAATTGATCATGCCACCCCATTCCTATCTCTGGCTGGTTGCTATGTTTAATTAGTAAATGTGGTAGTTTCAAATTTTTTTTTTCAACCTCTCATCTTCTTGGTTGGGAAAGTGTAACAGAATCATGAAGGATCTAAAGAAGGCCTCCTTGATGTGTTTCGATTTATGGGTTCTAAATTTCTGATTTTTGGTACTCGCCCTGCAGTTTTTCAGCATTAAATCAACACATCCTATTGTAAAAGACACCTTTGAATTGCCAAACTCTTTGCATTCAAGACATTGAAGGAATGTCATTGTTATAGGTTCCAAGTGCTATTTTAACCATGCAGCATTTACCATAGATTAGTTGTAATTTAGATTAATTGACTGGGATTGTTACTAATGGTGTCCTGCATTGTATGTGCTTGAAAGGCTGTTGATTACTGTCTAATTCTCTCACTTCCATTTTCATGCTAGTCACAATCAAAATTAAAAATGGCTTTTACTACTGCTGAATCTGATGATAGATCATGTTCATGTTTCAACTCGAATGGTGGTAAAATCCTTCTAAATCATGTTAGGAAAACCTTTTCTTTTAGTAGTACAATGGCAGTAAAATCCCCAGGCTAATTATTGTGTTGACCCACATTTACTAATTAACCATAGTAACCAGGCAGAGATAGGAATGAGGTGACATGATCTACTGTTCAGAATTTAGTAGAACAAACTAATATAGTATTGAGTTTATTAATTAAACTGGCAGGACGTACTGAATCAGGTTCAAAGCTCAGATGTAATTGACATATTTCTGAAATAAATTCATGTCAATGTCGTGTTCTCTGTTTCTCACTTTGACCTTCATGTTCAAACTCTCCACGAATACTGATTCAAACCTTTTATTGATTTTTGCCACGTATAAAGTAACTGACTCCATCATAGATGTGTGGTTCCTAATTAACACCGATATTACATGACAGAGATGGAAAGCTCTCGTTTTATTGTGTTGTTCAGGAGGCACTTTGCTTTACAAATTAATGTAGCTAGTGGTTGCTCCAGAAAGCCATTCACCATCTTTGATAACTGTGCAATGATCTTCCATAACTTCCTCCTCTCTCCCTCCTGTAGCCTGCTGGAGTCTGGTTGTATTAATGTTGGGGGCTCCTTTATACCCAGGGCAGCTATTGAAACCAAGCTATTTATTCATAAGGTGCAGAGCTCTACGCTGTCCTTTTTATTCTTGCTGCACCTTCTAACAGTCACTAATCATAATCAAGAGCAGAGGAACTTATTTTTCCTCCCATTCCCCAACCCACCAATGAAGTTCTGCTTTAGTTTAAAGATACGGCCCACCGAGTCCAATATTTAACATTGTTTTGAGCAGAGCCATGCAGTCGGATCCCAATTTTAATTGTTCAATGGTTCCTTATTATTATGTGTACCAAGGTACAGATAAAGTATTTTTTGCATACAAATGAGAAGGTTATTGCCAGACATAAGTATAATATGTACATAATATATAGAGGCAGCCCGCTGAGTCTATATGAAATAGTCGGCAGGTTTTGGAATCATTTCATCTTTGCGCTGAGATTAACAAAACTGATCTTAATCTCGAATTGGTCCATGTGACCTTCAGTTGAGAGGGAGAAAATAACCCTTGGCTTTCTCCACAGGTGGCCCCTATCCAACTTTCCTGGCTGACGGATGAATACAGGGCCAGTTACCTACTAAGGGTAGTTACCATCTCTCTATGGTCAATTAGCCCACCTAGCAGCAGTGAATGGATTCTGTCCAACTATGAGAAATCCTGAATACACTGCACTAGAAGCAGGCAATAAACTATCAAGTCTGTAGGAAGGAACTGTAGATGCTGGTTTAGACTGAAGATAGTGACAAAATGCTGGAGTAATGCAACAGATCAGGCAGGAAACCTTTCCTTGATCACTAGTGCTGGCTTTGATTTGTTCTTTTCAAAATTTAATTATTTTTTCTTTCTTTTCATTCCTCTGGTTATCCTCTCCTCTGAAGAAGTGGCTCTAACCGAAATGTCACCCGTTCTTTTTCTTGAGAGATGCTGCCTGACCTGCTGAGTTACTCCAATAAACTATCAAGGACTTGTCAAATTATAAATGATTACCTGCAATATAAATGATAATAAAATAAATGATTACAAATTATAAATGTAACATTGCATCACCCTTTCACATACCACAGTGAGAATATGTTCCTCCCATAGATTGCAGCTTAGTTTAGTTCAGAGATACCGCATGGAAACAGATCCTTCAGCCCACCAAGCCTGCACCAACCAGCGATCACCTTTGCACAAGTTCTATCCTACACACAAGGGGCAATTTACAGAAATTAATTAATCCATAAACCTGCACATCTTTGGCTTGTGGGACAAAACTGGAGCACCTGGAAAAAACCCACATGGTCACAGGTAGAACGTACAAACTGTGTGCAGACACCATCCGTAGTCAGGATCGAACTTGGATCTGTAGTGTTGTTGAACAGAGGAACTTAGGTACATAGATCCCTGAAAGTAGCAACTTAGGTAAACAGGGTAATGAAGCTGAGACAATGAGGACAGTAGTTAGGGGGTTACACAAAAAGCTGGAGAAACTCAGCGGGTGCAGCAGCATCTAAGGAGTGAAGGAGATAGGCGACGTTTCGGGTCGAGACCCTTCTTCAGACTGGTCAGGGATCAGGGAAACGAGAGATATAAACAGTGATATGGAGAGATAAAGCAAGAACAATGAGTGAAAGATATGCAAAAAAGTATTGGTGATAAGGAAAGCAGGCCATTGTAAGCTGTTTCTGGTGTGAAAATGAGAAGCTAGTGCGACTTGGGGGGGGGGGGGGGAGATGGAGAAGGAATGTCAGGGCCCGAGGGCTGAGGGAGAGGTGGGGGGGGGGGGGGGAAAGGAGCAGTCTGGGTTAACAGAATTGAGAAAATTCAATGTTTAAGCCCAGAGGATGCAGACTCCCCAAGCGGAATATGAGATGTTGTTCCTCAAACTTGCGGTGTTGTTCACTCTGGCCATGGAGGAGGCCCAGGACCGAGAGGTCGGATACGGAGTGGGAGGGGGAGTTGAAGTGCTGAGCCACCGGGAGGTCGGGTTGGTTATTGCGGACCGAGCGGAGGTGTTCGGCGAAACGATCGCCTAGCCTCCGCTTGGTCTCACCGATGTAGATTAGCTGGCATCTGGAGCAACGGATGCAGTAGACGAGGTTGGAGGAGGTGCAGGTGAACCTCTGTCGGACTTGGAATGACTGCTTGGGTCCCTGAAAGGAGTGGATGGGGGAGGTGAAGGAACAAGTGTAGCATCTCTTGCGGTTGCAAGGGAAAGTGCCCGGGGAAGGAGTGGAGCAGGAGGGAAGGGAAGAATTGACGAGGGAGTTGCGGAGGGAGCGGTCTTTGCGGAAGGCAGATAGGGGGGGAGATGGGATGATGTGGCGAGTGGAGGGGTCACGTTGGAGGTGGCGAAACTGGCGGAGGACTATCTGTTGTAAAACAGGAGGACAGTAGTTAGCTTGTCATGTTACAGTTGTACACAACATTAGTCAAGGATCACTGCGAGTACTCCATGCAGTTCTTGCCACTACTCTATGGGGAAAATATGGTTAAGATTGAGAGGGTTCAGAAAAGATTTGTAACAATGTTGCTGGAATTGGAGGTCTTGAGTTTAAGGTGCAGCAGTAGAATTGCTGCCTTACAGCGGTGGAGACCCAGGTTCGATCCTGACTATGGGTGCTGTCTGTGCAGAGTTTGTACGCTCTCCCTGTGACCATGTGGATTTTCTCTCGGTGCTCCAGTTTCCTCTCACACTCCAGAGATGTGCAGGTTTGTAGGTTAATTGGCTTTGGTAAACTTGTAAATTGTCTGTAGTGTGTAGGATAGTGATAGAGTATGGAGTGATCACTGGTCGGTGCAGACTCGGTTGGCCGAAGCGCCAGTTTCCACGCTGTGTCTCTAAAGCCTTGAAGCCCAAGGGAGAGTTCAGTTTAGTTTATTGTCACATGTACTGAGGCACAGTGAAAAGCTTTTGTTGTATTCTAACCAGCCAGTGGAAAGACAATACACGATTACAATCGAGCTATATAGATACATGATAAGTGAATAACGTTTAGTGCAAGGTAGTGCCTGTAAAGTTCGATCAAAGATTGCCCGAGGATCCCCGATGAGGTAGATAGTAGTTCAGGACTGCTCTCTGGATAGGATGGTTCAGTTGCTTGATAACAGCTGTGAAGAAACTGTCCCTGAATTTGGAGGTGTGCGTTTTCACACTTCTATACTTTTTGCCTGATGGGAGAGGGGAAAAGAGGGAGTGACCAGGGTCCGACTCGTCCTTGATTATGCTGCTGGCCTTGTCGAGGCAGCGTTAGGTATAGATGGAGTTATTGGAAAGTAGGTTGGTTTGTATAATGATCTGAGCTGCATCCACAATTTGCTGTCGGTTTGGATAGGATGGGTTTGCCGAAATAAGGCAACAGGTGACCTTATGGAGATATATAAAATTCTGAAAATCATAGAAAAGGTAAATAACCCAAATCTGTTTCTCGTGGTAGTGGTGTCTAAAACTTGAGGGCATATGTTTAAGGTGAGATTTAAAGTGAATCAAAAGAGTACATTTTTCACACAAAAAGATAATTGGTTGTTGGAATGAGCTGCCAGAGGAGGTGGTGGAAGCAGAAACAATTGCAATGTTTAAGAGGCAGCTGGACACATTCTTGAATAAGCAGATCATAAGGGATATGGAATTAATTGAGGCAAGTTGATCAGCATAGATTGTCATGATGTTCGGCATACACTTGGTGGACCAAGAGTCTGATTCTATGCAGTCCTCCTAATATGGCTCTTCTCATCCCTTTCTCAAGGGCGATTAGGGATAAATAATAAATGCTGGTTTGTCAGCAACTCTCGCATCCCAGAAAATAATAAAACAATAAACAGATGACGAAACCTTGAAGGAGGGGTAGGATGCAGCAGAATTCGTACCAAAATAGCAAGCTGTAAAAATAGAACAGATATATATTTAAACACATGTGAAGAATACTAAAGAACAGTGCACACTGAAACATCAAGTCTCTCGGAAAATTTGCCCTTCAAATAGACCCAGAAATTTGCAATTGTTTGACATTTTTATTATTTAAAAAATCCTGCATATCGCCAGGACTGCGTGGGTTATGTTTTATGCATTTTATTCCTCCAGACGGGAGAATCCATTACATTGGGAATTCCTAATGCGACGAAACTCCCTGATGCCTGACAGCTCCAATAACTCACAGTGCAGCGAGACCGAAAACTAATATTGTGACGATATCAGCCCATCACTCAGGAAAAACAATGAGATTTATCTGCTAAAATGAATTGCAGCCAGCGAACCTTGGGACACAGGGCTCCAGTCCTCATCAATCTATGGAATCTGCTCCCGTCAGTTAAATGGTGCGTGTCAGAGAGGCGTAATCAGAACTCAGGACGAGCGTGACAGAGAGACTTGGTATCGTGTATTGAACCTACTTGCTGAAGGTACACAAGCAGTATTGGTCTGACGTAGCCTAGAATTTAGCTACTGACCCTGTAACACAAATGGTGCAAGAGAGTCAAGAAAGGTGTTTCATTATCAAATGTAACGACAAACAGCACAATTAAATTCTTATTTGCAGCAGGATGACAGGCTTGCAAACACACTACACGTAGAAAATATAAAATATACAGAACTTCAATAAATTAATGACCATAACACAAGTGCATAAAAACCAAAGTCAAAGACAGTCCATAATTCACAGTTGAGGTTAGTGCTCTGTAATATTCAAGAGTTACGGGGCAGCACAGAGGGAGAGTTGCTGCCTCGCAGCGCAGGAGACTACAGCTGCAGTCAGTACGGAGTTTACACTTGCTCCCTGTGACCGCATGGGTTTTTCTCCGGGTGCTTCGGTTTCCTCCCACACTCCAAAGAAGGGCAGGTTTCATAGGTTAATTGGCTTCTGTAAATTGTAAGTTCTACCTAGTATGGAAGATAGTGCCAGTGTACGGGGTGATCGCTGGTTGGCGCGGACTCGGTGGGCCGAATGACCTGTTTCCACACTGTAGCTCCAAAGACCAAAGTCAGTCAGATGGTTGTTGGGAAGAGGCTAATCGTGAACCGGGTGGTCACGGTTTTCAGACTCTGACATGGTAGAAGTGAAACGAGAGCGTGGCCATGGTGGTGCGGGTCTTTGATGATACTGGTTGCCTTTTTGCTGCAGCGCCTCCTATAGATCCCTTACATGGTGGAGAGGTCAGTAACATATAACATATAGACTCCTATAGATGGTGGAGAGGTCAGTAACATATATCACATAGTAACTTTGTGCCATGGGCACATTATTTAATAGTACCTTGCCTCTGGGTTATCTTTCCCTTCTCCTCCACAGCAAGACATCACCACACTCTTTTAATATTGTCCAGATGAAAGATGGCGCCGAAGAGAAACAGAGTGAACTTTCCGAATCAAAGACGCTTTATCAGAGAGAAAATAAATAGCTTTAAGTTGTTGCGAAGGCGGTGGGGAGGTCTGGATAGGACAAGGGGATTAGAAACATAGAAACATGGAAAATAGGTGCAGGGGTAGGCCATTCGGCCCTTCGAGCCTGCACAGCCATTCAATATGATCATGGCTGATCATCCAACTCAGTATCCTGTACCTGCCTTCTCTCCATACCCCCTAATCCCTTTAGCCACAAGGGCCACATCTAACTCCCTCTTAAATATAGCCAATGAACTGGCCTCAACTACCTTCTGTGGCAGATAATTCCAGAGACTCACCACTCTCCATGAGCCAGAATGAATAGCTGTGGTAAGTAGGAGCCAGGGTGGCTGTGAGGATGGGTTGCTAATGGGCCGAGAAAGGGTGACAACAAAGTATGATGTGTTGCAGATAGCTAGTGGGGTTATGTTCATGGAGAATGGGAAGCTGACCCAGGATCACAGACAGATGACTTGTGACAAAAGCATCCAGAGAGAACAGATTATTGGGAAATTGGAGAATGCAATACAACATCTGAAAGGCTGTAACATGCCCAGACAGATGATGAGCTGCTGTTCCTTTAGACTTCAGACTCTACTTTAGACTTTAGAGATACAGCACGAAACAAACTCTTCGGCCCACCGAGGCCTCACTTCTAATTTCCCGAAAGAGTCTTTGAAGTGTTGGCTGGCTGGCTGAACTGAGCCTCTGGAGGATCAGTATCCGTTAGACTGCCTCTCTTGCTGCTCACCCAAGGGCAACTCACTGACAGGCCTTGGCTTCACAAACAAATATTACTGGCAGGCCTCTCATAGTCTGCCCACTGGATCCAGCTTTCGGGTCATTGCAGCTTGAGTATTGAGCTGTCATTTGTTGAACTCTCCTTATAGGTAAAGGGGATTGGGAGAAGAGCAGTGGCATATTAAACAAAGAGACAGTGATGTGTTTTCTGTCACATTTCAGTGTTGTCAGAGTGTTGTGAGTACATAATCATTGATGCTTATTGAAATGCCTTTGGCTGCATATTCAAATATGGTTCATTGCTCATATCGTGCAGTTGTTTTGTGTCAAAGAAGAAGAGTAGCTGTTTTCAATGGATATGAAATGTAGAAATATCGTTCATATTCCACCCTTACAGCCTGGGAGTTTAAAATTGGCTGATTAAATGAACCAGGAATTAAAAGGCTAGTGCTAGCTATAGTGGCCGTAAAGGTTGTTCCCCCGAGGGAAGAACGTCTGTAATTCTTGTTCAGGCCTGGTTCACATGTAACTCCAGCCCCAGAGTAGTGTGGTTTTTCTCTGCACTGTTCAGTAATAGGGACTGAGGGGCAATGTATTCAAGAGTGGAATGTTCAATGCCTGTATTGAATGAGCTGCCTGAGGAAGTGGTTGAGGCAGGTACAACACCAACATTTTAAAAGACATTTGGACAAGTGCATGGATAGGAAAGATTTGGAGGGGCAAAGTGGACACACGTATGAGCATTGTGGTCGACATGGGTGTGCTGGACCGGAGCCTCTTGCTGTGCTGTTTGACTCTATGACTCTCAATGGCAGGGCAATGGGATGGGTGACATATGGAGAGAAAATAATGATAGAATCATACAGCATGCAAACAGACCCTTCGGCCCAACTTGTCCATGCTGACCTAGATGCCTCTACTTAGCTAGTCCCATTTGCTCTTGTTTGGCCCATTTCCTGTTCATATACCTGTCCAAGTGTCTTTTAAATGTTGTTATAGTACCTGCATCAACTATCTCCTGTGGCAGCTCATTCCATATATTCACCTACATCTGAGTTGCGCCTAAGGTTCCTATTAAATCTTGCTCCTCTCACCCTAAACCTCTGTCCACTGGTTCTTGATTTCCCTAGCCTGGATGAAAATCTCACTGCAATCTTTCCCCTCTTGCCTTAAACCTTTGTCTTCTAGTTCTTGATTCCCCTACCCTGGGTAAAAGACTGTGCATTCACCATATCTACTCCCTTTATGATTTTATACACCTCCATACGATCACCTCCTCCGCCTACTGTGCTCCAAGGAATGAAGTCCTAGTTTACCCAACATTTCCCTGTAGCTCAGGTCCTTGAGCCCTGGCAATATCCTCATAAATCTTTATTAAATATGCATTTCCAGCTTAATAAAATTCTTCCTGTAGCAGGGTGACTAAAACTGAACACATTACCAACATCTTATCCAGCATACAATATAAGATGACCTTGCCAACCACTTGCAAATATATTAACTTTAACGAGTTTGTGACTTTTGAATGGTCCCTTAAAACGGATATGATTCTTTTCTCACTCTCCTCACACTGCTGTGGTTTCCTATTGTTGCTGTTGGTGTTCTGTGGGGATCTTCAAACATAGCCCTGTCACTCAATCCTTCATCTCAGGTCATTTTTATAGCCGGCATCATTCAACCCAGCGACACGGTGACAATCAGACTCGTTTCCCTTTTGCCTGAGAGTTATAAATAGATCAGGATGAAGGTCAGCCTGAAATTCCACCGGCATCTCAATGAGTTTTTCGGGAGCCTTTGCGCGGAAATTAGTTGCAGTTAACATGTTTAACCTAGTAAAATGCCTTCAGGCACCTCACACAAACATTATCAGACCTAATTTATCTTCTAACACATCTCATCAGTTTACGGTGTCTATGCCCACATCCAGCAGAGTGTTCCCATCAGTCCCATGCGTCCGCACCTCAGACCATCAGACACATTTCCCTGTATCCCTGCTTTTGTGAAAAAGTTTCCCTTCAGGTTCCTATTAAATCTTTCCCCTCTCACCTTGAAACCTATGTCCTCTGCTTTTTGATTCTCCTAACTTGGGTAAATGACTCTATGCATTCAAGGGCCTGTCCCACTTAGGCGACTTTTTAGGCGAGTGCAGGAGACTCTGCGCTCGCCATATGATCGCCACATGGTCGCTACATGTTTGCTGGTGGTCTCTGGTGAGTCTCCTTCATGGTCGCGAGGAGCTCCCACATTCTGGGAACTAGTCGCGGCTTCAGTATGGTCGCCGCAAGTTTTTCAACACGTTGAAAATCTTTCTGCAACCAAAAATTACGGACCCGTAATGCTAAATGCCCGCCAAACTTCACAGCTCGGTATCTCTGGCTTATTAAAAGATGTCTGGCTTCTTAAAAGTGTCTCCACTCCTTCTTCCCCCTTCTCTCCCCTCCTCTCCCCACTTCTCCCCTCCCCCCCCTCTTTTAAAGGACTTACCGTACACTGTGCAGCCGTCATAACCTTCCTGTTCATCGTGGTGTGTGTCTGTATCACCTTGGCTTTGCACCGTGTGAATTTCAGACAGCGCTTCCCCGCTTTCCGTGTGTATGTGAGCGTGCGTACGTGTGTGTGTGCGCGCGACATTGTGTGTGTGTGACAGTCGACGTTCCAGTTCCCGGTTTTTCAGGTGACTGCAGGGAACTTGACAGTCGCCGGCAGTCCACTGAAAAATCGCCTACCTGGGACAGGCCCTTCACCCTGTCAATTTTCGTCATGATTTTATACACCTCTATAATGTCACCCCCCATCCTCCTTCGCTCCAAGAAATAACGTCTTAACCTGCCCAACCTCTCCCTGTAGCTTAGCCCCTCAAGTCCTGGCAATATCCTCATAAATGTGTGGCAAAGTGGAACAGAGGTAGAGTTGCTGCCTTACAGCACCAAAGACCCAGGTTCGATCCCGACTATCGGTGCAGTCTGTACGGAGTTTGTACATTCTCCCTGTAACTTTGTGGGTTTTTGGGTGGTCCAGTTTCCTCCCACATTCCAAAGACGTACAGATTTTGTAGGTTCATTGCAATTTTTTCCTCGTGTGTAGGATAGAATTAGTGTGATCGCTGGTTGGCACGGATTTGGTGGGACAAAGGGATTGTTTTCGCTCTGTGTCTCTAATCTAAACTAAATTAAACCTCTGCACTCTTTCCAGCTTACTTCACAGTTGATTTGCAGTGCAGCTGTACATGATCTTTGTTCGTCCACAGTGCACAAGGGTTGGATTTATGGGGAGTCTCTGATCCCTTTTTACCTCTAACACAAGGAGGAGCGAGATGACTCAGACAGCTGCTGTTTTATTCTTAATAGAGACACAAAAAGCTGGAGTAACTCAGTGGGTCAGGCAGCATGTCTGGAGAAAATGAATAGGTGACGTTTCGGGTTGTGACCCTTTTTCTGAATGAGAGTCAGGGGAAAGGGAAACGAGACATAGAGAGGGTAAACAGAACAAATGAATGAAAGATATGCAAAAAGCAACAATGATCAAGGAATTGTGGAGCCCACAATTGTCCATTGTTGGCTGTAAGGTAGGTGATAACGAGTTATACAGACAGTGAAACTCAATAGGACGACAGTGAAACTAGTATGATGACTAGTGTGGGGAGGGACAGAGAGAGAGAGAGCGGGGATGCAAGGCTTACTTGAAGTTAGAGAAATCCATATTATGAATAGAATACATGTGAATCTGCAAGATATAAGCGGTCAAATTCTCGAAAATTATTTTTAATTGCCACAAATAATTTTGTATTGTGGAATCAGAGAATTCCTGCAGGTTTATAACACTTTACAACTCTGCCTCCTCCTTATCGAGCCAGCAGCTCTGTGGCCCTGTATATTTTTCTCTTGGAGTCCTGATAGAAGTATAGAAAGTTATGAGATCGGGTAGACAGTCAGAACCTTTCACCCCAGAGTGGAAGTGTCAAAGACTGGAGGGCATTGTTTAAAGATGAGAGGGGCAAAGTTTCAAGGAAATGTGCAGGGCAGGCTTTTTTACACAGAGTATTGTGAGTGCCTGAAATGCCTGGCCTGGGGTGGTGGTGGTGGAGGCAGGTATGATAATGGTGATTAAGGGGCTTTTTGAGGCACATGGATATGAAGGTAATAAGAGTCACGAGCAGGCAGTGGAAACCAGACAGAGAGGCAGGCAGGCAGGTGATGAGAGGGACATCGGGTCGTGGACCTGCAGCAGCCTGGCCTTATCTGGTTCCAACATATGGCTCTACTACTTCCAACATATGGACCGGACTTTAGTCTTTTTCTTTATCTTTGTAACGGCGCCAAAATATGGCAACTGTGGGATGTGGAAAAGAATTTCACTGTGCTGTGCATACGTGCCAACAAAGAACCTTTAAAACATTGAACCTTGGCATCATGTTCAGACAGCCAATGTGGGCAGAGGGGCCTGTACCTGTGCGGTACGGTTCTATGGTCTATGGCTGACAGGGCAGGACATGCCAATAGAGAGTGAAAAGCTGAGCCAGTCAGAGGTGGGTGACCAGCAGCACTGCCTGTTTCTGATACTCTGATGGAAGCAAAGGGTAAGGTGCCTAAAGTTGGGGAATTCTATTTTGAGACTGCAATATGGAAAGATGGAGTATTGCGGGCAGTTCAGGTCACCCCATTACAGGAAGCGTGCAGAGGAGATTTACCAGAATACTGCTTGGATGAAGGGCCATTTGCTACAGGGAGGTTGGACAGACTGGGACTGTTTTCTCTGTAACATCAGAGTTTGCGGAGAGACCTTTGGTAGAAGTATATAAAATTATGAGAGACACAGATAGGGTAAACAGTCAAAATGTTTTTCCACAATGGAAAAATAAAATATTAGATGGCATAGTTTAAGGTGAGGAAAGTAAAGTTTAAAGGAGATGTGCGGGGCAAGTTTTAACTGCATGAGTTTTCTCTGGGTGCTCTGGTTTCCTCCCACAATCCAAAGATGTACATGCTTGTAGGTTAATTAGCTTTGGTAAAATTGTAAATTGTCCCTAATGTGTAGGATAGTGCAAGTGTATAGGGTGATTGCTGGTTGGCGTGGACTTGGTGGGCTGAAGGGCCTGTTTCTGCATTGTATCTCTAAAGTCTAAAGAGAAGTGCTGGTCTTGGCATCTTGTTCAGCACAGACATTGTGGACCAAAGGGCTTGTCCTTGAGCTGTATTGTTCTATGCACTATTTCCTATGTTGTATTGCTTCTCAAGAGATGGGCTGGGATATAACAGGGGCAGGGGACGACAGACAGAGAGGTTAGAGTGATAGTGATCCTGAGCTACAGGTTGTTTTGCAATTTTATTTGTTCATCTATTTGTCAGAGGAACTCAACAGATCAAGCAACATTGCTGGTGGCAAAGAGACAATGTCTTGAGCATCTCTCTCCCACATTAACCTATCAGTCTGCAGCCCCCTGCAATGCCACAGCACAAACTAGAGGACCCAAGACCTCATTAGCCATCTGAGTGTGTTATACTCTTCCTGACTCAAAGATGAATTCTCCAGTTTTACGACTGCATCAGAACTGGCCACCAAGGGCATTTAAACGGAAAATAGATACACTTTTAGAAAGATCCAGGAATTGAGGACAAAGGAAATCTGGTACAGAAGAGAAGATGAGATCTGGGACAGATGAAATATACATTCCATCCTCTGTGTCAATAAGTTGCCCCCCATGTCTCTTCTAAATCTATTCCCTCTCAATTTAAAACTACGCCTTCTAGTTCTGGACTTCTCTATCATGGAAAAAAACAGTATGGACATTCAACTTGACCTTGCTTCTCATGATTTTATATACGTCTATAAGGTCACCGCTCAGCATCCTATGCTTCAGGTAAAGAGTCCCAGTCTATCCAGTCTCTCTTTATAACTAAAGTGCTCGATTCCTAGTATCATCCTGGTGAATCTTTTCTGTACCATTTCCAGTTCAATCACATCCTTCCTGCAGCAGTGTGATCATAAATGCACACAGCACTCCAAATGTGATCTCACCGACATCTTGTATAGATTTTGTACTTGTGTTTGGCATGATTGTATTCATGCTTAGTATTATCTGATTGGCTTGGATAGCAAGCAAGCAAAACTTTTTCACTGTACCCCAGACCCAAGCACATGACAATAATAAACCTAAACACAACAATAAACTTACATTCTTGCGCTCAGCACCCTTATACCCTCCGAAGAGTCCACCGGGGACTATGCTGGAAGTTGGACAATTTTATACTGGACAATTTTTACATTTATCAAGCCAATTAATCCCTTACCAATTAAGGCAAGTGCACCAAATACCTTCTTCACCACCATGTCTACCTGTGTCAACATTTTCAGGGACTGTGTACTTGTACCTCTGTTCAATAATACTCTACCATATACTATGTAAATCTTGCACTGGATTGATTTCCCAAAATGTATCAGTTTAGTTTAGTTTAGAGATACAGCCCGGAAACAAGCCCCTTAGCCCACTGAGTCCGCACCATATCACGCTTCATTAAGGTGACACATCACTGAGTTAGATACAAGCCCAAAAAGCCTACAGTATGATTTCGTACATTTATGGTGCTAGTTATTCCTTTAAACCCCTGTCTCACGGTGCGAGTTGTCCCACGAGGTACCCCGAGTTTTCACTCGCGGTAATCCCGTGCAATCAACGTAGCGGAAACGTCGGAATTCGCGCGAGCAACTTAGCGACTCGTGGTGCTAACGGTAGGTACCCGTGAAACTTGTGAACTCGTGAAAAAAATCAAACATGTTTGATATTTTCCACGAGTCAAATGTAATGTTCAAGTTAAAAATTGAAACATTTAAACTCGTTGTCATAACGTAGTGGCCCGTGCGTTTACCTTATTGATTCGTGAGTCTACCGTGGCACCGTCAATGGAAACTTTTCATTCCCCAGGTGGGAATGGAGTTACCCGAGGCCAGACTCCAATAGTAGCAGCATTGAAAGTGACAGCAGAAGGCGGGAGCAGGAACCTTCATTTGAATTTACACTGAGGTTAAATGGATTGTCATCCATGATCATAAAAAGTCGCATATTGGATGTAGTGGGTTTATTTACGGGTGACTGTGGCTACCGATGACTGTGACTGTGATCCAGGAGGGGGGGGGGGGGGGGGGGGGCACACTATTCACTTTCCCACAAGCATTTACCAAGATTGTCTAATATTTTGTTGACCTCATGTACATGCTTTCAATATTCACTTTACACCACGTATTGTGACTTTGTCAAGACCCTTCTGGAAGTCCGTATTCAGGTTGTTAATGTTTGCCCTCAGCATTCATTGCTTTCAGAAAGATGCTTGCTACCGACAAACTCACCACGACAATGCACAACTACCCGATACAAACAACATTAGGTTTAGATTTATTACTTTCATGTGTAAAGTTATGTTTTGCATGCTATCCAGTCAAATCAGATAATACTATACATAAATAGAAATAAACTAAATTCAAGTACATAGATCGGGACAGAAACAAAATGCAGATCTTGTCGTTCTCAATATTTTAGCGCTGAATTCCAGAGACAAAGACCAATGGCCACAATGGGGTAGAGGAGAATCGAACGGTCCCCCAACTTATGGTAGGACTATTCAAAAGCCTGATAACAGAGGGAAAGAATGCATTCCTGATTCTACTGATGCGCGCTTTTAAGCTTCTGTTTCTTCTTCCGATGGGAGCGGGGAGAGGAAGGAATGGCCCTGGTAGGAAAGGTCTTTAGTTCAGATGGCTGCTTTCCCGAAGCAGCATGAAATCGACTTGTAGTCAATGGTGGGGAGTTTGATCTGTATGATGAGACGCAGAGATGTAGAGTGGGGGTAGAGTTGGGGAAGTACCACTAGTTCCCCACACATACAGCGTCTGCTCCTGTCCCTCTGCCCCTGTTCTGCCTGTGCTTCCTACACACCCTGGCTCTTCTGTACTGTTTTGTTTTCATTATTGCTTCATACTGCACAGAAACGGGCCCTTCAGGTTGGGAACTACAGTTAGTTTGGAAATTAGCAAGCAGACAAAAATGCTTCCATGTAGCCTTCCAGCAGTGACGAGGCACCATGATCTCATGATCAACCCAATCACCGGAGCCCAACTATGGGTTTAACTACCATAGAAATTGACAAACAATCGCTTCCTTTGATATTTGAACAACGAAACTCTATTAAACAATGTAACACACAACCTTTGTATTTTAGCTTGCAGTAACATAAATAAACTTAGTTATTCAAAACACCACAGGAAAATAACTTGATTACTGCAAGGGTGAAACACCTTTTCCCCATTGCTATGATTTTCTATTAAAAAAAACTACGTTACTTCGCAAAGCAACAATCATGTTACAGCAGAATTACTGTCCTTGTTGAATGTGAGTGTCTCTGTCTCCATCTTCTCTTCAAGCCTTTAACCTATTCCTGTTGGGACCCAATACCCGTGCTCGTTCTTTCAGGCTGGGTTCGGCTTCCCAAACACTTTTCCACTCGCTGTGTGCGGCTCCCACGCTCCCGTCAAACTCACCTGCTTCTGATTCCCGCACTCCCTCCTTGATTTGGTTCCCGCACTTCCTAACCACCCCATCTAGCTGTGCTAAGTAGAAACATATAACTGCAGATGCTGGTTTATACCAAAGATAGACACAAAGTGCCCGAGTAACTCCATAGATCAGGCAGTATTTCTGGAGAAATGTTTTGGATCCGGACCCGTCTAACGAAACGACACCCACCCTTTTTCTCCACAGATGCTGCCTGACCCACGGAGTTACTCCGGCACGTTGTGTCTATCTTTTATCCAGTTGTGATGTTGCCTTCAAGTAATTTGTTTTCACTTGTACAACAACGTTCCTTGTTGATACGATATTCCCAATGTTGCTACCACTCATTGCACATGTCTGAATTTTTCAGCGCTCCTAAAGTGCAACACCTCAGACCTATCATCATTATATTTCACTTGCCCCTCCAAATATAACAAACCTTCGCCAGCTGGTCTTCTAACTACGTGATGTGCGTTTCTAACAAATCATAAGTATAACTGCTCTGGCACTGGAGGGTGCGCATTTTCCCTTTTATAGGTTATATAAATAGATGCAGCCGCGCTGAATTCTATCTTTAACTCAAAGCCGCAGGATGGAGATGTTTTCTTTAACATTGTTGCTTTATTAAAACATACCTTCATTCACGGTTGGCTCAAGTGTAACGGGAGGGGAACTTGGTAACTCTGGAGACAAACTCGGAACATCGCAGATTACCATACCCGTGGGAACTCACCTCAAACACTTGCACATCAACTTGGAATATCGTACACAACCACGAGTCTGTCACTCTGGGTCACTCGTGTGTCAACTCGCACCGTGAGACAGGGCCTTAATAATACAACTCGCTCACTGTGCAGTTTCAAAATATAACTAATCATACTTCACATCAATTTTAGTAACTACAAAAGTAATTTTCTGCAGATGCCCTTTGGATGTTGAAAGTGGTGGTGAGAGTTTAGGGTTAAGTCAAGAAAGGATAGTCTCTCTTGTCTAATTGATATTATTAACACTAATAATACCTAAGCTTTAAGCAATCTGCATTTAATTGCAAAACAATTTGGAATTTAGTGTAATTTAGGGTCGTAAAATTGAAAACTAGTTGCTTGGATTATTGTACTAAGTACAAGGGCATATAAAAGTATTTGTAATTAATGTTAACTCAGAGTTAATAGGCAGTTCTAACTGTCGCTGAAAGTGATTCTTTAGTTTTTAGGCTTTACAGATACAGCACACAAACAGGCCCTTCAGCCCACAGAGTCTGCGCCAGCCAGCAATCACCCCATACACTAGCATCATTCTACACACTAGAGATAATTTACAATTTTACCAAAGCCAATTAACCTACAAACCTGCACGTCTTTGGAGTGCAGGAGGAAACCGGAGCACCTGAGGAAAACCCACGCGGTCACAGGGAGAACGTACAAACTCCCTACAGACAGCACACATGGTCAGGATCGAACCCGGATCACTGGCGCTGTCAGGGAACAACTCAACTGCTTTGCCACTGTGCCATCCTTTTCTACGAGGAGTGTGGAAGGAAGGGATAGACATTCATTTAGTTAACATCTCCGGCTGCCAATGGGTTCCGAGTAGGACTTTAAACTGAGTAAATCTCAGCTAACCTGAAATAATTAGCAGATAGCAAGCATTGGCCTGGTCAGAGTTCAAGGGTTGATGGAGATTGATTCTCGGATGGTCAGCTGACAATTCCCATTGAGCGTAGGAGGTAATTTGTCACTTTGAGTGTGTGTAGCTCATCCAGCTGTTTTCCTGACAATGGTTATCAGATCCATCATAGAAAGAAGGATAGGCTGATGCCTGAGTGGAGAAGGCTCAGGAGAATTATACAATTGAGGAGTGAGGGTGATGAGGTGGTGTCAATATGTGACAAACAAACTGATCCTATTTTTAGTTCCACACACAAGCAAGTTTTTTTTTAAACTTACTGTTCTGGAAGTGACAACTGTCTGTCTCTTTAAGTGGTCTTGTTCTGAATCCATCACCAGCTGCCTGCAATTTTGAAAAAAAAGTCTCAACTTCAATTACTGGAGTCTTTACTTTGTCAGTCTGCTCGGGCAGCAATCTCATAGGATCCAATAATAATAATAATAATAAATAAATCATTATGGGGGAGGGGGAGTTCAGCAATTCAGGCAGCATCTGCGGAAAGTGAAACGTAAACCAGAACCCTTCACTAGAACTGGGAAACAGATAAAACAAAACACAAAATGTTTTGAGGAACTCAACGAGCCAAGCAGCATCTGGGGATGAAATGGACAGCTGACATTTCAGTTCGGTTCATTTCAGTTCAGCTGACAGTTCAGTTCCCTCCGCAACTCCCTCGTCAATTCTTCCCTTCCCTCCTGCTCCACTCCTTCCCCGGGCACTTTCCCTTGCAACCGCAAGAGATGCTACACTTGTTCCTTCACCTCCCCCATCCACTCCTTTCAGGGACCCAAGCAGTCATTCCAAGTCCGACAGAGGTTCACCTGCACCTCCTCCAACCTCGTCTACTGCATCCGTTGCTCCAGATGCCAGCTAATCTACATCGGTGAGACCAAGCGGAGGCTAGGCGATCGTTTCGCCGAACACCTCCGCTCGGTCCGCAATAACCAACCCGACCTCCCGGTGGCTCAGCACTTCAACTCCCCCTCCCACTCCGTATCCGACCTCTCGGTCCTGGGCCTCCTCCATGGCCAGAGTGAACAACACCGCAAGTTTGAGGAACAACATCTCATATTCCGCTTGGGGAGTCTGCATCCTCTGGGCTTAAACATTGAATTTTCTCAATTCTGTTAACCCAGACTGCTCCTTTCCCCCCACCCCCCCACCTCTCCCTCAGCCCTCGGGCCCTGACATTCCTTCTCCATCTCCCCCCCCCCCCCAAGTCGCACTAGCTTCTCATTTTCACACCAGAAACAGCTTACAATGGCCTGCTTTCCTTATCACCAATACTTTTTTGCATATCTTTCACTCATTGTTCTTGCTTTATCTCTCCATATCACTGTTTATATCTCTCGTTTCCCTGATCCCTGACCAGTCTGAAGAAGGGTCTCGACCCGAAACGTCGCCTATCTCCTTCACTCCTTAGATGCTGCTGCACCCGCTGAGTTTCTCCAGCTTTTTGTGTAACCCTCGATTCTCCAGCATCTGCAGTTCCTTCTTTAACATTTCAGTTCGGGACCTTTCTTTGATGTTTCAATCTAATCTTTAATTCAAGATTCCAGCATCTGAAGTCTCTTGCCTCTCCAAGAGAGAAACTAAGTTAGTTTTGGGTAGCAAAGAAGGAGGAGAAGATGGATAGAGTAGTGGGAATATCTCTGATGGGGTGAAGCCAAATGACTTAATGTGGTAATTAAATAGCAGTTAAGATTAGATTAAGGTTCTTTGTGTGTGTGTAATGTGTTGCTAATGGTAAGGATCTGTGAAGTGCCCAGTAGACCAGATGAGAAGAAACATTTAAAAGGGACCTGAGAGTCACGACAGACATTGGTGCACATATGGAAGAAGTTGCATGTCAAAGTGGTATAGGTGTCATTTATGACAAGTAACAGTCTTGCTTGATTACATCTGGCCCACATGACTCCAAGCATGGGTAGAGAAGGGTTGGAGTGGTATAGACCAGCTGGAGGCAAGTGGGACTTAAGTCACTTTTTCAGCATGGATGTGTTGGACTGAAGGGCCTGTTTCTGTGCCGCACAGCTCTGACTATGTAGTACTCTGGCCTACATTTTCTCTGGAGACCTATGAATCAAGTATGTGCAGTCACAATCCAGTTTGGAAGTTGACCCAGGAGACTGCCGTGGCACAGGAGTATGGGCTATACTGGCATCACAGAGCGCATACTGAAAACACCTCCCAGTTACTAACTAGGTTTATGCTCTGCCATCGAGATGAAATGTTTAGAGACTAATGAAACTAGCTTAGATGGGGCATTTTGGTCAGCATGGACAAGTTGGGCTAAAGGGCCTGTTTCCGTGCTGTATGTCTTATGCCTCTGTATCTTAATAACATGCAATTCTAGCAGGTCTGGGCCCTCCAGTTCCACAGATCAAGCTACAACTTGGATTCTCTTCTGGAGATTTTCTTCATCTCGCTGGTACAGTCTGAGCTCCACATGGCTCAGTGGCTGACCCAATTTTTCCCACTTGCATTGGTGCCAAGCCCTGGACTCACAAAGGACAAGAACTATGGGAAGTTGTGCTATCATACGGACTGATGTAGAAAGATTTGTGTATCCTTGACACCCAGCCGTCCTCTTCGAGTCTTAGCGTCGTAGAGTAATAAAGTCTTTCAGCATGGAAACAGGTCCTTCGGCCCAACATGCCCACACCAGCCAACATGTCCCATAGACGCTAGTCCCACCTGCCTGCGTTTGGCTCATAGCCCTCTAAACCTGTCCAATCCATACCTGTCTACATGTGTCTAATTGTTGTGATAGTACCTGCCTCAACTACATCTTCTGGCAGCTCGTTCCATTCATGCACCACTTTTTGTGTTACCTCTCAGGTTCCTAATAAACCTTTTCCCCCTCACCTTAGACCTATGTCCTCTGATCGATGATTTCCCCTACTCTGAGCAAGAGACTGTGCATGTACCCGACCTATTCCTCTCCTGATTTTGTACACCTCCTTAAGATCACCCCTTACCCTCCTGCACTCCGTAGTTGAGTCCCAGCCTGCTCAACCACTCCCTGTAGCTCAGGCCCTTGAGTCCTGGCGACATCCTCGTAAATCTTCTTTGTACCCTTTCCAGCTTGACAACATCTTTTCTACAACATGGTCCCCATGCTGAACACAATACTCTAAATGTGGCCTTACCAACGTCTTACACAACTGCAAGGCGACCTCTCAATTTTTATACTCCATGCTCTGACTGATGAAGACCAATGTGCCAAATGCCTTTTTGACCAACCTATCTACTTGTGACACTATATTCAACAAACTATGTATATGCACTCCTAGATCCCTCTGCTCTACAACACTCACCTGAGCCCTACCATTCACTGTGTGGGTTCTTCCCATGTTAGTGCTCCTAAAATGCAATACCTCGCGTTTCTCTATTAAATTCCATTCACCATTTCCCAGCCCACCTGCCCAACTGAACATGATCTTGCTGTCATGTTTGATAACCATCTTCACTATGTACAATACCTTAAACTTTTGTATCATCTGCAGACTTGCTAACCATGCCATGTACGTTCTCATCCAAATCATTGATGTAGATGATAAACAGCAATGGGCCCAGCACCAAACCCTGAGGGGCACCACGAGTCACAGGCCTCTAGTCCGAAAAGCAAACTTCCACCATCACCCTCTTTATCCTTCCATGAAACCAATTTTCTATCCATTCAGTTATCTTTCCTTGAATCCCATGGGATCTAACCTTCCAGAGCAGCCTACAAATGTAGAACCTTGTTGAATGCCTTACTAAAATCCATGTACACAATGTCTACAACTCTGCCCACATCAGCCTTTTTGGTCACATCCTCAAAAAACTTTCTTCATGCTATGAATCACTGCAAACCTTTTGGAAGAAGAGACGTGAACACATCTCATCAGGTTCAATGGTGCGGATTCACTAATGGAGAATTTGCATGGATTTCTAGAGTAAATGCAATTGGCTTTCTGGCTTTCACAACATCTTTACAAATATTGTCTGGGTTTCGTATACCACACCTAACAATATGAAAGTGGCATTTAAAAGGTTTTTGGATAGGCACGTGAATATGCAGGGAAAGGAGGAATATGGATCACATGCATGCAGTGGAGAGTAGTTTAACTAATTTTGCTTAGTGTGATTGTTGGCTGAAGGGCCTATTCCTGTACTGTACTGTTTCAATTAGTAGGCCATACTTTTAAGTATTCTATAAATATGATTTTATAATTCCAAAACTTTTCATCCTCTTCCAGGATATGCTTGTGGAAAAGGCAATCAATTATTTTGACAGGGATATAGATTATTATGGATGCTGCCAGTAAACTAGCATTTAACATGGCCACATGTCACCACTTTGCCGGCTACTTTGTGAAAGGTGTTAATCTATTTAAAATAGCAGGTTGATGTGCTAATGTGGCAGAGATTTTAAAACTAAAAAGGACATTTCTAGTGTGCACTTACTAATGGTATTTTTTCAGTGATCACCAAGGACCATCTGCATAGACCAGTCATAATATTTGACAGCATAATTGATGGAGTGAGTGTACAGTCCCAATTCTCCAACCTACCTCATTGTGGAGAGTGGATTTTTTTTTCTCTGAACCTGTTATGCTATAATACTGCTATATATATTTCTCTTCTTTTGTACTTGTGTGGCTTGATTGTAGTCATGTACGGTATTATCTGACATGATTAGATTGCAAGCAAACAAGAGCGTTTCACTGTACCTCGGTACAAGTGACGACAATAAGCACACCAGAGTGGAAAGCAAACTGGCTTACTAGATGAGAATGTAGATGAAAAAATTAATACGTTTACAGATTACACTAATGTGTGTGATATCATAGAAAGCAAAAATGATTATCAAAAATTGCAGATCAGTTGGGCAAATGGGCTGAGGAATGTTTAATGGAGTTTGATTCAGATAAGTGCAAGGTGTTGCATTTTGGGACCTTCAGAGTGAATGGGAAGACTCTGGGGCGTGTTGTATAGTAGTAGGTCCAGGGGTACAGGTACATCGTTCCCTGTGGGTGGTGGGTATGTGGAACGAGCTGCAGAGGAGATAGTTGAGGCATGTACTGTAACACCATTTTAAACATTTGAACAGATACATGAATCGGAATGGTTTAGAGGGATATGGGCCAAACAAAGGCAGATGGGAATAGTGTGGATGGGGGATCTTGGTCGGCATGGGCAAGTTGGGCCGAAGAGTCTGTTCCCATGCGATATGACTGACTGCTCCATAAGCCTGTGGAGCAATATCATCAGATGATAGTGAATATCTCTCTCCAAAAGCCTTGATGTCAACTGGGTTCATAGCCAAGGTGCTACAAGCCTAACAGCACAAGGCCTGAGGGGAAAAAGGGGTTAAAATAAAACCTAATTGATTTTGTTTTTGATTTTGTTTTCCCATCTTGGCTTCTGCAGCTGCCTACATCTGTTTCCGCAAGCCTCCAGATACATAAGCAGATTTGGAGTTGACCTCAATCAGGATTTCAGCCTTTGAGTATGCCCATATGACAAGTGAGTACTTTGCGAGAGTGTGTCACCAGATTGAAATTGAATTGCTTGATTTGAGAGAAAAAAAATAACATACCTTTGTTGTCTTTGAGTTACTTTCTAGGACCTGGTGAACTAGGATGTATAGGCTTGTAGAGGCCTGCTTGCCAGTATTACAGTGCAATGTAGCAAGGAAAGAAACTATTCTGTGCAGGAATGAACTGCAGATTCTGGTTTACACTGAAGATAGACATATAAAGCTAGATTAACTTGGAAGGTCAGGCAGCATCTTTGGAGAAACAGAATAGGTGCTGCTGGTATAAATCGTAGGTAGACACAAAATGCTGGAGTAACTCAGCGGGTGAGGCAGCATCTCTAGAGAGAAGGAATGGACGATGTTTCGGGTCAAGACCCGAACAAGGGACTTCCTCAGTCTGAACAAGGGTCTCGACCCAAAATGTCGCCCATTCCTTTTCTCCAGATGCTGCCTCACCCGCTGAGTTGCTCCAGCATTTTGTGTCTACCAAGTGATGTTTTGGGTTGAGGCCCTTCTTCAGACTGAGAATCATGGGAAAAGGACACGAAAAATAGAGAAGATAAATAGAACAAATGAATGAAAGATATAAAAAGCAACGATGATCCATTTGCACTTGTTGTCTCTTCTTGATGGTGATGCAATTAGTGCCACTCTGCCCGATTATTGCATTTGTATGATTTGCCCCTTGGCTTTAATCATTCTTTCAGGGTGCATCTCAGCTCAGAAAAAGTCTCCATGTGGATGAAATAATTATCTCGCCTTCTGTCTAATTCTTTTACCTATTACTATTAATGCTTGACCCGATGAGTTCCTCCAATATTTTTTTCTTTGCACCTACTGAATAATGAAAGGCCTAGATAGAGTGGATGTGGAGAGGATGTTTCCAGTAGTTGGAGCATGGGGACCAGAGGCCATAACCTCAGAATAAAAGGACGTACCTTTTAGAATGGAGATGAGGATGAATTTATTTCGCTCGAGTGTAGTGAATTTGTGGAATTCATTGCCACATGCGGCTGTTGAGGCCATCTTTAGGTATTTTTAAAGTGTAGATTGATAGGTCCTTGATTAGTAAGGGTCAAAGGATACAGGGAAATTGCATGAGAACGGGGTTGTAAGGGATCATGATTAAATGGTAGGGCAGATTTGATGGACCAAATGGCTTAATACTACTCCTATGTCTTATGGTCATTAATGAGCACAGAAGCTACTGGGGGTGGTAAAGCCAGGGGAGAAAGTTGGTGAATAACTTTAGTTGCATCACTCAGCACAGGCAAGACAAGATGTGAATATTAAATGCAAAGATGGACAAAGGTGCGTTTACTGATGGCAAACAAGCGCAAGTCTCTTCCCCTTTGTTTTTATAAGTGAATTCTGTTGCTGGGAGTGTCTTCGGGTTGTGTTCCTGAAACATAACACAGTACAGCACAGGAACAGGCATTTTGGCCCACAATGTCTGTGCCAAACATAATGCCAAGTTAAAGTAATTTCCTCTGCCTGCACATGTTCCATATCTCTCAATTCCCTGCTTATCCATGAGCCGATTCAAAATCCTCTTAAATGCCAATACCATGCCTGCCTCCACTACCACCCTTAGCAATACGTTCGAGGCACCCACCACTCTCTGTTTAAAAACATCTTGTGCCGCCTATCTCTTTTAAAGTGTGCCCCTCTCATTTTAAAGCAGTGAAGGTAGATGGGACTAGGGGAAAATAAATGGTCGGCACGGACTGGAAGGGCCGAGAAGGCCTGTTTCCATGCTGTAGTTGTTATATGGTTAAGGTGTTTCAGACTGTCTTGGCTGAGACTTCCCACCATCACAGTCTCCTCTTGTGCCAGGTTTGCATCTTTCTTGCTGTTTAATTCCCTCATTAACATGTTGGAGGGCTACCAGCCTTCTGAAAAAAACTGACAAAACCATCATCCATCTGAATCCCTCTTCTCTGGCCGGTTTCTTAGTATCTCCAACTTGAGATCTCTCCCAGACTCCTCTAAAAGTCACATACGTCCTCAAACCAATATCTTTCCATCCTTTGGCTGTTTGGCCAATAAACCTTTTGAACTTCCCTCTGCGCACACTCTTCTATTAGGACAGAGAGGAGTGTAATAAGTTTCAAGGCCCCAAATGGGAGTAAGACAGCAGCAAAGCTTTTGGCACAGTCATGATGGTGGACTGGAAAGGGCTGGTTATTTCAAATTCAATCGACAATGGAACTGGCAGGCTTCAGACTTGTAATTGAAGTCCTGGGCTAGCTACTGCAATGGTCATGACCAACTCTCAATGTTTGCAGGATTAGAGGTAGCATGGCTATTTGAGGGAGCAGAAGAGGGTTTAATATCCCGATGGGCATCAATGGGCGAGTTAGGAGGAAGGACATGACATAGCTCTGGGTAATTTTGGCCAGATCTTGGGTAGAGATGAATTGTGTACCCAGGAGGAGGTGGGCACTTAAACTTGGCAGACCATCCATGCTTAAAGTTGGAGCAAAATGTGACGGATGTGGGATCAATTAAAGTGAGAAGTTTCTTCCAAACTTCAATTGACCATGTGATTAGTTATTATTTGTTTTACATTCTTCTTTCATTTCCCTGAGGCAAACAGTGACAGAAAATGTCTAGATCAAAATTACAAAGAAAGACGCTTGATGAAATCGTGGCTATGTTAATGGCTTGGTTCAAATGGTCGATGACATCTGAGTTCAGGGCAAGGGTGTGCAAAGTGGATCATTGAGTTCATGAACTACATGTGTAGTGCAGTGAATCTTTAGTAAACAGATATACTTTCCTATTCCGCAAGGAATGCAATGATATGGATTAATGTTTACATTGCAAATGGAAAGCTGGAAGCTCTGGTCAGATGAGTAGAAAGGAACTGCAGATGCTGGTTTATACCAAAGATAGGCACAAAGCACTGGAGTAACTCAGCAGGTCAGGCATGACATTTTGTGTTGGGACCTTTTTCTTCAGTCTTAACTTCACCATTCTCCTCTAATCCAACCTTGCCTCTTCCAACTACATAGCTCTGCAGTTGCTTTGCACCAATCCCAACCTTGTCCTCAAATCTGTTGACAATCCTGGTGCTGCTGTTAGACACAAAATGCTGGAGTAACTCAGCGGAACAGGCAGCATCGCTGGAGAGAAGGAATGGGTGACTTTTTGGGTCGAGACCCTTCTTCAGACTGATCTGTTAGAATACCTTACAAAGGCTTGAATCCTAGGCTTTGTCCTACCAATGTACACCAGGCCACTTGCTTCCAGACCAAACTGAATCTCATCATATCAGGAGATCTCCCATCTGCAACCTTCAATCCACTCGTGCAACAAGCCTGCACCACCCACTTCCATCTATTACCCAAGATCTATGAACTGGATTGGTAATGTAGGAAGGAACTGGAGATGCTGGGTTATACTGAAGATACCTGCAGACACAATATGCTGGTTCCAACCCGAAACATCACCTATTCATTTTCTCCAGAATGCTGTCTGACAAATTGATTTACTCCAGCATTTTGTGTTCTTCAACAGGACTGGTAGCCCCATTGTTTCAGCCTGCTGTTTTTTTTTTGTCTTTGGAATGTGATAATGGCAAGTGTGGAATATGCTCATCAGACCAGATTTGTACAAATAAAAAGAGGAAAGTGGAAAAACCAACATAATGGGAAGCAGAATCACGGAGCGTTGTCATATTTATTATTGAGACTGAACATTGAGAAATTGTCTTTGGTTCCAGGTGTTTAAAATAATTTGGGATTATTTGGCACCATTCATACTTTGGTCCTGACATTTTGTCTCTGTCGGCTTTATTGATACAAAATCTATCGCCAATACTCTGTGTAGTCTTTCTGATAATTCCATCATCTTAGTTCCATAGTTTGATTTTGAATCCTTTCATGTGTCTCCTTGTGATTTGGAAACCGTGGTGCCATGCTCAACGTGACTGAACCGAGGTTTCATGTAGGATCAGCCAAGGCATATTAATAACAATATTTCTCTTAGTGCGTAAGAAGGATCTGCAGATGCTGGTTTAAACTGAAGATTGGCACAAAAAGCTGGAGTAACTCCACAGGACAGGCAGCATCTCTGGAGAGAAGGAATGGGTGACGCTTCAGGTCGAGACCCTTCTTCAGACTTTCTCGTAGTGCGGGTATATTAGGACCCATTCTCCAATTGAGCCTTGACAGAGAGCAAGACAACTGCAGCTTCCCTCCATTGATGTTTTGTATTCATTTAAATCCATGGAACATCATGGATATGGAGCTAAGTTTTCAGTTGACACGCTATTGGTTTAAGATTTATTTAGTGTAGTTTAGAGATACAGCATGGAAACAGGCCCTCAGCCCACCGGGTCCATGCCGACCATCGATCACCCATTTGCATTGGTTCTATGATATCCCACTTTCTCAACCGCTCCCTACATACTACGGGCAATTTATCAGAGGCCAATTCACCTACAAACCTGTGCGTTTTGGGGATATAGGAGGAAACCAGTGCAAATCCACATAGTCACAGGGAGAACATGCAAACTCCATGTAGACAGCACCCGAGGTCAGCATCGAACCTGCGTCTCTAGCACCATGAGGCAGCAGCTCTAGCACTGCACCACTATGGCACCTGTATCCTTGTTTGTTGATGGCAGTCACGATATAAAGAACTGACCAATAATGAGAAAAAACCTAAAAACCATTGGAATAACTCGGGGTCAGGCAGCATCTGCGGAAGGAGTGGATAGCTCCTGTTTTGAGTCGAGACTCTTCTTGAGACTAAAGAAGGTTCCCAACCCGAAACATCACCTATCCATTCCCACCCCAGATGCAGGTCAGTTTGAAGAAGTGTCCCGATCCTATACGTTGCGTATCCAGTCCTTCCACAGATGCTACCTGATCAACTGAATTATTCCAGCACTTTGTGTTTTACTCATTATTCTAGCATCTGCTGTTCATTTGCTTTGATGTGAAAATGTATCTTAGTTTTGCTACTATATGAAATATTGATCTTCTGGAGTTAAGAAATACATGATTTTTTAAATATAGAAATGCTATTGTTATAAAATATCCAGATAATTGTTAGCTACTTCCAAACGATTGATTTTCAGATCATAAATCAAAAGACAGTTAAAGGTCCAGGAAATTAGGACTCTAAATGATACACGAGAATAAACCAGTAATAACAAACTCTTTAATTGGCTTTCCAGGGATCTTGTCAATCACGCACAAAGGCTTTTTAAATTACGGAGTGCCTGGAGGTGATTTCATGCAGAGATAATAGTGAATACATGCCATTTAAAGTATACCTATCTCCCACCCCACACTTGGAGCCTCAAGCTGGTTTGTCAGGTGTTTTATTCCAAGCAGGAATGTTCCTCCACTTAGTGTTCAAAAAAAAAGATTTTGTTAGCAACTATTTATGACCTGAGAAATGAAAAATAAGAATTGCTGGAAACACTCAGCAGGTCGGGCAGTGTCTGTAGGAAAAATAAACTGGATGTTTCAGGACTGAGATCTTTTGTCAGAACTGTGACTGAAAGCCTTGCTATTAGTGTAGTAGCCATTTAGCTTAACTCAGTATGTTATAACTATAACCAGTTACCTTTCCATTTAATCTGCCTGTAATTATGTGGGTGGGATTTATACGTAGTCTGAGGCGTGTTTGCGGCTGGGATTCTCGCGCAGACTCCCTAGTAGTTTTTAGTTTAGTTTGAAGAAGCATGGAGGAGACGTCACAGCTTTCGACCGTACACGAGTAAGATTAAAATGTACTTATGAAAGAAGAAGTTTGGATGAATATCTTACTGTTTTTACTACTACAATAAATAAACTATTAATTAAGAGACTGTGTTTGGAAGATTTATCTTTCAAAGGCATTGAATGTCTCGTGGAGAGCTCGTGAGTGTGTTTCGATTATCTCCTGAACCCCTGTCTTCAATCATAGTGACTATAGGAAAGATTCCTTGAACAATATGAAAATCTGTCACTATAATTAGTAACACAGAACTCGGTTCATCATGGTGTGAAAAGATTAGATGGGGTAGAATTTTTAATGTGTAGGAAGGAACTTTCAGATGCTGGTTTACCCCGAAGATAGACACAAAATGCTGGAGTAAAGCCTCGGTCCCACTTTCACGACCGAATTCACGACCTCTGCCGCGTTTGCCCTTGACTCATACTCATGGTCGCCACGAGATCATAGGAGGTCATAGGAGGCCATAGGTAGGTCGTAGTAGGTCATAGGTACTCGAGGCATCAAGTAGGTCATTGTGTTTTTTCTAGCCTGATAAAAAATGCCCACGAGTAAATAAAAGGTTGGCATGAAAAAAATCGATACTTTTTACTCGCAAGTAGGTTGTAGGTAGGTCGTAGTAGGTTGTGATGCTCGTCATAGGTAGTCGTAGGTCGTCAGAGGCAGTCGAAGGTAATTGCTCCGGGATTAACTCCTGAATGGTCAGTAGGAAAAAAAAGGTTATTTAAACAGCAGAACGTCACCTCTGTCACTCCAAGGCATGTTCATTCATAGCTGGATAGTTTTTGAAGAGGAAACTTGTGTTTTAGAGATGGCACCAAAAAGGCAGCAGCGCAGGGCAACCCTAAAAAAAAACCGGCCATGCAGGTGTTGCCCACCCAAGAGGACGCCAGGGACAGCTCCCACCCCAACCATAGACTGTTTACCCTCCTCCCATCCGGGAGACGCTACAGGTCCCTCCACTGCCGTACCAGCAGGCTCAAGAACAACTTCTTCCCTGCGGCTGTCACACTTCTCAACGCTGCACCTCAATGACTGCCTGTCTCCACCCCTCCCCCCCCCCCCCCCCCGGACACTGTATATGTATAGACGTATATTAACTCATACTACTGCGCAATTACTTGTTCATTCGTAAGTTCGCCCTTCGGAGATACCAACTGCATTTCGTTGTCTCTGTATTGTACACTGCAAAAATGACAATAAAGATTGATTTGAATTGAATTGAAGTGGCAGGAGGTGATGCTACAGGAGGTGATAGTGCAGGAGGCGGTAGCCCTGCATGAGAGACCCCTGGAGGATGAGACCAGGGTGGTAGTATATGTCCCCACCACCACCCCATCCTTCACTGCCTCATTTGAAGGCAGCAAAGCAGCCCTTTGTCCTGTGTCTGACACAGCATCAGAGGGAGATGGCCCATTGGTGGTGAGGGGGGGCTGGAGGAAGGTTAGGCCCTACACCTTCACCAGGCAGCAGGAGGGGGACCTTGAGGAATGGTTCCAGCAGAATTCCATCCAAGAAAAGGAAAATGAGAGGGACAGAGACAAGAATGGCATGCTTGCCATCCACTGCTCCACATGTGTGCTTAAAGTTCCATCTTTTGTCAAAGCCCCGAGCCACACTCTTCCAGTCATCTGGTGTACTTGGACAGTCCATCACATCATCTCCATTCACCCATTGAGACCTCTTCTTGTGCTTCCTCTTCACCCTTGCTCTTCCCCTTCTGCCTTTCTTGAAAGGCTGCTGAAGCAAAAGGGCCACCGCAAACTGCAGTAAAACGTACATGGTCGAAGTCAGTCTTCAACATAGGCGAAGGAGGTTGAAGGAGGTCCTCTTCATAGTCGTGGGAGGTCGTTGGATGTCATAGGTTACCGCGACCTTGATTTTTTTAAGGTCGTCAGAGGTCCCAAATTAGGTCATGAAAGTGGGACAGGCCCTTAACTCAGCGGGGCAGGCAGCATCTTTGAAGAAAAAGAATAGGTGACGTTTCGTGGTAATATCCTTTTCACACTGAGAGTTGGGGGAGAGGGAATTCATAGCGAAAGAATTTGAGTATAGGAGCAGGGAGGTTCTACTGCAGTTGTACAGGGTTTTGGTGAGACCACACCTGGAGTATTGCATACAGTTTTGGTCTCCAAATCTGAGGAAAGACATTCTTGCCTCAGAGGGGGTTCAGAGAATGTTCACCAGACTGATTCCTGGGATGTCGGGACTTTCATATAAAGAAAGACTGGATAGACTCGGCTTGTACTCACTGGAATTTAGAAGATTGAGGAGGGATCTTATAGAAACGTACAAAATTCTTAAGGGGTTGGACAAGCTAGATGCAGGAAGATTGTTCCCGATGTTGGGGGAGTCCAGAACAAGGGGTCACAGTCTAAGGATAAGGGGGAATTCCTATAGGACCGAGATGAGGAAAACATTCTTTACACAGAGAGTGGTGAGTTTCTGGAATTCTCTGCCACAGAAGGTAGTTGAGGCCAGTTCATTGGCTATATTCAAGAGGGAGTTGGATGTGGCTCTTGTGGCTAAAGGGATCAGGGGGTATGGAGAGCAGGCAGGTATGGGATAATGAGTTGGATGATCAGCCATGATGATATTGAATGACGGTGCAGGCTTGAAGGGCCGAATGGACTACTCTTGCACCTATTTTTCTATGTTTCTATGAACCAAGAGATATGAAAAAGTATATAGAACAAATTAATGATGGATATGTAAAAAGACAGATCAAAGCCAGCAACGATGCTCAAGTGAAGGTGGGGTTCACTGTGGTCTATTGTTGGCTGTGGCAACTCTTGGCCAAAGATGCTGCCTGGCCCACTGAATTACTCCAGGATTTTGTGTCCATGTTTGGAATTTTTTAATGTTCATCAAGAAGAGTTTTGTGTCCAAGTATGTAAATAGTCCCATTTGGGAATGAAGCCAGGATGAAATGCTGATAGATGAGCAATTTAGGGCGAGGGATCTTAACGACCAGTTTCAAAATAGTTTGGGAAAATACAGCGTGGAAACAGGCCCTTTGGTCCACTGAGTCTGTGCCAACTACTTGCTACACACTACACCACTTGACACAGTATGCCAACCACTATGCGACACACTAGGAACAATTTATAATCTTTATCAAAGCCAATTAACCTACAATCCTGTATGTCTTTGGAGAGTGGGAGGAAACCAGAGCACCCAGGAAAACCCATGCAGTAACGGGGAGAATGTACAAACCTTATACAGACAATACATTTTCTATGTTTCTATACCCTTAAGGGTCTGTCCCACCAGCATGCAACTCTATGCGATGAACGCGATCAAACCGGCAGTGGGGGCCGCGCGGAGGTCGGGTGATCCCCTGTACAGGGCCGTTCCCACCAGCATGCGCCACCAAAGCGGCAGCAGGGGCCGTGCAGAGGTCGGGTGAGTGGCGCAACGCGGCGCAAAGTGAGGCGAACTTGGAGCGAAGTCCAAGGTAAGTTCGCCAGGACAGAGAGGGGCACACAGAGAGGGGCACCAAGGCACACACACACACAGGGCCACGGAGCCACACACATAGAGGGTCACGGAGGCACTTACAAATAGGTTCACGGAGGCACGATGTCCGGGTGGTGTGTAAATGTCTAGGCGACTGCGAGCCGACAAGCTGTTGCCGTGCGGAATTTTTGGACATAGTCGGTTTATCGGAGCCCCGCGCGGTGTTGGGACGAACTCCGCACAATTCCGCACGGCTCCGGCGATCAAAGTGGGACCGGCCCCGCGACGCCAGACGGCTCAGGCGACCACGTTAGGTCGCGCTAATCGCATAGAGTTGCATGCTGGTGGGACAGGCCCTTTAGTCATGATCGAACCTGGCTCTCTGGTGTTGTAAGACAACAGCTCTACCGCTGCACCACTGTGTTGCCCTATGGAGATATAGGGAATGTCCAGAAATTGTGTCAAGATTCAGAGAAGGCTAATTTGAATAATGTCATCTGTTTATCTCTCTCCACATATGTTTCTGACCTGCTGAGTTAGTATGGATCATACAAGGATATTTCGGAACCAAAGGCATAATCCGTGTATAGAGCTGGTGAATGTATGTAAGATTTTAAATGAATACTTTTCATCTGTATTCACTAAGATAAACGTAGTTGACCAGCTGGGATGGGGAAATTATAGAGTCTATTGAGATTAAAAGGGAGGCATTAATTGAGTTAGCAGCCATAAATGTGAATAAATTCCCTGGGCCTGATGAGATGTATCCCAGGCTACTGTAGGAGGCAAGAGAAGAGATCACTGGGGCCCTCATGGAAATATTAACATCTTCGCTGTCCACAGCTGAGATGACAGATGGCAAAAAGACAGAAAATGTGATATGTTTATTCAACAAAGGCAGCAGGGATAAGGCAGACCTGTTAATCTAATGTCGCTTCTTGGGAAATTATTGCACACATTGTTGAGGGATAGGATTAATCTGTACTTGGAAAGGCAGAAATTCAGGGATAGTTGGCACAGATAATTTGTGGGCAATGCTAAATTAGCTGTTGCGGCTTGTGTGAGCAGCAGCAAGGCTTTTAACATAGTCTCGCATGGAAGGCTAGTCTAAAAGATTAACCGCATGGAATCCAGCACAAGCTGACAAACCTGATCCAAACCTGAGATAGACACAAAGTGCTGGAGTAACTCAACGGGTCAGGTGGCATCTCTGGAGAAAAAGGATAGGGTTTGAAGTCTGAAGAAGAGTCTCGATCCGAAACGTCGCCCATTCCTTCTCTCCAGAGATGCTGCCTGTCCTGCTGAGTTACTACAGCATTTTGTGTCTACCTTCGAAAAAGGATAGATGTTTTAGGTCGGGAGCCTTCTTCAGACTGAAAGTAGGGGGTGGGGGTGAAAAGCTAGTGGCAAGAAAAGACAAGGGCTGGCAACAAATGACTTCAGGCATGGTGGTGCCTTGGTAGGCCATTGGTTGGTTAGGGAAGGTGTGGTGACTTGGTTATAGGGGAAAGAGGGCGATGGTGGAAAGTTGCTTTGTAATGAGTAGCTTGTAACCAGTAACTAGTGACCAGACTACTGGGATCAGTGCTGGGACCCGTGCTGTTTGTATAGATGTACGAAGCATAATCAGTAAGCTTGCAGGTAATGGTGTGGTAGCATTGGGAATGGTAGCCTGAGGCTGCAAAGTTTTATATTTAACATGCTGGTAAATAGGATAGGACAGTCGCAGGTTGAATTTAATCCTGATAAAAGATGAGGTAAGGTAGACAAAAAGTGCTGGAGAAACTCAGCAGGTGCAGCAGCATCTATGGAGCGAAGGAAATAGGCAACGTTTCGGGCCAAAACCCTTCTTCAGACCCTTCAGATGAGGTAATGTATTTTGGAGAGTCTAAGCACAGGACAATGCCATGAATAGTAGGGCCACAGGAACTATTGAGCAGAGGGTTCTTAATGCAAAACTCTGAAGATCCTAAGAGGTGGAAGCACAGATGGATGGGGTGATGTAGATCAGCCCAGCTCGCCCATACCAAACAAAATGCCTTATCTACATCAATTCTACCGGCCCGCATTGGACCCATATCCCTCTAAGCCTTTCTATTTTATCGAGATACAATGTGGAAATGGGTCCTTCAGCCAATGCACACTATCCTGCACTCTGGGGGCAATTTACAGAAGCCAATTACCTGACAAACCTACACATCTTTGGAATGTAGGAGCACCCGGAGAAAACCCACATGATCACAGGGAGAACGTACCGATTCCGTATAGAAAGCACGGTCAGGATTGATCCCTAGTCTCTGGTGCTGTAAGGCAGCATCTCTACCGCAGCGTCAGTGTGCCGCCCTTTATCGTTCAATGATACATTATTGTCACATGTACTGAGGTATAGTTAAATTCCTTTTTTGCATACAGTTCAGTAAAAGTATTACTATACGCAACCACAATCTTAGTTGAGTACAAATGTATAGAAATAGTACACAGAGACAAGAGTCACCGTGTTTTGGCACCATTTTTCAAGATCCAAGTCCAAGTTGTTATAAATCTAGAGTTCTTAACTTCCATTCCATATTCCTGTCCAAATGTCTTTTAAATGTCATTTATAGTACTTGTCTCAATTACCTTCTCTGGCAGTTCATTCCATATACCCACCACCCTCTGTGTGGGAAAAAGTTGCCGCTCGGGTTCCCATTAATGGGCCTGTCCCACTTACGCAACTTTTTCGGCAACTGCCGGCACCTGTCATAGGTCGCCGAAAATTTTCAACATGTTGAAAATTCAGCGGCGACCAGAAAGACGCTACGATTCCTTGGGTGACTAGGAGACTACTCACAACCATACAGGCGACATGTTGCTAGGTGAAGCCTGTATGGTCGTGAGTGTTCGCCCAAAGAGTCGTACGTTGTTCTGGTTGTCGCTGCATTTTCATCATGTTGAAATTCTTCGGCGACCTGTAACGACCTATGACGGGTGCCGGCAGTCGCCGAAAAAGTGTGACAGGCCCATAAATCTTTCCCCTCCCATTTTCAACCTATGTCCTGTGTTGCTTGATACCCATACTCAGGGTAAAAAACTCTGCATCACCAGAAGGGCCTGTTTCCATGCTGAGATTTACAGTACGGAAACAGGCCCTTCAGCATAACTTGTCCATGCTGACCAGGATACCTGGTTGCATTAGTCCCATTTGCCCCCATTTGACCCCTATCTATCTGAATCTTTCCTATTCATGTGCCTGTCTAAATGTCTTTTTGGATACTTGCCTTCATTATTCAACATAAAGGGGCTGTCCCACTTGGGCGACCTAATTGGCGAGTTTAAGAGAGTTTGAAAAAAATGTCATGTTGAAGACCTCCTTCGACTTGTAGATGACCTCCTTCGACCCCCTTCGACTATGTTGAAGACTAGCTTTGACTAGTTACGACTAACTTCGGGAAAATTGGACCTTCGACCTCCCTTCGACTATGATGAAGACTAGCTTCGACTACCCTCGATTACCTATGACTAACATGCCGACCTACTACGACCTACTACGACTAAAGCTATGAGTAAATAAAGTATTGATTCTTTCCATGGCGACCTTTTTATACTCGTGGTCATTTTTCAACATGTTGAAAAATACGGCGTGACCTAGCTGAGGCCTCGAGTACACAGGGACTACTTTCAAGCATGAAGGGGAGTTACAAAGACCTCCTACGACCTTGTGTCGACCATGCTGCGAGTATGAATTGAGGGCAAACTCGCCAGAACTCGCGGATTAGGTCGCCCAAGTGGGACAGCCCTTTCTGGATTGCGTTACAACTTTTGTGCACCAAGGGGCCTGTTTCACTTCTGTACGACTCCATGTGGTTGAAATGGCTCTCTAAGCATTTCTACTGGGCTTTTACGAAGCTGGTTTTAAATGGGGTGTTAAAAAAACAGATTGCTGGAGGAACTCTGGATCTAGTAGCGTCTAAGGTGGGAAAGGAACTGCTGATGTTTCAGGTGGAGAGCCCTGCATGGGAACAGAGTGGAGAGGGAGGTTGAAATACATAGGATGTTTTCCCATTTGAGATTTCCAGCATCTGCAGTTTTTGTTAAATTACATTTATATAGGATGTATTGCATTGAGTTTTTGGATGAACAAAATAATTACAAAAATTCAAAAATCAAATCAGTCGGAAGAAGGGTCTCGACCCAAATTGTCACTCATCCTTTTTCTCCAGCGACGCTGCCAGGCCCGCTGAGTTACTCCAGCACTTTGTATTTATTTTTGGTATATACCAGCATCTGCAATTCCTTTCTACACATCAAATACCTCTTACAGAATGATTCAAAGTGCTGCACAATCAATTTATTGTTTACAATCATCAAGCTTTGGTTGTGTGCATCCAGCAAGGTTCCACTGAAGTGATGCATGAATGTCTAGTAATTCTTCACTAAGTGGCGGCGCTGCTCACCTGCAGTCCGTTTGTCTTTTCTTTTTTTGTTTTCTTTTGTGCCGTTGTTACAGTTTATTTTGGTTTATTTTAGTTGTGTATGTGTGGGGGGGTGGGAGAAACATGTATTTTGACTGTTCCTTCGGGGGGGATGCGACCTTTATTGCCGTATTCCCCGTCTCCGTCTGTGCTGAGGCCTATCGCGGAGCTGGCAGCCTCCAACTGGGACCGACCTCGAGGCTCTGGAGGCAGAGCCAGGATTTACCAACGCGAGGCTGGCCGACTTCGGGGTGTGGTGGCGTTGCGACCCGACTTTGGAGCCTTGGAGGCTCGGCCGCAGGCCCAGTGGTCTCGGCCGTGGGTCAGTGGACGGCATCGTCGGGAGCTCGCAGGTCCCAGGTTGGTGACCTGCTTTTCCGGAGCTCCCGCAACAACAGCTTCATCCGCTGGACTGGAGGGCGGCAGCTTCGGCAGCTTCGACCGCCCCGCGGAGTTTGAACTGGCCCATTCGCGGAGCTCGGATTCAGTCGCGGGACTTGCTTACTATCACCCAGCGGGGTCACAACATCGGAGATGTGGATCGCCTCAGCGCAGAGGGAGAGCAAGGAGGGAAGAGACAAGGACTTTGGGACTTTTGCCTTCCATCACAGTGAGGAGGTGCCTGGTGGACTCACTGTGGTGGATGTTAAACTGTGTTGAGTGTGTATTTTGTTATTTATTCTATGTTATGACTGCAAGGTTAAACCATTTTGTTGTACTGTAAATGTGCAATGACAATAAAATTGAATCTGAAACTGAATTTACTTTAAGGTGATAGTTTAGTTTATTATCATGTGTTCCGAGGTACAGTGAAAAACGTTTGTTTGTGCACTATCCAGTCAGCAGAAAGACTATGCATGATTCCAATCAGGAGTGTGCAACCCACAGTGTAGAGATAAAGGGAGAGTAAGGAACGCCTCTGATGGGGTAGATGTTTAAAAGAGTGGAGCGATTGTGATGTGATTGCAGATCCGTTTCTGGGACCAGCCGCAGTGGAGTACCTGGCTTGGGTGCCATCTTGTCTTGTCGATTTGCCTCCAACTGATTTTGTCCTGTCTCTCGAAGAAATCACCAGCCACTGTAATTTAGTTTGTCGCATATGCAACTGATGTTTTGTTTTCTGCCAAGGTGGATATTAGTTAGCTGAGGGTTATTCTCCTGTTGAAAAGAATACATTTTCAGCAGGAGAATCCCCCTTCACTAAGCTATATTCACCTCGGCAGTACAATATGTAGCAAACTAACTTAGTGGCTGGTGATTTGTTAGAGAGACATGACAAAATTGGTTGGAGGCAAACCATAGAGTCATAATCATACAACATGGAAACAGACTCTTCAGTCCAACTCAACTATGGTGACCATGATGCCCCTTCTAAGCTAATCACATTTGGCCCATATTGCTCTGAACCTTTCCTAATCATGCATGCTGTTATAGTATCTGCCTCAATTACATCTTTTGGTAGCTCGTTCCTTATACTGAGTCAAAATGTTGCTACTTAGGTTTATTAAATTTTGCCCTCACCTTAAATCTGGTTCTTTCTTTCCTCTACCCCAGGTGAAAGGCTCTGTGCATTCACCCTATCTATTCCCCTCATGATTTTATACATTTCTATAATATAATCCCTCGGCCTCCTGCATTCGAAGAAATAAAGTCTTAGCCTGCCCAACCTCTCTCTATAGCTCAGGCCATTCAGTCCTGAAAGCATCCTCGTAAATCAGTTTGGAAATTATAAGTTTTGACACAGTTGGCACATTGACCGAAATGTTCATCCTTATCATGTACAGTACATTTAAAAATAAAACAGTTCCCTGAATATTTGTTTTTCAGTTGTGTAATAATATTTACATTCATGGTTGCTAATGCTGCCAAATTGCAATATTTTCCAAAGTGCCAGATTAAACAAATGATAAAATGGCTTAGCTTTTACAGTTCCTCGAGATTCTAAATTCATGTAGTTTCTCGACAAAATCAGATGATTCTCATTCAGAGAAATGACCAGGAAGATAGACACAAAAATCTGGATTAACTCAGCAGGACAGGCAGCGGGAGAGAAGGAATGGGTGACATTTTGGGTCGCAGCCTTTCTTCAGGCCCGAATCCGACACGAGTCTGGACCCGAAACGTCACCCATTCCTTCTCTCCAGAGATGCAGCCTGTCCCACTGAGTTACTCCAGCTTTTTGTGAATATCTTTGGTTTAAACCAGCATCTGCAGTTCCTTCCTACAGATGACCAGGAAGGCCCAATTTCAGTCATTTTAGTCACAAAGTGCTGGAATAATTCAGCGGATCAGGCAGCATCTCCAGAGAAAAAGGACGGGTGCCCTAGGGGTCAGGAGCCTCCTTCAGACTGATTGTCATGGTGGAGGGTGTGTGTGTGGTTGGGGGGGTGGGGGGAGGAGAGGAGAAAGGGAGAAAGCTAGAAGAGAGGAGAGACAAGACAGAGTCTGGCAGGTAATGGGTTGATGCATGTGATGAGGGTTATTGATGGGCAGATGGTGGACAAAGGCCAGAGTTGAAAAGACAGAAGATGTGAAATGGCTTCTAAAGGACTGAAGGATTGAGAATTGTGAAGCTAGATGACGGAACATAGGTGGAATGGGAGGGGGCGAATAGGTGCGACACCAGGTGGGGGATGGGAAGTGGAGGAGAAAGGAGGTGGTTTGGGGGTGGGGGGGATTGAGGGGAAAGATCCTGATCCACTGAGTTACTTCAGCACTTTGTGAACAAGCATCTGCAGTTTCTTGTACCATCGGTCATTGTAGCATTGAGTTCAGTCGGGAAAGCCCTTGCTTCTCTCAAAATTCAACTGATATTCCGGTTCGTTAGCTAACACACTGTCAAAAGTGTAATGGCTACAATGAAAATTTTGCAAGATCCACTGATGCAATAGGTGAAAACATAAATGCAAGTCATTCTTTAATATTAATGCATCCATTAGAAAAACAAAGAGAGCACAGTCAAAAACCAAAGCATGACACATTTCCTTTAAATGAATCTCCTGGCCCTTTACTTTTCTGATACCGCAGACTACTGAGCAATGCCACGTTCATGATCCAATTGATAAAATGTCTACTTAAGTACATTTTGAAACTAAGTGGATATTCAGATTTGTGGTGTACAAGTTAGTTGTGATATGCAATTAGTACTTGATCAAGTCTACTGATAGTAGATCTCTGGAGAAAAGGAATAGGTGACATTTCGGGTCAAGATGTATATGTCTGAAGAAGGGTCTCGTCCAATCCTTTGCTCCAGAGATGCTGCCTGACCTGCTGAGTTACTCCAGTATTTTATGTCTGTCTTCGGTGCAAACCAGCATCTGCAATTCCTTCCTACACATCAAGTCTACTGATAACTTGCCATTTGCACGTTTATGCTTTTGGATACCGTTCTGTGCAGCAAGTTATTGAAAATACTGTTTAATAATGTTTCAGCAGAGGAAAAATGGGCATTTAGGACATGTAAGCAGGCAAGACAATTGTGTATGTGTAGAAAGGAACTGCAGATGCTAGTTTATACAAAAGATAGGCACAAAATGCTGGAGTAACTCAGTGGGTGAGGTAGCATCTCCAGAAACATAGGATGGGTGACATTTCGGGTTGGAACCCTTCTTCAGACTGAAAGTAAATAGGAGAGTATTGGAGGAAGAAAAAGGCAATTGTGTACCTCAACTAATCATCTTAAAGGATTGTGAAACTTGTAAGTATTGAGAAGAAATGGAACAGGAGAAGTCCGTATCAAGCTGAAAAAAAAAAGGGAAAAGTAACATTGAAAATAATTTTAGAATGCAACATTGTTAAATCCGACAGTATTTAAATACTGAAGTACTGAGAAAATGCTCTGTGGCCAGAGCATTTGTGTGGCCACAGTTCTTGTTGTCTCAGATTAACGCTTATCGCAATGTTAAACCGGTAATTAAATTGACTTGGACAAAAGTTAATTTCCAGAGTGAGGTTTGGTCTGTCTCCATTGCATAAATATAGAATAGTAAAAATTACACACTAAACCATTACTGTGCATGCAACCTGCTGCTGTTTATATTGGACCTGCTGCGAGTGATTTTCTTCTGCCCTTACACTCAATGCATAAGCTTCATGGATTCCAGGTGAGTGTAAATTCAAGAGTTACATGAGTAGAGTGGGTTTAGACGTGTGCTTTCCATGCTCATTGCAAAGAGGCTGGTGAATCAGTTTCTCCACATGCACACAGAAGAATGCATTGATTTTGCACTTCAAATCAATAAAAATAACATGCACGACATGATGGAATTTCCAGTGCAGCAGATTCACGCTGTTCCATGCATTTCAATGGTGACCCTGACAATGACATAATGTACCAGAAACAACTTTTGGATTTCTACTTTTCACTTTGTATCTGCCTTTGCCTGAAGTCGCTGGCGCATTTCCGTACAAATAATGGCAGGTGTGATTATCTCTGCCATTATTTTGACAGGAAATTATGGGCCATTCTGAATATGACAAATGCTCCCATTATGGGAATTATTCTTTTCAGAACAGAGAAGTTTAAGAGAATATTTAATATTAGACAAGCTCAGAATTACGATGGGTATTGACAGGGTAAATGAAGAGAAATGGTTCACATAGACAGGAGGGTCAGGAGTAAAAGGACACCAATTTCAGATAATTGGCCAAAGTTCCGATCAGGGGACGAGGCAAAATTTATTTTGCATTGTGAATTTTTTATCATTGTCTTCAAAGGTGTTGGAAACGGCTTAAATTGAATCTTTGAAAGGGAGTTGAATATGTACAAAGAGAGCTGTGAGGAAATCTGTGTAAGAAGTAGGGAATAGGAATAGAACGGCTTGAACACCGTCTCAAAGAACCAATGTAGACACAATTGGTTGTTTGTCTCTTTTTGTGGCCATGCAATTCCCCAATTGTGCTGTAAGGAGAAACCTTACGGATTTTCTGGTCAGTCTTACACGGTGGGGAGATTGTAGGTAAGGCAACTGGTCAATTGATCATTATGGAACTAGTACAGTGCTCTGTTCTCACTACAGTTAACATCACAGCAGCAACTTTAGAATTGTTACACCTCCTTAATGAGCCCAGTCCACTTATGCAAGTCATTCTACACTTTTAAATACACAATATCTTCATAAGTTCAAAAGTTATAGGAGCAGAATTTGATAAGTTAGAAACATAGAAACATAGAAATTAGGTGCAGGAGTAGGCCATTCGGCCCTTCGAGCCTGCACCGCCATTCAATATGATCATGGCTGATCATCCAACTCAGTATCCCGTACCTGCCTTCTCTCCATACCCTCTGATCCCCTTAGCCACAAGGGCCACATCTAACTCCCTCTTAAATATAGCCAATGAACTGGCCTCAACTACCCTCTGTGGCAGAGAGTTCCAGAGACCCACCACTCTCTGTGTGAAAAAATTTCTTCTCATCTCGGTCCTAAAGGATTTCCCCCTTATCCTTAAGCTGTGACCCCTTGTCCTGGACCTCCCCAACATCGGGAACAATCTTCCTGCATCTAGCCTGTCCAACCCCTTAAGAATCTTGTAAGTTTCTATAAGATCCCCTCTCAATCTCCTAAATTCTAGAGAGTATAAACCGAGTCTATGCAGTCTTTGTTCATAAGACAGTCCTGACATCCCAGGAATCAGTCTGGTGAACCTTCGCTGCACTCCCTCTATGGCAATAATGTCCTTCCTCAGATTTGGAGACCAGAACTGTACGCAATACTCCAGGTGTGGCCTCACCAAGACCCTATACAACTGAAGTAGAACCTCCCTGCTCCTATACTCAAATCCTTTTGCTATGAAAGCTAACATACCATTGGCTTTCTTCACTGCCTGCTGTACCTGCATGCCTACTTTCAATGACTGGTGTACCATGACACCCAGGTCGCGCTGCATCTCCCCTTTTCCGAATCGGCCACCATTTAGATAGTAGTCGGTTTTCCTATTTTTGCCACCAAAGTGGATAACCTCACATTTATCCACATTATACTGCATCTGCCAAACATTTGCCCACTCACCCAGCCTATCCAAGTCACCTTGCATTCTCCTAGCATCCTCCTCACAGCTAACACTGCCCTCCAGCTTAGTGTCATCCGCAAACTTGGAGATATTGCCTTCAATTCCCTCATCCAGATCATTTATGTATATTGTAAATAGCTGGGGTCCCAGCACTGAGCCTTGCGGTACCCCACTAGTCACTGCCTGCCATTGTGAAAACGACCCGTTTACTCCTACTTAAGTTGATGTTGGGTGGCAGAGAAAGTGGGGGAGGGATGCGTTGAATACAGCCAATATCCCAGTTAGATTGAGACAAGATGACCTAGAGTTAAATGTTCATTACTTGGAGACTTGCAAATTAATTTTGCATCCTGATGCTGCAATGGGAACTCTACAATTTGGAATATAAAAATCAACTAACACAGGGACATTTAAAGCTGAGTCATGTTACTCCCAGTGAGTGATGTCTATAATTTTACTGCCATTCTTAATGGGTGTAACGACATTTGCACTGCATATGAAGAATATTTAGAAAGAGCCCCACCCGATGCTCCAGCCCTTCCACCACCACTAGCAGAAGGATAAGAGGGTCTCAATAAAACATTCTGAATAATGAAAGACCAGGATAGAGTGAATGTGGAGAGGATGTTGTCACCAGTGAGAGAGTCTGGTACCAGAGGGTACAGCCTCAGAATAAAACAACATACCTTTTAGAACGGAGATGAAGAGGAATTTCTTTAGTCAGTGGGTGGTGAATCTGTGGATTCATTGGGTATTTTTAAGGCATGGATTGACAGATACTCGATTGGTAAGGGTGTCAGGGGTTAAGGGGAGCAGGCAGGAGAATGAGGTTGAGAGGGAAAGCTAGATCATCATGATTGAATGGCAGAGCAGACTCGATGGGCTAAATGGTCGACCTGCTACAACTTCTGAACTTATGAACCACAATCATAGAAAATTGTGGCGACTATAATAGAATAGATATCAGCAGCAAATAACAATAGGTTGCCCAAAGCAAACTGACTTACAGTAAATTAGTAACTGGTGGAAATAAACACTTCATCACAGTAAGAGATTTAGATATGATGAGAGCTAACATGAGCTTAGAGCAACTTGCTTGTCAGGAAGTAAAACATAATTCAGCATATTAAATATACTTAGAGAAGCAGTCCTGTGCATGTTAGTTTGTTTAGTTTATTATCACGTGTGCCAAGATACAGTGAAAAGCTTTTTGTTGCATGCTATCCAGTCAGTGGAAAGACTATACATGATTACAATCAAGTTGTCCACAGTGTACAGATACAGGATAAAGGGAGTAAAGTTTAGTACAAGATAAAGTCTAGTAAAATCCGATTTAAAGGTAGTCTGAGGATCACCAATGAGGTAGATGATCGCTCAGGACCACTTTCTAGTTGATAGCATGGGTCAGTTGCTCGATGACAGCTGGGAACAAATTGTTCCTGACTCTGGAGGTATGCGTTTTCACACTTCTGTATCTCTTGCCTGATGGGACAGGGGAGAAGAGGGATGACTGGTGTGAGACTGGTCCTTGATTATGCTGATGGCCTTGCTGAGGCAGCGTGAAGTGTAGATGGAGTCAATGAAAGGGAGGTTAGTTTGTAAAATGGTCATGCAAGGGTTATGCAGGAACAAGACCAAGTGGGCTATGATGAGAACAAGGGTCCTGAGCTACATGAGGAGAAAAGCCAAAAATGGGAAAGTTTATGTGTGTTGACACTAGGTTGTTTAGGATTCTTCGGGAGAAGTAGCCGCTCATCTAAATGCATTCTTTGGCTGTAAAGTGCCCAGAGGAAAATGTATAAGAAGGAACTACAGATGCTGGAGTAACCAAAGATAGACACAAAAAGCTGGAGTAACTCAGCGGGACAGACAGCATCTCTGGAGAGCAGGAATGGGTGACGTTTCAGGTCTGATGAAGGGTCTTGACCCGAAATGTCACCCATTCCTTCTCTCCAGAGATGCTGCCTGTCCTACTGAGTTACTCCAGATTTTTGTGCCTGGAGGAAAGTCCTGACTTTCTGGAAATGTTTGTATTAATGAACTTCCTTCCAGCAGTTTGCCAGAGGAGTGCACAGGCTAAATCTTACAAAAGGCTCAGAGCTGGATCGGCCTATGGAGAATGCAGTTTTATTGACACTATCGTTCATAGGAACGTCCAACACTCCCATTTTGAAAGCCTACAGCTACTGTTAAGGAGGAGACACAAGAATCACTGTTGTAGCAAGTCTGGGTCAGACTAATTTCTGGTCTCCATTCTACTGCTTTACTGCGAAATAGAGGGGTGATCTTATAGAGGTGTATAAGAAGATGAGAAGAATAGATAGGGTAAATGTACAGTCATTTACTCGGAGAAGGGGAATCAAGAACCAGAGTTCATAGCTTTAAGGTGAGGGGGGAAAGATTTAATTGGAAATTGAGGGGCAACTTTTTTATTGCACAAAGGATCATAGGTATTTGGAATGAGCTGCCAGAGGAGGTAGTTGAGGCAGGTACTATCACAAACATTTGGACAGTTACATGGATAGGAAAGGTTTAGAGGGATATGGGCAAAATGCAGGCAGGTGGGACTAGTGTAGTTGGGGCATATTCGTCGGTGTGGACAAGTTGTGACACAGGGCCTGTTCCCATGTTTATGACTCCATAACTATGGCGAATCCCCTCAATGTATGCCTACTTCAAATAACTTCTCTCTGTGACTGAAGTTCTGTGAGACCCTCCCTCTCGGTTCCCCAATTGTTGATTCCTGCTGTTCTTCAACTAGGTTGGGATTCTATTCCTTGGAGCGCAGGAGAATGAAGGGTGTATAATATGAAAAGAATAGATCGGGTAGATTCACAGAGTCTCTTGCCCAGAGTGAGGGAATCGAGGGGTATTGTTTTCACACAAAGAATGGTGGGTGTATGGAACAAGCGGCCTGAGGAGGTAGATGAGGCTGGGACGATCCCAATGTTTAAGAAACCGTTCGACAGGTACGTGGATAGGACACGTTTGGAGGGGTATGGACCTAACGCGGGCAGGTGGGACTAGTGTACCTGGGACATGTTCGCCAGTGTGGGCAGGTTGGGCCAAAGGGCCTGTTTCCACATTGTATCACTCTATGACTTGCTAGCTTCCATTCTCTCCCCCATTGCTGCCTGGCCCACTGAGTTCCTCCGGCATTTTGTGTTTAGCTACTGTCAAGACATAGTTTGGGAAGAATTATTATAAATATATCACTGGATCGAAATACAATGGCCTGGGGTTTTAATTCCTAATGCATGAATTTAAATCCTACTTGTGTTCAAGTAAGTAAGGGAAGTCCGTTTGAGTAATGGTGACAATGAAAGTTTCAGTTTTCATCTGGTCTAGCCTAAATAACAATACAGCTCCACCAGTGCGATTGTCTTGTAATTGCCTTCAGGCCCAGCAACCTGCTCAACATGAGCATGAAGACAGCGCTCTGAAAGTATTACCCTTGAGGCATCCAGTGGCAATCCCAAGAAAACATCTTAACCAGCTGTCAGGAATGTTGCAACTTTTGCTTTCTCACACGTACATAAATGAATCTTGGAGTACGTGACAGCCAAAGCCAGTTTGTGCTTCAAAGAACAGTTAGGATTCAACTATGTTGAAATAGGACTGCAGTCACAGACAGACCTGGGCATAGAACATACAGCACAGGAACAGGCCCTTCAGCCCACCAGGTCCATGCAGAACATGACACAGGTTAGGTTAAACTCCTCTACCTGCATGTGACCCATATACCTCCATTCCCTGCATATTCACGTGCCTATCTAACAGTCTCTCAAATGCTACTGTAATATTTGTCACCACCACTGGCAGTGCATTCTAGGCACCCACCACTCTGTTCCAACACATCTCTTTTAAAATTTGCACCTCTCATCATAAAGCTATGCTCTCCAACATTTGAAATTGTCAACCTGGAATAAAGTTTCTGACTGTCTACCCTATCTATGCCTCTCATAATTTCCATCAGGTCTCTCCTCGACTCTCAGCATTCCAGAGAAAACAATCCAAGATTGTCCAACCTCTCCTTATAGCTACTAATAAGTAGCTTACTTATTACTAACACTACTAATTCCGCCATAATTCTGGTAAATCTCTTCTATACCCTCTCCAAAACCTTCACATCCTTCTAGTAAAGATGTAAACAGAACTGCAGACAATACTTCAAATACTCCAAATGATGCCTAACAATGGCAGCACAGTGGCACAGCAGTAGGTTTGCTGCCTGACAGCACCAGAGCCCCGGGTCCTGGGTTCGACCCTGACTACGGGTGCTTGTCTGTACGGAGCTTGCACGTTCTCCCCGTGACCTGCGTAGGTTTTCTCCGAGATCTTCAGTTTTCTCCCACACTCTAAAGACTGGTTTGTAGGTTAATTGGCTTGATAAATTGTCCTTTGTGTGTGTTATTGTGCGGGGATTGCTGGTCGTTGCGGATTCAGTGGGCCGAAGGGCCTATTTCCGTGCTGTATCATTATCATATCATATATATATATAAACACTCTGTGCGTGTGTGTGTGCGTGGATGTGTGTGTATGTCATTTTGCCTTTGAAACATATTTTCTCGAAAACCAGCCACAAATACGGTGAGATATTTTTACATATTTCGGTGGCGTTTTAACTTACGATTTTGGAATTGACTCCTCCCTAAATTTGATCAATTATTTCCCCAGATTTTTAATAAAGTTGTTCACAAAACGGACTGTTTTTTAAAAATCAAACCGTTGTGGCAGCTGTGGGAGCTACGGACATCACAATGCCCTTGCTCGCTGCACCCCCCCCCCCCCCCCCCGCACTCGATTAAAGCAGATGCTCTCAAAGCGCAGGAGCATTTTCCACCATCCTCCCCCCCCCCCACCCCCCCCCCCCAAGTCATTTTTTCGACTCCCGGTGTGCTGCGGTCCAAAGATCCAGAGGGAGTAATGGCCGCCAGCGCCACCTTCTCATTTCGTGCCCCGAGCGACGATCACGGCTCCCGGCTCTCCTCCATTGCCCCCCCCCCCCCTCGGCCCGGCTCTGTCACGCTGGCGGAAGCCACGATCGGCTGGTCCCCCCGCTGCTTTTCACCATTCTCACATCGCTCCGTTCCTCGTTGGCGGCCCGCAGGCTCACTTGGGACCCGGTGACAACCGGCTATCTCCGGGAGTACAGAGAGGATGTGCCGAGGATGCGAGGCCAAGGACCTGAGGCCGACAGTTGCTGGGCGGCCCTACCCCTCTCCTCCCTCCCTTCTTACCCCCTCCCTTCTCACCCCCTTCTCCCCCCTTTCTCCCTCCTCCCTTCTCTCCCCCTCCCCCATCTCTCCCCCTACCCCCCTCTCCCCCTCCCCTCCTGCAAGTTGGGGGCTATGCGTCAGTGGATAGGGCAGTTATGGGGTAAAACAAGCAAATTAATAATATTAATATAATATCAAGGGGGATAGTTAGTGTTTGTGCGGGGAGGAGCAGTTATTGTGTGTGATGCCACATGCTGCCCCCCCAGCCCACCCCCCTCCCCCGCAACCACACGTTGGGGGAACAGACCCAATGGGTCTGCACTTGGTCTAATATATACTAAAACTCTCATCTTCTCAGTGTGTGTGTGCAAGTCATGCCCTGAATTATGCCAAAACTGTACATGATAATGCTACAATTTTACTTATGGACCACCTTACTCACCTTGGGGTAGCAGGGAGATAGAGGGAGAGGAGGGGGGTTAGGGAGGGGAGGGGGGGAGGAGTGACTGAGGGTAGAGGAAAGAAGAGGGAGAGGGGAGGGGAGGAGGAGAGGGGAGAGGGAGTGGAGGAGGGGAGAGAAGAGGGGAGAGAAGAGGGAGGGTGAAGAGGAGGAGAGGGGAGAGAAGAGGGGCGAGAAGAGGGAGGGTGAAGAGGAGGGGAAGGGAGTGTTGGGGATGAGGGGAAATGAGCCGCACCTGCACAGTTGGGGGCTATGGGTGAGTGGTGGAATATTGTGTTGGGGAATGGGTGAGTGATGGAAACGGGTTCAGTTGGCGGAACGGGTGAGTGGTGGAATCTTGCGTTGGGGGAACGGGGTCCAGTGAGTCCCATGTGGTGTGGTGTAGTGTATATATATATATATATATATGATATATATGTGTATATATATGTGTTTTTGTATATATATATATACACAATATATATGTGTGTCTATATATGTGTATGTGTATATATATGTGTGTGTGTGTATACATATATGTGTATATATGTGTGTGTGTATAGATATATACATATATGTCCTTCCCAAACGCAAGTACTGAGATATATATGCGTGCAGGTCCTCAGTCGGAGTAATCATTTTGGAGCCTGGAAAGAAATTCAGGTCCAAATTTGTCCTTTATCTACACAATTGGTTTATTATTGCCTCATGTACTAAGATACATTCAAAAACTTGGTTTTAAATGTTATCCATAGAAATCATCCATATATGATTACAATCAAATCATACTTGAGCACATCAGGTAGAGCTTAGTTTAGCTTGGCATTATGCTCAGCACAGACATTGTGGGCCGAGGGGCCTGTTCTATGAGATAGATTGGAAGATCGAGAATACATCCATAGCTTATGAGGGGTCTGTTAAAAAGTCTGATAACAGCAGTGAAGAAACTGTTCCTGAATCTGGTGGAACATGCTTTCCATATTTAATACCTTTTGTCTGATGGGAGAGGGAGAATAGGGAATGGCCAAGGTTGGCCTTTGATAATGTTGGCTGTCTTCGAGAGGCAGCATGAAGTGTAGATGGAGTGAACAGGGAGCCGGCTGGCTGGGGCGATGGATTGGGTTGCGTTCACGACTCTGCAGTTTCTTGGGATGTTGAGCAGAGCAGTTTCCAAAGCAAGCTGTGATACATAACAATACGATGCTCTCCTGCTGGCAGCGAGGGAAATACGTAAATTATTTGAGACATGCGGAGATTCTCAAGGCAAGGATTGGCATATTCTTGATTAGTAAGGGGATCAGGCATTTTGGGGCGAAGGCAGGAGGATGAGGTTGAGAGGGTAAGATTGATCAGCAATGATTGAATGGCAGAGTGGACTTGATGGGCCGAATGGCCTAATTCTGCTCTTGTAGCTTATGAACATGCTGAATGTCCTTAGTCTTCTGAGGAAGTAAACAATTGCTGAACTTTCCTGACAGTAGCACCAATTAGACCAGAACAAATAGTTGATAATATTTACTGTATGTCTAGGAACTAGAAACTCTCGACTATCTCAACCTCAACATCATTAATGTAGTCTGACTTGTGTATTCCAGCCCGCTTTCTGAAGTTGATGATTCGCTTTTTATTATGCTGACATTGTGTTACTAAGTTCCCTACCTCCTTCCTATTCTTCATCTTGTCTTCATTTATCAAGATCTGGCTATAGTGTCATCTGCAAACTAGTAAATGAAGGTTATAACAGGATTTTGCCACACAGTCATAAGTGTATAATAAGTATAGTAAGGGGAAGTGAATAGTAAGATTAAATGAGAACTTACCAGTTTGAAGTTTGATCTTTATTTTATGAGGAGTTGCGATGAGTGATTACGTGAAGAACCCCGCCAGTCCGCATGTGCGTCAATCTTCAATGCAGCAGTGTGAAACCACAGATAACAGTAATTGATGTAACATAGTAAGATTAGAAACATAGAACTACCAGACGACCTTTTGTGATATGAGGGTTGGGAGTGGTGGGCACGTAATCACTCATCGCAACTCCTCATAAAATAAAGATCAAACTTCAAACTGGTAAGCTCTCGTTTAATCTTACTATTTTACTTCGGAGTCACGTGAGAAGACTTCAAAGCTCTGTGAATTCATGCTGTAGATTCAAATCCAGGCGTCTCACTGTATTGATTGACTCGGGATGAGTTAATAATCAACAATTCATTAAACTATGACATTGATTTGAACGTATTAACGATTAATTTTAATAAAGAAAAACAATAGCAACCCCTCTATTCCAGGGGGAAGGTATAAACAGAACTCAAAACTGAATGGGCAAATACCCCAGGTTTGGTAATCGGTTTGTGATAGAATTTTTGTAAAGTTAATTCACTTGACCATCCTGTGGCCGCGAGGATATGGTCTAGTGGCACGTCCATTGCCCTGGCCGCTGACGTTGATGCTGCCCTGGTGGAATGAGATTTAAAATGGACAGTGTCAATACCTGCACAAACCAGAATCTGCTTCAGCCACCTTGAAATAGTCTGAACCGACAGTTTCCTATGTATTATTTTGTGGCTAATAAATAACGCTGATTCCACACCTCTGAGTCTTTTGGTGACCTTGATATAATATAGCAAGTGTGCCACCACACATAGTCGTGAATCTGTGGGGTATGCCGAAAATATGACCTTACACCCTGTCACCCCTGGTCTGCTCTGCTTGAGTAGATCATAAATGTAAAATGTAATGGTAGCTGCAGACACTACCATCTTGTCTAGCCGCAACTTTGGCAAAGTCTGCACCTGTTGTACTGAAACCAGTGCCATGAGCTTGACTACCTTCATGGTGACTTTGGCCAAAGACAGGGATGTGACAGGAGTCCACTGTGAAGCAGCATAAGTACCACACTTACATCCCAGATTACCGAATACCTGGGCCTGGGGGATTGGAATAAAAAATTCCCTTCATAAATCGAGATATTAGAGGGTGAGAGCCAATAGAATGTTGTTCTGATCCCATCCACAAGTATGAGGACAGGGCATTCCTGGCTGTATTAATCGCACTGTAGCTTAACCCTTCATCGAAATAGAGAGTTGACAGGAATTCTAGCACATCTGAGATGCATGCCGTGGGATATGTAATATTCTGCCGTAAGCAGAACACCTCCCATTTCCTGACATGAGAGATGTACTGCTTTTGGGTCCTATCCCTCCAGGCCGCAATGATCACATCCACGATTCGATCGGATAGTCCTTGCCCCAGGTATGGTCTCCTCAGAATCTGCAAATTAACAGATCAATACGGTCATGTAAAGGATGTTGATTTCCAGTTACAGGGTGCACCAGTAGGTCACTACGTTTGGGAACAGTCATAAGGGGCTGTGTAATTATCGCCAAAACGAGAGGGAACCATGGCTGAGTAGGCCAGTCGGGTACCACCAACACTCCTGAGGCAGAGTCCTGCTTGATCTTGAGCAGACACTGACTGATGAGACAAAATGGAGGAAATGCATATATAAAACATTCCACCCCAATGTAGCGAGAATGCATCAATCGCTACTGCCCCAGGGTCTGGTTTCCATGAAACATATTTAGGTAACTGGTGGTTGAGTCTGGATCCAAACAAATCGATATCCGGCATCCCATACTGAGCAACAACATCATTAAATACCTCATGATTCAACATCCATTCTGTGTTGCCATTGAATGTGCGTGACCTGATGTCTGCCACTATGTTGAATCTACCTGGTAGGTAGAGAGCTGAAAGCCAAATATTTCTGGTAATACACCAGTTCCAAATCAGATTAGCCAATCTATCACAAGATTCCGACTTGATTCCACCCATAGGATTAACATACGCCATTGCCGTAGTGCTGTCTATCTGAATCTGGACATGCAAGTGACGCTTAGTAGAGCAATAAGCCTTAAGCCCATACAATGCTCCCAAAAGCTCTAAATAGTTAATCCCATGTAATTGCAAAAGAGGTGCCTCATGCATATTCCATCTGCCTCCACAGCTACAAATGGTATCAGTAGCACCCCAACCTAGAGCACTGACATCAGTCTGTAAGACAATGGAAGGCTGGTCAACCAGAAGTTTGCTGGAAGAACTTGAGATGTTCATTATACACCAGTGCACGTCAGCAATGGCTTCAGCTGGTAATTGCATGGGCCTGTCATAATGGCCTGTATGTATCCTGAGTGCCTGTTCCTTTGCACATTGTACATTTTGGTAGTGCAGGCATCCAAATTGCACAGCTGGAAAAGCAGCCACTAATTTACCAATCAGGCTTGCCACCTGTCTAATTGAAGGTTGTTGCTCCTCAATGAGCTTGATACAGCCTTCAATTAACTCTAGCCTTTTGTCCTTGGGCAGAGTCACTGACATGTGATTTGAGTTACTAGTGAATCCCAAATAATCAATCTCTGACTGATGTTAATTTGGATTTATCTGGATGAATGAGAAACCCCAATCTCTCAAACTTGAACTTAACAACTGAAATGGATGATTCAGCTGTTTCCTGAGTCTTTCCTATGATTAAAATATCATCCAAATAGGCCATTACAACATGACCCTGAGCGCCAGTACTGGTTTTAACAGTTTTGTAAATAATCTAGGGGCTGAGGTTAATCCATTGGGCAGTGCTTTGAATTGCCATAATTGACATCCAGCTAAATTTCAAATATCTCCTATCATCCCTATGAACAGGCACTGAGTAATATGCATCTTTAAGATTTATACATGCCATATAAGATCTCCTGGAAACCAATTGTTTGGCAGTAACAAAAGTTTCCATTTTGAAATGTTTATACTGTACAAAGGGGTTAAAGCCCGTCAGGTCGAGGATGATTCTACATCCTCCATCCTTTTTTGACCTAGGAAAAATATTAGACACGAATTGGTGGAGTTGGCGAACCGACTTCTCAATTACCCCTTTTTTGTATAATTTTTCAAGCGCTGCCTGTACCTCCATCTTTTATTTTTGTGAGAAAACGAGTGTTCGGCTTGGAACATGCTGAGTGGGTGGACACAAATTGGGAAGGAATTCAATTAGAAAACCTTGTACACTGCACAGTATAAACGGATCTGATGTTATCTCATGCCATTCCTTTAGAAACAAGTGTAATCTCCCCCCAACTTGTAGGTGTTTCTCATTTAATAAGTTTCTATAAGGCCCAGACCCACATACCTCCGTGGTTACCGGGGGAATTTGCTGCGCCCGGTTCCTGGTGGGAAAAGGCATGTTTGCTCGTGCCCCAGTTAGAGCGCGCCAGCTGCGCACATTAGCGAATGTCCGGCTTGTTCCTTGACCGGACCAGGTCTCTGCAACCCGTCTGTAGGGGAACTGCTGCCGAACCATTCCGCTGACTTTAATCATTCCCTCCGTTGTTGCCTCGTCGTCGAGCTCCTTAACTCTTTTCGCGAGGTCTTCCCCAAACAGCAGATTTGGTGGCTGAATGTTGCTGGGTTTACACAGCGCCGCAAATTTTGGGTTAATGGTAGGGCAAATGGCACTTTTCCTCAAACAATTATTTTCAAAGTGCGCATTGCACATGAGGGCTAAGGCATCCTGCTGTGTATCAGACAGGTGCTCCCCGTCCATCGATCTGGCGAATGCAGTAATGCCCGAGGCGAGCAACATCAGCACCCTCTGAAGCTTCATTTCCTGAGACCTGATGCCTAGCCCCATCCGGCTCCATATAGCATGATTTACCGTCGGTACTTTAAGTAGCATACAGTTAGCCGGGGTTTCATATTTTTTGGCTGTCCCATCCATAGCTCTTGCAGCTGATGTGAAGCCAGATAATTTATGGTTGCAGCCAATTCATCACCCAGCAGCTCTTCTGACTCTTTTGGGATGGCAAATCTTGCTGCCAGGAATGGTACTTCTGGCTCATGCCCTTCTTCCCTTGGGGTATGCTCCACCGCTATACCCACAGACTCGGCATCAGAATCAAACTGACCAGTTAAGCTCACCTCCTCCAAGAGGGAGCGATTAAGCAGCCCTGTTTCAGGCGGACTCTCCTGTAGGCCGGCGCATACACAACTCCACCTGCCAGAGTGTGTCTTGATGGAGCATCCTCTCCATTAGGAGCTCCATTTTGGACAACCGTGAAAAAACGGTATCCATTCCTGGAGGGGAACCCTCCTGGCCCGACTCGTCTGAGTCTGGGGCCGTGCAGACTTTCGAGCCTCCTTGCGTGTGGCCATGATGATCTCAGGCACCAAGTCTGCAGTCGCTGGTCGACCCGCTAGCGACTGAATAGATGAACTAGGCAGCCGCCCGCTACCCGCACTCCCGCGGTCTTCCATAGCTTTCCCAGCGGCTTCACAAAGTCACTCACGTGACTCCGAAGTAAAATGCAGCCTTGCAAAGCACTAGTCTTGGGAATGATCATGGAGGATGTTTTGTCACCTATCCTCGCTGATTATGGTCTATGGCTCATGAAGTTGACGATCCAGTTACAGAGAGAGGTGCTGAATCCTTGGTGCAGGAGTCTGGCGATTAGATTGGTTAGCATTATTGTGCTGAAGGCAGAGCTGTTGTCAATAAATAGCAATCTGGCATGGGTATTCTTGTTATCGGATATTCCAGGGATGAGAGTCGGGCCAAGCAGATGGCATCAGCCATGAACCTGTTGTGGCAGTTAGCAAATTGCAGATGGTCAAAGAAGTCTTGGAGGTTGGAGTTGGTATGCACCATGACCAGTCTAGTTTAGTTTAGTTTAGAGATACAGGCCCTTCGGCCCACCGAGTCTGCACCGACGAGCGATCCCCCCCACACTAACACTATCCTACGCACACTAGGGACAATTTACAATTTTACCAAGCTAATTAATCTACAAACCTGCACATCTTTGGGCTGTGGGATGAAACCAGAGGACCCAGAGAAAACATATGCAGGTCATGGGGAGAATGTACAAACTCCAGACAGACAGCACCCGTAGTCAGGATCAAAACTATGTCTCTGGCGCTGTGAGGCAGCAACTCTACTGTTGCACCACCGTGCCGACTCCTCGAAGCATTTCATAATGGTAGACATCAGAGCCGCTGGGTGGAAGTCATTAATGCACGGTACCTTGCTTTTCTTTTGCACGGAGCGAGAAGCACACTTGATAAAGTAGGTGGGAAACATAGATTGGAGTAAGAAGAGGTTAAATATGTCCGTGAATGCCCCAGCCAGCTGGTCCATGCATGCACTGAGGACAGGGTGCACTGAGGACACGGATTCCATCAGGACCATTAATAAATAAAATTCTGAAATCCTTTATACATGTATTCTTTGTGGCACATCCTTATTCCTCCAGCTTCCAAGAGGCTTCCAGAGGAACCCTTGATTAGTTTTGTTTAGAGATGCAGTGTGGAAACAGACCCATCAGCCCACTGAGGCCGGGCTGACCAGCGATCCCTGTACACTAGGACTATCCTACACATCAGTGGCAATTCGCAATTTTTACTGAAGCCAATTAGCTTACAAAACCTTGTACCTTGTGGTCATCACTTTCAAAAGGTCCACCAGGGACTATACTGGAAGTTGGACAATTTATACTGGATAATTTTTACATTTATCAAGCCAATTAGCCTACACGTCTGTACGTCTTTGGAGTGTGGGAGGAAACCCGGGGAAAACGGAGGTGGTCACAGGAAGGATGTAAACTCCGTACAGACAGCGCCCGTAGTCAGGATCGAACCCAGGTCTCTGGCACTGTCAAAGGCAGCAACTCCACCACTGCACCACCGTGCGATTAGCACAACTACTTGTGATAAACTTTTGAGGTAACTACAACTTCCATGCTTTTGTTAGACATGATATTTGAGTGAAGAAAAGGAATGTAATATTTTGTGGGCATGCAGCAGTAAATGAAAGAATTCAGGCACACTGAAGCAAAGTTATAATGGATTCTTATAATTGAATTCCCTTTATAATGAACGTCTTAATATGTTCCAGCGGAGTTAAATTAATTCAGCTGGCTCCCAGTATTGTGAGTCCCTTTCCCCATAACATTTTGGCACAGCAAATAACATTTCATTATAAATTAATTTTATTTTAATTGAGAAAGGTGTAATGTTTATTATAGATACTCCTGAGGGGGAATGCAGTGAAGAAGTATGATAAACATGTTGTCGTAAAGTCCCATGAATGAATATCTAATTCATTTGAAGATGATTGCTTTCCTGTGGATGACACGGTGGTGCAGCTGGTAGCGTCACTATCTCAGAACGCTCAAGATCCGGACTTTGGATGCAGTTTGTACATTCTTCCTATGACTGTGTAGTTTTTTGCCTGATGCTCCAGTTTCCTCCCACGTTACAAAGTGTGTGGGCTGGTCGGTTAATTGCACTTTAAATTGCTTTTATTGTGCAGGTGAGTGGCAGAGAGGCTCTACTGCCGAGATGGTGGTGTCCTCAAGACCTGCATAACATCAACATGGTCACACTATATAAGAACAAGGGAGATTGCAGCCATTGCAACAACCACAGAGGCATCTCCCTTCTGAGTGTTACAGGAAAGGCCTTTGCCAGACTGACTCGTTGGCAGGATATAGCCTGAGACATAATGACGTTTCTGCAGAGATTGATCTACAATATATTTGATCTCTCTGCATCAAATCCATGAAAAATGCAGCGAGCAGCAAAGCCCATTGTACATCACCTTGGTTTCTATTCTATTAGCAGATGCGGCCTCTACCAGATACTGAAGAAAATTAGAATCACCAGGTCTTCTCCACCTCATTCAGTCCTCCTGTGAGAATATGCGTGGTACAGTGCAATTTGACAGTACTACATCGGACAGTTCCCCATGAGAAGTGGAATGAAGCAAGGCTATGTCCTAGCTCCCACTCTGTTTGCCATCTTCCTGTCTGCACTTCTTTCCCTCATCTTCCCGATAGACACAGAAGGAGTGTATCTTCACACCAGATGTGACAGGAAGATCTTCAATCTAGCAAAGTTGAAAGTTAAGACGAAGGTGAGAACAGCGCTAATAAGGGGATTCCTGTACGCAGATGATGCTGCACTCATCATCCCAATGACAGAAAGACTTTGGGGACTGATGGACAGACTCATAGTTGCAATGAAAACCGACAGATGATCAGTTTTAAGAAGACTGTTGTCATGGGACAGGGCACTTCACTCCCTTCTGAAATCACCCAAAATACAACCCCATTGCAAACTTTCAACAAGTTCACCTACCTGGGATATACTGTGACTAATAGTCTCTCTCTGGATGAGGAAATCAATTTGCATATATCAAATCCAATATATTTTCTGTTGTTGGGACATTAGGTTACAGTTATACAAGAGGCCACATTTGGTCTACTGTTTTCCATTGCTGTGGTCACTCTGCTATAGAGTAGAAAGAGTATAGAGAGGATTTGCAAGGCTATTGCCATGACTCAAGGATCAGAGCTATAAGGAGAGATTGTGCAAGGTAAGACTTCACTCCTTGGAGTGCAGGAGGCTGGGGGTTGATCTGATTGAGGTGTATACAATCGCGAGGGGAATAAATAGGATAAAAGCTGATAGATTTTTATCCAGGATGTAAATATGCTCGTTCTAAGCTCCCCCCCAGTCTAGTTCAGTCAATAAAATACTGATTCAAGCACTTGAGCAACTAAACTTTATTTTGGATAACACAACACAAATTCCCCTATACGATATCTAATCACTGCTGTTTTCGATCCTTGTATCTGCTTGGCCAAGCCCTTTAGCCTCGTGCAAGCAAAGACACTCAAAAAGGTCATGCAGTCCCAAGCGCTCTTCCAGAAGATCGACAAAGGACCTCGTGGGGGCTGCCTTTTATAGGTCCCTGAACCTTGAGGGGCTGAACTTCATGGAGGTGGTCTCTGTACAATCCAATTAAACATACTGATTACAACAGTACATAATTGACAGTTCCCCAGCCCAATAACATAATCTTAAATACATTGTATCTGGTAAGGCTTCAAGAAGGAAGCTAACATAAATGAATAATACAACATGTGCCTTGGGATTCAAACAACCCAGACAAGGCTTAAAATTTCAACCAATCAACTAACAGGGTAACTGTCTCGCAACATTATTTACAATATGTACACTTAGTTTGCATTGATCCAATCTGTTCTATGCATTTCACACTTCATTGTAAGAACTATGCAGATGTCCATTCTTTCTCTGCAACACTGATCTGGACCACAGACTTGCTAGCACCATTCAGCAGCTTGTCTCATTTCTACAGAGCACATTAAACTTGACCAAAATGGCCTTGCAGTGCATAAGCCCTTACTAAATGTTGATGCCATGGCTGCTCCATTTCAGCCAGGATTAACAAGGGTAGGGAAATGAAGAACCAAAGGACATAGGTTTAAGGTGAGAGTGGCAAGATTTAATAGAAACCTAACGGGCAACTTTTTTCAGTCAGAGGGTGGTGGGTACATATGATGAGCTGCCGTAGCATCCACGATGCGGAGAAAGTCGTGGATAGCACGTACAGCGAGTTGGTCACACCACAAGTAAAAGGTAAGAGGACAGAAAGGGAATGGGTGGCCAATAGCCAACAAAGCAGTAGGCAGGTAGTGCAGGAGTACCCTGCGGTCATCTCCCTCCTAAACAGGTATACCATTTTGGATACTGTTGAGGGAGATGGCTCATCAGGGGAATGCAGCAGCAGCCAAGTTCATGGCACCATGGGTGGCTCTGTGGCACATGATGTGGGAAAAAAAGAGGGGAAGGGCAATAGTAATAGGGGATTCAATTGTCAGGGGAATAGATAGGCGTTTCTGCGGCCACAAACGAGACTCCAGAATGATATGTTGCCTCCCTGGTGCAAGGGTCAGGGATGTCACTGAACGGCTGCAGAACATTCTGGAGGGGGAGGGTGAACAGCCAGTTGTCGTGGTGCATATTGGCACCAATGATATAGGTAAAAAAAGGGATGACGTCCTACAAGGTGAATTTAGGGAGCTAGGAGATAAACTTAAAAGTAGGACCTCAAAGGTAATAATCTCTGGATTACTACCAGTACCATGGGCCAGTCAGAGTAGAAATAGATTATGAAAGAAAACTGGCAGGGAACATAAAAACTGACTGCAAAAGTTTTCATAGATATGTGAAGAGAAAGAGATTAGTTAAAACAAATGTAGGTCGCTTACAGTCAGAAACAGGTGAGTTGATCATGGGGAACAAGGATATAGCAGACCAATTGAATAACTACTTTGGTTCTGTCTTCACTAAGGAAGACATAAATAATCTGCCGGAAATAGCAGGGGACCGCGGGTCAAAGGAGGAATTGAGTGAAATCCAGGTTAGTCGGGAAGTGGTGTTGGGTAAATTGAATGGATTAAAGGCCAATAAATCCCCAGGGCCAGATAGGCTGCATCCCACAGTACTTAAGGAAGTAGCAACGGAAATAGTGGATGCATTATTGATAATCTATCAATATTCTTTAGATTCTGGAGTAGTTCCTGAGGATTGGCGGGTAGCAAACGTAACCCCTTTTTTTAAGAAGGGAGGGAGAGAGAAAATGGAGAATTACAAACCAGTTAGCCTAACATTGGTAGTGGGGAAACTGCTAGAGTCAGTTATTAAAGATGGGATAGCAGCACATTTGGAAAGTGGTGAAATCATTGGACAAAGTCAGTATGGATTTACGAAAGGTAAATCATGTCTGACGAATTTTGTTGAATTTTCTGAGGATGTAACTAGTAGCGTGGATAAGGGAGAACCAGTGGATGTGGTATTTCTGGACTTCCAGAAGGCTTTCGGCAAAGTGTAGGAGTAAACGGGTCCTTTTCACAATGGCAGGCAGTGACTAGTGGGGTACCGCAGGGCTCAGTGCTGGGACCCCAGCTATTTACAATATATATTAATGATCTGGATGAGGGAATTGAAGGCAATATCTCCAAGTTTGCGGATGACACTAAGCTGGGGGACATTGTTAGTTGTGAGGAGGATGCTAGGAGACTGCAAGGTGACTTGGATAGGCTGGGTGAGTGGGCAAATGTTTGGCAGATGCAGTATAATGTGGATAAATGTGAGGTTATCCACTTTGGTGGCAAAAAACAGGACAGCAGACTATTATCTAAATGGAGGCCGATTAGGAAAAGAGGAGATGCAGTGAGACCTGGGTGTCATGGTACACCAGTCATTGAAAGTAGGCATGCAGGTGCAGCAGGCAGTGAAGAAAGCGAATGGTATGTTAGCTTTCATAGCAAAAGGATTTGAGTATAGAAGCAGGGAGGTTCTATTTCAGTTGTACAGGGCCTTGGTGAGACCACACCTGGAATATTGCGTACAGTTCTGGTCTCCAAATCTGAGGAAGGGCATTATTGCCATACAGGGAGTGCAGAGAAGGTTCACCAGACTGATTCCTGGCATGTCAGGAATGTCTTATGAAGAAAGACTGGATAGACTTGGTTTATACTCTCTAGAATTTAGGAGATTGAGAGGGGATCTTGTAGAAACTTACAAAATTCTTAAGGGGTTGGACAGGCTAGATGCAGGAAGATTGTTCCCGATGTTGGGGAAGTCCAGGACAATGGGTCACAGCTTAAGGATAAGGGGGAAATCCTTTAGGACCGAGATGAGAAATACTTTTTTCACACAGAGAGTGGTGAGTCTCTGGAACTCTCTGCCACAGAGGGTAGTTGAGGCCAGTTCATTGGTTATATTTAAGAGGGAGTTATATGTGGCCCTTGTGGCTAAGGGGATCAGAGGGTATGTAGAGAAAGCAGGTAAGGGATACTGAGCTGGATGATCAGCCATGATCATATTGAGTGGCGGTGCAGGCTCGAAGGGCCGAATAGCCATATAACCATATAACAATTACAGCACGGAAACAGACCTTCTCGGCCCTTCCAGTCCGTGCCGACCATTTATTTCCCCCTAGTCCCATCTACCTGCACTCAGACCATACCCCTCCTTTCCCTTCCCGTTCATATACCTATCCACTTTACTTTCAAATGTTAAAATCGATCCTGCCTCCACCACTTCTGCTGGAAGATCATTCCACACAGCCACCACTCTCTGAGTAAAGAAGTTCCCCCTCATGTTACCCCTAAACCTCTGTCCTTTAATTCTCATGTAGCCTACTCCTGCACCCAATTCTCATGAATGGCCTACTCCTGCACCTAATTTCTATGTTTCTATGTTTCTATGTAGGAAGTAGTTGTGGTTGGTACTATAGAATTATAAAGTCAGAGTGAGACATGGTGGAAACAGGCCCTTCAGCCCAACTTGCTCACACCGGCCAACATGTCCCAGCTACGCTAGTCCCACCTGCCGCGTTTGGTTCATATCCTTCCAAACCCTTCCTATGCATGCACCTGTCTAACTGTTTCTTAAATGTTGGGATAGTCCCTGTCTGAACTACCTCCTCTGGCAGCTTGTTCCGTACACCACATCCTTTGTGTGATAAAGTTAACCTTCAGATTCATATTAAATTTTTTCCCCTTCACCTTAAACCTATGCTGTCTGGTCCTCGATTCACCTCCTCTGGGCAAGATACACTGCGTATCTACCTGATCTATTCCTCATGATTTAATACACCACAATAAAATCATCCCTCATACTCCTGCACTACAAGGAATAGAGTCCCAGCCTATTCAACCTCTCCCTATAGCTCAGACCCTCTAGCCCTGGCAACATCCTTGTAAATCTTCTCTGTACCCTTTCCAGCTTGACAACATCTTTTCTATAACATGCCATTTCTATAAGCAGCATTTAAACTACACTTGGACAGGTACATGGAGAGTAAGGATTTGGAGGGATATGGAGAGCTAATACCGGCCAATGGGACAATCTAGGTTGGCATCGATGAGTTGGGCTGAAGGGGCTGTTTCCATGCTGTATACATCTAAAGCTCTATGTGGTATTTTTTGGAGAGCTGTATACTGACGGACCCCTTTGTCACAGAAGATTTTAGTTGGCTGCACAGCAGATTGGAACATTCTAAAAGGCACAATGCAAAATCAAATATTTATTTCTTCATCTTCTCTGATTTTAATCAGTACAAGTCTGGCATCTCTAATTTCGTCCTAACATCCAAGATTGTAACCCCACTGTCATTCTTCTGGTTTTGTGGGAATTTATTTAGATTTGTAGACTTTAGTGGATCTAAAATTAAGCTTGGATCGACTGGATGAACATTACTCTGAAATGGGTACTTTGTGATGCTTACTATATCTTTTTTATAGTCCCAAATAATCATTCGTAATGATATGTTCATTTATCTTTGATATATGCACTGCACTGTAATGCCACTTGCTACAATCTGCTCAAAAACTAGTGCTGAAGTCAATTAGGATGCCTTTGTCTACAGAAGGCAACAAATATCCATTGCATTAAAGAAGGAACTGCAGATGCTGGAGAATCAAGGGTACACAAAAGGCTGGAGAAACTCAGCGGGTGCAGCAGCATCTAAGGAGCGAAGGAGATAGGTGACGTTTCGGGTCGAGACCCTTCTTCAATCTGAAGAAGGGTCTCGACCCGAAACGTCGCCTATCTCCTTCGCTCCTTAGATGCTGCTGCACCCGCTGAGTTTCTCCAGCCTTTTGTGTACCCCCAATATCCATTGCATGCCGGGTTTGTTTGAAGTTCTTTGAGCTGTATCTCACTCCAGGATTTCCAAACATCTGAGATAGAAACTTTTATTTTGCATCCAAAGGAGAAAAAAATGAATTCAAGCTAGAAGGTAGACAAAGGCCCAATGAATTGACTTTATTTTAGACTTTGGAGATACAACGCAGAAACAGGCCCTTCAGCCCACTGAGTCCGCGCCGACCCACGATCACCCCATACACTAATAATTTCCTACACACTAGGGATAATTTACAATTTTACTGAGCCACTTAAACTACAAAGCTGTACATTTGAGTGTGGAAGGAAACTGGAGCACCCGGATAAAACTTACACAGTCATGGAGAATGTACAAACTTCGTACAGACAGCACCCGTAGTCAGGATCGAACCCATGTCTCTGGAGCTGTAAGGCAGGAACTCTACCGCTGCGCCATTGTGCCACTCCATGAACTGACAGGAATCGATTGATGAAAAGATACAGCATGAAACAGGCCCTTCGGCCAATCGAGTCCACATCAACCTCCAATAATGTGTTCACACTAGTTCTACGCTCTCCCACTTCCCCATCCACTCCCTAAACATTAGGGGCATTTTACAGAGGTTAATTAACCTACAACCCTGCTCATCTTTGGGTTGGGGGAGATAACCAGAGCACCCGGAGGAAACCCATGCGGTCACAGGGCAAATGTGCAAATCCCACGCAAACAGCACACGAGGTCAGGACGAATCTGTGTCTCTAGCTCTGTGAAGCAGCAGCTCTTCCAGCTGCATCTTTGTACTGCCCTGCCCAATGTTATGACATTTGCCATTATAGATACGGAAATCTAGGCAAAACTAAATCACTGTTGTATTACAATGTCTGAAATTGAAATACAAAATAAGCGAGGTTAAGTTTGTCTTTGCTGGAGCTGTGCAGTACATGTGAATACATCCTCGGCAAGTGGGTATTCTGGTTTATCCTAAACTAACGGGAATCCACAATAAAGAGAAGGACACATTATATTTACAGATTATTCTTAATCACATATGGCCAAGTTGCATTTTAGGAAATCAAACCAGGTCAGGTCCTTCAGAGTGAACAGCAGGGACCTGGGGAGGGGAGAGGGGGGTTGGTAGAACCAAGATATTGGAATATATTGAATTATTGGCTTATATTTTCTCTGGAGCATTCCCAAAACAATTAATATTTTCTCATTGAGTCATGCACATTGCTCTCTCATGGGGAAGATGCATTGGATCTATCTAATGCCACATCTGATTGTGTATTAATGGGAATTGACTGTAGCTCAGTGTATTGCATCATTGTCTCTGAGCTAGAGGTTTTCGGAGTGAGGTCGACTAGAGATTGGGTTGATTTAAATTTTGGGATAGTTGAGATAGCTGGATTAGAAGAGGCCATGCATTCGGAGAGGTATTGTGGAGGAGGGGATTACACAGATTGAGAGAGAAGAAACCTTCAAAAGAATTGAAAACAAGGATTGGGATTTTAAAACCCCATTATTTATCTAACCAGGAAGAACACTAAGATAATAGGTAATATGTGAGCAGAACTTGGTACAACCTTAGGACATGGACAGCATATTTTTAAATTACTTCAAGTTGCTCCTGACAATCTATCCTGTCATATACTAGTGGTGCAATGTTTAATAACCTTTCTCTGTTTTTAATCCTGTAGCCGTAATTTATCTCTTAAGCAAGTCCTATTTTAAAAATGGTTCAAATGGTCCATTATCACTGGAGTATTTCATCACAGTGTAGTTTGAGGCACTGGTGCTTTCTCCTTGGTGTAATCATTGTCTAAGCCTCTGTAAGACGTTAAGTGCATCAACATTATTTGACATCGCATTTTTACGACTTCAATAATCTTCTTTGTCCATTACACATATGTTCAACCCTTTCTCAATATGAAAGACCCAAGCCTTTGTTATCCTTATCACTTATGCCTGAAAGCTCTCTACTGAACCATTATCTCCCAACATAGTGTATCCAAGATTTCACAAGGGTGTTAATAAACCATACAGGGTTAGAATAACTGGCTGTAATTTGTAATTTAATGCCCATGGTATACTTCTAGGAATTCAATTGCCACGGTGAATGATAGCTTCACATTACCAAACCATTCGGTTATTTAACTTGTGTACTTCTGCTCATTGTACCAGTATGTGTTTCCTATGATAATAATATCAATTACTTTTTAATCCATCTGCCACTCTTTAATTGAGACATGTTATTGCATTGGCACAAATCCTGAATACCTGGTCCCAGATCATCACCAACATTATGTTCTAGATGTTTGCACCTCCCTTAAACTGAACAGTTTACAGAAAGGCAATCTCAAAACACATTCCTTAGAAATGTTACTATTTATTTTCTCTCTGACAATTATCAGTCTAGCTATGAAACAGCTTAGGAAAATATTAAAACACATTTACAGGTCTGTAAAGGATATTTGATCTTTAAATGTATAGGTGCATTAAATTAATTGGATAACTACTCCCCAATAATTCAGTTACCTGGTCAAAGTATATTGCAAGGTTCCTGATTCAGGAGTTATTGTTCTAAAACTGACCCTGCCTGGCATTCTGCAAGTTCTTTGGACAGTCATTGCTAGTATCTGCTGAGTTCATAAATTTTAAACCTCTGGCACACTTGACAATAAACTAAACTGAACTGAACTCTATCCAGGCCTTTCACTATTCAGTAAGTTTCACTGAGGTTTCCCCTCATCCTTCTAAACTCCAATGAGGACAGGCCCAATGCTATGAAATGCTCATTATACATTAACCCAAACATTCTGGGATAAATTTTGTTAACGTCCTCTGGACCCTCTCCAAAACCAGCACATCCTTCGTCAGATACTCAGATATGGGGCCCAAAATTGCTCACAATACTCCAAATGCGGTCTGACCAATGCCTTATAAAGCTTCAGCATTACATCCCTGTTTTTATATTCTAGTCCTCTTGAAATAAATGCTTGCATTGTATTTGCCTTCCTTATTACCCATTCCACTTGCAAATTAACTTTTTGGGAATCCTGAACCAGCACTCCCAAGTCCCTTTGCACCTCCGATTTCTGAATTCTCTCCCCATTAAGAAAATAGTCTACGGCTTTATTCCTACTATCAAAATGCATGACTCCACACTTTTTGCTACGCTGTATTCCCTCTGCCACTTCCTTGCTCACTCTCCCAACCTGTCCAAGTCTTTCTGCCGAGTCTCTGCTGAGTACATTACCTGCCTCCTCCTCCTATCTTCGGATCGTCTGAAAACCTGGCCATAAAGCCTTCAATTCCCTCACTGATCATTCATATACAACGTGAAGAGTAGCAGCCTCAGCACCAACCCTTGCGGAACATCACTAGTCACTGTATTGCCACTCTTTGCCTTCTGTCATCCAGCCAAGCTGCTATCTTGCTATCCTCGCTGGTATCTTCCCTCTGTTGCACTCAGGCATTTCTCTCCAATATATATAATGTTTATGTGTCCTGCAGTGCCTAGGTTTGTGACCGAGTCTTTTATCATTACATAGCCTCAGAGCATTTGTCAAGTTTGCTGATGATTGGGATTGGGCAGTACAGGTAAATAACAAACTTCTGGAGAAACTTAGTGGGTCAGGGAAAATGGACAGACAAAGTTTTGGGTTGGGGCTCTTCAGACTGATGTAGTAGGGGGGAGATAGCTGGTCATGAGAGATGAGGGGAAGGGGTGTGGGGCAAGAGTTGTCTGGTGATAGACTAACACTCACTCTTTGCCCCATCCATTCTCCTCGCCTCTTTCTACCTGCTATCTCCCTCTAACCAATCAGTCAGGAGAAATGGAAAAGGTCCAGACTCAAAATATTTTACTCAATAGCTGCTGCCTGACCCATGGAATTCTTTAGAATTATTTTATTTACTCAACATTCCAGCATCTTCAGACTATCGTGTCTCCATTGGGCAGTAATTAGCTTAGCATTGTCTTGCCATTTGCACTCAGGCCTCCATGGACATGTTTCCATATTTTTTAAAGCTAGTGTTGTAATCGTAGGGGAGCAATTTGGCAACAGGCATGGCTGATTTGGGAAACAAGGCTTCTGTGCCACATTTTTGCTGATTCTATTGTCTTTGCAGTAAAGAGTCCTCTCAGCCATTCCTTGTTACACATGGAATGAATCAAATTGGCTCAATATGGAATGGTGGGGATCTCGGAGGGAAGCTTAGATGGATTAACCACACGGCAGTCTTGGCTACAAATGGTCGCAAATGCTTCAGCTTTGTCTTGAGCATTCACACGTGAGGCCCATCCTCCTAGAATGGAGAAGCCGCCCCCTGTTAGTTGCTTAATTGTCAACCGCCAGTCCCAGACTTTAGACTTTAGAGATTCAG